>OY728140.1:1420940763-1422190763 GCA_963277665.1 Viscum album | reverse complement strand
AATAATAATTTGAGATATTTTTTAGAAAACAATTTTTAAGTGCTTAGTGAATTTTATGTTAATAAAATAAATAAATAAAAAATAATATTTAATTTTCATTAATTATATGAATAATAAATTCAGTCAAATAAACATAAATTCATCAATGTTTTGTCACTTATCCTCAATGATAACAAAAACCATTTTATGCTTTGAAAATATTTTTCCCTAAAATG
The DNA here is from genome assembly GCA_963277665.1 of Viscum album. Taxonomy (NCBI): domain Eukaryota; kingdom Viridiplantae; phylum Streptophyta; class Magnoliopsida; order Santalales; family Viscaceae; genus Viscum; species Viscum album. The sequence goes on along the minus strand of OY728140.1, from coordinate 1,422,190,548 downwards.
AGTTTAAGATCATTTTATGGGTGAATATTTGAATTTTATTCTACCGATTTTATAAATTTTATTTTTAAATTAAAATTAATTCTTAATTCAGCATACCATATTTTTATTAGGCTGATATTTTTTGAATTTTTCTAATATGGTTGAATTTTCAGTGAATGATGAGTTATTTTGTTTTTACAAATACCACAACCTTTATGACATCATAATCCTATAAAATTTATCTTCATAATACATAGAAACATTTAATAAAGAAAATATTTATTTAATTATTAATATAAACCATTAAAAAATTATTTTGAATTTGGAAAAGCATGTTTGATAATCTTTTTAATTATTTAGAAATAATATCTCAATGTATTTTTGAAGTATTTTTTGGTTGTTTAGGATTGTTGAAAAAATATGTTGACCAGGTATGTTGTGGATTTTGAGAATGATAGTTAACAAATTTTTCTTATGAATCCTCATGATAGAGTTATGTAAACTTTGGATGTGGTACTAAATATCATGTGTATGAAGTGGCATTATTTCCCAGTATTTATTAATTTTTTGGGTCCAATATTTAGAGGATGGATCAGGCTTCATGAATGATACATTATTTGGGATCCATCACTAAAATATTTAAATTGAATAAAATTAGTATAATTTTGGTGATTTGGAGATGTTTTTAGATTCAAGAAATATTTCTAAGTGATAAAGGAAATATGGTATGTTACAGGATTACAAGAAGTTTTGAAAACCGAAAATTTCCGTAATGATTCATGAATATAGGGATTTTCGTAACAATAATTAAGAGTTTCACAAAAAGATTACATAAATAATAAATGTTTCAAGAATTTGATGAATCACCTATAAATAGGTGGCTATTCCACTCATTTGATGATTGGAATACTTAATTATAATAGGAAGACTCCAATTTTTATAAAGTGTTTCGCAAAATATTTTTCTTGCATGAAGGTTTTCACAAGATCATCAGTATCACGATGAAAATAATTTTTTTTAAATTAGTGAATTTTTCAATAATGTTTTTAGATTCAATAATGTTGTGAGTTTAGTTAAATTTTTGGGATTCTGTAAATAAAAATTTTTTGTGAAGAATTGTGATTTTTTAATATTGTTGGATAATGGTTTTTGTGAAAGTAAATCTTTCACGTAATAGAATTGATTAGAAAATAAATCAATGGTAATGTGGTATTAATCATGTGGATGAAGGTGGAATATAATGATGAAATAAGTTAAGTTTAAACATAATGATTTATGAGATCAAATTAAGATTCTTTTGGAGGACCAGTGAGAACACGCTAGATGAGAGGGTAGGAAGATTTAAAAATATGAGTTGTTTTAAACCAAGAGGTATAATGATTATAATCAGAACATTATAAATTTAGTGTGATTTATTTTATTTTGATACATATTCACATCTCTTTATTATGTTCCTTGGACATAACTCATTATGGGTTAACCATGTAAAATTGTTTTCTGTCATTAATACATTCATTTCTCTTCATGCATTACTAAGGGTAAGGGAGAAAAGATAGCATTGTTTCTAAATGAAATAAGTTATGAATAGTTAGTTTTTGAAATATTTCATACCCCGATTAATCCCTCCAACCCATCCCCCCACATCTTAGTTTATTTAACCTAGTTTGGATAACAATTGGCATCATAGGGAAAAGTTAATTATAATGTTTCCCTCTTAGTGGATTCGATGATGTTTTAAAATCACAAAGGTATTATGAAATTCATTGGACATAATTTTATGTTATGGAATAATAATATCATGTATTGTGAAGAGACCATCCCAAATACCCTCTCAAACTAGTACCCAAATAGAACAATCACATTAGAAAATGGTGTTCCCAGTCCACATGGTTAGGAGTCTAGCACCCGAGCAACAACCCAAAAAAGTGGTGATGATTTTCCCAACAAAATGAATAAATCATGACATATATGAACATTAAAGAATAGAATATTGATATAAAACATGATAATATCTATATGTCCAAATATAAATCTAATGATGTATGTCATACAATGGAAATGTAAAAAAACAATCTCCATGAGTAAAGTCTAATAGAAAGGACTACAAAACTAAATCAACTAGTCAACAGTCTTTATTTGATAGTTTGGTCTAACCTGCACCATCATAACATCGAGCAATGGAGAACCAAGCACACAAAAAACCCAACAGCCTCATAGTTTCACCATTCCTTTCCCTATATTAAAATATGTAAAATATATACATACTATTTAAGAGGTATGCCTATTGGGAAATAATAGGTTTAGTAGGGTCTGACCCATGTGTTCATATCATGTTTCTAAACAATAATACAAGAATGTTCACAATTAAAGAAAAAAATGCATGACATACAGTTTAGAAATTTTAGTACCAAAATATGGGAAAATAATTTAATTTCCTATCATTTCAACATTTATGAACGAATAAGGTAAATTAATTAAAAATAATTTCATATACATATAAAATATGAAGATATATGATGTCAAAAAAATCATGCATCACATATTATATAATGTCAGGATTAGTATAATTAAAATACTAAAAACAAAAATCATCTCAAATTAGACAAGTACCACAAGCAACAAAACACAAAGGATCTCACTATCTCCAGATAGATTGAACATTCATACCTAACATATACAATCACATAGGCATCAAGGCACTAGATATATGTGTCGAGTTGAAAGGGAATTGGAACACCACAACAAGTAAACCCCTAATGGTTCAAACAAGACCCTAAAATAAATGGCCTAGGTAGAAGTGAAAATACCTTGGAGAAAACCCCCCAATAGTGGATTAATCCTATTACGTCACCTTCTACCTAATTACCCATGCCTTATAATTTTCTCTATTTTACAAATCAATTCATCAAAATATTTTGATCAATACCATGAATTTAAAACCAATTCCCAATTCCATGAAAACCCTTTCTCATTTACTAAACATAGGGTAAAACCAAATTTTTTAAGAACCCACTTCCAAAAGAATATTCATATTATGACATTTCATTTAATAACTTTTTTTAAACGTGGAGTAATGATGTTCACCAATATAGGTTAGACACAGAACCCCCTACAACAGAACTTGGGTCACACACACCTGCAATTATATCCACCAAAATGAAGAAACCAACAATTTCAAAAAAGAACATATAATAAATATAAAACACATTGAATTGATTTGATTTAACAAAAGGGTGGTTGATTATATGAGACAAAAAATACCTCAAGAATGTCCACCTGCCACCCCACAACCAACAAGGATTTTTCCCCAAAACAAAATTGAATAACGAATCTATAAAATAATAATAGGGAACACCAGCATGTGTATAAAAACCAATTGTACAATGAAATAGTGCTATCATGATAAATGAATCTAAACAAAAATAAATAATCTCATAATTAGAGAGATGCAACACAACTATCTTGATTATTCTACACTAAATGAATCAATATGGATTGAAAAGAGGCTCCCCAAATCTCAAAAGGGGAGAACTATGTCAGGAGGGGAGTGATAAGAGGAATAATGAAGAAACATATAATCTAATTATCACCCTAAAATCAATTTATATAACATCTACACACTATCTAATTCATTTACACATCATGTAATTATAGGGAAATAGATATTCTGAAAAACCCATTACATATTCAATATAAACTGATATTTTAATACAACATGACCTATAACCTTTACATGTCATGTACTCTCGTCACAATGTGTACCTAGTTCATGATATATACTACGGTGAAACATAAATATCATGTAATCGTTAAATGGTGTGTAAATTCATAGAAGATAGTAAAATTTGAATATTCATATAGGAAAATCCAACCCACCATGTGCATTTTCCGAACATGGGGAGAACCCAATAAATAAATTATTACATTTATTCCTTGAATCCATTATTTCAAATAAATATGAATCCATGAAATTTGGGTAATTTTTAATATAAACTTTTCTCCATCATCAGGACCCTATGAAAACTCCAATTAAAGTGGAAACCTTAAAATAGAAGAGATTTATCTGAAAGTGGGTAGGTGAATGTTAAAAACTTCCCACTATATGAATTTCTATTCTCAATAAGTTAGGCGGAAGAATAAATTCAACGAAATAGGTGAGGCCACTACTCCATCCTCAATGACTTGAGTTCCAAAGACTCATATGAATTTGATTTGTGATTCTTGAATATGCTCTCTTATAGAATTTATTTCTCATGAAAGACATTCACTTTAGTATAAATGATCTATACTGGCTTCTTAACAACAGAAACATCTTACTCTTACTAAATCTCATCCCATATTAGAATGTGAGGGGCCATAATAGTATTTCTTATTATGTGATATGTGTAAAACATGATGAATTCCAAACAATTGAATAAGTAGTGCTAGCCGATAAGAAAACTACCCATGCTGATCAAATAAATCAAACGATCCAATATATTTCGTAGCCTAATTTCATTGTTTTAAAATCTGATGATGACCCACCCTTGTAGAAACATTCAATAAAACCTATAAACATATATAAAACTTCAAATTATGATTTCTTGGTTCCATATAATATTTCAATCAACTCTAATATGTAACTAGATGACAATGTATATCCTGAATCCTCATTGACCTCTTCTGAACTAAAATCGATCCCACTAAAGAAGCTTCACCATCCCTTATCAAACAATGAGGTATTCTACATGGATGACAATAAGAATACTTGAAATGATCAATTCATATCAATGAATGATAACTATTTTTTTCTAAAAAATCAATTAATCCCATATTTTTATCCCAAGATATAAAAAATCAAAGACACGTGCTCAGAGAATACCCTCAGGGATATGAATAGTACGCTTCATCTGACTATATGACTATAGACGAAATATTTTTCTCAACCTAATATAATTCTCAACCAATTATTAGAGACTCATCCAGAATCTCAATGTAAACCTAGTATCACTATCTAAAACAACCTCAAAAAGAATCCCATGTAGCCTCATAATTTCCTAAAATAAAGCTTCTATTGATATTAAACTTTAGTCGTGACCCAGATCGGAATGAAGTGAGGTGAATTTTTCAACTGATCAATCACCACACAGATCGAATTATTCCCTAGGGATGTCTATGGTAATCCAACTATGATAACCATAGATACATCATCCCATTTTAAACCTACAATCAAAATAAACTAGACTAAAGTAGAAGGCTTTAGATACTCTTCTATTTATTATTTGTAGGTGTAATAGTAGGACACAAAATCAATAATAACATTATTCATACCCAACCACAAGATTCATCATATCATGTCATAATACATCTTCATTGCTCCCAAATGAATGGACCGTGGTGATCTATGACAACAAAAAGTAGATGTTCTTGTAGATACTAGGATGACAAACAGATAAACAAAACCAGGAATACCATCTAAAGAGAGATACCGACCATAAAAGTTCTCCCAACCATATAGGTCTTCTCAGATTCCATTAAAATTTTCATTGTGCTTCTAACTCTGCAGAATAGACTCAAGGATAGATGATGATAAATGAACACCATAAAAAACAATACATAAAACATCATCTCGAGCATCCATAAGTTACTATGAATAAATCCTTATAAATATCAACACTTCATTCTATTCAAAAATATGTTGTGATAGAAAAATCCTGGAAAGAGTGACTGCAATGAAATTTACCTTCTTTGGGGGTGTAGGAATTGTTGATGTCAAGAATCTAAGGGTTTTCCACCCACAACCACTATTTAAGATTCAATGATTTCGAGAAACTATATAGCACAAAATATTATTATAATAAATGATTATGAAACATTCCCCAAAAAAAAATATACCATCACTTAAGTGCTAACATAGCCACATTTTAATCTAAATCATGTGTTGGGTATTTATTCTCATGCAGTCAAATATGACGATAATTGCATGCTACCAAAAAATCATCCTACATGAGAACCTAACCAAAACTTGTTCCCAAAACATACTATGAAAATGAAAACCCATTACAAGGATCAGGAAATATTTTAATAGGATTTGATTTCATAAGACATATCAAATCATTGAAATAAAGATGAAACTTATTTTCCCATATAAATTTCATCACATTCTAGGTAATGGAAGTCAAAGGTGATCCTAATATTGAGAAATATTTAAAAAACCCCAATTATATCATGGAAGGACAAGGACTCTTGGAATCACAATGATATTATGGGGTTCATCCCATAAAAAATATCCTACCTTATCTGGATCAACTAATAAGTCATTCTTAGATATCATTTTCCAGGTGAATTTCACTTCATGAAACTAAAAATTACAATTAGAAATCATTCTATGTAGACGACGACTCTTTAGTATTTTAAAACCCATATAGTTCTTTTTCCCAAACTCAGATCATCAATAATCCTAAATATTATCCCAAAACACTAGAAAAAAACTATCAAGATATAGATGGAATATAATATTCATCAAATCTATAGAAACTATAGGATCATTATTGATACCCAATTGAATCAAAAGATATTAAAAATAGTCACGCCTAATTCAAAAAATCTTTTTTGATATATCATAACCATGAACTCTATATACATGATAACTTGATCAATGATCAATAATTGAAAACCACTTTTCCTATTTAACTGATAAAACAATTCATCCATATGAGGAAACTGTACTTCTTCTTAACTATTATTGGGTATAAATATTAATAAATTTAAAAAAATATATGTGAAACATATGACCTCTTGGAAAATTTCATTGGGGATTTCCAAGGGGAATCATTAGTGAAAGAAAAATATTTTCCATTATTTTTTCCAAATGAATCATGATATATTTCTGCTCTGATGATTCAATATCTTAGGAAGGTATCAAAACATGATTTTTAGCTAGAGAGAGATCAATCATTAACTATATATCCCTATCTAGAGGAATCCCAAAAAAATAATCATGTAAAATGTTCAGAAAATACTAACAATAAAGTGTTTTTTAGAAAAACAATTCTTGAATATAAGAAAAAATAGATACTACAAACTATGAACTATTATGCAATATGTGATAATGTCCTTCCAAACTAGACTTTTGATACCACTACCCCTGAAATACCCATGGACTCCCATCAGATACAAATAATGTGACATTTCAATGATAAAAATAGTCCTTAGTATGATGGGAAATAAGAAAATACATCGATATGATGTAAAATATAACCAAATTAAGAATAAAAAAATCATAGATTAACTCTACATTAGCTATCGATGGTACATTGGAAGGAAACCAAATCCTTTCCCACTCTGCCACCCTATATGTTTCACAAAATCTATAACAGAATTAGTGGTCTTCATTGGAAATTTATGATTATCAATAAAATGGTCAAATATAAGTGAGTTGAAATAACTAGTATCAAATAAAGTAACTGCTACGGAAGATACAATAAATATGTTACCTTTCACTATTATTGGACATACATATACCTCCAATAGAATCTATTTAACTATGTGAGGGTTTACATTCATAATTCCTGACTCTAGATCCCTATAACCATTGATGAATCTGAATACCCCGCTATATCATATATAGAATACGATCCATGACAATATTTAGGAGTAGACATCACCTAAACAAGACACTGTAGATAGCCATAACACCCATAACTATTACAATACATTTTAGGTAAATAAAAATCATTTAGTTTGTTACCAACCTTACTACACTGATAGAATGTCATGGGAACACAACTAGATTCAATTGTAGATTGTAAAGAGGAATGCTTCAGAGAAGCCCCACCACTACTCCTACGATGATTTTAGCACATTTTATTATTCCTTACCATGATTTTGCAGTTACCAATAGGTGGATTAGAAGGGGTATAAAATTGAACCTTCATTTTTGTACTATGTTCTAACATCATATCCCTATCAACATTCTCCAACTAAGTCAAAATATTCTTCATAAATAATATGATATGATATCGGGTCGCAAACCATGTAGGTAATTATGAGCATTTACCTAGTAATTCTTCACAACCTTTGGTAAAAAGGAACCATCATAGAAAATTGATTGGTGTATGTTGACACTGAGCACTCTCCCTATTAAAAATAGAGGAAAATCAAATAATTCTCCATCATCAGCCTATCTGGATAAAAATGGTGGAAGAATATAGTCTTGAGACCCATCCAATCCAAACCCACATTTTTATATGCATGTACCAAAGAATCTCACCAATATTTATTAGGACCATCATGTTCAAATGTTATAAACTTCACTAGGATATTCAAATGTATATCCAATAATTCAATGATCTTGTCGATCATGTAGATCTTGTCCTTCGCCTCATAAGGTTCACTCATACCATTAATGGATGAGGGGTTGTCACATAAGAACTCTCTTGATTGATCCCTTTCTCATACATCCATTGGTTGTACCCCTATAATTCTATTACGGACATATGGCATGATCTAGTTAATATAAAAAACATCCTACATGATAGCATCGATAAATTCTTTTCCAAATGAGGATATCTTTTAGGGGAATCAACTACACCATCCTGAGGAACTTACAAAACACATATGAATAGAATACTATTGCACACCCAAATATAAGTGACAATAAAAAAATATAAGAATCTCAGTTCGAACAAGAGAAACCATAATAAAAATTGATATTAACCACAAAATTCAAGATAAGAGACACACATCCTAATTCCCATGGTAGGTTTGGCCACGTCATTCCATGAACAATCCAGGAAGTCACCACAACATACATCTTAGGTCCCAAAATTCGTACCAACAGTCTACCAAACATCCCAAGATATGTAATATTGATGGAAGACAACCATTGATTCCAAATAGTGACAGACCTGACCCAACTACACTCTCAATATAGTGCCCATACCGAACTGTCGTGTACATGAAGGGTGTTCTTGATCCTCACAGATTGGTATCTACCACCCAGAAGACAACAAGAAATAAAGGGAACGGGGTTTCAAAACCTGAATATAAAAACATGACATATATACATATGTTCAAAAAGAAATATTGAAATAAAAAAATACATATATATATATATATATATATTTATATATAATTTATAACAAAAATTGAACAACCTAAGTGATACAATTGAAAAGGTAGAAAAAAATATCCAATAGACATGTCCATCATCAAGAACTAAAAAATAAAAACTACTCCAAGGGTTTTCATGTGATAGTGTTTGCTAACTCGCACCATCTCACATTCTAGATACCCATTCCCACTTGATATAAACCCTCACCACCTCATCATGGCCCCATTTTATTCCCTGAATCGAAAGACATAACCAGTTCTATGAACCATTGAAGGGTTACACATGATGTGAGATAATAATACAAGTAATGTCTTGCCCTGGGGTTCCCTATAATGTATTTAGAAAATAATCCTCTCATTTTAATTGTTAAATATAAAAAGGAATTATATACAGTTTAAATGATTTGATATCAAAATCAGGGAAAAACAATTTAGCTTCCCCTATTCCATGTTTCTGAATAAATTATGCATATCAATTCTATAGCATTTCATATCTATATATTAGTTCTTATATATAATGTCAAAAAAATAATGCATCACATATTATATCTAATCCATGTAAGTGAAATAAAAATACTACACCCCAAAATCATCCCAAATAGGCCGTGAACCATAGCTAACAACACAAGAAGGATCACACTAGGTCATCATATCTAGGAAACTCATACTTGACTTACAAAATCGCATACACATCAATCCCGAAGACATATTCATCAATTCTATAATTTTATGGAATACCTATGTATGTGAACCAACCAATTGAATTAAAAATTCCCCAGAACAATAGGCATGGGGATTATATGAAAGCACATGACCAAATCCACCAATAGTGGAGTAATGCAGTTCACTAACACATGTTATATATTGAACCAAATACCTAAAAAAATGGATCACACATTCCCCCAATAGAATACAGTAATAAGAAGAAACCAATAATGAAAATTTGGACCTAGAATCAATTTACACAACTTATAATTGATTCAATTTAACAAAAGGGTTAGTGGAGAAGTGGGAATAACACATACCTCAATGAAACTCATCCTCACCACCACAACCCAAAGGGATGACCCTTAGAATCAGATCACATAATATATGTAGAAAAGTATCAAAGGAAACAACTCTATAGATCCAAAAAACCAATAGTGAAATGTAATAGTGCTGCCAAAAAATAGGAAATGAATAATTAAAAGTCATCCATTACCATAATATATGGAATACAACTACCAAGATGATCCAATTCTGAATGAATCATTTTGAATTAAACTGAGGCCCCAAAATTTATAGATAAGAGCCCAAGGTTTAGAATGTGTATAGATTTAGAATAATGAATATACATATCAATAAATAATCATCAGAAATAAATTTCTATGGTAGTTACCTGGAATGTACTCCATTTACATGTCTTTTGTTCCTTGGGACTCAGAGATAACAAAAACCCATATCCTCTCTTTATAATATATATTCATTTAACAATACATGAAATGTGACTATTACATGATTTATACTCACTTCATTCTACAAATTGGGTTCACATAATCAGTCTTGGAGAACATTTCACAATATGTACTCCATTCATGAACTATAAATTTCTAAATGATGGAAAAAATAGAATATTCTTATATGAAAATCCAAACCACCTTAGGTGTTCTTTGAACTCAGGGAGAAACCAGAAAAGGAAATAACACATTTATAACTTAACCCCATTAATTCAATAAACTTACATTTCCAAATTGTAGGTCATTTATCCTAGAAAACGTTCTCTATATTTAGGAGGCCCATATCTCACCAAATTAAAGATGAAAACAAGAAAAGAGAATAGAATTTAGTGATAGTGTGTAATTTTATGATACAATTACTACAAAAATTCATTCATGATGGATGTATTCACATGTTTTATTCAAGGTATTTCTTCTACTGTGGATATTGGTGCATTATTATAAGTTCACTAAAGGTAATTTGATATTGAATAAAGAGAAATCAATTTATTAGGGGTATATTTTTATAATGAAATCTCGATAAAGGTGATATCATGTAATTCATCTCATTATATGTGGGAAATGTTTCTAATTATCTATGATGGTTATTCAAAAGTTAGAGCAATTAAATTATATATTATATGGAAAAAATATGAGGATTTGAGAATCCACCACAATGAGTCTATAAATGAATTGTATGATAGGGTGAATGTTGCTTTTAATGACATTGTTAGTTTAAAAGAAACTATTTAAGATATAATTATTATTAAGGAAAAATGTAGAATACTTCCACCTAGGTTAAATATGAATGTATCTATATTGTAAAATAATGATCCAAAAGAGTTGACACTGGATAGTTTCCACAATTCTCTTCTTCCACAAAACATGAAAAATGAGTATATTATGTCTATGGAAAAATGGAATTCCAAATATGTTTCATTCAAGGTCCTAAAGAACCTCACTATTGATTATTTTGAGGAAGGATATGTTATTAATGAGGTCATGGAATTCCTTCCCTAATATCTATAATTAGTAAATTTAATGTTCAATGGGAAAATTCCACTCAATTTAATTCAATGTGGAAAGGTTAGATATCTTTTAATAAGGTGACCCAATAATTTTCAATTTGATGATGAAGAATTAGTTAAAAATACCATGAATAAGTATTCAATATAATTGAAATGAAATAAAAATTTAAATTTAAATTTCTTCTATAATAATAAACTAATTTCAGAATAAAATGAATGTTTTGAACAATTTGAGGTTGATGATATGGATAACTGCAACGATTATTGAAAAAAAAATACTATGACGGTAGTTGTAGGTAACTACTTCAAAAGGGAAGAAATTGAGAATTATGATGAAGATATAGAAGTAATAGATAATATTTATTCTAAATTATAATACCCTCACAATGGGATAAATGGTTATATAGAAAAAAAATATAGAATGAAAAAATACTGGCTCATGATTCAAAAATATATATATAGTAGTATGAAGTAGATAAGTCCTTCTAAAAGGAATTTATTTAAACCTATATATTCAATGATTTATAAAATATAAATGTTTTTTTATTACATGCTAAATGTTAAAGAATATAAAAGAGTGGTTGATGGATTTACTAGAATAGAAAGAGAACAAAAAAATTATCAAATGGAATTAAGAGTAATTTATTGACCTTTGGAGAAAATTATAAGATCATGAGAGACTATTAACTCCCACTATAAAGTTTTTAAATAATATCAATTGGGGGATAGAAAAGATACTAGTGGTGCACAAATTTCCATCAAAAAATTAAAACCCATCATAATCAAATGATATGGATTATATAAGTATTAATTGAAAATAAAAAGTGGTTATTATTGATTTCATACATTAAGAACCCACTTCATGTTTGAAAATTTACTTTGGTATAAATAATAATTAAAAGTATCATAGAAATAGTGGATCGAGAGGTTATATAAAAATGACACACTAGAATTCCCCTTGTATTAAGTGTAATTTATAAAGAAATATCAAACACTCAATAAATTTATTCTCTATAGAAAGAAGGTATCAAAGTTAACAATAGAAGCAAGGGCATACACATAGAGATCAATATTACTTAAATGATTTTTATGGTCACTATTTTTAGTGTGTTAGACTTGAAAACATGTCCGGATATCTCTTATCAACAATGCAGAGGAATGTTCCAAAGAAATCCCAATTTTTTCATACGCAGTATACATAATGATTAAATTAGATGAATAATAAAAAAATTATTTTCAAATCTACAAGATAATATTTCCCCTATTTTATAAGGAATATAAAGAATATCAATCCCAAAAAGTTTTGAAATCAATAACATTGATAAAAAGGAAAATAACTGAGTATATAGATGTTGCATAGATTTCCCACATAACATGAGATCATGTTAGTGTATGCATCATTGATAGTGGATGCACATCCCATATGAGGGTAAATAAGGATCTTTTCATAAGGAATCACATATTAAAAAGAAGTTATTGGCAAATTTTTAAATGATTAAGGCCTATTGCTTATTAGGTTGGAAAAAAATAGTTGGGGGGAAATATGTGAGATGTGTGAATTCCTTGGTTACCGAAGTTCTCAGTCACAACATTCAAAGTGTTATTCAATTGGGTGACTCGATTAATGCTATAAAATTTAATAATATATATTATATCATCACGAGAAAATAATGTGCGGTTATTTTACTGGGAATTTGAATAAAGGGTATTATCAACCATGTGATGGGAGAAAAAGATGTGTTATCTCTATCCAAAGAGGAATAAAATATGTTATGTCTTAAATCACATGGACAATAATTCTGACCATCCCTAGATGATCTATTCAAATGTGATGTAGCTATATTTCTCCCCAATATATCATGTTATCATACTCACACATGTGATTCTTATCAACAAGTTTTTATTATCAAAATTAACTATAGGGAAAAAGAACAAAATTCAAATAGAGTTGTTAAATTAGTGCATGCATATGTGTGTGGACATATTTTACCAATAACAATTGACAGTAAGAGGTATTATATTTTTTTAATTTATGATTTCTATAGGATGGTATATAAATTTTTAATTTACCACAAGTATTACATGTTTAGTTTCATAAAAAAATTATTGATGGAATCTAAAATGAATCATAGAAAATTTATTCTGATGTTTCAAACTGATAATGGTACAGAATTCAAAAATATCTATGTGGAATATTTTTTAAAGTAAACAGGATAAGGAATCATGTTCTGGAAGTGATAACTCTTCAATAAAATGGATTACATGAAAGAATAAATCTGATGATAAACAATATTCTCAAGGAATCCCAATTCCCTATAGTGAAATGAATACATTGGTATATAAATGGAATAATGGATTTTAGTTTACTATAGAATAATAAATCTCATCAAGAGTTACGAGGTTATACAGATTAAAACTGGGTTGGTTCATTAGATTATTGTAAATACACATCATGTAGTGCATTTAATATTTTTGGATTGTGTAATTATTGACAAAAAAGACATAAGATTTAATTTTGTTGAGTACTGAAGAAGATGAATATATTTCCTCCACTCAATATTTTATGAAATTATTGTGGATCATATAGTAACATGAACATATGGGAGTTGAAGTGAAGTCTCTAATCAGAATCCATTAAGATAAGTCATGTTATATAAATATTACCAAGAATCCATTCAACCACTCATGAATGAAGATCATTGAAATCATTTAACATTTTATCAAGGAGAATCTAGAGCAAGGCCTTGTGATGTTCGAGTATGTTCCTATATAATATCAACTTGGAGGTAATCTGATACTGTCTCTAAAAGATAAAGAATTTGAATTTCATTGACTAGCTGTTACAGTTTAGTCCACTCCCCACACCTAAATATGTTTGGATTTGGGACCACATCTCCCCATGGTATGATTTGATTTCCCTAATATGTTGATATTTGTTCTTATTAATTTTTCTTCCACAAAGGAGTTACCATTGAGTTTATTGAAAAATGGGTATAAAATATTTTTTTAAGATATGGGAGAATCTGATAGGGGGTCAGGGAAGTATATGATGTTATAAAATCTAATGATGAAAAATATGATCGGTCACAGAATATATATCCTGAAAGATGGAATTTGTGGTGAATTTGTTTTCCTGAATGATGTGTTTCATTGATGAACTTTTTATACAACTCGTATTCCTCGAGATGAGTGTGGACCATGTGGGATTATAGTGTGTGTTGAGTAATCCTTGATCACTATCTGAAATCATAATGAATTTTTATGTATAATATGGAAGCATATTTAAAGTGGATCCAAGGTTAAAGAGTTTTCAAAATCCCTAAAAGGGGATATTGATGGGTAAAACCCCTCAAGGTAATATTATAGTGCTTTTGGGTTATTTTTGTTGTTGACAAATTTGGTTAACAAGGGAAGTTGTGACATTCTAGAATTATTTTTGATCAGTTATATTGATGAAGCATCTAGAAATAAGTATATAAGCTCTAGATGTGGTATATAAGATCAAGTTTATAATGTCGCTCTTTTTCCTAGTGATTTCTAAATTTTTGGGGTAAAAAATTTGTAGGTTTGTGAAAGATTCATTAAAATTTTTTTCTCAAGGATTCTTCTTGAAAAAATTGGAGAGGTATGGTATTTAAATTTTTTTGTGATTCATTAAGTAATGTATATTTGAAAAAGATGTCTGAGGTGGGATGGAACTATGATAAGTTAAGAGATTACAATAAGCATTGTGACCATAATATATCAATAAATTTAAAAAAGTATGGATATTTCATGAAAAAATGAATAATTTCAATAAAAGGAATTGTCGATATTAAATGTTATAGGATAGTAATGCAATATTTATAAATAAAAATATAACCCTTGCATAAAAAAATAATAAACCTTAATGAAAATCCAACGATTTTGAATTCATGAAAGTGTTTCACAAAGTATTTTTCCTTAGGGATATTTTTCATATAATCTTCCATTTTATGGAAAAAGTATTTTTCATTAAATATTGAAAAGATTTCTGAATGTTTTTATTTTCATGAAAGTATAGTGTTTTGAAAAAATTTATGTTCTCTTGGAAGTAAAAAATTTTGTGATGAATTGTGAAGATTCAAAAAATATGGAAAATGGGATTTATAAAAGAAAATTGTGTGAGTACTATAACTTATTTCCTAGAAAATCAGTGGAAAATAGATATTCAGTAGTCTAATGTAATTATAAAGTTTTGATTTCCCAAATTATGTTTAAAACATAATTGATTCATGTTATCAATTGAGTAATATTCTAAAAGAGTTAAGATAACACTTCCTTTAAGTTTGCATTAAGCTATAAAATTATGGTTTATTGTAAACAATGAAATAATTAGATTCCACTAAAAAAATTAAAACAATATTTTTATTTATTGGATTTGGTACATAGTAATAATTCCATGGTATTCACTATAGATGTAGCCCGATGAAGGTGAACCATGTAAAATTGAAGTGGAACTAGCATACTTTCATTTATGTTCAAACATTATTAAGGGAAAGGGAGATGAAATTATTTTGTTCTATGATGAAAAAGGATACTATTAGAAATTTTTATTAATTCGTGATACCCTAATTTACCCCTACCCATGGTATTTATCCTTGTTGGGCTAACAAAACATAATTTTCATATTATTCAAAATAAAAACTATTAATCGATATTTTCATTTAATAGTACTTACAGAAGGTTCCATTCAAATTTTACATGTTGAAATTGTAATTTAAAAATAATTTTTTAAAATATAATCCAATTAAATTCATGAAAATAAATAATATTAATAATTTAAGTGTAAAACATTTTTTAAGATTTTATTTTTGTGAAAATCATTTTTTCATTCATTTTCCATCCATTTATTAGAAATTAAATCCATACATCTATACAAAATGGATCTGCTAAATTTCATTCCATATTTCCAATTATAATGTAATTTTTTTATAAGGACCTTTTTATTTTCATCATATAGATAAATTACCTATAAAAATTACAAGTTGTATCAATAATGATTAAAATCAGTAAATATTGGTTTAACTAATTGATAAGGATTAAAATATCTCTAAAAACATCATAAATGTGATTGGATGATTAGGTTTAGACCCTATATAATCTTATCTTATAAATTGGTTTGATTTAGTTCAACATGAAATTGACTAGGAAAATATAAATATTTGAAAGTTAATAATAATTATAGGAGTGACACTCCCCGCATTCATAAAAAGGTAACATATCTCCTCACTTATCAACAAATTTTGATCACAATAACTAATAAAAATATTCAAAAAAATATATTCTGAAATATCTTCCCCATGTTCTAAAGGTTTTTTTCTCTCCAAAATAAAAAACTAAAAGGCATTATATATAATCCAATTGAGGTTTTCCAATTAAGAGGAATAAATTTTAACAGAGTTCTTTTAGGTTTATTAATTCTTCCATATTATTAAAAACAATCATATCCATATTGATGTAATAACATAAGTATGTATAGTATACCTATATTTTATTGTGTTTATGGTAAAACCCTTTTTTACTTCTTTTTCTATCCTATGAGAAATGAAAACATTATTCCAGTGTACTTGTGAACTACCACAACCACAAAGTGATGTGTTTCATTTTTATCACCACATCACATGGACGGATATTGTGGAGGAATTAATATATATACATTATATTAATTACAGATTAATGTTTCTATAAATATTGTTTAATATCTACCTTCTTACCCTCCCATATATTGGATAATGATAATGTAACTCATGTGTTCTTATGATCTAACAACTCTACAAAGAGATGAGATTGGTTATTCATATAAAACATTCATCGATGGTTTAATAAATTTATTTAATGTATCAATATGATTATTATTCCTTGATTAATAATCATTATGTTATATTGAATAACCCCTTTTACCATGTTCATCCTATCAATGTTGCTTTGGGAATGTGATCTAAATGTCCCCCAACGTATGAGATGAACTTAATTGATTTAGTAACTATATAACACATAGTAATTATTGAAATAAAAGGTATTTATATTAGGAAATTAACCATAAAAGTTTTATAAAAATAAATAAAATAAAATAATTGTATTGTATAGAAGTTATATAACATAATAAGTGATTCACACTCTTGGTAAGGGATTTCCCATTTTAACTTAATATCATTGAGAGATAATCCATTTACACGACATGTTTTCATTATGTGATGTATAAAATTTCAAAGGGATGAAATTTATTACTATTTATTTAAAATTTGTGTCGTTTATATATCCATTTCATTTTTTATTCTTTGATGAAAATTTTATTCAAATTTTATCAAAGTGGTAAGTGATTTTTCTTTTATAAATTATTTTAAATATTTTAAATTCATTTACCCCAATGATATTATTATTTTGAAAAGCATTAATAATTTTATTCATATAATAAAATTAATTTTTAAATCCATTTAATAAAATATTTTTCATTCTTTATATTGGGTTTTAATGAAATCCTTTTAACGTTATCAACACAGGTCATTTTATGAAAACTGTGAAGGGAAATTTTTTAATGTATGCAACATGAAAATAATTTTCCACCTTCATGGTATATATTATTTATGAATATAAATCAACATAATATAATGGTTTTAAAAAAACCATTTTACCAATAATCTAGGAAATTATATCATCGTGAGATTTCAATGAAAATGGAATTTTATCCTCACCTTTTCATCAATCCTCAATGTTCTTCTACAGATGTATTAAAAATATTATTTTATAATATTTTTTGATCCAAATGAAGGATATTCAATTTTTACATATGTAATTTTACTTGTTAATTATTTATTTGGATTGGTGAAAAATAAATACCTCTTAATGATTGATGGTCTGGTTATAGCTCTTTTGTGCATGACATAATATTTTTTTCCCAAAATAATTATGTAAGAATTAACTAAGTGGGTTATAAGAATTGTTAGGATTCTTGTATTGGTTCTTTAAAGTGATATATAAATATAATTTATAGTGGAAAATACATGAATTTTCAATTATTTTAGAATATTTCTTATGGAAATATATTTATTTCACATGGTAAGACATGAACATTTTTTTTATGTAAAACTATAATACTTTTTAATGATGAAAGGTTTATATTTGGAGAGAAAATTTTTTATGGGTTATCATGTTTTCTAAGAAACAATAAATAAACATATTTTTATTTATTTATTTATTAAGAAATATTTTATTGAAAAAATGGGCATTAAAGATAATTTCAGGAGTATGTAAATAAATATTTGTGTTTAATGTTTTTTTGTTGAAAAGAAATATTTTCTTATTTATTTCATAGTTTCCAGGTGTACTAATAGGTTACATTCATTATTACATTCATTACTGATATTTTTTGACAAAGGATTTTTAAATGTTTCTTATAGGGCCTATATATGATTAGAAACTACATCAATATATATATTTCCACTATGGTGGATCATTTTAAAATAAAAATAAGTTGCCTGAATAAAATATAATTTTATATTTGTGTGAATAGTATTTTGTGGGAAAATAGACATTAAGTAAAATTTTCAACATTTTAATGAATTGGTTTGAAAGTAGGATTTTTTTATAATTCAATAATACACTAAACCTAAAAGATACTAGAAATTAATGAAATTTAAATCATTACTATTAAACTCATAATTATAGGTTGTCAAAACCATGGATACTTGTAGTTGGTATTAGAGGAATGTTTGGGGAATGTTTAGAGTCTATGAAATTACTTTAGAATATGTTTCAATTCTATTGTAAACTTAAGAGTTATAATGTTATGATGATTTTTTTTATTTTACAGAATTAAATTCTAAAATGAAAGAGTTGAATAGATATTCACATAGTTAATTAGATCATAGTATTTATCCACAACATAAGATGTTTTATTATGATATACTATCACTAACCATTTTTAGATTTTTTAAACAGATAGAAAAAGTAGGAAAGAATTTATTAATCGATGTGAAGGACACTAAGGTGGTTTTCTAAGAGATAAACCAAATGGGAAAGGGGCACAAGTGAAAACCCATGTGGTTGTGCTTAACCAACTATCTTTAGTTATGTTTTAAAACCTAAATATATGAGATTTTCCTAATAGAAAATATAATATAAAATAGTGTTTTAAGGGAGTATTAATGGTAATGAACATATAGTAATGAAATTTTAACTTTCTATATATTTTGGATGTGGGAATTAACGTCCTCTGGGAATGTCTTAAAGCAATAATAAAATGGTTTTTTTGTAGGGAGGAATGGAATAATAAAATTAGAAACTAAGGAAAATGAATAGTTTATTTGGAGAAATATAGGATAATAGTGAACTTACTAATGTATAAATGAAATTTTCAAATGTTGGTAGCATGAGAATTATAAAAATTGATTCATTGGGTGGAAAGATCGAGAAGGGGATCAACCAAATTATACAAATAAAGGTTTTACAACTAAATATTAAGAAATTGTGTATAACATATAAATGTTTTAACTTATTTTAATTATTTTTCTTTTTTTAATGTAGTATACATGATGAAATTAAGACTGAGTAAATATTAATAATTTATTCTTATTTATAATGATGAGAAGGATTTATTAAATAATAATATACGGATACTTAATTAGTGTTTTATGTTTTCTTTTGAATGATTATAGTGTTTAGAAATAGGTTTTAAAGACATATGTTGGAACAATATTTTATTTATGTATTTATAATCATTAACAGCCACAAAAAGTTCAAATATTTATACGAACTTTGTATTTGATATTTAAATTTATTTAAATGTGTTTAATTTTATTTTTAGAAATTTTATCAAGGTTTTAAGAACAATATATGACTGAATTATAGATTAATATTTGGATTAAAATGATACTTAATATTTTGGAAATTTTGTTTATTTAGGGTAAAGGGATAATACGTTTTGGGATCTTATTTTTTATAATATAGATTACCTTGGGATTTAAAACTAATTTGGTCATTCAGTGATTAAATTTATGTTAGAAGATGTCCAATATATTAGGAAATTATATAAATAAGATAAACAGAATATTTTATTCTCTTTTTAAATTTCTGGTAAAATTATATGATTTTAATTTAGGAATAAATATTAAATTGAATTTAGTAATTATATTTAATTTTATTAGCAATTTATGGTGATTTAGATTATTTTGGGAAATTATTAGCATATTTTGTAAAATATATTATTAGAAAAAATAAAATTTTAGATGGTAGATTTTTGAGTAAATGATGTTTCTTGATACAACTGTTTTTGGGAAGAATAACTTATCAAATCACTAAAAATATTATTATGAATTTGGTGGGAAATATTTTGAATATTTTTATGGTTATTTATAGAAATATTTAAGACGCACTTTTGGATTTATTATTAATATGTTGAAGATTGTTATAGTACTTCTTCACATAAAGTTTTATTCATTTTAATATTATCATAACATATGATAATAATTACTTATTTTGGATAATTGATAGACATAAATTTTTATTATTATTTGTACCTTATGCACTATTGAATATTAATTCCAGTGTTTCAATCATGAAACATTAAGTATAATTTTTTATTATCTAGAGTATTCAATGAAGAAAAGGTAGTAAAAAATTTAAAACACAACTAAAATATGAAATTTTGTAAATAAATAAATTAAGAATATTTTCTAATACTCTACGGCTTATTGGTAATATAATTCCTCTGGAGGTATATAATAACCCTTAAAACTTGAATGAGCTCCTATTAGTGATGGCAATCGGAAAACCCTAGAAAGTGACTGGGGACAGATACCCCTCCTTGAGAAGGAAGGGGAGAGGATGTATTGGCTCCACCACCACCGGTTCCATGGGTGGTGTTTGTTCCTTTCAATAATCCTAGATTTCTCCTAGGGTTCACGTTGATATCCTAAACGTCGAAGGTCCCAGTTCTTCATCTAGGGGATCTTCGTCTATCGATTTCATTGTGGAATTTTCCAAGGCCTCAAGTCTCCTGGATTTAACCATGGTGGCCCGCTTCAACCATTTAAGGCCTTCAGTGGATGAATTTGATATTTTTTCATTTAGAAACTGGGATTTGTAAGAATGTGTGGATGTGAGTTTGATTGATAATTGTCATCTAATGATACCCTTTGCTTCAGAGATGGATTTTATGTGTTCATGGGCCAGAGCTCCTCACATATGCAATGGATGCAGGGTTTTCCTCCTTCAATCGTCGTTTGACCATTGTATGAATCAGGACTCACCTTCCATTGCAACTTTTGTATGAATTTCTCACCTTCCGATACCATTTAAAAATCTAAAATAATTCTTATGTTACGAAATTTGGTTAGTCGTTTCCTTTTCTCAGAAGACTACACTACTTCATTGAGTCATCCAGTTAACCCACACTTCTATGTTGAGGTGAATTCTTCAATGCCACAAGTTTAATAGATATGAATTGTGTTTGGTGAGGAATTTCAATGGAGGAACGAAGTTTTATTTGAGGCCTGGATTGATCACTACCCCACATGCCATCGTCTAGGACATCTGGATGATAAGTTTCATAGTAGAGCCAAGAAATCTACTCTGGTGAGGAAGAATGGTATGGTATCTACCCGAGAACAGAATTACGTTGATGTTGAGAAGTAGGGATTTGGAATGGGTGATTTGTCCTTTGGAAAATAGGCGTCGATACCTTCTAATTCAACAACTACTGAGGTATCAGTTATATTTAAGCAAGACCTTGTATTGGGAGCTAGTGTGAGTCATGCTGCTATGGATTTAGCAGATCTTGTATATAGTACTGGACTTGGAGGTAGTAATGGGGTGACAGGTCCTCCACGCGAATCACTGAGATTTGGGGAAAGGGGAGTTGTGAAGTTACTTTCTAGCAGGGAAGACACTGGATTAGTCAACAGTGTTGTTGATAGGCCCAAGGAAGGTGATATACAACAGGATTCAGTCTCTGTTGGGAAAATCACTATTGAAACTAGTCCTTGTTCAACTGTCAAGGTGCCTACACTGCAGCTACAACCTGAGATAGGATTGAAGGTTGTAGTTTCCACTTGTAACAGATTCCAATAGCTAGAGCATGACAAGACTCTATGTGAGGAGGAGATTTCTCATATGGAGGATAGTAGAAATATGCAGCTTGTTTTAGTTGGTGAAATGAAGGAGAAGAATGGGGCTCCCTCTTAGGAAGAAGGAACTAGAATAGGAGCTCTACAACAGGGGATACTAGATTGTTATGAAGTTCTGGGACAACCCAAATGTTTAGAAATAATTGAAAATAATAGTCAAATTTAGACGGGACAGGGAGAGGAAGATTGAATATATGAGGTTCATATCCTAAGAATATGGGGGGTTTACTTAGATAGTGACAAAGAAAATTTTTGGTCACATGATTATGACTTAATACAGTTACATTATTCAAAGTGGGATAATGAAGAAGAGTGGTAATAAAGACGTTATGATTATTCCACCAAGAAGAATGCCCAGAAAGGACTAATCCTATCTTCCAATGTCGATTTCCACTATGTCTTCTTCTATAAACAATGATTTTCAATCCTTGGGGTGGATGAATTTGAGAAGGAAGTATGTTAAGGTCCTGTAGCATTATCAAAGCTCAGAATGGGAATCAGTGACTCTGTAGAAATCTTTTTACTAGGGATGTGGTGACAGATATGGTTTTTATGATATGTAGTTTTCTGTTTTAGATTGTGGTACTTGTTCACTTTTAATTTCTTTTATTATAATAAATGGTTTTGGGGCTGTCCTCTTGCTATGATTTTCTAGTATAATTCCTCTTGAGAATGTAATATAAATTAATCTAGTCTTAAGTGAAAAAATTTACTCATCTATAATGGTACACATTTCAAAAACGATTCACTAATATGATCCCCATTATAGTAAATTTACAGATTTAGAATACATTTTAAATGATTAGTTTTCTAGGGTAAATAATGACAAAATTTTATTGTAAAAATTAAATATAATAGGTATTTTTCGACTTTTTTATATTTATCTTCCACTCCTTCAATTCATTTTGAGAATTTCTTATATCATTTGGTCAATGGTCATGAGTCAAAATCACAAGGACATAATTTATTTAATGGGTAGAGTGTAAAACCTTTTTATTTTATAATATATTTTCCTTTAAATTAATATTTTGTTTGATAAAATGTTTCATACACAACATTGAGTTTAAATGAATTAGAAAATTGTTTTGTAAATTCAACAGTTATAACTTTTTTTCGGTAGATTAATGGGTATAAATATGAGTAAATTAATTATTTAATATATGTATAAAAACACTCTAAATAAAAATTATTTATTAAAAAAAATTAAAAAAAAATTAATTATAATTATTAAATCATATAGGTTTATGAACAATTATTCTTTAAAAATGGTTAATTTTCTCAAAAAGAGGATTTTATTTATCGTTTAATTGTTTATTTTTTAAGCTAAATTTCATCCTATATATGGTTTAATTTATGGAAAAATTATATTTTATACATGTATTTAAAGGAATAATAATTAATACATTGTTCATAAATTTTATAGTAACAATGATAAAATTCATTGATGGTAAACTGAGATGTTATACAAAAAAATTAGGTCCATAATATATTTTAAAATTTTAAAATTAAATTAATCACTTCTGTTAAATTATTTTAATAAAATTTATTGATAATATATTAAATTAAAAAAATTAACAATCACCTAATTTTTTTTACTAGAAAGAAAATTAAAATAAATTATTTTTATTCTTTAAGAATATTTTTTTCTAAAAATGATTTTTAATTATTTTATGCTTGAATATTAGAATTATTTCACTAGACATTGAGAAATTTTATTTTAAAAAAATATTAATTTCTTGATCCATTATATAAACTAATTTTTAGTGTGAATTTTTTTAATTTTTCTAAAATGATAGATTCTTTAGTGAGTATTAAAAATAAATTTTTTACAAATATCGTAACATTTATGTAATTTTCATTATGTAAGATTGATTTTAAAATTATTAAAACATTATAATCTGAAAAATATGTGTTTAATGAGAAATATAAGTCGTTTAAAAACATTATTTTGACTTTTCAAATTCAGGCTTTACTTTTGGGAACATATTATATATTTTAACATAATTAAAAGATTTTTTAGATATTTGAATTTAATAGTATGATTGAATTGTTCCATTATCTTTTTTACTTTAGAAAAATGACAAAGAAAATTATTTTCTTTATTATTAATCTAATTAATGTCATTATAAAAATAATATGTACAATTTTAGTATAAATCCATTTTTAGTCTAAATATGGTTATTTTTCTAAAAAATATCTTAATGGATTTTATGCATATTTATCGCATGATATTTATAACACCATTATGAGTTGAATATAAATAAATGGATTAAATATTTTTTAATAATCATTAATATTAATATGTTTCAATTTATTTTGTTCAAAAAAATAAATTACCAAGATAAACGTTTTAATTATCCCAATAATGGTTAAATGGGTTTTAAGGGGTAAAACTAAGAGGTAAGACAGAAAATATATATAGACATAAGTAAATGTAAACTTTTAGTGTTTTTAGATCCTATAGAATATTACATTCTAATTTTCTTATTATGATCTACTTTAACTTGAATAATACATTTTTACTATTTAAATGAGTTGAAAAAAATACAAGAGTATCACACACTTCACATATAAGAGTGTATCTACTATTCTCACATATTTCCATGATTTCAGCACTCAATCAAAGCCAATAGATATACTAATCCCTTACCAACTCTCATCCCCATGTACTATAGGGTTTTCTCTCTCTAAAAGTTCAACCTATAAGGCGTAAGTAGTGTTCCAAAGGGGGTTTTTCAAAGAAGAGGCGTAACAATTAACTAGGATCTTTCTTGTTTATTTCTTCCCATACCTTGTCAAAACCTATCATAACCATTATTATATAATAAAATAATTATATACAATATACGTAAATTTTATTATATTTATGTGGGACCCATTTTTCATTTCATTTCATACCCTATAGCAAATAAAAACATTACGCGTGCATATATGTTGACTACAACCACCACAAAGCGATGAGTTTTGTTTTTCAAAACCATCTCAAATAGATATTTATTATAGTTATCATAATAAATATATATTATATTAATCACATTACATCCATTTTTTAAAGAAAATATAACGTTAACCTTTTTTCCTATCTATCATTTGGGAAATGAAAATGTCACTTGTTTATACATGTGGACTACCCCTCTACAATGTCATGTGATCCATTTTTCATTTATTATTTATTATTTGGTTATATAATTATATTTAATGTATAAAAATAATGATTATTTCATTTTTAAAACATTTTAAATTATGGAACAATGATCCCTTTGATATTTTTCAAATAAAAAGTTTTTTATCTTTATATTGACATAAATACTCGAAGTGAATCAACATATGCATGGAATAGAATATATTATAATATTTTATGATGTAAATGAAATAATATATGTTTTAGGTTTATGTGATAGTCCATTGATATTATTAATGATGACGAGTGAGGATAATAGAGATCATGATGATGGGTGATCACAATATAAATCCTAAATGTACTGAATAAAGATTTTTTTATAGATAATTTTTTTCTTAATTAACAAATTATGTTTTAACATTTGTATGTTTTATTGCATTTTTATATGAATATGATGTTCTAAGAACAAACATAAATTTTATAATTAATTTAAATATTTTTACTGAAATATTTTTATTTCAAATGGTATGAAAATAAGCTTATGATTTAAGAAATTTTATGATCCTTTTTATGGTTGAAAGCGATATTTTAAATGAAAAATATTTCAAGGGTTCTTATGTTTTCTATAAAACCCTCAGGGTTATTATTTTTCTAGGATTCTTTTTTCTAAATAAAATTAAGAATAGTTGTTTATTAAGATAATTTAATTAGTATGTTAATTATTATTTCATCACAATGTATGTTACGTTAAAAAAGGGAATCATTTCTTATGGATTTCATAATTTGATTAAGTAGAATAATAGGTTCCTTTTAATATTATATCCTTTACTATGATTCCATTTTATCCAGTGTTTTTAAAATAATATAAATGATACTTATATAGAAATTATAACAAGTTATTTTTTTGTACTATTGTTTCACATTTTTAATCAATCCAAATCATACTTGAATGAAATATAATTAAAAAGTATACAATTTTAATAGAAAAATGGATATTTATTGGAGGTGTCCACCTTTTAATAAATTGTTTGGATATGTAATATTTTTAAATAATAATATAATAAAATAAGACTAAAATATGATTTCAATGTATAAAATTGAAATCCATGATTTTAAAATCACAATTATGTGTAGTTAAATCCTTGGGTCCATATACATTTTCCTTTAAAGAAACTGGTCACACGATATCTTAAAATTTATTTGTATTCATATAGATATCATATTTACTTTAAATTGTTTTGATATGTTTTTCAAAGTTTAGTTCTAAAGTATTGAATCCTCCTCCAATAAAGTTTAAGATTAGTATATACCCTTTGATATTGGATTTTGGAACTTTGGGTAGATTATACAAATATTTAGAAAAATGTGATAAATAAAGGGAAATATTTTCTTAACTTAAATATTTTTCCTTAATCAGTCACATATCTATTGAAATATAGGAATAGGGTACCACCTGTACTTGATGAATCTTCACTTCTAGGAACCTTATTCATCATGTAGTACAAATAATGTGAATCACGACCAAAAGATATCCAAGAAACACCTAGTTAATAGATATTAGATGAATATTCATGGTTTTTATACAATTGAGATCATGTTTTATTAGGGAATATATCATTATTGTAGATGAAATTTTATTCTACACTTCAATTCATTTAATTATTCTTCCAGTAATCGTATTTGGGAGACTTGATCAATTCTTTGTGGGAACACATTATATAGGGACTATAACATCCCATTGGAGAGTGTAAAACTAGATTCTAATATACTTATCTAATTTATATCAAGCCCAAACCCATATCATTTTTTTAGAATATATTATGAAGAAATTCAAGTATCAGATGAATCAGTGAACATGAATCCAACATAGTTTATAGGAAGGAAACATGGAAGATGATCACTTGTCTTATATTGAGTTCATGCTTAAGAATTCTAAGTGTTCTCTAGCCTTTGATCCCTCCCTATGGATGTAATATAATGGAGTGTGGTGATGTCCCTTATCTACAATACTTAAAACCCACTTGATTACACTGCCTAGAATCTTATCCATTTTACTAATCAAATATAACTTTTATGGTGACAAAATACCATTTTCAACTTATTTATTATTAAACATAGTTTTACATGATCCATTGAAGAATTTACGCATCAGTATACTGAAATTTATGTTACCATGAATATACTATTTAAATAAATATGTAAATTTAGAATATAACCCTTTTATTAATGTTTTATTCATTACATTTTATGCATAGTGGTGTCACACTATCAAATAAAAGAAATTTAAATAATTTTTCAAATATTCTTGTAGAATGATTAATATATTACAAAAAACCATAAATGATTCAAAATATAGAGTTTCAATCTTCATGTTATGGACATATAGTTGTCAAAGGGAAATAGAGGAGGGGGAAGAGTGCTATTTGTTTCCCATGCATAGTGGGGTTGAAATATCATGTCATATATTACAAAAATAGAAAAATGGGGTCCCTTCTTTTCACAATCCCTCAGACAAGGTGTAGTGCAACAATCTCCCACAATAAATTCACTAATTTAATAATTTTTTTTAAAAAAAAATATGCTTCCCCATGGGTTGGGAACCTTATAGTACCCATACTAGTTTATCCTGACATACCCAACCTACCAAGCCCAACCTAGGCCTTTTTATCCCCCATTACCACTTTTAATGAACAATGATAATCAAAAAAAATCCATTAATTTTTAAAATAAATTTTAACTACAAGGAATTTAAATAAAAAATTCATAGACTATGAGGGGTTTCTTTAAGAAATTATAATTATATTTATGTTATTTTAATTCATTAAAAATTAACACAACTAGAATTTTAATTATTTAATAATTCTATCAATAAATTTATGCATGTTGACTGGTCATGAGCTGAGACTGACCAATTATGATTTGTTTAAAATTTATAAAATTTATATATGGAAAATGAGTATTATTTTTTAATGATTAGTAATTAAATAATATTATTTTATGATCTTTATATCTTCCCTATATCGTTATAATATATATGATCTTGGGTGTCAACATAAAGAACAAACTTTTAACCTATATCTTGAGTTTCACTGACATGTTTCTGGGTATATATATAAATAGTGAGAATTCAATGATGGAATGGTTTGAGACATGAAATGGCATGGATCCAAGAAAGAGATAATACATGGGAAAATGTTTTTAACTATAAATTGAGATGATGAAAAACATAGTGTGACACTACCTATCCCAGTACGACCCCACCTTAACTAGTGGTAAGCTGAGTCTTCCACCCCAAAACTCCCTTTAGTCTGCGAATGGCTGAAGACTACTACTAATAATTTATATAAATAAATGGGTTATCATTTCCAATAGTAATATGAAACCTGAAGGCATCACCAATATATAATAATACTAAATAAAACTAGTAAATATATCTCCAAATTAAACTCTATATAATATAATTGTGGGATATCAAATAAAATATACCAAACCACATAGGTAATGACTAAATAGGAAATAAAAAATAAATTTTAATAATTCACCTTGGCAAAAAACTCATTTAAATTGGTAGAAGCCTCCTTGAAACATGGTAATAAAGAATTAACTCCATTAGAAGTAATCTGTTTTATGCACCAATATCAACTATATTGTAATAACTCCCAAAACTATTCTAGATCCATGTCCCGCAAGGTCATCCCAAAACATTATTTTGTTTTCATAAATACAACATGTGTGGGAATGAAGCTTGTACATGGGTGATTATAATTATACTAAGTAAGATATATTTAAAACACAAATTAATGGTAAATTAATTTTTTATACAACCCAATACTAGATAATATTTTAATGTATCCCAAAAAAATGATATGATAGAAATTTAATACAACCATGGAAATTGTAGATTCCAAACCTTAATAACTCATATTTTAAAACGTATCATATCACACAAGAAACCAGTGACAAATAGGGTAACATAAAATGTATAATAGTTGAATTCAATAAATCAACTATAATTTTTTTTAAATGGTATCCACAAAGACCAAAAAACTTGTTACAACACTAAATAAAACTTGTTTACAATAAATCATAAGACCAATAACTCATAAACTACTAAACATACAAAATTTACACAATAACCTTATAGAGGTATAGAGGAGGACCACTCCTTATTAAGAAATTTTTGTATTGACTAAGGAATCACAAGAACCCTTTAAAAAACAGATCCCTAGAATTTGGATGAGTGTTGACTCCCTAGATAGAGAACTAAATCCCAATATAAGGGGGAGTACCTAAACTCTATATATCATATGGTGGAGTAACCCAATCATTTATAATTCCATAGTGGAGTTGCAAACCCCATACATGGACGACCACATATTGATATGTGGGGGTGTGCCGAAATCTTTCATTAATTTAAATAATCTTATGCTTAACCAATTATCTCTCTATAAAATCAAAGATACATGATCTGATAATGTCAAAATGTGAACCGTATCTAATGACCATGAGGATTGTAATATTATCCTCAATAAAAGAATATACATCTAAAAAGGCTACTCATACATCCAAGACTATTATTGTAACACCACAGGTAAATAAAGAATATGATATTATTATATTTATCCCTATTTGTGAAAAGAATTTTAATATTAATTTAAATGGAATCCTATGCTCGATGTCTTACCCAATACGCAACAACAAGTTCCTTTGAAATCTTACGTTGCACTCTAATAATAAAATAATTTTATTTTAAATGATAGTAAACACCTAACTGTTGTAATGATGGGAATGAACAGAACTAACTACAAAATGATTATATATATTTGTCAAATATTTTTACATTTTACAATAAATGTTAGAGGATTAAAAATGTGAATGAATCCAATTTTAAGCGTAAACATTCTAATATTCTTTAAAGGGTCGATTAACCGCCTTTTGATGGCGAACCACTTTTAAATCCACTTTTGGACAATTTTATGTGTTATATTTGACAAAATAAAATTCTTCTTTAGAATCGGGGCATCAAAATTTACTTCGTGTAAATTTTTTGGTATTTTTCCGATAATGTTCATTTTTTAATGAATAGTGAAAAATGTTGTATTTTAATTCAAAACCACTTTTTAATCTAATTTATTTATATGATTATATTATCTTTTCAATTGGGTTTAAAGTGAAATATGAATATGTTTTTACTATTTAATCTAATAGTGGTCATTCGAATTAATTTCACTTTGAAATTTGACTTAAACTACTGTCAATTTTTTGATATATATTGTTTCATAAAAACACGCTATTTGTTCTGACAGCGGGAATTAATTACTAAATTAATTAATGTAACTTATATATTTTGAATTTTGTAAAATAGAAATAATTTTGGATTTCTGAATATCAAATACATCTTAGGGTTAATTTTTGGTATTTTTCTGAAAAACATCAATTTTTGATTAATAGTGAAACCACTAAGTGGTACTTAAAAAAACTAATTTTTCGTTTAAATGAATTTTTACCAAATCTGTGTTTTGAATTTAAAAAATCCGTCATACATGGTTTTCATTAGGAAGTAAAATGTGGTTCAACGGGATTAAAATAAATTTTTGGGGAATAGTAACTTTTATGTTTTTAATCGCGATTAGAGGTAATTAGTGTAATTTAAGGTAAAAATAATGTTTTAATATTATGAAATGACCTTGACACTTGTGATAACCCTATTGGATGAGTCATGGCTGACAAAGAAAACCCATGGGTTGATTTTTGGGACCCCATGGAGCCACATGGGTAGGATAATGACATTAATGCATTTTATTTAAAGTAAAAGTAAAAATGACACAAACATGTATGTTTTACTAAAACAATTTTTAAATGGGGTTATACAAGAAATATTTTTGACTATAAATATTCATTAGAAAGATTAAAATATTTCCTACATCATTATTTTTTTTTATAATTTGTAAACATTAAATAAATTAAATTATTTATGACACGATGATGATGTAGTGATTACCTCATTATTTAACGATTTAAAAAAAATGAAAAGATAATGTAAAATATAAGACCTACACTTGTCAAAAACCTATTGAATGTTTGTATTTAGAACTATTATCACCTTATACTCTAAATATATAATTGTGGGACCTTTAAAATCCCAACAGAATTTTATAATAATGTTACTTTTCAGTACTTTCCAAGAGTTCCCCTCCTCTCCTCTTATAGAAGGCCCCCACCTCTACCACCATACCCACACCTATCAATCCTTTGGATCTTCCAAAACCTGCCCATTTTGTCTCTCGACATCCCTCTATTACTCCTTGAATCATCAATTTGGGCATAAGTCTTTCCAAGAAATCCTTTGAGCTCAAATCAAAAAGAGTTACCCGAGTTAAAGGTAGTGTCTTCTCTTGTGTTCTTATGTTTTATTTTGCTTCTCCAACCCCCTAAACATTTTTAATTCATTTATTTTTTAACAACACCAGTACCTTCAATATACTATAAATTTTTTATGAGAAGTATTATATCTACACCTACACACACCTTCATCTAATTGTTAAAGAACATATTGTTTCTGTGGATGGTGATTTTCTGCCTCACGAAACGATGATTGTTAAATATTATTTTAATACCTTTAAAGATGGCCATTATGATGTCACTGTATTTTATATATGATATATATGGTATTTATGTTTACTATTTTCTTCGGTATTTTATATTTAAAACATACCTTTATTCTTTGCATGTTGTGCAAATGCGATAATTTCATATGAGGAAGTGTAGACTACCGCCCCCTCAAATGATGTGACTCGTTCATGCATTACATGGAATGTATAAAGAATGAAATTAATGAACATATTTAACATATATAACATATATATTATACTGGAATTATAATATATATTTATCTCATTTATTTTTAATTCCATTAATATGACAAAAAAATGAAAGTAGCATTCATGTGTAGGTATGGCCTACCGTCTCCATTAACGATGTTTTTCATTTTTATCTCCAAATGTTATGGAATAGTATAAAATGAATATGTAATAGATATATATGATATTTTAATAATTAATACTATTATGGAAATGATTTACTTGTAACTACATGGGCAATCATTTTCAAACAAATTCATTTTTTACTCATGTACCAATCATCGACAAAAACGTCTGATATGAACTGACATTATTAAAAAATTATTATAAGATTATAATATGTGATATTAACTATATAATAATCTTTAAATGAGGTACTTAATCAATTATAAATTATCCAAAGTTTATTATTCAGGAATATAAAGAAATGGACAACACAAGTCGGACTTGAGGTAAGGGAACCTACCCCTCTCTTTCTTTTTAAGTACACTCTTTTATGTCATTTCTTTTAAGCTCATATTTCTTATGATTGGGATGTTATTTTATAATACTATTACATTAATTTTTTATGTTCATATGATTAGAGACCCTATTTTCTCTCATCAATCCATTTTTGAAGTTTTGATGGGTGCCGTTAGGATGTCGAATTTTCGTAAGAGATCCAACCTCTCTCTTTCTTTTTAAGTACTCTCCTTTATGTCACTTCTTTGAAGCTCTTCTTTGTTATGTTGGGGGATTTTTTTTATATTCATCTTTCTGTAAATTTTATTTTAATATGATGAAAGACCCTATTTGATCTCATCAATCCATTTTTGGATGTTTTAAGTGGCACTGTTAGGCTGTCAAGTTTTCGTAATGGATTTTTCATATCACATTTATTCCCATGAGATTTATGCTACATTTTCCCCCAATTCTTTTGAGTGGTATATTTACTTCCCATTATTCTAATTCTTGTGTAATATACTTTCGTTTATGAGTATTTACATCAATTGTTTATTGTCCTTCTTTCATGGGGTGTATGTTTCGAAAGATACCCATGTCGGTAAGGGAACTTTTCACCCTCCTCTTTTTAAAAGAATTCTTTTGTTGGGTCTTTAAATTTACATATTTTAATGTTGGGATATGTTCTTCTATATCCTTATTGATGTAAATTTTTTGTCCAAGTGACGAGATACCCTTTTTATCTCTCATGAACTCATTTTCTGATGTATGATGTGACGTCGTTAGGCTGTCAAATTTTTGCAAAGGAACTTCTTAACCCAATTTTGATTCTTTGGGACAAACTTGTACTCCTTGAATATGTCTTTATATGAATATGTGTGAATTATCTCTGATTGTTTTACAATTAGTATCCACTTATATTTGGTGTATTCGTTTGTCACACATAATTATGTAATTAATTTTTCCTTAATCCAAGGATACCGTCTTTGTAAGGGACATCGTCTCAATCTCCATTCATTAAGGCATTTTATGTTTTATGCACAACTTTATTTTATATGGTGTATACACCCATTTGAATTTTACGTTTATTAAAAAGTAATCTTTTTTATACGAAGCATTTATTAAACGACAAAAGGGAATGTTTATTTTTGTCGTACATATGCGGCGACAATGACTTCTCCGCCGCTGTGACCATTATATGAGTTTAGGATTCCTCTACAAGCCATAAATTTATTTAAAAATGAGAAAAATTAATACCACGTTTTACTTTTCATTTATTTTTGTATTTAAAATGGTTTTGATAATATTTTTATTATATCAATGTGTTATTGATTTCTTGTGATTGAAATGTGGAAATGTTATGTTTCCTTTATGCATGTTTTTTGTGATACAATAATGTTATGGTTCTTGGGAATTGTTATGAAGACGGGTGGTTCCGTGATAAACTAAGGGCGGGTGAGCCCGATATAGCTCTCCAATGAATTGGGTAACGCGAAGGAGTTAAACGCTAAGGTTTCTCCGAAGAGATTTATGGAATATATTGTGATGGGTATTCCAAACGTAACCAAGAGGGTTACTCGCTACAAAAGAATTTTATGAATACCTCAAGTTACCTTTATGTCTTATGATTTCTATGATTTATTCATGATTTGATGATGTATGTTTAAGGGATTATGTTTTAAGGGTAAAGT
This sequence comes from Viscum album, assembly GCA_963277665.1. Lineage (NCBI taxonomy): Eukaryota > Viridiplantae > Streptophyta > Magnoliopsida > Santalales > Viscaceae > Viscum > Viscum album. The sequence goes on along the minus strand of OY728140.1, from coordinate 1,422,155,716 downwards.
ATGATTTCATTCTTATGTATATATGAACTCATGTTTCCTTTCCATATTTTTATAACCCTTACAGAGCTTTGTATACTCATCCCATGTGGTTGAAATGTTTTTCACAGGTCAAGGTAATGGTACATGATATGAAGATAGTGTCAAGGATGTGTCAAGAAAGAATCCATGTTTTATTTTAAATATGTTTCTGTTGATTGGAAAAATGAATACTATCTTTTATGTTACCACTTTGTTTAAATGTCGAATGTAATGCATGTTTTATGATCTAATTCTCTAAAACTATAAACCTGAAAAGATTCTCAATGTGAATTATTCATTTAATTAAATAATAAGTAATGTTTAAATCCGAGTCCTTATAATTATCTATGAGAGAAATAATAATTAATTCAAGACATATCCTAGTAAAAAATTTCCTAGTAGGGTACATGATATATAATGATCATTAAAAAATTTAGTCATGTACTATCTTTTACCAACTTAGTTGGAGCTAATATACATGTTGTTTCCATGATGGTATATGGTTTATATGGACTCCTAGAACATTTGTAATTTGTAGATTTTAGCATCTGGGTTGTGTAGAATACTATAAGGAATATGATTATAATATATGTAATCTCTATGGGATACATGATTTATGGGTCTTATGTGGCTATTAACAATGTAGATGTTGTACACATTGAACCATATTGCCCAGAATATATGAAATGTGTAATGGTACACACAACATGTGGGTTTTCTATATTGGCATAATGTTTAAAAAAATGTTCACATTGCATCTGTTTATATTTCTATACATTATGTCTGACTATCTATCACACAATTTTTGATTTTATGAATCACTCAATACTCATAATGCTATCAAAAATCAAGTCACATAGTGAGATTTCCTAGATTACATTTAATGTGTCTTTAGCTAAAACACTAATATAATAAGTGGAAGATTACATGGTTTTTTGGATAAGGACTACATGCCATGCACTGTAGGAAATTCCTTAATTCAAAATCCATACTTTAAGTGATTCTTATATTGAAGCCACCACCATCACCTTGGAATCCATTTGTACCTGTATCTTTATCCATGTTAGTTTCTTTTGGAACCTTAGACACACTTTGTAGGAATTTTTTCCATCCATCTAACATTTTATGACATATTTTCCTTCAACCATTCACCAAAATTCCATGAGACCCCAAAAATTACTGTTTTCATGTGACCAAACCAATGATTTATTTATTTTTCTTGCATAGAAGATTTGTTAAATAATAATTAAACTCAATGTCAAAAATAATTAGAGAACTTTTTAATATTGGGGTGGCTAGAGGAATACCCAACCACCTAAGGATGGGATCATGTTAGGTTTTATAAATAAAAATGATTAAGATACAAGATTAATATTTTTGTTTATATAGAAAAACATCTAAAAATGGATAATCAATCAACATTTTATTTACTAAAGAATAATTGATCATCAAATTTTTTTAAAGAATTTTGAATATTATTATGAAAATTAAACACCATTAATGAACTTCATAAAATTATCAATTAAAAAATAATACCCAAAATTAGTTTCTTGATGAATATATATGTTTCATCCAAGCATCTATCACATTCTAGAAAATAAATATTTAAATTATTATGATGGTGACTAGAAAAGAAAATGCAGTTGAAGTATAAAAATATTATCATCATATATAATGAAATAAACCATTTAAATTTTTTTATAAAATATCCAATAATTATTCATCCTTTTTATGCTATAAATATTTTTAAATAGCCAAATATTCCCAAAACAATTGGGAAAAAATAATAATTTTCAATATTATTGAGTTGGAAGAAAAGAAATTCATTAATTTATGTTGTATTCATTTTCTATTATCCTATTAGTTTTTTATTAAAATAAATATTTTTCAACAAGTGATAATTTTTTTAAGGTAAATAATTTTTCTAAGAAGGTTAATTTACATTTATATGATAAAAAATCTATCAAATAAAAAAAAATTAATCAAATTTAAACCCATTTAAAATCCTCATGTTTTTTGATTAAGAATAATCTGTTATACTATCGTCAAATATATTATAAATATTATAATTTAATTCCCTTAAATTTTTTCTTCATTTAATTATCATAATATTTATAGGTGATATAACCATGATAAAAAGGGGATCAAATCACTCAATATAAAAAAGGTGAATAAAAAATAAGATGTCCCCACTTGATTTAAATTTTATCTCGATTGTACATCTCATCCCATTTATTGATGGTCAGTATCTCAACTATGATGAATCTAATGAAAACAAATAACAAAATTTTTATGTAATGAAATATGGGAAGATGGATGGGTTCTCTAACATCGTCCACTTATGAAAAAAGAGAATAAGTGAGTAGATATTCCCTTTATAAAAATAAGAAAACCATTTGAAAGAAAAAATATTTATATTACATAAAATCCTCCCACAAACACCATACAATTACTAAAACAAAAAATTCATATTTCTTCCAAATAAATAACCACATAATGAGAAAAAAATTCAATAATTATAGGTTTGATATCCAACCCGGACACATCATCACCACTAATGAACGTAGTCTCCACATCATGTTCATATTTTATATCCATGTCACTATGAAAAAATATATATATTTATTTGGATTAATTCTTATAAATTCTTAGTATATGTCCTGACACAAATCACAAAATTTATACCCCACCTATAAAAAAAACATTTTTCCCAACACAACCACAGTGTTAGGATTTTGATTTGGAACTCGGTTGAATAATTATTAATTATACTTAGTATCAAGGAAAATATTTTTTGATAGATATTAAATATCTGTAAAATTTCAAATTAATAATAATTTTATAAAAATTTATCCCAATTGTAAATTATAAATTTAAAGTTTAAATAAAAAATTAGATAATTTTTAAATAGAAAACTGCTAAGGTATGTTTAATGTTTTACTTTCTTTAGGAGAACTAACTGATGAAACTAGAAAAAAATTAAGTCTTCCTTATACAAAATCATGGTCACTACTTACTACCCACCATTAAAACATTTTATCCTAAAAAATATAAAACTCTATTTGTTTATTAGAATCCTTTTAAACAACGTTACATATAATTAAACTGAATATTAAAAATATATAATTAACTAGTAGAGTTCTAGGCATTAAGTGGAACTGGTGCACAACAGATCTGGGAAAAATACTTCACCTCCACATAAGAATAATCCTACTAAATACTTTCCCTACATGGACATTGAGAATGGAATAATACCACATCATTCATCCTCAATCAGGATTCTATATTAATACACATTCTAAACATATTTCATCTAACCACAATTCATGAAATGAGCCACAAACAAAATGCCTCATTCTTATAATGTCTAAGTATCATACGCACTATCAAGTATAGAATCATAAAAAGACATTTAATGGGAAATTTAATTCTATTAGTGATAACCCAAAATTACTCCATTTTATTCCTAAGAGGTTATGTCTACCATAGTAGATTTCCTGGTTGGTTTATGGTTCATAAGTTTCGAAGCAATTGACGATCAAAAAAATCTGAGACATAAATATATTTAATCTTCAAAGTAATAAACCAAAATCTCATTTGTGACCCCATCCACATCAATATGATGTATAAATCTTCAAACATTTATATAAATTGAGTCTATCGAATTGAGATCCTGAAATAACACCTCCAGAAATCAAGATAATATAACTACAACTCATATAGAACCTCATTCAAATCACAGCTCGCATCTTCCCAAAATAATCACATATCCTCAACAATATTTACACCGCCAAGGTTCAATAATCTCTGGGAAACCATATTAAAAAACATTTCATCACATCACCCAATATGATTCATTAGAATAATACTATGTGATCCTAATGAAATATGGATTACACCTCGTATATTCTGGAATTCATTAGTTAAACTATTCAAAAATATTACCTCACATAATATTTCTATAACTGAAACTATTGTATCAGATATCTCACACTCATTGAGATGTGTGGTTCTTCGTTATGATTGTAAAAATACATACCACCTCTTATATAATGGGAAATCACATTGATTCAAGCTACCTAGAATATAAATTCATCCAATGATCACAAAAACACTTTCTATGGGTGTCAATTAAAACCAAATCACAACTCCACTGTGATCATATTAGTCATTATGACCTCGATATTAATTTATATAATTAATTAAAAAACTATATCAAATATCACACATATAATGATTGATTATAGAACCCCAAAACATGCACTTTGATGTTATTCCACTCCATTGGTATACATAAAATAGGTCCAAAACAAACTCCAAACACATAATGAATAATCCCTTAATTTTAGTTGAAACACATCTGACATCAATAATAGCCTATATAATAAACCCATAAGTATTACATTATCTACAATTACAGAATTAATGCTTATAAAAACATTATGATTTCTTATATGTATCTATTATTATTGGAATGCTAAATTCATAGAATCATTCTCATTAAATTAGAGTTGTTATAAAAAAGTCCTAAGCTCAAACTTAAAGAATCACTTGTTATGAAGGGTGCACTGAGTCCAAATAAAAACATTCTTCTAATAAGTGATCTAATTTACCATTTAACAGACCAAACATTTTGAAAACTATACTCAATGTATTTTTTCAAAAGTTTTAGAGATAATTAATAACATCATGATTTAATATAAATATATTATTATTTAATGTGGAATTTTTCACCAAGACAATGGATTGGTGCATATAAATTGGATTAATAACATTATTAAATATTTGTATACATGTTTTGTAAAGACCTAGCCCCAATCTCTCAAAGCTGGCCCCTTAATTCATTACAATTGCATGAATACAATAAATTTGTATCCTGAAAGAGTGAATAGTTTAGTTGTTTTGGAAAAATAGAGATATGAATTAGTTCAAGATTACAACATTAAAAGAAATACTATAAAAAATATCCATTGAGAATATTCATAACTCCTAGGTTATCCTTGCATTTCATTCATAATATACCACTTCATTTCCTAAGAAAATGAAACATAAGAAATATGTGAGATAAAATTCTCAGTATGGTTATGAAATAAGATGAATGATGTCATAGGAATAATCATTTGGCATGGTGAATTTCTAAAAAAACATAACATTAAAAATAATCTTGAACACAATATTGTAGGAATAAGATTTGAATAAATAATTCCGTAAAAAATAATAATCATTGGTATTCAGCTGTTAAAATAACCATGTAAACATTAAATTATTAGTTTCATAATGATCTAATGCATAATTCAGAATATTATACCTATACATTCAAGGCCTTGTTATAACACCATATTAACCATATTGTCAATGTCTCGTGCCAAGACAGTAGTTTGTCTCATTAGACATATTAATTCATTGAGTGGCTATAGAAGGCCCCAATTTTCACTTACTAAGACCAATGTATTCTTATATTAATTCGGATATACATAAGAAAATTATATTTTCATATTGAAACTAACCTTTTAAATGTAAATAACAATCCTTGAACATTAAGCTTAAACACTAACCATTCAGAGTAAATTGATGAATGGTTTTAAGAGAGAAAACCCCCAATAAAAATAATCATAAACCATTAAATTAAATATAGTAGATGATATGATAAAATATTAATTCCAATAATATATAATAATCAAAAAGAAATTTGAAATATTTGAATATTATATTATAATATCATCAAGTAATTCTTCAGATAAATACTCTTTTACTTTCAAAAGAATACTTTTTTTTGAAAGAAACATTGTATAAAACCAGAAATGATGCAAGATTTTTTTTCATAATAAAATGATTGATTTTAGAAACATAATGGTTTCTGAAAACATTTTATAGAGTGCCCCTAAATGTATGTATGAATTTGATAAATTTCCTTGAATCAAGATTCTATTTTGGGATGAATTTTTGAAAGATCATTTTAAAATATATAACTCCCCATAAATAAAAGTAAGATTTTGATTGGTACAAATATATTGAAAATTCACACATAATTTATGAGGAGTAAATATGTATAATTAATAATTTAATTTAATTATGTAGAGAATCAGGGTAACCAGAATGAAAATGGATGTTCGGGTAGAAAACTTATACAAAAATTCTTCTACTTAACAGTTACACTTAAAAATTCATAAAATATTTTGATGAGAGAAAAATGGGTCTCTCATAATTATTTAATAATATGGAAAACATGGTGTATATTTAATTATATATCCTATCATAACCCAATTTAAATTAAAATATAATAACATAAAAAGAATGCCGAAAAAAGAGAAGGGTGGTAGATTCCCTTACATTGTAGAGTAACTCCTAAAACGTGAATGTTAGGACATTGAGGGATTGGGGACACCTTTAAAGGAATAGTATTGAGGTAAAAAAGTAATAAATTATATGATATTGAGTAAGGGATGCAATAAAATTAAGGAATAAGAGGGTAGTTATAGTAAAATAGAGGGAGTTTTTTTATTAATTTCAAAGGACACCACATTTGTGGTATTTGAAAAACCATAATATTTCCCATGATATTTTCCCATGGTATTGGCCACATAGGACACATAATACCATATATAAATTTAAATAAGTCTTACATCATTTTTATATTAATTATTACATCATTATGATGTCATTAAACATACAGAAAACTCAAAACTGTATTTTTACTATTCACAAAAAACTAATGTAATTTACAAAATTATCATAAATTCAGCATAACCTAATATCTATGTAATGAATTCAAAAATTAACTCCATTATTTTAAAATAATTTTATAAATATAATTAATTTATTTTTAAAATAAAATAATTATTTATTCAAAAAAATGACAATTCTAAAACTATAACTCATTTTATGTCACCATGAAAAATTAATCAATACCTCATTATCTTATAACTTTAAGAAAATAAAATAATAATATAATTTACTATTCATAATGAACATATTACTATTTATATTACTATTTATAAGGGTATGTTACTATTCAAAAAAAAAATATGTTTGTCTTATCAGACTCTAAATATCTTTCTGAACGTAACCATGTATATCAGTTTTTCAAAAAACAAATCACAGTGGTGGAAAAACTACGATTATTGGATGGGTTATAACAATGTTGTATTTTTTGGATAATTAGTGTTTTATGCATTCAATATTAAATTTATTTATAAATCCTTATGGTGTTATATTCTCCCCCCTAAAAAAATTTCATCCTAATATTTTCCAGAATGTTACCTTGCCAAATGATTTGGGTAGTTTATCATCATAATCTCCTTATTATCCCATCTATCTTCTTCAATTCAATTATTTTTCAAAAGTAACTTTACCATTAATGTCATCCAATTCCTCAACACATGTTCCTTAGTGTCTTGAATTTTTATAGTCTCTTAACTGTATGATAACTCAGGTTCTAGTGCTATGCCTTTATAATGACATATGTTGGGTCTAGCATGTACTTTCTCAATAATTAGACATGGAACACATTGTGTACCTCAGAAATACTAGGTGGAATTTCAAAATGATAAGACATTTCTCCAACTATTCCATGATTTCCAAAGATCTATTGTACCTAGGGCTCTATTTCCCTTCCTTCCAAAATCTTATAACACCCATAATGGAGATACATTTTAGAAAACATGATCTCCCACTGGAAATTCCAAATCATTCTTTTGATTATCTGTATATATCTTTTTTATAATTTGTGATGCTTTGATATGGGTTTGAATATTTGTTACCTTCACTGTTGTTTCCTCCACAAGTTTGGTACCCACAAGCTTCTTTTATCCAACTTCATCCCAATATTTTGTTGTACGACATCTATTTCCATTCAATGCTTTATATGGTGCCATTTGAATACTTTAAAGGAAACTATTATTATTGGAAAACTCCACCAAATTTAAATACTGATCCCACATACCTTGAAAGTAATTTGAGTAGGATCTCAATATTTCTCCTAATTTTTGGATCGTTCTTTCTTATTTCCCATTAGTTTGATGGTGATAAGGAGCAGTTAGTCAAAGCATAGTTTCCAAGGATTTCTAATGACTTTTCCTAAATGTTGATATAAATCATGGATCATGATCACACGCAATTGATAGTGGTTCTCTATTAAGTCTCATAACTTCATTGATATTTTTTTGTTCAATGCTCCCCAGTGGAAAATCACACCTTATAGAGAGGAAATGTGTATAATTTGTAAGTTGATCCACAATTACCAATATTACGTAATTGTTTCTGGGTGTTTTGTGAAATCCAGTGAAACAGTACATGATGATTTCATACAATTTCTATGAATAAATAGTTAGAGGTTTCATGACTCCTCTAGGACATTATCATTCAATATTCACTTGTTCGAAGAATGAACGTCTTGGGGCATAATAAAAAATTTATCACTTCAAGTTGTCACACCAGAAATGTTCCTTTAACTCTCTTTACATTTATGTTCCTCCATAGTGTATATAAATATTCAAAATGTTGGAATCATCCAATAAATCCCTGTTTATCTTGTGTAAAGCTGTAATATAATGCATCTTACCAAATTTGAGAATTTCATATTCATATATGAAGTCATGAAACGTCCCATCATCCACAGAACTAATCTTACTTTGAAGATTCTCATCACCAGCCTTAGAACATTTAATTCATTCCAATAAATATGTTTGGGAAACCAATTGAAAAAGTAATTATGTTTCACCTTCGTTGATAATTCGCATGTCCATACCTACTAAATCCATGAATATATGATCCCTTTCAAACATAATTTTATTTAAAACTCCATTATCACTACTTCTCAATGCATCAACTACTTTATTTTCCTTTCTTGGGTGGTAGTGTATAGATCCATTGTTATCCATGAGTATTTTGATCCATCACATTTTCTTCATGTTGATTTCTTTCTATGAGAAGATATATTTTAGGCTCTATTGATCCATATATATATCATATCATTCACCATAGAGAAAGAGTCTCAATATTTTATGAGAAAAGACCCCAACTACTAACTCAAGATCATGAATAGGATAGTTTTTTTAATGAAATTTTAATTACCTTGAGTCATAGGCAATAAAACATTCATTATTCATAAAGAAACTACTAATTCCACTATTTGATGCATCACTATAGATCTCAAACTTGTCATTCCCTGATGGTTGAGTTAGGATTAGACAATTCACTAATCTCCACATTAAATTTTTAAAACATTCCTAAAATTATTTTTTCCACATGAACATAACCCCTTTACGTGTACGATTGGTCATATAGTTGGCTGAATGATGAATTTATGAATGAAACAATGATAATAACCCGTTAAACCCAATAAAATACATACCTCGGTTATGTTCATTGTTGTTGGACATTCCTAAATAGCCTTTCTCTTCCTCGGATCAATGGATATTCCATCCTTAGAGATAATATAGCCAACAAACGAAAAAAATTAAAGCCAAAAGTTACACATTCTAAACATCCCATATAATTAATTTCATCTAAGAGTATTCATAATATTGTCCATGTGATTTTTATGATCTTCATATCTTTTTCATTGTACCAATATCTCATCAATATAAACCATCACAAATTCATAAATATATTCCTTCAAAACTCTATTAATTAGATCCATGAAAAAAGAGGGTGTATTAGTCATTAAAAAACACATTACTGTACACTTGTAATACCCATACCTAATACAAAGTGATATGTTTGGAATATCTTCCTTCATCAAACGAAATTGATAATACCCATATGAAAGATCAGTCTTTGAAATATATTGGGCCCCAATAAGTTGATAAAATAATTCATCAATGTGAGGTAGTGTATACTTGTTCGTTTTTATTATAGCATTGATCTCTCCGTGGTTAATGCACAACCTCATAGACCTATATTTATTTTTTAACCAAAATAATTGTGGTTCCCCATAGAGAAACACTAGGGATAATAAGTCCTTTATCACTCAATTACTATAGTCGTTTTTTCAATTATACTAATTCAATTGTGGCTATTATATAATGATTATCTAATATATGTAATGAACCAATAATTAAATCAATTGAGAACTCAACGGATGTCCTAGTTTATCATATTGAAAAAATCAATATATTCATTCACAATAGGTACATCCTAGATTTGAACATTTCTGTCTTCACTTATAGATATTAAGTGCTCATCGTCCCTAATAATTGGATTCAATAGAGCTACTAACGGTGGTTTTAGATGAGAATCAGATTGTGATGTTTCTACCTAAATATAAAGGATTTTATATCATCTTTAAAAATTGTAACATCCATCTTATTGAAATATATTTTCACATCATAATTTGAAATCCAATTAATATCAAGGTTTATATCAATGTCAATAATAGGCATGATGATAAAATTGGAAGATAAAGAATGTTTATATGCCACAATCGGGACTACCAGACACATCTTTTTTACAATAATACATATCTTTGGAGTTTTTATTGATAAAACCCTTATTAAATAAAATTGTAAATATATAATTCTCATAGGAAACAGGGATAATAGAAAATGTGATGATATAGAATCAAGTAAAGCATTTTCTATGTTTGAGGAAATAGTTAAAGTACCTTCCACCACATCATTATAGACTTCAATATCAGCAGTCACGATCATATAAGATCATCCTTTCTTCCTTATCATTCATTGGGGAACATTTCCTTGGCACATAAGAAAATAATTTTCATATTTTCAGTATCCCTAAAATTTTAGCATTCATCATTGGTAGCTTCTTTCTTCCCCTTACAATCCCAGGATAGGTGGAATTTTCTTCACCCTTGTAACAAACACGCATGCCCTTCCAGCAATTACTAGGGTTTCTCTACCCACAATTATCATAGAGTGGATGGTCAAATCTCCCCTTATTCCTTATTTCATTATTTCCATTTCTATAGTTTTTAGCAGCCCCCTTATTCTCTTACATTCCATAAAAATCACTAGACTTAGAGAATTTCTGTTCTATCATGATAGCACATGAGACTATATCTTCAAATGATAAGAAAATTTTGGAAAATAGATCCCTTTAAAGGAATTGTTTTAATCAATAAAATAATCAATTAATTTTACTCCTAGGATTGCATATGTAGTCCACATGATGTCTTTCAATCATGGTGAGGTTATCTTCATAATTTGAATCATTCTTATCCTCTTTCTATATCATATTTAGAAAATTCCTTTCAATATCTGCTCGTTTTTCACAAGGGATGTATTTTTCAAATAATATTTCATTAAATTGACTCAATTTTAATTCTTTTATTTCATCCTCCTCCTTTTTTTGGGATCTAAGACCATCTATGATCCACATATCTCGATATATGATAAACGACCATTAAAACCTTCTCCATTTCGTTATATCACAAGGTGAGAAATATCTTCTCTCAAGAACTTATCAATTGCTCCACTAAAAATGGGGTTGTAGTTTTGTTTAGTGATAGAGGTTGTTGATACATAAAGAGGTATAACATATATTCTCAACATTATGGATCCAGATGCTCTATATAGGTAAGGTTATTTATTATAACTTGATTCAACTATCCAAGTATAGTTATAAGTTTCCTAGAACCCGTCATAGCACCAGAGCAAGCATCATTATCTTGCAGTGGAGGGAAATACCTAAATGAAAAACACACATTCATGTGGTTTCCATTCCTTGCACTATGTTCCATTTCTAATTAATGGAATATATTAGGTTAGAATGTGAATCATAATGTATAACCTAAAGGTAGAAAAAATGTTAGCATATTTTGAAATTTTATACATTGCTAATATCATAATAATAAATATTGTTTCATTGAGAAGAAATTAATATTTAAATACGTAGAAAGGTATTATGAAGAAAATTTGATGTCTCCAAAGAATAACTCCTAGGAGTGTCAAACTAAGTGCATAGTAAGGCCCATTTTCATGTACTAAGACACCACGAGTCAACCTTGAAACATCCTGTTGGAGTTTTTACTCCTACGTACATCTGTGCTAGAACAAAATCCAATTGTAGTATCCAGACATGGATGTAATTTCCAGAAAGATCAACATAATATATTCCGAACCAAAATTCTTGGACATTCTTATATTTTATCCTCAATGTCTATCTTTGGTTTTTCCCCTAATCTATGTTTACAAAATATAGTTTCCATATTTTACACTAAACTTTCTCGGATACCAAATATAAAGACCAGACTCAATATCCACAAAGCCAGTTTCTTAATTCATTATATTAGCATGATTACAAGAAATTAGTATCCGAAATCAAAAAAATAATTTAGTAGTTTTGAAAAAACAGATAAATGGATAAAATTAACATTACAACTTGAATTGAAATATAATATAGAAATTATATTGAAAACATTGATAACTCCTATCTTATCTCTTCATATCATTCATAATATACCTCTTCATGTCCTGGGAAAATGAAACATATGAAAGTGGTGAGCTCAGATGATCATTAAGGGTAATCAATACAGTGGAAGACAACATAAAAATATATATTAGGCATGTTGAATAACTAAAAACACACACATTTAAAAATAAACTCGAACAAATTATCAATGGAATAAGAGTGAAATAAATAATTCCATAATAAAGCATAATCATGGGTTTTCTACTAGTCAAATATCCACATGAACATAAAATTACAAGTTTCATAATGAGGGAATTAATAATGTTGGACACCATAACCATTCCATTAGTGCCTCGTACAAATACCATAAAAAACCATTTTGTTAAAGCCTTATGCCAAGACCATAGTTTGTCTAATGAGACCTACTGATGCATAGAGGAGATATAGTGGTTCCCAACCATAACATACTAAGTCCAATGAATTATTCATGTAAATGTGGATAAATGTAATAACATTTACAATAATATTGAAACTAACATATTAAATGTAAATGAATTTCCACGAACATTAAGCATATACACAAAACCATTAGGAGTAAATTGGTGAATGGTTTGAGGATAGCACATCCATAGTAAAACTAATAATAAACCATTAATTTAAATATCATAGATGAAATTATAAATGATTAATCCCAATAAAATAAAATAATCAACAAGACTGTTGAAATATATGAAGCTACTCTTAAAAAATCATCAAATAATTCTTCAGATAAATACTCTTTTACTATTAAAAGAAGCGTTATTTTGAAAAAATCATTGTATACACCTAAAAAATAATAAATAAATTATTTTCAAAGTTAAATAAGTGATTTTATAAAGATAATGGTTTCCAAAAAAATATATTATCAAGTTCCCTTGAAAATAGATATGAATTTGTGAAATTCTTTTGAATTGGGATTTTATTTTGAGAAATGTTTTTGATAGACCCTTTTAAAATATATAACTACACATAATTCAAAGTAGGAATATAGTTGGTAAAAATATATAGAAACATAACACATAATTTATGAGGAGTACATATGAATAAATAATAATTTAATTGATGTTTGTAGAAAATAAGAATAACCGGAATAAAAGTGGAGGGTCGGGTAGAAATCCCATGCAAACATTTGACATCCTAACGACGTCACATAAAAATTCATAAAATATTTTAATGATAGAATAATGGTTCTTTCATAATTATTACATAATTTGGATAGTATGTGGGATATGGATTGACATATCCCAATATAAGACAATTGAAATAAATAGAAAATTATGAAAAAAAGAGTTCTTGAAAAACAGAGGGTTGGTAGATTCCCTTAACATGTAGAGTAACTCCTAAAACATGGTGTTTGGGACCTTGGGGGATTTAGCACCCCGTGGGAGGACTCCTAGAGGGGTAAAAATAATAGATATTTGAGGATAGTTAATTTGGAATGAAATAAAATGAAGTGATGAGTTGGTATTTATTTTAAAAGGGAGTGAGTTTTATTATTAATTTCAATGGACACTTAATTAGTGGTATTTTCCAAACTAACGGCTTTCCCATGGTATTGGACACTTGGTAAAATTAATATAATAATTTAAGGTACACATGTTTAGAATAATTTAATATTAATTATTACATCATTATGATGTCTGTAATCATACTGAAAATTCAAAAATGTATATTTACTGTTCACCAAAGGCTAAAGTATTTTATTGAATTTTCATAAATTCTGCATAACCTAATATCGACATTATGAATTAAAAAAATGAAAATTATTTCTGAAAATAATTTTCTAAATATAATTCATTTAATTTTTTAATTAAATCATTATTTATTCGAAAAATAAAAATTTTAAAACTATAATTTGTTTTTTATCACGTTGAATAATTAATCAAGATCTCATTATCTTATAACCATAATACAATTAAATAATAATATGATTTACTATTCATAATGTTCACATTACTATTCATATTTCTATTCATAAGGGTATGTTAATATTCAGAAAAACTTATGTTTGTCATATCCTACACTAAATATCAAACTGAACGCAACCGTATATGTCAATTTTTTAAAATCCAAATCAATATTGTGGAGAAATTATGTTCACTATAAAGGTTATAATAAAGTGGTGTTTTATAGAGACTTAGTGTGTCAAGAATTCAATATTAAATTTATTTATAAATCCTTTAGGTTTTAAAGGTATTATACACTTTATTGATTAATAATAAATAAGTAATTAATTTCTATTAAAGTTATTTTATATTTCAAGAAATATATTTTTTCCTCAATATGGTTTTATTATCTTTTGTGGGAAAATTATATAATTAACCTATATAAATATTAGAATGATTATTCTAAAAAGGTAACATACTATTTGTAATAAATATATCAAAATTATATTGGAGTGAATTTTTAATATTTTTTGAATATTTTTAATTTTTTATTAATAGTGTAAAATATTGATTTTTATTTTAAACATTCATTCATTTAATGTATTTAAAAAGATACTTATTTGTTTTATATTTATTTAAAAGTGAAATAAATTAATTTATATTATTAATAATCCAATTATGTTCATTTTAATCAATTGTAAATATGATTTTTGTTTCAAAAACTATTAATACATAAGAAAACATTTTTTTATTGAAAAGATTTTTTCATCATGTTTTGAGGGTTCAATTTTAAATTTAACTCCATAAAAATGTGGAATTAAATTTGTGAAAATTTATTTCATATTTTGAATCATCATAATTAATATTTGGTAAAAATTTCAAATTATATTGTGGTCGTAATTAATAGTTAAATTGGTAAAAATACTTCACCATTTTTAAGATGAAAATTGGTTTACCTAGTGTTAAACCAAGAGATAAGGGAACATTTTCCAATTAAATATATATAAATATTATTATTTTTACATATTTTGACCCAATATTATACTACATATGAACCTTTTTCCATTTTTTATATTTTTTCATGAGTATGATATTATTATATTTTAGTCATTTTTTAAAATTTATGTATGCCCTCTAGCCCACTTATAAAAGGACACCACTCCTCCTATTTTATTTGCTCAAATTTCGACCATCTTGATTAACCAAAACTAGAATAATTTTCATATAAACTTCCCAATAATATAATTTTTTTTTGGGTCTTCTTAAAATACCATTCCAGGGGTCCTCAATATATGATATAAAGGTGGCCAACCAAAGAAGAGGGAATCATACTTCTAAAACTTTATCAATTTATTTATATTTATTTCTCTTCAAAATATATGGTAATCAAAATAAAATTATATATTGTTTATCTTAGATATACAAAATATTTATTTTAATAATTTAGTCAACTTTATTCATCATATTTTCCATCAAATGAGAAGTGAAAGTATCATTTTTCAATATGTGTGGACTACCGCCTCCATATAGAAATACATTACATTTTCCATATAAATTTTGATGGATGGTTATTTTTACCATTTTAATTATTATACGTAAAATTTATTATATAATTATTCTCTTTTAATGATAATTTCATATATTCCTTCTTACGTTTCCATATGTTGGAAAATGATAATGTAGTTTGTGCATACGTGTGGACTAACACCTCTATGAAATGATGTGATTGATTTTTCATTTCATCTGTAAATGGTTGGTTTTAAAGATATATTTTTTATTATATATAAATTATATGATATAATAATTATTCTATTCAAGTGAATTTTTATTTACCTTTCCTTTATTCTATTCCTCAAAACTGAAAAAAGTGTTTATGCGTATGTATATAATGAATATTTATTATATTTATATCATAATTATTAATTAGGATATGATGGATCCATGATAATGGTGAATGGATTGAAACAACATAACCAAAACATATATGAATAATGAGATAGTTAACACTCATAAAATGGAAATTTTAATAAATAATTATTAAAAAACATATGTTTAAATGTTATATATTGATCATATATGATATTATATGTATTTATATTTTTCTGTAAAAGATTTATAATATATTTAAATTTATTATTCATAGATTATAATCACTAAATAATAATTTCAGTTCTAAGGTAATTGTTTATTTCACAATATCATCATTTTTTAGGATTATTGCTGCTTTAATCTATATTGGGGGAATTATTTGATAATTATTTATTATACCAATTTTAATTTCTTCTCCAATTGTTATTTACAATAATTACATATTTTAATTTCATTTTTCTATCATTATATACTAAACAGTCTAAGATAATATTTTTTAGGAATACTGATTGTATTTCAGTCTTCAGTCGACGATCATTTTACATCTATATGCACTAGTTTTGCTTCAATTCTTGTTTAAAGTATATTTTCCCATGAATAAATTTTCAAAAAAAAATTAAAAGCAATGTTCTTATCATTTTTCACATGAGGTAATTTTTAACATTTTATTGAAAATGGGAATGGAATTATATTTAACATACCCGTGGTGAATGAAATTTCCTACAATCCTGAACACTCAATGTTTGGAAGAATCCATTAAAATTATCAGAAATTCAATCCGAATAAAATTATTTGAATAAAATATTACAATTTATTAGAATTTTTTAATGTGATTTCAAAATTTAAAATGTTCTTTCAAAATGAAACATTCTATACAACTTATTAAATTGGTATCATCTATGTCAATGTACTTTTTGAATCATATACATTATTGAGGATATATTCTAATGAAAAAATCCACCATTATTTCAATGGATTTATTAACATCATTTTTACTGGGGAAAGTATTTACATTTTGTATTATAGTTCTTCCAATATAGATAGTTTCTTTGAATTATGACATGTGGATATGTTTTATTATTTATTCAAATGATGAATACATTGGACTTATTTAGTGATGGGTGGGGATGAAAAATATATATCCCCTTGATGCAATGGTTGATGTCGTGAGACCGGACTATCCAGGTATTTGGATGAGAACATGTATTAGCATAGGGACTCTAATATATGTCTAATATGTCCATCATTCTTCATTATAATATTATAAAATCAATTATTGAATTCAATGTGATTATTTGAACAGTTAAGTCATCCATTGATTAGATTCAAGATCATGTGAATATTTTTATGGAAGTATATTTTACATATTTATTCCTACAATATTACTCATTCTTTATCTATTCTATGATAGAATCCATTTTATGCATTCCCATATAAATCATTTCATCTCACCCAGTTTATATGTTTCAATTCTGTTAGATTCGAGTTAGTCTTCTAGTAATTATATAAAAGGGCATGATAGAGAGAATAAAGATGTTCTCAATGACAATATTATTTTTTGATTTTCTATTTTCAAATGTAATATGATATTAAAGTATGTATCTAGTTTACCAAGACAACTAATATATTTGTTCCTTTGGGATGTGATCACTTGTATATAGTGTCAATGTAATAATGTTTTTGTAAACTCTAGTTGTAACATCCTCGATTTTCTCAATGGTACAATTTTTTTTAATTCATGGATTTATCCCTTAAAATATTTCCTAAGTTAGTCATGGAGGTCACTGGGTGTCTTGGGATAGTTTGGATCCTAATACCCCAAAAACTAAAGGAGAAAAATCGGTTATACTGTTATAGGAAATCACGCATCCCATCCAACATAGTTTATCTATCAATGTGGCTTGAGATAGTGGGGTTTAGGGCTCTGCATGGTTTCCATATAACTGTGAAAAGAGGAATGAACACCCATGTAACTTGTCTTATACATGATATATTAGAAATTTCCACGGGTAGTGTATAGTAACCTAACTATACACCTAGCCTATGTGAGCGTCCTCCATGGGTTGTTGTATGGTGAAATGTTGGTTCATGGTTTGGAAAACTGTTCAAGAAAAACATGTGCCCTTGTCTGTGTGGGTGAAATTACATATTTTAATTAAACTTTTTAATACCTCACCTCCCTCTTTCTCCAATCATTTCAAATGATGGAATCCTTATCTTTTCAACCGTGATATATACCTCACCATAATGTAGGGATCTTTATTCCCCCTCCATATAAACTCTAAATCACTCACCATTAGAGGAATTGAAAAGTTATTGGTAATATCTACATGACACATTATTCATTTATATTTTCTATTTTCATCTGTTGCTCAATTTTTATGCAATATTATTTTCTCCCTTTTTTAGCTCATTTGATGATTTCACTAATAACTCTTCTTATAGTTTGATTCAATGGTCAACGTTGGATGAGGTAAGTGCTATAAACCTAGGTTTGGTTGTCTAGATCTTTCCCATAAGTTATTTTTTCAATTTTAACTTGTGTTGGCATCCCACAGGCTGTACCCATCCAGTGACACCTCAAATTTGATAAATAAAATCAAGTAAGTTGTTTTCCAAGTCTTTTATGGCATTTCTGAGAGGAAAATGAACCCTTCGGTAGATGGGTTTGTCTTAAACAACCATAAAGTGTGTTTTTGACATTTGAGGGAACTTTTTAACTTTCTCATAACTGTCTGAACATCCCTTGAGTGGCGTTACCTTATAATGGATGCCTATAATTAATAAATTTAGTTGAATATAATGGTGATCCATGAGGTAGGACATATTCCTTATAACTAAAACAGATTAATTTTTTAAATTCAATTTAAAAATGTTAAATAATATATTCAATGGATTTATTGTTAAATGGTATGGTTTTTACTCTAAACCATACCCTCACCTAATAATGAGGATATTCATGGGGTTCTCAACTAAAGAGCTATTGAATGGGCTCATGCTGCCATATTGTCATAATTTTTTAATAAATTGTAAACACATGTGGGGAATAATAGAAAATACTAGGAAGTCCCTAAATTCATTTTTCGATTTTACATCCTAAGGAGTGAGAATGGTTCCCTTGGGGAGACCCCAAGGATGGGAGAGACTCAGGCCCTATTGTGCGATTCTTAGGGTGGACTTAGAGTTTAGTTCACATTGTTATCATACAATTACTAGAGTGACATTTGGGATTTCATTCATGGGTGACATCAGATTAAATCATATAGAATTGGTTATATAAACGGCCCCTAGAGTGATACTTGGTGTCCATAGAGACTTCCATGGATGGGTTCATGGTGAATCTACATATATTTAGTGATTGACATTACTAAATAGATAATGCATTGAAATAATAAATTTAGGGACTTTTATGCAATGCTAAATCACAAGACCGGGGATATTCTCTCTCTTTTCTGTTCTACAGGTCATTTTATTCATACATGACTCCTAATTTAATACAAAACTAGCTTAGGCTTAAGTAGGTAAATATGGACAAGTGTCCCTAGTGGAACCCATCAAGATGTACTTTTTTATTTAATAGTGTATTGAATTAACTATTAAATGGAACATTATTACTTTTTATTACAAAATATGGATTGATCAAAAAATCATTAGTGGTGGCCTATTGAGTATATCTCACATGCTTCATGGGACTCCTTTGGTACCTGATTAGACTTCAGGACATTATGTATAGATAAAGGGAAGCATCGAGCATATGATTTTGGATTACCAGTTCTAGGATTGTGTACCAGATATATGAACCGAGCATATGCTCACAATTTTAGTATTAGTATTTTGGGAAATTATTACCATTTTATATCTGGTGGTATATTACTACCCCCTGGTATCCCCTTACCAATATTGTTTATACCTACTTGAGAATCATCATAATTTTGTGCCTAATTTTTATTTATATTATACTTATATTTTATATTACATGAACGGTTCTACTACTTCTCATATTTCGGCTTCAATAGGTTAGTGGTCAGGACATATAGTGTTGGTATTTTTGTTAGTCTTGAACATTTAATGATTAATTTAATAATTTAAAATAAAATGAATTTTCTTATAATTTGATCATAAATTAAAATTTTCATTTCTTCTACTCTTAATGTAATTTTATAATACCTTATGTAATTTTTTAAATCATTATAAAATTAGTTTTAATTTAAAAATGTGTATTTTTCAAGTAAATATTGATTTTTATTGGAAACTATATTAATTTTATTTAGAAAATTATTTTCGTAAAATTTAGTTCATTTTTGGATTCTACATGTTGAAAAATAGATAGGGTGAATTTTTTGTATTTCTCTGAAATACAATAATTTTTGGTGAATACTGAAATTCAATTATTTAAAAAATATGCTAAATAAATGAATTTATACATCATTCATGATTCATGGTTGATATAAATGGAAATTTATTTGAACTCACATGAAATTATTACTATTTATAGTCACAAGAATTATGAATATTTATTGTCTTGTGCATAAAAATTAAATTAATGAATATAATATTAAATAAACCCTCTTTCTCGCCACTATAAATGCCACCCTCACACCTCATTTCCTTGCACCTCTCTAGCCTTTTTCCTACACAAAATTATGTTGAAATATCATCCCAATATCCTCCCCAAATTCCAAAATCCCTTAGTCTCATAAAAATACCATAACATCTCCCCAAAATTTTCTCTCAAATAAGATATATTCAAGATGTATTTTCCCTAGCTCATTTTTTCAAATTCCATTAAAATTTTATTTTTTCTTCTCTTATCATCAATATATCATATCCAAATGTTAGGATAACTATATCCTGATTGATATAAATGTATTCTATTTTTTTAATAGATGTGTATTCATTATAATCCTCCCTCTCTCACTTGTATTATAAAAATAAAATTGTTGTCTGTGATGTGTTAATTTACCTACGTCATGGGCGATACACTTCCTCTTCCGTTAAAAACTTTCATGTATTTCATTATAACCATCAAATGGTTGAAAAAAGATTGTAATATGTATTTTTTAACAACATTTATGTTCTGGAAACAACTTTTATTCATAACTATAAATGATATAACAAAACATGTTCGTTGTCATCCAAAAAACACCCAAAGTAACCTCAAATGATTATCATTAAAGTTTATCGAATGATTCATCCTCATGGAAGATAACCAAATTCATTAGAAGAAAATTTAAACTCTTGTAATATCATTAATAAAATGTAATATCTATTCTGGATATTTGTCAATGTTCTTCCCGAACATCCATTCTTCTATACTAGTGAACCATTCATGTAAAATAGGAAAAAGAACACTCCCAAACAAAGAATTTAAACTCTTTAAATAATACAAAGGACCATAAAAAAAACAAAAATGAATAATTATCATGTATAAAATGTTCTTTAATTGTTAATTAATGAATCTAATGTCATTATATAGTAAATTAATGTGAATAAATTATTTAGACATAAGGTAATGGGGAATTCTTAAACATTGATTTCTTTCATTGGGGTCTCCCTTTTTCACACCATTTTTAATATGGTTACTCCTTAAATTCATTATTAATAATCATCATACATTTTTTGGTATATAAATGTTTTCCATTTGATGTTATGTCAAACACAATGTTTTCAGAATGAACTCTTCTTTCAAAAACACACCTTTTACTTCTCACTCAAGGTTGATGGTTTTTTATTAGGTATGTTATTCCCTAATTCACTTGGGAATGAAATTATTAGGAAATTATGATTTATGAAGTGATACCCATCCCATTACATGGTTTATTAATGACTAATATTGATATATTATTTATGTGGTATGAATGATAATGTTAATGTTCTAATGTGACGGGTGCACCCAGAATTATATAGCGCATTGTAAAGGTTATAACATGATGGGTGCACTAGGAATTATATCCTTAGGTGTCTACATGTATTACGGGGAACTCAAGGTCCAATATAAAGTTATAAAAGAAGATATTATATAAATTTTTATGTTTTTTGTTGTAAATGGTTTGTTTGGTTCTTATTTTCCCAAGACACTAAACCATTGTATCCCCTTTGTGTAATTATTTTAGGTTGTTTATCATTAAAAATATGTAAATGTAATGTAAGAAAATCCAGCTTTCAATTTTAGATATCAGAGAAAAGGTTTAGTTAATATAGGAATAAGAATTATTGAATCCAAGAGAAAACCTCTAGTATGGAACTATGTACAAATACCCACATAAGAAGCTTCATTAAACATAGGAATCCCATAAAATATGATTTTAGTGTAAATTTTATATATCTATAAGTTATTTATTAAAGGCTAATTGAATTTGTTTTATTACAAGCTTTTCTTTTTTAGAAAATGGTGGGAACTTATAGAAACCAGGACAACAACCCATGTGAGGGACAATGCAGGGATTACCCAAACGACATCCCTAATGCTTTGGGTGTTGGAGCTCCAAAAAGAATGGAAATTATCACCCAGTTGTCTTAGTTTTTGAATAATAACCTAAATTATGTGGGACAATATCCTTCACTGAAGAGGTAACAATGGGAAATCATGTGTTTTATGCGGAAATGGCCACCGATGTTTAGTGGAACTTCCAATAAACTATTTGAAAATAGTGGGTCAACTTGATGGAGAAGATCTTTTCCATGCTTCACTATTCTGAGATAGAGATGGTTACTCTAGCCATTTATCATCTCAAGGGAGAGGCTGACCAATGGAAGGATTTGATTATAAACACCAAGATATGGATGTAATTGAAGATATGGAGTGGGAATACATTATGATAATGTTTTTTGACAAGTATTTCCCACAAACTCTTCGAACGAATATATAGAATCATGGGAATTTCTTCAAAGGGATAGGGAAAAGCTTCAAGTGTATGAAATAAAGCCATTGTGCTTCTGAATGTTGAAATTAAATGAGAAGGTGGGAGAATGTGGTGGGGGAAAAGAGAGCACCGCCCATGGTCTAATGCTACAACTGTAGGGAGAAAGTTAACTATACAAACTAGTGCACTAACCCTCAAGCCCTAGAGGGTAATCAATGTCATCAGCCACCTGCTATCACTATTGTTGATGTGGAGCATGAAAATGAATTTATACAAGGTATACTTCCTATTCACTCAAGAATTGAAAAAGTCTAATTTTATTCTGGTTAAAAACATTCCTTTATATCATTTAATTTTTGATGAATTATAGAAGTTAATCCCCAAAACTATGAAGTAGAGCTATCCATAAAAACACTATGTGGTGCAATCATTACAACCCAAGTGTCACACTACTCTCTTGTTTATGTCTGTGGAAAGATTCATCCAACAAATCTTAAAATAATTCCCCTGGTGGAATTCAACACTATAATGGTAATAGTTTGGCTCTTGTAATATAGAGCACATATCTACTGTCTCGAAAAGGAAACATCTTTTCATATTCCAAACCATCCCATGCTCCTATACAAATAAATGGAAGATCATAAATCTCATTTGAAAAATCCTTTAACAATGTGGGAGTTCATTCCCTATGAATAGGAATACCTCTTTCAAACGGTTTAGTCAAAGGAAAGTGTCAACCTAGTAGAAATTCCCGTCTTGAAGGAATATGATGATATATTTCCTAAAGAGTTACTCATAATTAACCCAGATTGTGATGTAGAGTTATTTATAGAACTCGTACATGGAGCTACTCCTATCTCAATTTGTCCCTATAGGATGGATCCTATCGAAATGGATGAGTTAAATAGGAATATAGTAGATCATTTGAACAAAGGGTTCATAATACCTAGTGCATAAACTAGAGGCCGACAAATTGAGGAATGGATCATACCCTCTAGTGTCATGGATATCTATAGTTTTTATAGATTAGTGGGGTACTGTTGATGTTTTTAGAAAAAATTCTCACGATTTTCAATCCCTCAAACTAAGTTAACAAGGAAAGGGGTAAAGTATATCTGTAGAGAAGAATGTGAGGGAAGCTTCAAGGAGCTAAATATAATGCTGATCACTTCACCTATATTCACATTGTTGATGAATGGTGAATGTTTTGTGATACACAATGATGCTTAAAAGAAAGACAGGATTAGTTTAATCATGAAAAATGATAATGTTATAGCCTATGCCTCATTCTATTTGACGATCCACGAGGAGAAAAACCCGAAAAATGATCTAGAGCAAGCTTTAGTGATTTTTCCTTGAAAATGTGGCAGCACAACCTCTATGTTGAAAAGTGTGACATATACATTGATCAAAAGAGTGTAAATTATATATTCACACAAAATGATATCAACTTGAGTCAATGGAGATGGATATACCTACTCAAAGATTACGATTTCTCTATTCACTATCATCCTGGCAAGGAGAACAAGGTAGCCGATGCTCTAAGATGAATAAAACATACTAATCTATCCAGGTTATGGACTGAGAAAGACCCTATCTTCATGGATATTAAAAAGGATTGATTTCAAAATCATAATCGTAGGGAAATAATCCTATCTTGCCCAAATTATTTCCCAACCATCAATCTAAGATGTGATAAAAGAACAAAAAAGGGATGATCTCAAGATACAAAAGATTGTGAATATAGTAAAGTAAGGAGAGCTTTTAGTGTTCCAAATCGATGATGATGGTGTGATTCAGTTTGAAACATGACATTGCCTTCCTTGATCTAATGGGATAAAAAATGATCTATTTGAGGATGCACATTGTACACCATTCTCTATCCATCCTGGTATAACCATGAGGTACCATGTTCTCCGAGAACACTTCTGGTGGGACAACATGAAGATGGATATTGTTGAATATAACTCAAGGTAATTGATATTTCTGCAAGTTAGATAGAGAGATAAAAGTTTATAGGGATAATGAAACCATTCCCTATACCCATGCAGAAATGGGATAATGTCACTGTGTACTTTGTCACGGGTCACCTGAATATGTCTAAAGGAAATAATGTGATATGGGTTGTTGTTCACTGACTCACCAAGACATCCCACTTTATAGAAGTTTGGGAATATCTATCTCTTGAAAAAAATTCAAATATATATTTTAAGGAAGTTTCTAAACTTCATTGGGATCCGCTCTTGATTGCCTCTGATCATGATCCAAGGTTCACATCTAAATTTTAGAGGAGTCTCCAACATGCATTGTGTACTAAATTAAATTTCAGTATGACTTATCACCTCCAAACAGATGTTTAATATAATTGGACTATTCAGATGCTCAATGATATGATATGATCCTAATACTTTGAATTCAAAGGTGGATGGGATCCGCATCTCGCATTAGTTGAGTTCTCATACAACAATAGCTTCCACATGAGTATTCAAATGCCTCCATATGAACCTCTATATGAAAAGAGATATAGAACTCCAACCTGTTGGGACGATGTTAGAGAAATACTACTAATTGGACTTCATCAAGATTATGAGATGATAGAGAAGGTCTAAGGTAGCTAGAAATATATCAATGATGCTTAGTGTTGGCAAAAGTGGTTTGTCGACAACCGTTGAATAGAATTCTAGTTCAATGTTGGAGATAATGTCTTCCTTCAAATATCACCATGGAAGAGATTCATGCAGTTTTGAAAGAAAGGGAAGTTAAACACAAGGTACGTTGGACCTTTGATATCCATCACCACAAAATATTTGTGGCCTATCTGATTACACTTACACCAAATGTGGATCATGTTCATGATCTATTCTACATATCACTCATGAGGAAGTACATACAAGATCCATCACATGTACTAAACTGAGAGGTGGTACAAATGGAATATTATCTCTATTATGAAGAGAATCCATTAAAGGTTATGGACTAGAGAGATATGTTTCTACACTACAAGACAACCCCCCTTATCTAAGTGTTGTAGAGGAACCATAAGTATGAAAAAGAAACATGGGAACCAGAAGATGCGGTTATGGTTAAGTACACTAACCTGTTTATGGAAAACGAAATTTCGAGCGTGAAATTTCAAAATGGGGAATAATTTAACAACCAAATATTTTAACAATGAAATTTATCTCATCTTGTAGTAATTTCATAATCATATAAAATTACATAATGAAACAAAATGCCAAATCATGCTTAAAAGAAATACTGTATAACCTTTAAACATAAATTTTCCACTTTAGTGTTTTGAATTTTGAAAACCTAGCATACAAAATTTTTATTAGAGTGGTGTTTGGAGTCTAATAAGAAAAACAAAATTTTAGGTGAATAGTAATATATCCTTATGAATTGTAATTTTAATATGACCCTTATGAATTGTAAATCGGCCAAGTGAATAGGAAATTTACCAATGATAGTATATATGAAATTTATCCATCCTATAAGTGACAATGTGATATAATTACATTATACTATTGGTATTTGTATAAGTCATGAATAATTAATGATTAATTAAATAATTTAAAATAATATTTATATTCCTCAAATGTGTTCATAAGTTAAAAAATTAATGTATTTTGTTTTCATGATAATTTTAAAAGACATTACGTAATATTTAAAAGCATTATAAAATTAGATTTAAATTTAAAAGCTATAATTTTTTAATAAATTATTATTTTAATTAAAAAATAAATTAAATATATTTATAAAACAGTTTTTATAAAATGGTGTTAATTTTTGAATTCTACAAGTTGAAAACTGGTTATGGAGAATTTTTTGTACCTTTCTGAAATACTTTAATTTTGGTGAATAGTGATATTAGATAATTTACAAAATATGATAAATTAATTAATTTCTCCATCGTGAATGAGTCATGGATGATGTAAATTTCCATTGGTTAGAACTCATATGAACTTATTACTATTTTTAGTCACAATAATCCTCACTATTTCTTGTCTTGTGGAAAGAAAAATTAATGAATATATTATTATGAAAACCCTCCTCCCATCCACTATAAATTCCACCCCTCACACCCTCATTACCACACACCTCTATAACCTTGTGGCTACTCCAAATTCAGCTCAAATATCATCCCATGATCCTCCCCCACGTCCAGCACCCCTTACTCTCATAATAATACCTAAAACATTCCCCTAATGAGGCTCTCAAAGAAGATATATGTAAGAGGTAATTTCTCTCTCTCATTATTTCAAATACCAATCAAATGCCATTTCTTTTCATCTCTTATCATCAACATATCTTATCCAAATTTCATGATAACTCAATTATGATTTATATACTAGTATTATATCAAGTTAAAGGAATATTATTAATTATACTCCCCCCTCTCTCACTTTGTTTATAAAAATGGAATTGTTGTTTATGATGTGTTAGTTTGCCTACATCATTGGTGATGCACTTACTTTATTCCTTAAACTACCTCGATGATGGAAATAAAACATTTTGATTGATAAAAAAATTTATATTTTTTTTATTAACCACATTTATGTTCTGTAATTATCTTTTATAAATAATTCTCTATCGTAAAAAACATGTTCAACGTGATCCAAAAACCGCCCAAATTAACCTAAAATGATTATCATTAAATTTTATCAAATGATTAATCCTCATGGTGAATAACTAAATTCATCGAAATATCATTAAATCTATTGTTAGATCATTAAAAACATGTTATATCAGTTCTAGATGATTGTCCATGTTCTACATGAACTTCTATTCATGTGTGAAAGTGAACTATTCATGAAAACTAGGAAAATAAACACTCCCAAACAATGAATTTAATCACTATAACTAATCCAAAACACCATAAAAGAGAATAATAAATCCATAGTGAATCATTTTAATGTATAAAAGCTTCTCTAATTGTTAATTTATTAATATAATGTCATTATATATGATATTAAATTGAAGAAAGCAATTGTACACAGGGTAAGGGGAATTATTGAACCCTACTTTCTCTCTTTGGGGTTTCCCTATTTCACTCCATTTTTAGTGTGTTTACTCCTTAAAGATCATTTATTAATCATTATCTTACATTTTCTAGGATATACATTTTTCCACTATAGTTTATGTCAAACATAACGTTTTTAAAAAAACTCTTCTTTCAATAACACACCTTTTACTTCTCAATCAAGGATGATGGTTCTTGTAACTTGTATGTAATTCCCTCATTATTTTTGGAACAAAATGTTTTAATGTGTGATTTCTGAAATGAAACTCACTCCATTCTATGGGTTATTCATGACCAAGATTTATATATTTTCTAGTTTTCATGTGTGATAATGTTAACGTTATAATGTGACGAGTGCACCATTAATTATATAGTAGTCCAATTCGTTGGGTAATTTGAATAACCACATGAGTAATGTGAAGTATTCATGAAAATGATTCTATATTTGTTCAAAACTATGTGTGGTAGTTTACCACTAAGATATGATGATTTGTTTTTATGCATTTACACATTTCATGTCCTATATTAATGTTAACTCTAATGATTATGATCAAATTTATATGTTATAATGATAATTATTATTCTCATCACATTTTATAATGTTTAAAGTTTTTATTTATCCTCTTATTGGGATTTTAGATCACCCTTTTGACATATGTCCTTAAGTGTCTACTTGTATTAAGGAGAACTTAAGGGACAATAAGAATCCAAAGAAGACTAAATTAAATAAATTTTTATGTTTAATGTTGTAAGAGATATGTTTGGTCCTAACTTCAATAAGACACTAATCCTTTGGATCTCATTTGTAAAATATATTATAAGTTTTTATTATTCAAATGACATAAATTTAATTTATGAAAATCAGGGTTGCTATAGTAACCTATGTTGAAGGTAAGTCCCTAAAAATCCCCAGTGTATGAGGAACCCAACTGAGTGCTTGGCTTACAAAAGGATGTTAAACCTCTCACATTACATCTGACCCTTTCTACTAGTACCAAGTGAGTAGGGCTTTGTGCCAACGCTTCCCTATGGTGAAGGATTAGTTACTCCGCAATGAAATGGGAGATGGTCTTCTATAAGACAATCTGTTTGAATTAGTGGTCATGGCCATGATAGTTAGGCTTCAGATTTTCATAGCTAGTAGAGTGACCCTACCTAGGATAGATAGGTTACATTTTAGTCCTGTGGTTTGGAACATATCTATACAGTTCATCCAATGCCTGAGGAGTAGTGTTCAGGGATACCTATTGTACTTGGTACTAATCTGTTAGCCTCTACACTAGTTATAACCCTAATTGATTCAGGTTCATCGTACTCTTTTATATCTATTTTTAAATATATAAATTTTGGGCCTAATAATAGAGTATACCACCATCTTTATGACTCTAGAAATACTATTAAGAGGTTTATTAGAGGTTATATGACAGTGTAGGGAGTTCCCCATAAAGAAATATTGGGAAAATTTCTTGTGGAGTTTCATTATCCTAAATATGATTATCTTTGATGTAATCCTTGGTATATAGTGAATATTTACGTATCACAACCATATTGATTGTAATCATTGGTTGGTGTTGTTCAATTTACTTAAGGGAATGCCGTATATGCCTAATGGTGAATGGGATATCTTGGATAGACAATACGAACTACAATGTCATGGTCTAGAAGGATGATAGTGGCGAAGGAAAGTATATTCGTGAGTAATTAGGGAATATAATTATTGTATTTTCATCCTCTTTTGGATCATTTGATGGATTTATTTCATAACAATTTATTTGGATTACCTCCTTGGATATAATTCGAGTACACTGTTGAGGAAGTTCCAGGTGTTCCATGCAAGACAGTTTTTTTTCTATTGGATTGAACCTAGAGTGTTCTAGTAAATCAATAATTATCTTGATAATATAGAGGAGAAATATTTTATCTGACCCAACACATATCCATGGGGATCACCTATGATTTTCAACAAGATGGATCATGGTACCCTTATATTGTGTGTGGAATACTGCCGACTAAACTAGTTTACAATGAACAACTATTATTCATTTCCTCATATAGATGCACCTTAAGCATGATTCAAGGATCAATGATTTTTTATAAGATCGATTTGAGGCCCAAATAACATTAGGTTCATATGAGATGATCAAACATACCACATACAACATTCCAGAGTAGGTATTGATTGTATGACTATCTAGTTATACTGTTAGGCCTTATGAATACATTGGAAATTTTTATGGCTTTGATGTATTGGGTTTTACACATGTACCGAATTTTCTTTGTGGTAGTGTTCATAGACATCATCTTTCCGTATTCATAATCTAGACACAGCCATGCCAACCAACATGATATTCTTCTAGATACACTTACAGGGAACTTGATATATGTGAATCTTAGTTTGTGACACTTTTTATCTGTAAGGTTGACTTCTTATGTCATATCATATCTAAGGAAGGCGTTTCATTTAACCCAAATGTGGTGAGTTACTTGGTTTAATATGATCATCCCAATAGCGTGTTTGAATACACAAGTTCTTGTGGATGTATTCCTATTACTAGTAATTAATTCTAGATTTCTAATGCTTATTAGTATCTTCTACGGGCCTGACTAAGAATGGTGTGAAAAGTTTTTATTCTGAATCTTGTGACATAGTATTTCAGGAGATAAAGGTTATACCAACTTCATCACCAACCATGATTCTATCAAAGTCATATATTTTAAACCTAGTTTACCATGATTCCTTAGAGATTAGACTATGAGTAGTTCTACTCTAGGTATATTGGGTAATAGCATATGGGACCTACTAGTTGAGACCCCATGAGAAAAATTAACCTATGCATGACCTCAATATATCATTCATGGTACATGCCTTATGTTGTTGGATCCACTATCACTTGGGAGAATGATTTCATGTTTACATGGATCACAAAATACTCAAATACATCTCCATGTAGTTATACATGAATTTGAAGCAGTGTATGGTGGTAGAGTACATAAAATTCTTTGACTTTATATTTCATACACACTTAGAAAGGTTGATTTTGTAGCTAAAACCATGAGATGGAAGACACATACATAATCTGTCAAGGGTGACAACTTTGAGTGGATGTTAATGGATCTTTTCTCTAAGATAAACATGGATTTTTGGGAATAGCACAACAAAATTGTATTAGTTTCTCATGCAATGACGTCATCTCTTTTAGAGTGGGGGCGTATGAGACAACTATCGTATACAAAGGGACTCCTCATAAGGGGGATTTTATCTAGTGAGAATCCAACTCCTAGGTATGTTATTGATGGAAATGAAGTGCTTCTCTTCTACGGTTGTGTTGGAGAAACATGAAATATATTGGATGAGTTGATGGTAGAATCGCATGCCTCAGTTTGGAAAGATCAACCTAGGCATACCAAGATGTATTGATAGGCACACTATTAGAATTAGTCACTGGATATGAAGAGATACATATTAAGTTTTATCACTAGGTGATCCATCAATTATTAGATGAATGCTAAGCACCAGCAACCTACTAGACATCAACAAACTCTATCTATTAATAAGTAGAAATAGAACTATGTCACTATAGATTTCATGAGTGTATTGACAGGATCCCCTTAAATAAGTGATGAAATATGGGTGATCCTTGACATTTTTAACATTGTATCACACTTCCTACTGATTTGTGAGACCTTTTCTATTGATAAACATTGAATGACTTATACTCGTGAGATATTTAATTTTCACGGTGTTCCCCATTCTATTGTATTAGACCAAGATGCGAAGTTTACCTCATGGTACTGCAAAGGGGTTAAGAAGGATTTTGTTACATAGGTTCTATTGAGTACAGTATATCACACTCATACTAATAGGATATCTAAATAAAAAATACAGGTGTTAGAGGATATGCTGCAACCATGTATCCTTAATTTTGTGGGTTCATAAGAAAAGCATAAACCTCTTATGGTGTTTACCTACAACAATAGCTTTCAAGAAATGATTTAGATGACTTCGCATGTGGAAATTTATGGTAGGCCTTGTCTTTTTCCTTTATTCTTCTTAGAGGTAGGTGAGTAAACTCTAAATGGTTATCATCTCATTATGGAGGCTTCCGGGAAAGATCTGTTGATTTAGAAACATATGGATACAGATCAGTCCTATATGAAATATTAAACTGACCGCCACTAGAAACCTATAGAGTTTGAGGTGGGGCATCTAGTGTTTCTTGTGTGTGTCCCCGTGGTTGGTTAATAGATTAAATCGGGGAGAACGCAATCTATCATCATGATATGTCAGGACTTTCGAGATTGTTGAGTGGGTTGGGTCAATAGCCTATCTATTGTCGTTGCCTTATAAATAATATTCAATTCTTGATGTATTCCACATATCCAATCATTGATGGTATCATGATTACCCATATCATTTGTTTGACCATCTGGATTCTATGATACAAGAATATGTGTATTTCAAGGAGCATATGATGTGTATCGTTGATCAGAGTATGAAGGATCTCTGAGGCCGATCAGTTCCATTGGTCCAGGTGATTTGCTAGCATGGACTGGTAAAATATGAGACCTTGGAGTGGGAGGCCGATGTATGTGAGTAATGGATGGAACTTTTCTCAGATGATTTTTTACCACCCTCATAAGGGAAAATCACTGACGAGTTGTCTTATATCAGGGAGGTTGTACCATACAGTATTTTATCAAAGGAATAAACCATTTGGATTTGGATTAAATTCTTAGTTTTGAACCATTAAATGATTACTAATGGATTCATGTATGTCACAGGGGTTTTAGGAATTTTTCAAAGCCAGAATCCTTGAAACATGAAATCGAAGACAAAGTTATGGAGTTATGATAAAAATGCTTCATATCCCCCATGGATTCTCAAACTATGTATCTTGAGACATTGGTGATTAGATCTCTGCAATGTTTCTATGAAACTATACGTAGAGGCCTATACACTCATTTATCTTTTCTCAAAAAAATTTCCAAGGAATTTTTCATTATGTGTGCATGATTAACCAAACATTGTGCATAGCCTATGTGAGGGCCCTCATTTGGATGTAACATGTAGAAAAGTTGGTGCATGGCTTGGCCAACTATGCATCTAAACTATATTCTATTTTCTATATGGGTGAAATTACATTTTTCCCTTAAAAATTTTAATACCTCGCCTCCCACTTTCTATTTTTTCCATCATAATAAGCCTCTTATATTCACCTAGGATCTCTCACTCACCCTAATATATAGATATTGATTTCTCCTCCTTCAGAACTCATAGTCACTTGATGTTTTATTCATATAAATTCATGATGAAAGTTATACACCCCACTTAATTATTTTTATCATTTCTCTTAACCTCTATTTCACTATTTTTTCGAATGATCATTTGACCCATTTTTAGGGAATTTAAATATTTCTATGATAACACTCATTGTACCAAGATTCAAATGACTACACTAGACAAGGGAAACCCTACAAACCTAAGGTGTATGGTAGATCTATTTCTTACATATTTCATTTCATTTTTATACATTCATCATCATTACTTTAGAATGACCCTTCGGGTGACACCATTAATTTTCTATATAAAATCAAGTTAGTAGTTATTTTATGCATGTTATGACCGTTTTAAACATTTAATCATCCTGTATATTAATCTCTTCAGGTTTAACCATCCTAATGCTAGTATTCAACCATTTAGGGCCCTTTTTCTATTTTCCATAATTGTTTAAACATCGCTTGATGGGTTTTAAATTATAATTGATGACAATAGTTAATATATTTAATTGAATAGAATGGTGAGTGATGAGTTAGACCCTACACCTTATGAAATTGTTTTTCTTAATTAAATTAATTTACTAAATTGTTAAATCAAGTTTCAGTGCTAGATCTATTTAAATGTAGGTTTTTTCTATACAAATTATTCCCTCAGCTAGTGATGAGAGTGATATAATTGGTTCCAACATAAGGACTACCTTGGTTGGGATCTTCATTGCTAATAGTTAGAATTGTCTTATAAAATATAAACACATCGGGGGTAATACTACATAATCTTAGGATTGGTTGTCCATGTGTTTTCCATTTAACATATAGATGTCTAAAATCGGTTCCTTTGGGGAGACCTCATGGATGGGCTTGATAGATTAATTGTTATACCTTTCCATGAGATAGAATCAGGCCCCAACATACTATACTAAGAACGAACTAGATGGGTAGTTCTTGAAGTTATCATTCCATGCCATAAGTGACACTTAGAATTTAATTCATGTGTTAAATTATACTGAGTAACATGGAATTGGTCACATACATAGCCAGTAGAGAAATACATGGGGTCCATGAGGACCACCTTGGATGGGCTCAGGGTGAATCTTCCAAAATTCAAAGAATGGATTTAATTATTAGATGATGCATTGAAATAAATTATTTGTGGACAAGTCCTCCTTGTAGAGTCACATGATTCAGGAAAATACATCTCCATTTATATTATAAGTATGTCTTTACTAATACAGGGCTTCTTATTTCAGACACACCTGTAACAAGACGAAACCAGTAATGTTGGAAGGTACTCCCATGTAGAACCCATCCAGTTTGGTTTATTTACTTAATTGTATATTTAAATTTTTTTATTAAATGACCCATTATTTATTTGTTATTGCACGAGATGAAATGATCTAGACACCATTGTTTGTTTTATACTAGTTATATATCATAACCTTCTTTGGTCGAGTTTGGTAACCAAGTATAATTCATGACTATAGGTATAGATAAAGGGAAGCATCTAGCTTCTGACACCTAGTTTCCCATACTAAGGTAGTGTATGGGAGTAGAGGACGGAGCCTATACTCATGATGAAAGTAGTAGATATTTTTTTCTATTTATATCTTGTTGTTGCATGTTATATATGCCTCATCTCCAATATCTCGTTTGATTAATTTTGGTATAGATACATGGGAATCATTATAATTTTTTATGAACTTATTATTTAGCTTATGACAAACATTTATATTTCCCGAATGCATCTCTGTCATCTTATATTTTCGCTACAGTAGGTTACATGCTTAGTCATATAGTGTCTTCTTTTGATGTTTAGTATTTCTTATATATGTATTTCTTCCCTATACTGAGATCAATGAGGACATAGTCTCCCCACATACAAACCATAGGCTCCATATCCAAGTCAGAAGCCTATATCATATAGGGAGGTGCACTTGAGGCCTTGAGGCCCACCACCTTGGATATCCCTTAAGTCGAATATGGATAAAGATTCTAAATATGACTACTAGGTACGAGGTGTCTAGAGTTTCTATCAAATAAATGTTAGTAGAAAACTTTGGAAAAAGATTCAAGAAAATATATATATGGGAATATGAACCTATGACAATCCTTAACAATATGTCTAATTATAAAATATTTTCATAATGTTTTTGTTAATGCAGTGATTAAGTAGTTTTACTAGAAATAAATCTCTATCTCAATATTAATATTTTACATTGTTTTGGAGCTGATTCATCAAGGTGTAATCACCCTAAAATGAGTTTGTAATGTATACCATGGTCATGATTCTAGTGTATGATGACATGTCTCTTACTATGGATCTTGTTTGACACTCCCATTAAATATCTCTAGGTCATCATATATTTCCTTTATAATGCATATTAAAGTATTCGAATTGATTATTACCATGAAGAATCAAAATTTAAACCTAATGAGTCTTTGATTAAAATTGTGTCATGATTTTTACATCCAAAAAATGATCCATCATGAATATGTGGTTTCCTACTATGAATATTATTAGTAACACTATTCATTTTAGTTTTAGTCAATGGTTGAAACTAGAAGGTACCATGTTAACACTAAATGAGATAGAAAATAGAATGATTTTACTCTTAGGGAACCAAATTAAACAGGATATATAATTAAAAACATTGTGATTATATCTAATCTGATATCATGTTATGGGAGTAAAAATATAAACTAGCTTTAGTTTTCTACTGGAAAAAAGTAAAAAATACATCGAATTTCAATGAAGTATAGGTGGTAAGAATTATAGGAAGTAAAGGATTCAACATCCAACATGTCAATAATGTTAGAAGTGGAAGTTTAGGAAATTTTTAAGAGTAATTACAAGATATTTTAAATATGGAGAATGAGGTAATTGATAAATAAACATCCCATTGAATTGTTTCAAGGATGAAAGAATGATGAATGGATTAAAATGGTCAAGTGAATAAATTATTATTAACGTTATATAATATATAGTTAAAAAAGAAGAATATATGTGTAATATATAAATGGTATGAATTATTTTCATTGTTAACATTAAATAAATTATTATTAGAGTGATTTATGAAATGTAAGGTATGATTAAAATTTAAAATTGTATAATTGAAGTATTACAGAAATAAATAAAAATAATGGTTATATTTTTCTGAAGGATGTTGAATGATTGATGTACCTATATATAGTTTTACAAATTATGATGTACTAATAATTTTTTATATTATTTATACATCCAATGGTTATTATACTGATATTTAATGTAATACAGTTGTATGGAAGGGTTGGAAATGTTTATTATGGGAATATGTTCTAAAAGGAATTGATATACTCAATGGTTAAAATGATAATTAATGTTGAGGTAATTCTAGGTAATTATAAATCTTGATATTTTGTTTTATCATATAGATACCTATTGAATGGAAAATAGATATCATGAAAAAGTGACTTAGGTTATCTTTTATTGAGTTTATTTATTTTTTTGATTTATAAAATATATTCAAAAATATATTATTTTATTCAAGGAATAAATATTGTGCCAATTTTTGAACCATAAATTTTTTTAGTTGGGATTTATAGTGATTTAGGTTTTTATTGTCTTTTAATAGAATATATAACCCAGGTGTAAACATGTTTGGTATATGACCATCATAACAACTTTTTTCTATTTGGGGATAAATTTTTTATCAAGCCTTTCAGATTTTTGGTTTTTAAATATGGTTAGAAATATTTTGGAGTCTAATGTTAAACTATTTATAGTATGGATTAAGTTAATTTATAGGTGTTAATGTTGCAGTTTAAAAGATTTATTTATTATATTTAACCATACTGGGTAACATTCACTAATAATTTTGGTTTTGTTTAACCTTTATAGAATAAAAGAAGGAATGTTCATCTATTTATGGATCATATGATCCTTTAATGATTAATTTTAGTTCTTTTGGAATGATCAATTATCCTTCAATATTCATTTCATAGATTTAAATAAAAAGTTAAATTTCCTCTAAACACAACCAAATGATGAAATTGATCTGTTGAAATGGAAATAAATCATATTAGTACATTTTATCATTATATCTTTCTTTAATATAGTTTAATACTTCATATTTTGGAAAATGATCTTTAAATAAAATATTAAAAATTTACCTTCATTTTTTAGGAGTTAACGGTCTTTTCACCCCTCACAAATTTTGGGTTTTGTGGTCATTAACATTTTCATGTATATATACTCAATCACTATATATTATTTCACGGATGTTATTTTTCACCACCAAGTATCCAATTTAACTTTCCACTAGTGTTCTCCTTATCGAGGAACCTGATTATTTATTACTTCATGTATCCTTTGTCTCTCCCATTTTCCCTTTTTTATTGATTTTTTGTTTTTCCTAAGTGTGATCGGGGTTTTTAAAAAGAAAAATTTGACATAGTGAAACTATGAATACTGAGATAAAGTTGAGATGAACAATATTGTTTAATTTGGGTAAAATTTAACACCTCGAAAATTTAAAATATTATTCTTGAAAGCATTCATAACATGAAAAACCTATCTTTAAGAGAATCATTATATATTATTAAAAAAGTATTATTTTATGTGACACTTATCGTCTAGCAGTTTGATTAGAGGTGTAAATGTGATTAACCACATTATAAAAATTATGTATAAAGGTATTATATGATATATTTTTTTATAATAAATAAATAATTGATTACTGTTAATATCATTTGGTACTTATAACAAATAAATTTTCCTCAAATATTGTTTTATTTCATTTCCTAAGAAAATAATATAACAAATTTATACAATATTTATAGATTTTATTTGAAAAAATGAAATAAAATTTAAAATAATAATTATGGTATTATCTTATACTTAATTTATGACATTTTTCTTAAAAAATTGATTTTTCTTTGAATAGTGAAAAATACTATTTAATATTAGAAACTATCATTTCATTTAGAGAATTTAAAAAGTAACATTTTTTATTTAAAATGGTTAAATATTAAATTAATTCATTTATTTAATGAATAATCTAATAAATTTTATTTCAATCAATTTTTTGTTGGATTTTTTATAAATCATTTTATAGTTATGAATACAAAATTTTCTAAAAACCTGATTTTACCCATAATTTTTAGGTTCACTTTTAACTTAATTTTTATCCAAATCAATTAATATAATATTATAAATTATATTCCATATTTTTTAATAATAGCAATTAATATTTTTTAATAACTGGTATATAATATTGGCTCATAATGAATAGTAAAAACAAGAAATGTCTGTTAACACCGTTATGGTGAAAAATGGTTTATAAAGGGATAAAATAAAAGATAATGCTAAATTTTCTAATTAAACATTTATAAATCATATATTATATCCATATGTATACATTATACTATTCCACCATTTAAACAGTTTACATTAGGAAGATTTTTCTTGAGTATAACATTACTTTATTTTAATCTTTTGACAAATTCCATGGGTATCATCTCCCCCACTTATAAATGGACATCCACCACTCTCTTATTTAAACCACATTCAGTATTTTATATCGACAAAAACCTAAAAAATATCTTAAAAACAGCCACATCTTATAATTATAGTCTCTTTTATTCTTTAAAATTACGTTCCAATGGTCCTTAATAATGGATCTAAAAGAATCCAATCAAAGAAGATGTAATCATCCTATAAGACCTATTAATTTATTTCTTATTATACATTAGATGAATTATCACTGTTAATATAAAATAATATATTATTATCTAAAATATACTAAAATTTTATTTCTTATATTTATCTACCATTATTATCTATCTTTTTCATCTAATGGGAAGTGAAAGTATCGAATGTGCATACATCTAGAGTACCCAATCAACATAGTAATACAATTCATATTCCTACACCATCTTTCATAGATTGTAATTATGGTGGGTTTAAATGTAATATAGAATATATATGATATTAATATTCTTCTTATATAAAATTTAATATATTTCTTCCTAAATTCACATCTGTTGTAAAATGATAACATCACTCACGTGTACATGTGGACTACAACCTCCACAATGAAATGTAATTAATTTTTTAATTCTTATTTACATGGATGGTAATAAGGATTTATTTAATGAATATATATATATGAAATTATTTATATAATAATTTCTTTTGAATTGTTAATATTTATAGAACATTCTTTCATTCTGTCCTTTAAAATGTGAAAACAATGTTTAGGTCTACGAACAACCTACTGTGTCTACAAAAAAATATAATTAATTTTTCAATAGATACCTTTTATTAATGATTATAAATATATATATAATGAAAATTTATAACAAATTTTTATCAGTATTATAATTTGGTAAATTATTTAACAAAATAAATATAAATGGGAAAAACTACAAAATGTAATATTATGTGAAAAATGAGATAGTTAATACTCAAAATATCATTTTTAATAAATATTTATTAATAAAAAGAATTGAAATGTTATAAGTTAATCATATATGATATTATAATTATTTATATAGTTATTCAATATAATGATAATAAATTTAATTTTATTATACAATAGGTTAAATAAATATACGAAGAGATTCAGACATGTGGTAAGGGTTTATTTCACAATCTCATCCTTATTCTGGATTTTTTATGTTTGAGTCCCCTCTGGGAATATTATTTGGTCATTATATTTTCAACCAAATATAATGTTTTATAAATTTTTTATTTCTATAAATTACATGTTTTATCTTTATCTTCCTCTGTTTACTTACTCAAGAAACTAAAATAATATTTTTAAAGAAACAGTAAAATATTTCTATCTATGATCGAAAATTATTTTCCTTTCATATCAAGGTTTTTTAATTGTTTTTCCTAATATATTTAATATTAATATATTATTATTTAAATTAATATTTACACATGATTTAATTTTTAAAAAATATTAAAAAGATTCATCATTTAATTTTCCAAATGAGGTACTTTTTACATTTTACTGCAAATGGGAAATGAATTTCGGTTTTAATATACTCAGTAGGAATGGAAGCTATCACCATATAGACTTCTTAATGTTCTAAATATGCCACTGTATGTTTCTATAATTATTTGAACTAAAATCCTTTTATAATATTTAATAAAATTTTATATTTTGAATAATGTATTTTAGTATGAAAGATTTTTTTCATCAATAAACACTCTAATGATAATTGATATGTTATTTTTATCTATATTAACATCATACCTTTTATATTATCTTTTAATAAAGATATATTATAAATATATCATCCACTATTTTTCTCTATATGGTTTCTAATCTGTTTTACAAGGGAAATTATATATATACAATATGCTAGTTCTTTAAATATTAACAACATTTTCTTATTAAGACATAAAGATTAAATTGTTTTATTTAATTATATAATGAATGAATTGGGAATATTTCTTTAGTAGGTGGGTCCCATATTTATATTTCCCTCAATGATTGGTATGTATCATGAGATAAAACAGGTTTGGAAATTAGTCCAGGACTTACCCATTTATTTACTATGTCTTGGAATGAGGCCTCAATGATATGTTTATGATATTCTATTTTATGAATTCCATTATTAGAAAATAATTTATAGATTTTCATGTTATTATTTAAAAAATTATATCATGTATGTATTTTTTTTTTCAAGAACATTTTTATATTTATATGTAATTATTTGATCATAAATTAATCCTTCCATATTATTTATTCCATATATATTCTATGGAAACTTATAATGTATGAATTCCCTTTCTGATCATCTAAGCAGACACCTTTTTTATGATTCCATTCCTCGGGGTGTCAGAAAGTATAATGTGAATGATTTATAATTAAATTATGGATATAACAATGTTTTCTTAATGAATATAATATTTTATAGTTTTATATTTTCATTTTTAATGTGAGATTATTGTATGTATCTAGTTTACTAATACTGCTAAATTATTCTGTCTTTGGGGATGTGATCTCTTGTATATATTTCCTTTATAATAAAGTATCCATCGATTCAGGGCTACTAGGTTTTGGGTATTTACAAATGATCGAATCCTTGATCTATGCTTGGTTATCCAAGAAATTGTAAGAAATATTGGTAAACAACTTAATCAATATGATACATGGATTTAACACTTGATCAATCAATCCCTAGGTTATCATCTAGAGAAATGCTCTTAAGTATAAGAACCAATGTAGTAACTACCCCACTATGATTTAGATAGATTGAAATGTTATCTTAAAAATATGATGGGAGATCATCTCAAATGCTAAAAATGATATTCTTTATTATAGATAAAATAAAATATTATAGTAGTCATTCATAAAGGATAACCACTATCAGTAGGTGTCTTCAATCATTAGGTTTTAGCACAGATTCTTACTAGAATCCCAATCCCTTGAACAATAACAGAAAAGGTGAAAATATCTCAAGATAGAAATTGAAAAAATGAGTGTATATTATGAATACATTATTTAGGGTTTCATAACATAGAAGAAATATGAACACATAAAATCTCATCTCAAGTCTATGTTGTAACAGAAGAATATAATATGGTTACACACCCAATAATAAGTATCATACCAGAGGGCCTACTAAATCATCTAATTATATGGAAATTAATTCTAAATTATGATCATGAAGTTATTTATCCCCTAAAATAATAAACATATAAAACACTAATCATTAAATTAGAGTTACATGTTTTTTGTATAAAATCTACCAATAATTTGATACATCAAAATAGGTAGATCAAATGGAATAATAAATATTTTTTAAATGGATATCCAAACCAAATTAGTAGTGTAAATATAATATTCCAATGGATCCTTTGTCATCTAAGGATCATGATATTTAGAAAATCCCATGTGTAATCCACCACATCAAAATGCACATTTTATTCAAATAATTGGTATTTATTTCGTTCCTAGAGGGAATAATCATCCACACTACAAGGAAGACCATCGCTAATAATAATTGATGAAAAATAATATTTTCAATAAAAAAGTAGATGTAACTAATAATCAGAGTATGAATCCATGCCCCATCAGTTAAATTCTATAATATTAATCCATATTATGGAAAATTCATGTCATAGACTCTAAATAAGAGGTAGTTTCCACATGTTTTCTTGTCTCTCTAAACTAATACAAAATACAAAACCACCTCAACATCACCACTCTAATTAAAAAAACAATGTAATCAATAAAAATATCTAAAACTCCTTTTATAGGACTCAATCTTCTATCATAACATTATGAAAAGACTCAGGAAACAAGGAAACCACTCATACTTGAAGTAAGGTGATTGTGCCACCCTAATCCTGCCTCCAATAACAGAAGGGTTTCCAACTCATTCCAATAAGGAATAAAAATTTATTTTATTCCTTGAAATATAAAAAACATAAAACATGAATGCATCGCTAATATATAATATTAGAAAAATCCACCTTAAAATATATTTACCCACCAAACTATATATAATTTAATCATGGGACATCAATCCATATATACAACTACACATAGAAAAATCATAAATATGGAAAAAATATAGTAAATCGATCCGCCTGAGGAAAGATCACATATAAATGTTTATA
Organism: Viscum album; assembly: GCA_963277665.1. NCBI lineage: Eukaryota > Viridiplantae > Streptophyta > Magnoliopsida > Santalales > Viscaceae > Viscum > Viscum album. The sequence goes on along the minus strand of OY728140.1, from coordinate 1,422,112,759 downwards.
TCATTATTTAAAACATGGTCTCCCATAATGAAAATCATATTTTTTTTATATACTCAACAAAATACCATATGTTACATTAAAATCTCTCCTAAAACTCCACTATCCCAATATCCTATAAGTATATCATAAAAAACTGGGATAATTGAATAGAAACAAAAATGTAGGCGCAAATCCCCTGGTGGTGTTGAAATAAATACACATTAGAAAAATCCTCAATACATAATGTAATGTTAAACCAATGTCAGATCAAACACAACACCAAGGAACATTATATTGTATCCAAAACAGAAATCATAGGCTCTAGAGTTAAGAAGAACATGCTATGGGGAGAAAAAATCATAATATATCAACTCATTAACGGATCATATATCATAATAAATTAATTACATCTATGGTAATAGAAAACAAAAAATCTAACAACTTATGATTTTGTGATATATCTCTATTTAAATAAATTAAACTTCATTGACATATTTTTTAAAAAGCAACATCATGTTTAAATGAACCAAAGAAATATCATCATATTATTATTTGAGAGTTATATAATATTTTAAATTTTCATGTTAATATTATCTCTGGATGAATTTTTGAGATTTTTCGAAAAAGAATTATTTTTTAGCGAATAATGAATATACCATTTTTTGTAAAACTACCTATTATTTTCATTAAATTATATATATTAAAATCCATTATATTTTTTATTTTTTGTTATGTTTAAATAGTATCCATTTGTTTTTATATAATATATGTGATATGATTAGAACCATAATTTTACAAGATTTCGATAATTGATAATTTTTATCCTTAAAATACATTTTTCCAAAATCTATTTTTGTTTCAATTTACAAATATTATTTAAAATTAGTTTCTACAACTTATACAAATTTATTCATGAATAATGGGTTAATTTTTTCAATTAGTAGGTTCATTTTTTAATATGACCCATTTATTTTATGAATTATTAATAATAACAATGATAAAATTTATCATCTCTTTTAAGGGGAAATTTGTTAATAAAGGATCAAAATAATGTGATGATGATTTAAAAATATATCCAATAAGTTCTTTAATTTCATTGAATGAGATTAATTATAATACAACCATAATAACATAAATTATATGAAATTTTGTCTTAATTTTCCTATGATAATGACATTTATATTATTTTAATTAAAGAAAAAACAAAATGTCATTCTCTTATCGTTAAATTTCAGTTATATGTTCACACCAGGATAATAAGAATTAGTGAGTTAATATTAAATTATATTGTTATCAAAATGAATTTTTTATTATTATTATAATTAATCTATAATTTATATTTATTATATTATTACATTGTACACTAATACAATGCTCAAATTATGCTTGTTTATGTAGTGGAAAATAATAAAATTTAATAATTTTAAAAACATTAAAAGTAATTTATTTAGGAATAATTATAGTGAAATAAGAATTATATTATTATAATATTTTATTATTTATGGTTAAATTGAATATATATCAATTCAATATTTATCTTTATAAATTTAATGTCAAATTATGTGAATAATTCTTAATATGACTATAATAATATTTTATGTACAAAAATATTTTAAAAAATTATTTCAAAATCACAAAACTATATCAAGTTGAAAAGTAGTACCAAAAATGGTCAAATATTTCATTCCATATCAATTTATGAAGAAATATTTTAACTTATATGTAAAATAATAACCCATTCAGATTTAAGAAGTCATTAATGTGGCTATGATTAAAATTGGTTTAAAATAGGTAAAACTAAAAGATAAGGTTTAAAAGACAAGTTAAATATATAATAATTTTTTGTTTAAAGTTATTTCATCCATATAATTTCATATATTTTAAATTATATCCACATGTAGAAACATTCTCATGAAAATATTTTTATTTTATTTTTATCATTTTATTAATTCCATCTGGCTCCATCCATTCAATATAAAATGGTAGCACATATCCTCTTATCAATACATCAAATATAGCTAATTATATTAAAAAACACAAGAAAAAACTATTAAAAACATTATTATAAATTTGTGATAGGTTTTTTTCTTCCTAAAATAAAAACCCAATGATAATTAAGATGATATCTGAAGGAGCTATTTTTCAGAATAGGTAATCATCTTCATTACTCTTTTATATTTCTTCTTCTTTTACAACCTAAAATAATTAAATAACAATTTAAATTGTATGAAACCAGTATATAACATATAATTATGTGTAATTATGTTTATGTAATAATATTAATCCATATCCTTCTACATCAAATTGGAAACAGAACCATCGCTCATGTGTTTGGAGGACTACTACTTCAAGAACTGATGTAATTTTTTTTCCACCACTGCCTAACATTGATTTTAATAATTATGTAAGTGATGATTATATATATGACACCTATAACATAATAGTTATTATTTAATTATAATATATCATATAATTACTTATCCTTCAATTTATTAAAAAATTAAAATGTCCCTCGTTCATATCTGTGGACAATAACCTCCATGAAAAGATGTTATTCATTTTTTCATGTCCACATTTCATATATGATTATAAATATGTATGTAAAGAATATATATGATATTTAGGTAACTATTAAAATTTTCAATATTGTAGATAAATTATCATAATACAAGGAACAAAACCCCTGAATCAAAAAATACATGAAAAATGAAGAGGTTAACAACATGAACTACGATAATAATAAAAGATTGTCTACAAACTGGTGATAAATGGTATAAATGGATCATATATGATATTTAAGATATTTAAAATGTTATGATATTCAATTAAAATAAATATATACTTATTATAAAAATGGTTGAAATCACAAATGGGTAAATTTGAACTTTGGGTAAGGGGTTTCACCTCTATTTCCACTCCATTGAGACAAATTTAGTATTATAAACCTGTTAACTATTTATGGTGTATATAATACCAATTTTATAAAAATTATATTAATATATATTTAATCATGATAATTAATGTTTGAATTCATGTCTACTCTTTAAATGTGTTATAATTTTAAAGATACAAATTGGTAAGAATTTATTTTTCAATTTCATTTTTTTGGGTTTGCTTATATTTTTCATTGATAGAATATTATAATAAAACCTTCATAAAATACCATGATTCTATTATACTCTACATATTTAATTAACATTTATATTTTTTCCAAAAACTTTTCTCTTTATAACTTGAATCATTCAAACCAAGTTTTTAAAGAAAATATAATCTTATTCATCCTGGTTTCTTTTATATCTTTATTCTAAGCCCATGTTTTTCCAAAAAATATACAAAAATCATATTTATTAATTTAAATTATTTAATAAGGACCATATATATTATAGTTGAAATTTTTTATTGTTTTAAATTTTCATTATAATCATTTCTTAAAGGTTCATTTTTAAATTTCTTTAAAGAAGTTTAAAAATAGTGTATTTTTTAAACATATATGACCTTGTCATATTTTCATGATGCCATAACTATTGTATACTCTTTACATTCTTCTAAATGTTTTCTATGGATATACAAAGAAAAATACTTAATTAAATACTATTTTAATGTTTCCCTTCAATTATGTTTAATTATCTAAATTACTTGATTTTATTAAAAACCAATATTTATGAGGAATTGATTATCATTTTTTTATATTATTAATATTGTGGAAACTTAATTTTTATTCAGACATTATCCTTATTATGATAATATTTAATTATAAATTAATTGTAACCTAATTTTCCATATATTTTTTACTAATTAAATTATTATTTCCTTAACTATATACCATTTTAATATAAGTTGTTTTACTATGAATGTTATTTTATTGAATTAGGAAATTTAAATATTTTATACTATTTAATCAATATGGATCTTTATAGATATGGAAAATTATTTATTAATTATATTTATCATTCAGTATATGTTGAATGAGTTGGTCAGAGAACAACTACACCATAACTCATGATAGGGGGAATTGAGTTATTGAATATTTTTTTCTCTTACAACAACCCTAATTTAAGGTATGAAGGAAACTAATTTTTTTATCACAAGAATACAATTGAAATAAAAATAGTAAACAATCGATAATAGTATATTTAAATTTATTTGGTGAATATATATCCCCTAGTACACTCCACCAATTCTCAACTCCCAAAGTTAGTGATTTCAGAAGAATAATCCATTTTCTTAGGGACTACCTAACTGAGTGAAAGAATCCATCACTTAAAAAAATCAAAGATATTTGTTCACAGTTAGTAAAGGATTTAAAGAAAAAAAAATTTATTTAATACTTTATATAAGTATTTCTCACATCAATAAAAAAGAGAGGTTAATTAGAGTTTACAAAATGAATCAATAGTTTAATGGTGCAATTGATAAAAGAGAATAACTCTATAGTATAAAATCAAATACAAATGATTTATTACAAGAGACAATTATTTAGACTCATAGTAAGATTTATATTAATACAATAGTTGTATAAAACACGATTCCTCTACTTATATTCTTAATCAAATAGAATAGCACATAATGCATCGATATTGTGTGTTTGTGTGCAAGTGTTCTTCTTATATTCTAGTTATTTTTTATTGGATGAATATTATTTTATATCTTCCAAATTATTATTTCATAGTATTATACTAAATAAAATATATTCTAATTGTAAAATTCCATATGTTCTTTTTTAAAAGTTACCTCAGTATAAACAATTAATAAATAAAATAATCCTTACACTTTCTTTTCCTGGTACATATAGCCATTGAAAATTTATTTTAACATAAATAGGTAGGAAAAAGTTATAATACGTTGAAATTAGAATTAATTTTCTATTAAAATAGTCAAAATAAAAAAAATGATTCAGTTACAAAGTGATTTAGTTTATTATAGATCACCACATATCTGAATGATATGTATTTGAAATCATGTAGGAAAAATTATCTAACTATCCATTATTCATGTATCATATTTATTAACATAACCCATTTGAATATCCACTATAGTCATGTAGCCAAAATCCATGAACATGAATTAATCACCTATTAGGTTGGAACCATGTTGAAAAATATTACATGGATCCGAACTAAAAATATAATTTATCTTATTAATCAATTCACATAGGTGAATCATTATAATATCAAATTTATGTACTTGTTTACATGTATTTAACAAAAATTAACATAGCCAATGTTTACATGTAACTGAGTTTTCACACATTTAAAAATTTTAAAAAACATCTATATAATTTCTTATTATAGAATAATGAACATAAATAAGATAAAAACATTATAAAGACACCTAATAATAATATATTTAGAAACATATGAATTATTTTGTTGATTATTATAAAATAAACCACATGGGTATTTCTGAACAAAATTTTTAGTCCAAAAATATTTCTCTTTTTTATAATAATAATAATCATTAAATATTAAACATGAAATTTTATATGTTATAATGAGTTTTTTTATAAAAAAATATATGATAAAATTTGTTTAGAATTTTGTATCCATCATTTCTTCTCCCCCTTTAACCGTATTATGCCTATTTTATGAAACTAAAAAGGAGGGATAATGACAAGGACAAAATCTAACGTTTTAAATTTAATTTTGAATCCTTCAAATATAATTTTGAAACTAAATTTGAATAAGGGATGAAAAAATTTAGTAGATAAAACATTCATAAATATAGATAACATTAAATGAAAATAATAACATCACACACATTAAAATAGTTAAATTGGAATTATATTAACAATAAAATCTTATAAAAAATACAATGACCCAAAAATTCTTTAGACCGATGAACCTAGATTATGGATGGGTAAAAATTCATATGGTGGTTATATGGGAGGTTTCTTAAGGGATGGAGAGGATGAAGAGGTCCTTATAGGGGAAACTATTTGATGTAAGACTACTCATTCAAGTTCCAATGAACTATATTCAGTCCCAAAACAAAATCTATCTCTTGGTATTTGACTATTTATTTTCAAAACCCTTTCAATATTATCTGATGTTATGTTGAATTAATATGAACCAGAATTGAAAACGTCCATATTATTGAAAGGAATTAAAGATAAAGCTTGTATTCTAGCAGGTTCAGTAGTAGCTATTGCCAATTCGAATTTCTATCACTTATAGATTCTGTAAAGATGAAAGTTTTTGTTTAGATTTTATGTGGATCCCTTATAAGTGTTCGGAGGTGTGGTAATATTGATATCCTTCCTATAAGAAAGTATTTTGTATCATCATAAATATCAATCTTCTTTAGTTATGTCTAATTATTAGATGTCCAAGAGTGCTTTCAACCCCTATTGTTGAATCTATTATATTTTAGATATATATTAGTTCAATAGACCATTAATGTATTCATTCTATCCAAAAAAATAAATATAATTAGTATAAGGCCCCGTCCTTAAACCTTACTTAAGATTTAATTAAATGAATAATTTACATTGAGGATCTTTTCAGGTTTAGAGTTTTAGAGAATTAGGACATAAATATTAAATCTCAAAAGATTACAATGTAGACACTTCTAAGAAGTTTCTATAAAATAAAAACACCTAAAAATAAACATGTCTAGTTCCATGATTTAGATAGCATGACTTTTCCTTGATCCCATCTTTGACCCTATTCCACATTAAGTCCTGTGAAAAACATTTCAAAAACATGGGATGAGCATAAAAAGCTCAGTAAGGGATATAAATTTACAAAATGAAAACATTAGTCCTTGTATGAAATCATACTTTACTCATAAAACATAAGCATTTTATCATACCTCATCAATTCATGAATAAATCATAGAAATCATAAGATATAAAGGTAACTTGAAGCATTCATAACATTCTAACGTAGGGAGTAACCCTCATGGTTATGTTTGGAATACCCATTACAGTTTATTCCATAAATCTCTTTGGAGAAACCTTAACGTTTAACCCCTTCATGTTACCCAATGAATTGGAGATCTATATCGGGCTCACTCGCCATTAGTTTATCACAGAACCACCCATCTTCAAAACAATTCCCATGAACCATAACATAATCGTATCACGTAAAACATGCATAAAGGAAACATAACATTTCCACATTTCAATCACAAGATATCAATACGACACATTGATATAATAAAAACATTATGAAAACCATTTTCAATACCAAAATAAAATAAAAGTAATACATTGTATTTATTTTTTTCATTTTAAGAAAAAGTTAGGTTATGTCTTGTAGAGGAAGTTGATACTCAAATAATGGTCACGGCGGCGGAGAAGTCGTTGTCGCCGAATACGTACGACAAAAAAACATTCCTTTTCTCGTTTATTAAAACGCTTTGTATAAAAAAAATATTCTTTTTGAATAAGTGTAAAAGTCAAAGGGGTTTATACACCGTATAAAAGAAAGTTGTGTATAAAACAAAATATGCCTCAATGAACGGAGATTGAGACGAAGTCCCTTACCTCGTGTCCGACGTGACTTGATTGCTCTTTAATCTCCTGAAGAATAAAATTGAGTTAATTTCTACTTACTTAAAAACCTTTTTCAAGTTCATTATTCTTTTTATATCACTTATCACCATGTCATGAACACTATGTAATTATTTAAGTTAATAACGGCCATTTTAACGATCATTGGTACTTGAGTCAAAAATAAACTCTTTATAATTACAAGTTTTTTATGTATCCATTATATCCAGAGTTATATTAATTATTAAGATATCATATTTATCATATATATCCAGTATATACATGAATTTATAATATTACATAACATTTAGAGGTAAGAAATGAAATGCACCGTTCATGGAGACGGTAAGCCGTACATACGCATGAACGCTACTTTCATTTCTATTTCGTATTTTATGGAATGGAATCATAATGACATAAAGTTATATTATATTTACAGTATAATTTCTTATATAATATCATTAACTCCATACTTTATATGTCTCATATATGGCATTAACGAATCAAATCACTTTGAGGGGCGGTAGTCCGCACTTCCAAAAATGAAGATATCGCGTATACCCCTACTGGAAGCCATAAAGGTATGCCATAAATGGAAAATACATAAGCTTAAGGAAAACATAAACAAATTATATATCATATATAAAATATTTTCATCTTAATGGCCACCTTTGAAGGTGTTAGAAGAATACTGAACAATCATCGTTTTGTGAGGCAGAAATTCGGCATCCATGGAAAAGTATGATCTTTAACCATTAGATGAAGGTTTGTGTAAGTGTAGCTCTAATACTTCTCATATGAACATCCTAGTATATTTAAGATACTGGTGTTGTTACAAAAGAAAGGAATAAAAAGAGTTTATGGGGTTGGAGAAGCAAACTAAAACATAAGAACACAAGACAAGACACTACCTTTAAAACGAGTATCTTTTTTTGATTTGAGCTCAAAGTCTTTCTTGGAAAGCCTTCTTCCCAAATTGAGGCTTCTAGGAGTAAGAGAAGGATGTGGAGAGACAAAATGGGCAGGAGTTGGCCGAGACAAAGGCTTGAGAGGTGTGGGTAAGGTGGTAGAGGTGGGGGCCTTTTATAAGAGGAGAGGTGGGGCACTCTTGGAAGGTTATAAAAGGTTACTTTATTATAAAATGATTTTTGGATTTTAGTGGTTCCAAAATTATATATTTAAAGGTTAAGGTGGTAATAGTTTTAAATACACCCATACAATATGTTTTTGAAAAGTTTAGGTCTTATATTTTACATTATCTTTTCATTTTATTTAAATCGTTAAATAATGAGGTAATCGCTGCATCATCATGGTGTCAAAAATAATTTAATTTATTTAATGTCTAAAAATTATAAAAAATATCATGATGTAGGAAATCTTTTTATATATCTAAAAAATATTTATTGTCCAAATTATGACTTGTATAACCCCATTTAGAAATTGTTTTAGTAAAACAACACATGTTTGTGACATTTTTATTTTTACATTAAATAAAAAGTTATTAATGTCATTTTCCTACCAAAGAGGATCCATGGGGTCCCCAAGTTGACCCATGGATTTTATTGGTCGGCCATGACACATAAAATAAGGGTAATACATGTGTCAAGTTCATTTCATATTATTAAAACATTAGTTTTACCAAAAAGTACACTAATTACCTCTAATCGCGATTAAAAACATAAAAGTTATTATTCACCAAAAAATTAATTTAATCTCATTGAACCAAATTTTACTTCCTAATGACAACCATGAATGTTGGATTTTTGAAATTGAAAACACATAGGAGGTAAAATTTCATTTAAATGAAAACTCAATTTTTTTAAGTACCACTTAGTGGTTTCACTATTCATCAAAAATTGATTTTTTCATAAAAATACCAAAACTTCACCCTATGATATATTTGATATTCCGAATTCAAAAATGATGCCTATTTTAAAAAATTCAAAACATATAAGTTACATTAATTAATTTAATAATTAATTCCCGCAGTCAGAACAAATAGCGTGTTTTTATGAAAAAATATATCTCAAAATATTAACACTAGTTTAAGTCAATTTTCAAAGTGAAATTAATTACAATGACCACTATTTGATTAAATGGTAAAAGTATATTGTAATTTCACTTTAAAACCAATTCAAAAGATAATTTAATCATATAAATAGATTAGATTAAAAAGTGGTTTTGAATTAAAAGACAACATTTTCACTATTCATTAAAAAATAAACTTTATCGGAAAAATACCAAAAATTTACACAAAGTATATTTTGATGTCCCGATTATAAAGAAGAGTTTTATTTTGTCCAAAAGAATGTATCAGTGAACAAAACTATATTTAAAGAGGGTTCTCCATCAAAAGGCGATAAGTGGACCATTAGTGAAAATTAGAGTATATATGCCTAAAATTGAATTCTTTTCGTATTTTAAGCCTTTATACATTATTGGATTAATGTAAAAACATTAAACAAACATATATAATCATGTTTTAGTTATTTATATTCATTCCCACCAATACAACAGCTACGTGTAAACTACCATTTAAAATAATATTATTTTATTACTAGTGTGCAACGTAAGATTTTAAAGAAACTCTTTGTTGCGTATCGGGTATGCTATCGAACATAGAAACCCCTTTAAAGTAAAATTAATATTTAATTCGTAAATATTAATAAGTATGAAAATGTAATATTCATTATTTACCTGGGATGTTACAATTAATACTAGTAAATATAGCTGGATAAGGACTATATGGAGTTTTTGTTTGTTCTATAAACAAATTCTCTTCAAGGATATCTACTAAAATAGAAAATTTGATAAGCGCACTTACAATGAAAAGGAATTGTGATCCATGTTTTCTTATTTGTATATAACCACTTATAAAAACAAAATAACATTAATGGATAATTTTTGAGGCACTGAAACAGTAGATATAGCTAGACCTAGAGTAACTCGCCTAATCGGTCTATACTCTATAATCTCTTTGCCTTTATCATTACCTAGTACACCTTGAGACTATTCCGACTCTATAGATCTTGTATCCTATTCATAACACTCTTTGTAATGATATGTAATGAATTCAAATATTTATTACAGTATAGTGTTAAAATTGTGATGATTTCTACTGATGGGTTTAATAATATATGAAACCATATTGATGATTTTCATGGATATCTTCATAGTTTCATCCACATTAGCATTATAGAAAGGAAATAATTCATTGAGAAATTCTAGTGTCACATTTGGGAATACATTAGTTACAATATCTTCTATATGATAGATTATTTGGTGTCCTTAATATCACCTAGAATATCCTTCCTGAAATCCTACATAATCACATGAGAGACCATGTCACGTTATCATGACTATATATAAGATGAAATATATCTTAGATATGAAAACAGTTGATCATAATAAGTCTACAAAAATAGAACCCTTAAAGGTATTGAAAAAGGTATATCACTAGGCTAAAACATCTTGATAAACTCAAATTGGTTCACAATCATAATCATCAATGTATTTATTGTCTGCTTAAAATCTGATTAAAGAGTCATAATTTCATCACGTACAGCCTCAGATATGCCCGATTAGACCATCATACGGTTCTTAAGAATGTATCTCTAAGATTCCCCAAGTAATATAACTTCATTTAAATCAGACATGGTTGAACCAGTTTCAGTAATATCACTCTTGTGGGCTTTCACAGCCTCAACATTAATTCATTTCAGACCATATTAAGCTTGTTTTATCTATTAGTTGTTTTTGATCAAGGTGGTATGGGAAAACATCATCACAACCAACTTATAAAAATCATACCAAGATATTAAATTTTACATAATAATTTTCATATTATCCATGGAAGAAATTACCTTTTTCTTCAATTCATCATAATTTCTTATTACATTTTCAAACAAACTCATAATGGTTGGGGCCAATGTTTGTATATTTTTTTCAACATTAGATCATAGAAAACATCTTCTCATCAAGGGAGCATCCTATTTCACATAAGGAGGATACAGAATGTCGTGTGGGTTATATGAATTTTTAGAATCCTACATGATCACATTCCTACATCAATATCTATCACAAGCTGGTGATCCGGGGATTGGATCAGCCACTCTATCACCATCCTCACAATCCACTCTGACGTCATGAGCAGGCACATTAGGAATAATCTCAATTTCATTTTCCACATGATCTCTTTAACGATTCTCAATAGTAGATTCTTGAAGAAGAATTGGCACATTATTAATAGTATCTTTAGCTTACAATATCTGCTTTTTTCCACTAAATGTATGTTTTTTAACAAATTTGCCTCATATTTTATAATAATAATCTCCTTTACTTCTTAGAAGGGACCATCTCAAGAAGCTTTTCCATTCCTAGGAGGTGAGGTAGTGTATGGCTTTACCAATGTTGGTGAAAGAGGTGGTATGACCACCTAAACATCAACAACATTTTAAAAATTCCTTAAAGAGTTTGACATAGAATCCCAGTTGTAAAAATTGTCTTCATAAAAATTTATAGTTGGTTTAATGTCTTATGGAAATTCATAGATTCCCTTTATTCTAGTCTATTACAATCCTCTACAACCCAAATAGAACAATATTTCCTTGGGAATTATAATTTATTTTTACCATACACTATAATAAATGGTTCATGAACCTCATCATGTATCATGTTAGATTTAGATTCACATTTTATTAAGATATATAAGAGATACATGACCAAAAATAATACCCTCTCCATGTCACCTTCTCTATGAGTAATTCCAGTCTAAATGAATTAGCAGATAACCTTCCATTATAACTATAAGTCTTTCAGAGTATTATTCTCAAAAGCAAAAGAATAAAATAAAAACATGATGTCATCAGAGAGTATAACATAGCACATTGTAATGGATTTTTTATTAAAACTAACACAACATTACGAGGACAGTGCATGATCTCTATTATCTCGATAAAAGATACCAAAAGAGCTTTCCCATTTACATTCATTAAGACCACAACCTATATTTCTACAAATTGAATCATTGAATTCCTCATGGACTCATTTACCATATATTTAAAAAAAATTGATTTATTTTTCAAAACCAATCTCTATTGCTTGGAACAAAAAATCTTCTTCAACAACATCTATGTTTTTTTCAACTATTTCATATGCATTGCCTTCCCTGCAATAAATTATTGTGGTGCACCACTATCATTTTTATTCATCAAGTATCCAAAACCAGATGCATATTCATTAATATAATTCCACTATAAGAAATATATATTGGATTTTTGGAGATTCTAGAGGCGATGTTTTGGATTTTCAATGGAATGATCTTTGGATATTAGAAAGGGAGTAGATGATCGACTTCATGGTTTGCTCATGTACCTGATTTGGAAGAGGGTTATGTAGCCAAGTAATTTTTAGGGTGACATAAAACATTAAATAATTAATGAAATATAAAACAAAATATAGTAACCTTTTTTAAAAGAAAGTATTACAAATTTTCATAAATTAAATTTGGAATAAATAAATATAAAAGAAGAGTAAATTCATTTAACATTCATAATTCATTAAAATATCAATAATAAATAGATAAATTTAAATATAATTAAAATAAATAAAATTAAAATAAGGTAATCCCATTTAAATTAAAATATTTCAAATTCCATCTTAATATAATCCAAAAACATTCAAAAACAAAGGGCATGGTGAAGATATCAGCTAATTGATTTTAAGTAGAGATAAATTAAAGAGATATATCACATTTCTAATCATGATATCCCAAAAAATTAATCCTTTGATAAAAATGATTCAATATTCTATTATTTATTACATTTTTTGAAATATTTATAGCTCATGTGTTATACCATTTTAATGAAACTTTATTAAAACTAAATCCAAATTCATCGGGGTTATTTTCATCAGTTGTACTTATGAAAAACTTCTACCAACAAAAATTTATTATAACAAACTAGGACCTAGTCGCACAACGTTGGGACCTTCCATTATTACATTGGTATAATATAAAATGAATCAAATCTTGAAAGACTAAATAGATTATTAGTCTTAGTAAACTAGACACACACATTATTCCCACAATATATTTTAAAAGGAAAATTAAAGAATCATATATTTTTTAGAATAGAATTATTACCTCTTGCATATCCATTTATAAGAATCATAGAACTATTCATGGATTACTAAGGAAAGGAAAAAAATGAGGGACATCTAAAATTATTATTAAAGGTTATGTATAATGGAAAATATAATGAATCAACAAACATAATTAGTATGGACATGTAAATAAGTGAATAGAAATTACATTTAATGAATAAGAATATAATAAAATGCATCAAGGGATAATATCATACTGAAAATGTAGTAGATAATGAGAAATGAAATACTAATGAATAAAATTATTTATTTTGGACATCATGTTTCATATGAACATGAAACCTTCACAGTAAACAACATTCATGTGATAGTTTAAAACAATTGTGTACAAATTGATTTAGTTTGGCCAACATTATTTCTTATATGAAGACCTTTCACAAGAAAAATTAAAAATACTAGGTCAAACCAAATCCAATTTTTCAAATATTTTTTTGAGGAGTCTAATAATTCATCAAAGTGATTTCATTAAATGGTCTTCAACCCATTTCTTACATGTCCAAAGCATTCCTTAGATATCAAATAGTCTATTTAATTTGAAATCACTACATCTTATCAATAAATATCTGTATTGAGTAAAATATAGGGACCATACAAATAAACATGATTAATTGTATGATTAAATTACATCCTCAATATAAATTTTCAAAAAGGATATTTCCACAACTGAAAATACATTAAAGAAGTAACATTAATATTTCTTCAGGAAAATGTCATTTTTACGTTAAAAATAATGGTTAGAATCTAAATCAAGTGCACATAATAAAAAAAATATTATTTGAAAATAACCTTTAAAAATTATAAAGAATAATTTAAATCATTAAGGTTTAATGACTATTGGAAATTTAGTTCTTGTCCTATATGTTAAGAAAACATTCCTTCTAAAATTTGGCATGAAAATAAATAAAATACAATTTTTGAAAATGATAAGAAGATTCATTTAAAAAAAATTATATTAAAAAAGGGGTTGAAATGAATTTAAACAATCATTATATAATAGTAAATATATTTATGAATACCTTTTATAAAACATAAGAATCGAAAAAGAAATATTCAACTGTTGATACATAAACTTAAACAATATCGAATCATGTTGATTATGACATTTGTCGCATGGAAGTACAAGTGATATGAGAAACTATTTACAAGAAATTTCCTTTATTCTACCATTATTTAAACTCATGTACAATAGTATAATTTTTTTATTAATTTGTAAAAAAACTGTATTCATATATATAATATAACATATGGTTCTATTATATCATCTTATGAATTGTATGTTAAAAAATTTCATTATTACCCTTATTTCAGGTGCTAAATACTTCATTTTCTCTATGCATGTTTTGTCATGAATGTGTTCATTATTGTGAATAGTAAATAGTTCAATCATCTCTATTTTTATATTAGGGTGTAAAATAAATCGTATCTCATCGTGGAAATAGTAGGTCATACGTAGGCACGAGGGACAGTATCATTCCCTTAATCGTGAAAGGGAATGGAAGTGGATAATTTTTAATTTTTCTAGAATAAATATCATTCAATAATTTTAATATATATATATATATCTATTATTTTAATCAATACACCCATCGATGTAAATTTGGGATGAAAAAAATTACATCGTGATGCATATATGGTATTTTGTAAGTACACACGCCTAAAGATTTCATTTTTATAGGATTGATAAATAGAAGAATTTTGTTTAGTGATGGTCAAAATAACATATAATAATATATATTATATTTTATATTTTACTTTTTGATGTGAAAAATAAATTAAGACTATGCATAAGAAGAAATAAACTTCAATGAGTCATTAAGTATGATTATATCTTCATCAGTGTACATCCTTTATATCCTCTTTTTTGGGACCTTGGGAATGTATTTTGGAAGGAAAATAACCTCATTAACATAAAAAAGGATGTGTGGAAGAGAAGTTGTCACCGTTTTATAGAGATATAAGGCTCAATTTGAAATGAAGAAGTGAGGGAGGAGGTCCCCTTTTTTAATTGAGGTGAGGGGAACCTTGGGAAACTCTCTCAATATTAACTTGATATAAATTAATTTTCCATTAATAATGGATCTAAAAGGATTTATTACAATAATAAGATGATTATGGGTCTAAATACATTTATTTAATATTTTTTTATTTTTTAAATAAGATTTTTAACCTTATATTTTTGATTTACACATTATTTAATTCATTTAACTCTTACCCTCAAAAAAAGAATGTTTACTCTTTGAGGGTTAATATAGATACTATAAAATTCAAAACTACCCATAAATGGACAAT
Organism: Viscum album; assembly: GCA_963277665.1. NCBI lineage: Eukaryota > Viridiplantae > Streptophyta > Magnoliopsida > Santalales > Viscaceae > Viscum > Viscum album. Next base: position 1,422,096,837 of record OY728140.1, on the reverse strand, counting down.
TGTTGATATTTTAATCCTTAAATGAGTTTTTAGACGAATTTAATATTTTTATGAATTATATATTATTTTGTAAAATATTATTTATTTTAAAATTTCTTTATTATCAATTTTTAGAGTATTCAATACATTAACATTAATATAAAAACATGGCCACTTCAAAAAAAAAAAAATTTAATACACCCATAATTTGTTATACTTATCTATAAACTCATTCATAACCATAATTAATTTAAATTATATTTATTTTAGTAATTATAGTATCATTTATTTGGCCTTTTCAAATCTTGAATAATTTCTTCTTCACCATTGTGTAATTATTTAAGGTACATATTTATTCACTAAATATTAAAAATAAATTAATATGGGGAGAAACATTACTTGTATTTCAAAATAAAATTTATATACTAAGACGAATTTTAGATAACACAATATTAATTATGTTTTATTTATTAAAAATATGAATGTGATATCTTTGAGATTTCTCTAAATAAATGATTATAAATACAATAACCTTTTTCAAATGGTCATATAACTGAACCATAACTAACTATGGAAAAAATGGAAACATCGAATAAATTGTGGGAAAGTTTTAGGGACAATTTCAGTCCTTATAATTTTATTTTTAACATAAATGGTCAAGTTTAACCTTAACCATGGTATTAAAAATCTCCATGGTTACTATTCATATTGGCTAAAAATAAAAGGGATCTATTTAAACCAAAAAGAGATTCTATATCCAAATATTGAAACTATTTTTCATGATTCCAAACAAAATATTTAAATAAATTAATTTAATAATAATCTAGTGGGACAAAATAGAAATTATTTTTCATGAAAAATGCATTTTTAAACCCAAAAATATAATGATACAAAAATAAGGTAGAATTATTATTTAAATAAAATTAATCAGATTATATATAAATAAATATTACTTGTATCACTTATATGTAAAATTAAAATAATAAATATTTATTTTAATATAAATAAAATGAACATTTTATAAAAATCATTATTTTCACTATTCACTAAAAAATTAATCTTTTTAGAAAATTAACAAAAATTAACCATAAAATAATTTGAATATATTGATTTAGAATATGAAATTAGTTTTATAAAAGAATTATATGAGTTCTTGGAATTTTTAATATTATAAACACATAAAAATAAAGAAACTCATTTTTAATGAAAATATATTTATTGAAGATTAAATAGAAATTACTAAATACCATGTCCTTATTCACAAAAAATTAATTAATACATTTACATTAAATTAAATAATAATGTATTTAATACTGTGTTTAATAATATTCACTCTCTCTAATTTAACGGTTATGTTATAAAGACCATATAATAATATTTTGTTGTCCGTTTAAGCTGGGTGTTGTGTACAATGTAAGCTATCAATGAGGTAAAATTTAAATAGTGATGTACCATAAAATATTGGGGTATTACATTCTCCATACCATCAATAAATTGTCTCTTTAAAATTTGAAATTTTATTTTGAAAATCAAATGTCAATATTTAAAAATTCCTTTGCGACAAACCCATATTGTAAATAGGATTAATAAAACATCCTCTTAGTAAGTTCGAAATAGAAATGATAATATAAAAACAAAATTATTCTTTTGAGTAGGATAAAAATAGTGGGATGTGAAAATATTGACATGGTAGAAAAATAAAACTATCAATTTCTGTTAGAGAGTGATAGAGAAGACGATCATTTGAAATTTTACCATAAAAAACTACAAATCTATGATCATTAAAAAATCATTGTTTTATCATAAAGAGAAGTAAATTAATAATTATTTTCATCCAAAATCTATTAAATAGAGTTGATGGATTATTTTACTATTCACTTAATTTATTTTTTCCATGTTATAAGCATAATATAATCCTTTGGTTTTTCTTTGATATAATTCCACTACATATTTTTCTCTATGAAATGGATATTCATGTTGAATTTTTTAAACCTGAAGTACTTTAATGAATATTAAGCTAAAAAATTCATTAATTCATCCATTAAATACTTACTGAATCCTAAATGGTTAAATCATGTTATCAAAAGGCAAAATTATCCAATTTTCAACTTCATCCATTCCATATTTAGTAAATGTTATGGATACCCCATAACATAATGACTATTCTAATATCAGTCCAACATAGTAGACTACTGATTATTCTACTATACCACTTATTATCATATGGTATCCTAACCTTATCCAAATTGTGTTTTCTATTATACCTCTTATAATTTGAATCTAAATTACTATTTTCAGATACAAACATATTTATCAAGTTATGTATGTATTTTCTATGGTTAATCACCTTCGCAAACACTTTTTGATAATTTGGAAACCCAAGAAGTAAATTTAACAGAACCTTCATGTTCATTTAAAATTCATTTTGTATGAGTTTTGAAAAATAATTAGACAGTTTTTTTATAGCTAAAAGTTATATAATCAAAATAATTAACTAGTGATATATCTGAAGTTGATGTTTTATTGAAAATAGTAGGATATATAACTCTTAACAAAAATAAATTTGATAAAATACAAAAAAATAACAACTCATACCACAATTTGGGTGCTTGTTTATGTCTATATAGAGATATAATATGCTTGGAAACATGATTTTAAGAATTATTATTTTCAAAATATTGTACAATGTTTAATTAAAAAGTCCATAATAAAAAATATATATAAAATTTAGATGTAAATACCATAGAATACAATTTAAAATCCTTGTGAGTTTCATATGAGTAGGGAAAAATGATTTCTTCTAATCCTTCTATAGGTGAAAATATTTTTACATGTTCCATTATTTCAACTTGGTTATACCCATTTGAAAATATTTTATCTTTATTTCTAATTACCACACCATTATAATCCTATTTATTTCTAAATACCAACATTGTTACTATGACAAGGTAGTTAGACAGTCTATCAACTATTCCCATACACAGTTCATTTTGAACACATTTAACTCTTCTTATATAGATAAAACCATATTTCATCACTTATGTATTTTTATAAGGTTTTGGGTACAAGTTGATATAAAAAGGATGAAAATACTACATGTTTCCCTATACATATAGTATTTTTAATCCCTTCATCTAGGATTCCTATCACAGTGTCTAAGGGATAAATTTTTTAGTATATTTTATATTTAGGAAGAACACATCAAGGTTCAATAATATTCATCCTCTCAGGATTGGGTTCACAAAAATAAGGTTTCAAATAATCATATTTTTTATTTTTAAACATAGATTCTAGCATCATATATTAAAAAAAATATATTATCTCATCAATATGAGTTGATTTTTATCAAAAGGATTAAATTCTTCAAATATCCAATAATTGGATTCGCCATCAAATATAAAACAATTGTTGATAACAATATAATAAATATTCATAATAGAATAATTGAGAAATATTCCTCAGTTACACTTTGGATTAAATTTACCAAGATTATAATTCATGTTAAATTTTTAAAATTTACATCAAAACACTTTAAGGAAGCAAAATATTGGTTTTCTATTATCTTATTTCTCATAGAGCGTTTTCTTTAGAATAAGCCTAATTAGAATTATGATAATAACATAACATTTATTTATAGCTCCATCAAAAAAGTGCATAGGAAGTTTATATTCACACAAAATAGTCCAAATAGTTTCTTTTATGATTTTATTTGAAATTTTATGTGTGTTTCCTACAAATTTAGAGTGCATCACAAAGTATCTCATTATTCAATTTAAGATGAAATAAATCTAAAATTAGATTTATCATGTAAACGTTTTTCAATGAGTAAGCATATTAATGACTATGTATTTTATAGAATATCCAAGATTCATTTTTTTCATCATATAAATAATTCACTTTTGTGTATAAAAATAATTATGATCCAAAGATAATATATTCTCAATTATAGGTTTCATGAACTTAAGATGTTCATATTTAAAAACAAAACATGCATTAAAAGGAAAATAAATAGATTAATATGCATCTAAAGGTTGATAAATACATATTATGTTATCTTTCAATCCTTCCAAATAGAGAATCTTGTACATGTGCACTGAGCATGGATACTCAAATGATCCAAATCCGGTTATATTTCCATTAACATTGTCACTAAATGTGACATAACCTCTATCAAATTTTGATAAATAATTAAAATTTGAGAAATATGCACTAAATATTTTGGACAATCCACTATCAATATAATTTTTTCCATTTATTATCTTATAAATTTACCACTGCAATACAAATAAAACAAGAAATTATTTTGGTACCTATATTCTCTCTAGTCTTGAAATTTAAATATCCTAACCCAACATCCTAAACTTGAGGGGATCATAATTACAATGGAATAAGATATATGAAATTCAATATTCAAGGAATGAATATATTAGTAGTCTTTGTATACAACATTAGTGTAAAAAAAATTTACATTGGTAAAGAAAAATAATACATAATGTAGGAAACAAAATAGTAAACTGAATCCATGAATTGTCATTCAAAGATCTCTTCTTCATATCCTAAGAAAGTATACAAGATAAGTGTTTTATCAAATTCTCAGTAGGGGTTAATTATAGTGGAAGATATCATCAATAAATGAGAATGATAAATATATACAGGTAAATAACTAAAAAATTCCCTTAAATTAATAAACTAAGATTGAATTTCTTCTAAATGTTATATCACTGTGAAAATATCATGAAAAATAATAACTAAATTCTGTATGAATGCATTTTTTAATTATCGAATGTCATTTTCACCAACCACATGATCCCTTTATCATAGGACCTTTCACAAGATGGTATAATACATATTGGGTAAAAACCCATCATATTTAGCCAACTCATTCATCTCATGAGACTACCGATGTATCGAGAGGATACCTATAATGGTAAAGACCCATTCCATACATGTCCAATGTATTCCTCATATATATAATAACCAATTAAATTCATAAAAAAAATTACTCATATCATAATGTATCAATATTAATTCAATGATATTGATATATCTATATTTCCTTTGTTAATAAAATAAAATTCAAAATAAATACCATATAGATAATGATATATTATTTATGTAAAAATTATATCCATCACACAAGAATATTAATATTTGATAGAAATTTAATGTCCAATGAAAAATGACCATACGAATGTGATTGTTTCAAGATAAAATATCAATCACAGATGAATGTGATATTGCACAATAACTTTTACCACTAATGAAATTTCAAATAAAATCCCTTTGAATGAGATAATTTGAATTGAAATTTAAAATGTTGTTAATTCCTAGTCCAATATTCCACTAAACATTCCCTGATCATTGTTGGAAATATGGCCACAAGTGTGACCCCTCATAATCTAGATGTTTCTAACTAGAAGCGAGGGCCTATGGTGCATCTGTGGGGAGACAATATACTCACAAAAAGATTAGAGCATAGTGGGTAAGGAATAATAAATAAATAGTTAAATAATATTTAAATATATGTTATGGTGGAAATAGAAACTATAAAAATTAGTCAATTAACCTTCCATGTCATAATAAGTATAGAAATAAATAACAACTAATGAAGTAGATAATAATACTCAAGGGTGTAAAATGAATCATATAAAAAAGAATATGATAATGTATTCCATGTCTCTAGAAAAATAGAAAATAAGTTTACTTGGAAGAAATAAATTAATTCAATTTAAAATATTTCAATATAATCCAAAAACAATCGGACATCTCATGTTCTATCTTCATACTAAACTATGAAATCAATATCAAGTCGCAACACCACGATACATTCTCTTATGAACACATGCATACATGTAATCTTCTTAGGTACTAATAGAGGATCAGATATGGTGTTAGATAAATATCAATACACCATCACCAAAAGATTTTATACCATTCAGTCTATGAATATAAACAGAAAAAGTGTGTATGTATATATAAAGGTAAATATAGTCATGTGATGTAAATAACCTGATAAAGTATCTAAATAAACTGGTTTCTAAACAATAAATTCATTTAATTAATTATGTTCAAGTCTATAATAATATAGGTAAGGGGATCCAAGGTATAACCAAGGAATCCTTTTATCATATAAGTAAAAATGAATGATCCGCAATAATAAAGAAGGAATACTTGATGTTGATAATTATGAAGATGATCCAGGGTAATATCCAAGTAATCCTTGATCTCATGGGTCAATACAACTCATTAATAACAAGATTCTTGGCTATAAGGGGTATATGTGTAATATAAGGGCCATTGCCTAAGGAATTCCATTATAAATAGAACTAGCTGAGTCAAGGATATCTTCCAAGGTATAACAGGCTTTGTGAGACTAGGAACAATGTGGTGTATCATAGTGCCACATGTCTGAAGATGATAATATCGATCCATGGACAATATATATGGAATAATAACATACTAATGATATTGAAGGGATCCTACAACATCATGTATGAAATCGTGAAGTAGGTAAGGACCATGTTCCATGGTGGGTGTCACTATTAGAACCCAGCTCCTTGAATTAGAATAACATCCTATGAGTGCTCAAGGAATTCCCTCTAGAATCCAAGGATCTCATAAGTATAAACAATAAGGTAAAAAATGAAAAAGATCATATGAAATATGAACTTCATACTTAATTCAGTCATTCATTAATTCCATATAAAACACATTTTATTTTTAATAATCTAATTAGTCTATTCCATGACCATTTATTAGTGTGAAAGGTTATATCAAGGAAATTGAACCATTTATTATGTTAGTTACTTAATAAATTACTTGATTCACTTATTTACATTTCATAATCCTGAAAATAAAGACGATGGATGTAAAACCCTATCAAAATCACTTATTATTAAATATGACAAGATTTATATATATGCATACCTCCCATTTAATAGTTATGAACTCATCGAATTAATTGGAACACATACCTTATAAGGGTAAAGTGGAATTTAATCAAGATATAGGAATTTACGTATTAAATATACATTAGTTACATGAATGTCCTTACCTTATAATGGTTGAGTGATAGAACACCCAAACAGTGGCACATATAGTCATAAAAAACCATTAAAGACATAAATAATAGAGCACAACCTACATAGGCTGAAGGAGTTGAGGTTCCAACATCTAATGGAATGAATTAAAATTATGAACAATTCTATATAATATGATAATATTAATTATAAAAATATCAAATGATTTAAATAGGTAACTCCCAAAGAAATAAACATTCACAGAGTGATGACATATTATAAAATGGAGATACTTGAGAGGTGAATCATGGTACACATAACTCGAACCTATATAACTCTCCTCATCCATTATCATCCGTCAGGTTGGAATATATTTAATAAAAACTAAATAACAAAACAATGCCAAAAAATAGTACAAGTGATCCTACATCAAAATATCATTGTCGATAGAGTGAAGAAAAAATAACTAAACCGATGTATTAGGGTTCTTACCTGGATGAATCTAAAGAGGTGATTGGTTCTTCAATCATACACCAGATGAAGGAACGATTCCAAGGACTAGAATGAGATAACATTGAGATCTCCAATGTGATATTGGAATTCTCTTATCATTGGAAAAGATAGAAATTGGAGAGTGATGACATTAAATATAATTAATGGAATTTTGTTCACTTCACATAAAAAAAGGATGCATATTTTTGGAACATGGTTGTGATCCAATCAAGAACCACTATCTTCTTATTGATGGGACCTTCACGATTAGTGGAGCAACATATTTCAAATTGTTATCTACCCATGTGGTCTACTATGATAAAATTTGTGGAGGTAACCACATGGGCATGTATACCTAGGAACACTATTGTGGGAAATCATTTTACCAAATTCACCCCTATGTTCACCCATTATATGGTTAGGGAAATAGTGTAAAATTACATTCTTAGATGATTCTAACCATGCTCCCAATTCATTTTTTCCACCAACCAGGGTTCTTAGCTCCGAACAAGCCCTAGGTACCCCTGTAAAAAATGTTAACTTTTTAATCATCTATAACAGGTCTAAAATAATGCATTATAATGAAATTTAAAGGATATTTTCCACATATATAAATTGGGTTAATATAATAAATCCCTGATAAAGGAAATCATCCCTGATTTCACCTTCTTAGGGTAACGATACACTTTTTGATACTAACACTTGCTACCAAGCATGTACATCTTCCACTTTCAGCCAAATATCTTCATGTACATGGCCATGATTCCGTTGAACCCTTACTAAAGGGAAAGATTGGCCTCAGAGATCCTTCGTTATCCATTCCATGATGCATACATGATAATCTTTAAATAAAGAATAACAATACAACTCAACCTCCTCAGGATCAAAAGTTTTAGACAAGTCAGTATGATAATGTAGAACATGTAAAATGTTGTAGATGATGTGCATAGAATGGTACCTAAGCGGCAATGAAATATTGTAGGACACTGGAAAGGCTCTCCCTAGAATATTAAGAGGCCATAAAAGCCAAGGTAAAACTTCCCTTTCCTCTAAATCTTTCTACGCCCTAGCTTGGGTGATACCCAAAAAAATGATTTCCGACCTCAAATTATATAGGTCATTAGTGGTGATCAACAAAATATTTTTTTCCAAAAAATACAACATATATATTCTTCTAGTTCATGTGAACCTATTCCAAATTATTCTACAAGATATGAGGACTCAATACCACTACCTCTCCCACCTATACCTATCACTAGGGTTAACGGAATAGGCTACCTTACAAGGCCTCATAATAATACCTTTGAATTGACTCTTGAATGCTATTGATATTGGAGAAATTGATTAGAGGGATATGAATCTACAAAGAACTATTGAAGTCAGGGATTAAAGATCAATACATGTCCTCTAACACCTATATCATCTTTTTTTACTAGCCATTGACCTAAGAGGACAAATATATTCTCAAGGGAACTTGAATAACCAAACTTCTTAACAACCCATGCCAGATCCTTAATGTTAAAAGAGCATCCCTATAAAAAATGACAGTACATGGGACCCCTTATATTTGTATGATATAAAAAAAATGTAAAATCTCCTCATCTCCTCAATTAAGAAAGTATCCCATATAAAAACATATGGGATACGTTCATTAGTTGATCCACAACATCCTACAATGCATTGTTACCTCATGTTAAACATGTTAAGACATCTAAAAAACCTATAGAAACTTCTTTTCATTTCATTTTTGAGACTTGGAATGTTTGTAACAAGATAGCAGGTTGCTGGTTCACTGGCTTCACCTTCTGAAAAGTAAAACACCTTTTGATAAATCCTACTATGTGACATTTCATCTCATACCTCCATTAGAAGCATTGTATATTTTAATAAATCTTGGATATTCCTAAAAGAAGTTCCTACTAAGAAGCATGGGTCTCTCACATAATTTTATCTATCATGTCCACATGAACCCAAACATTCAGATGTACACATAGGATATCACTATAATATACAAACCTATCTAGAGGAGGGTCTCACTATAAATGCTCTCTCGAATAACCATTCCTACTAGATCTAAAAATTTCTTCTAATTGAACACATCAAGGATATAAGAGGTAACTATAAAGGCTGGGAGACAATACGAATCATCAATATCATGAAAATCAAGATGTAGCTCAAAAAATAGGGCTGTAAATTTCAATTCATCACTAGCATCAAAAACATCTTATGCTGATGTTTTCTAACTCAGTGCATCTACTACCACATTTCCCTTTATAGACATATAAGTAAGAAAAAAAATTCAATGAATGAAGATATTCGACCCATAATCACTACTTGAGTTTAAATTCACACCATGTAAATATATATTTTAGGATCTTGTGGTTTGTATATACCACAATGTTCTCATTAATTAGATTGTATCTCCAGGAGTGCAAGGCAAGGACAAAATCTACAAACTCGAGGTCATGTGTCGGGTAATTCTTCTCATGTGGCATAAACTACCAAAATATATATATGAAAACCCTATCATCCTACATTATCAATACTCACATCCCAATGCTTGATGCATCATAGAAAATATTGTATCCCCTTCCATTGTCTACCATAATCAGAATTTGTGTCGAATCCAGACTTCCTTTCAAAAAATAAAAGAATTTTTTTCATTCTTTAAACCACATTAACTTGGAACACTTCTTTATAATCCCATTAATATTTGAAAATGGTGTGATAAGTCCAATATAAAATGTCTACAATATCTATCCATCCCTAATAAATTCATATATCAAACACATTCTTGGGAACCTCCTTTAAAGAAATAGAACCCACCTTCTATGGGTCAACCGATAATCCAGATTATAAGACAATATGAACCTCAAAATGAAATATTTTGATCTGGATTTTTTAGTTAGCAAGTTGAACTAAATATTATTCTCTCTTTTTTTTATTAAAAATGATCTCATGGTGCTTAGAAAAGTCACTATGACTGTGAAAATAAACCAAGATGTCAACCACAAAGATCATGAAAAATGAATCTAGATTTGGATATAAAAAATTATTCATCAAAGACATGAAAATAGCTGGCATGTTTATAAGACTGGAACACATCATTACATACTCAAATGGACCATACATACAACAAATGTTTGTGTGAGTAATGTCTGAAATCATATCATTCACTAGGTAATATCTTGCTAACAAGAAAATCCTTGAGAATATTCTAGCTCCTCAGAGCTGGTCAAAGAGATCAATTATCTATGGTAGTGGATACCAGTTATTAACTATAATATCATTAAACCATATTTAATCCAAACATAAATGAGGGTTCCCATCAACCTTCTCGGTGAAAAGCATAGGGGAATCCCAAGAAGAACTGTTATCTTAGATAAAATCATTTTCCCCTACATCCTCCATCTATCTCTTCATTTACTACATCATAGAATCTACCTCCTTTATGGATGAATAGACAATATAGATACTACTAAAAAAATATTGATCACAAACTATACCTATCTCTTAATAGGTAAGCTATAATTTTGTTTGAGAATGAATCCCTAAGTTTTTATATCCTGGGAGGAAAATCAATTAGAGACAAGCCTTACTCTTCCCAAAAAAATAGAAATATGGGTGGTCATTCCTTCTATACAGTGATGGTCTAGTATTGCTCTACCATCATTGACACACCACTCCCCCTTGTGGAGATAATTGTTTCCCTAGCAAGATGTAAAAGAAACACTACAGTTATAGCAGTCCACAATGGAAAGATATGAAACCAACCAATCTATACCAATAATGACGATAGATCCCATCATCTATTTGGATGAAGTGGTCCAATAATAAGGAATAAAAACCTACCTCAAGGTTACAATCCCTACATTGGAATATTCCCAAAATATTTACTCACAATGGTGTGTCAAGGGTCATCGCTGTATATTATTACTAATTTTCAAGCCTTATACATTCCACTCTTGATAAAGAGATAGTGTACTTTGAATCACTAGTGTCTCATAAATAATTTAAAATAGTGAAGGCTACTAGAATAGTGTGTTGTGCTATGAATGGTCATCCACTATGATCATCAGATATTGGCTATAAATTATGTAGCACACATAAACCATGGACCTATGCTATATCTAAACTTCCCTTAGGTGGTTCGCTCTACTAGTTTCAATAATAAAATGTGACGATGTTGTGGCCACGACCTCCTACTCATCCACCACTATTAGGGATAATCTAAATCCATTTCTGACATGGTGTAAAAGATCCTAACACTTAATTGGGAATTGGTTTAAAGCCACTTTCACTAGAAGAATATTGGATGTTCTGATAAACTCTTTCAATATTCCCCATATGGTCGCAATCATGGCACTCAATCAGGTCTCTGCCATAATGAGAATTCATGTGCCCCTACATTCCATACTAATGACATATAATAAATCTTCCAGTTTTGTTACTATGATCTCCACTAATATAACGTGAACCCTCAAGGGAAAGAATCCTACTTCTAGAAGAACAACATTCCTACCATAGAATTGAACCTATTTTCCTAGAACTATCACCTGACATCATGTTTCACTCAGTGATAAGTTCATGATTGATTGTTTCAAAAATATTATAAATGCCAAAGATATTAACATGTGTAAAATGGAATACCTAATCTGGTACTTAATGTTTATATGATGTGATTTAACATAACAGGATAAAAGAAGTGAAAAAGCAATGAAACTCAGTAAAATCAACTGAATAGTCCATAAAAGACATAGAACCCTACACTGGGTGCATGAACCCTCTAGGTTGGCCATCTCTCAGTGCATGAGGAAAGAAGTTGTCATAGATGGACGTTTTAATAGAATCCCAAACCAAATTGTGTTGATAACCATCCTGGGTAATCACATCCCACCGATGACTGGATGAATCTGGGATCTTGTAAGTGGCAGGATTGACCCTCTCCTCTTGTAGTGTCTCCAGATGGTTAGTGATAGAATGAGTGTCATGTAGAAAATAAAAAGAAACCTATGGACCACCATCCCCTGAAAACGTTAGAGGATAACACTGGTGGATGTAACCAGTCGGATTGGCCACTTTGTTACATCCCGAAACTAGATGACACACGAAGGTGCCTCAATCATGGTTGGCCACATGGCCTCAAGCTACCTATCTATATATCAGAGGCTACCAACATGTTGTGAGGGAATAGGTTTTTATAGTGGATATATTATTCCCTCATGACCATTGCGGACCACTATGGATAGGGAAATAAACATAAATACTGAGAGAATATGTAAATAGACTAAATAGTGGAAAAATACACTATGAACACTGGACCAGAAATATGTCGTAGTGGAATTAGTATAGAAATGAATAAAATATCAAGAAAAGGATAATAATACTAAAATATGGAATCAAAAACATATAAAAAATAAAATGATAGTGTATCTTATGTCCCTACAAAATAGAAAATATGTATACATGGTAGAAGGAAATAGATGTTATACAAAGTACAAAAAGAAGATAAAAACCATCATGCATCTTAAGTGTTGGATCGATCATATATTTCCAAACTCCATTCCAAATCTAGCAATCAAGATCAGGTTTCCAATGCAGGATGCTTCCCTCTGTCAACACATACATACATGTAATAATCGTAGGTACTAATGATTGCTCGAATAGGGTTTGAGATAGAGCTCAATTGGTCACCCTCAATGACATTTTTTCCATCCAATTGTGAATATAAACTAAAATAGTGCATGAATATATATATATATATAAGTAAATATCATATTATAATTTAAATACACTAATACCAACTTTATCCTTAAATAGTGCATGAACATGCACATTGTATAATTAATTATGTTCTGATTAATAATATGTGGGGAAAGAGGATCCAAGTTATAACCTTGGTATCCTATTATAATAGTAGTAATAATATAGGATCGATTGTTGTAATGCCCCGACCCCAGTTACCCGGAGTCAGTGCATTACATCGTAACATTGGAATGATCGCAAAAGATCAAGTCTCAAAAGACCGATTAGTTTAGTAGCCTTCAAAACACTAGATACATTCATAAGTCTTACATTACATCATAAAGTAAAAAAAACTACAATAACAAAGTCTCCATAGTCCACACTCATTTCCTCTTCTTATTATCCCTACAGGTAATTCAAAAAATACTTCTTCACATCCTAGAAAATATTAAAGCATTGAAAGGGGTGAGCTCAGATGCTCAGTAAGGATAACAATATAGAAGAATGTTTCATCAATAAACATAAACATTTAAGGAAATTTATAACTAAAACAAAAGCATTTTAAACTTGAACTTCAACATAATATGGAAAAAGTAAAATGAGATAATTCCATTTACTTCTTCACATGGATATTCTACTGGTCGAATAATCACATGAAATATCAATAACCACTTTCATAATGATGGAATGCATAATGCTAGACTATCATAACCACGTAGCCAAGGCCTCGTGCCAAGACCACAAATAAGATTTTTTCAAGGCCTCATACCAAGACACTAGTTTGTCCCATGAGACCTGTCGATGCATCAAAGAGCTATAGTGGGCTCCACCCGTCACTTATTAAGTCCAATGCATTCCTCATATGAACAGGTTTAAACATATCATAAACCATAACATAATCGTATCACATAAAAAATGCATAAAGGAAACATTACATTTCCACATTTCAATCACAAGATATCAATACAACACATTGATATAATAAAAACACTTTCAAAACCATTTTCAATACCAAAATAAAATAAAATTAAAACATTGTATTTATTTTTTTTTTTTAAAAATGTATGGCTTGTAGAGGAAGCCGAAACTCAAATAATGGTCACGGCGGCGGAGAAGTCGTTGTTGCCGCATACGTACAACAACAACATTCCGTTTTGTCATTTAGTAAACGCTTCATATAAAAATATTCCTTTTGAATAAACGTAAAATTCAAAGGGGTTTATACACCGTATAAAAGAATGTTGTGTATAAAACAAAATATGTCTCAATGAAAGGATATTGAGATGAAGTCCCATACAAAGATCATTTTTTTAAATAAAATAGATCTACAATGTGTATTCACTATAATTACACATAAAGAAATTACAAATACAAGATAGGACATAATAATATCATGACGTAATATGAAAGTAGGAGATTAACCCAAAAAATGGAAATTGGGTTAAGAAATTCCCTTACCTCGTGTCCGAATTCACTCGACCGTTGTTTGATCTCCTGAATAATAAACTTGAGTTAATTTATAATTTTATAAGAACCTTCTTCAAGTTTATTATTCATTTTATATCACTTATTACCATTTTATGAACATTATGTAATTATTTATGTTAATAACGGTTGTTTTGACGATCTTAGGTACTTGAGTCACAAATAAACTTCTTATAATTACAAGTTGTTCATGTGGTGAAATATCCATTATATCCAGAATTATATTCATGATATAGATATCATATATCTCATATATATCCATTATATACATGCATTTATAATATTCCATAACGTTTAGAGGTAATAAATGAAATGCACCGTTCATGGAGACGGTAAGCCGTACGTACGCATGAACGCTACTTTCATTTCTATTTCGTATTTAATGAAATCATAATGATATAAAGGTATATTATAATTCCAGTATAATATCATATATAATATCATTTATTACATCCTTTATACATCCCACATATGGCATTAACGATTCAAATCACTTTGAGGGGGCGGTAGACCGCACTTCCTAAAATGAAAATATCGCGTTTACCCATTATGGAAACAAGAAAGGTATGCCATAAATGAAAAATAAATAAACTTAAGTAAAACATAAACATATTATATATCATATATAAATATAGTGACATCTTAATGGCCACCTTTGAAGGTGTTATATGAGTTTTGAACGATCATCATTTTGTGAGGTAGAAATTCGACATCCACAGAAACAGTATGTTCTTTAACCATTAGATGTAGGTGTGTGTAAGTGTAGCTTGAATACGTCTCATAAAAAAATCCTAGTATATTGAGGATACTTGTGTCATTACAAAATAAATTAATAAAAAGAGGTTAGGGGGTTGGATAAGCAAAAGAAAACAAAATAACATAAGAGAAGACATTACCTTAAAATCGGGTAACTCTTTTGATTTGAGCCAAAGGATTCCTTGGGAAGAATTCTGCACAAAGTGTGGATTCTAGGGGTAAGGGAGGGAAGTTTGGAGAGTATTTGGGCAGAGTTTGGCCGAGCCAAAATGCTTTGAAAGTGTGAGTAAGGTGGTAGTGGTGGGGGCCTTTTATAAGTGGAGAGGGTGGGCACTTTTGGAAAGTAATGAAATGTTACTTTATTATATAATGAGTTTCGGATTTTAAAGGTCCCACACATATATAATTTGAGTCTAAGGTGATAAGGGTTCTAAATATACTCATCCAATAGGTTTTTGACAAGTTTATGCCTTGGAGTTTACATTATCTTTTCATTTTATTTAAATTGTTAATTAATGAGGTAATCGCTGCACCATCATGGTGTCATAAATAATTTAATTTATTTAATGTCTAAAAATTATAAAAAAAATATCATGATGTAGGATATCATTTTAGATTTATAATTAATATTTATAGTAAAAAATATGACTTGTATAACCCCATTTAAAAAGTGTTTTAGTAAAACAACTTATGTTTGTGACATTTTTATTTTAACATTAAATAAAATGTTTTTAATGTCCTTTTCCTACCAAAGTGGCTCCATGGGGTCCCCAAGATGACCCATGGATTTTCTTGGTCGGACATGACTCATCCAACAGAGGTAGGACAAGTGTAAAGGTCATTTCATATTTTTATAATACCATTTTAACCTTAAATTTCACTAATTACCTTTAATCGCGATTAATTAAACTTAAAAGTTACTATTCACCAAAAATTATTTTAATACCATTGAACCACATTTTAATTCCTAATGACAACCATGTATGTCGGATTTTTGAAAATCAAATCACAGAAGTGGTAATATTTCATTTAAATAAAAAAAATCAGTTATTTAACTACCACTTAGTGGTTTCACTATTCATCAAAAATTGAAGTTTTTCAGAACAATGCCAAAATTTCGCCCTAAGATATAATTGATATTCCAAATTAAAAAATGATTTCTATTTTAAAAAATTCCAAACATATAAGTTGAATTAATTAATTTTATAATTAATTCTCGCTGTCACAACAAATAGCATGTTTTTAAGAAACAATATATATGAAAAGATTGACAATTGTTTATGTCCAATTTCAATGTTAAATTAATTCTAATGACCACCATTGGATAAAATGGTAAAAATATATTCTAATTATACCTTTAAAACACTCAATAGTATAATTTATCACTATAAATTATTTTAATTAAAAAAAAATTTTTTAAGTATTTTTCACTATTCATAAAAAATTGGAAGTTCTTAGAAAATTACAAAAAATTAAACTTAGGATAATATTGATATTATGAATACAAAAATAAAGTCCATTTTGAAATATAAAATTTCTATAATTTTAAAAGGTGTTTATTACTATTCATAATTGCTACTTTGATTAGTCGCGGTGTTTTAGAACTCGAACTTGTGTACAATGCAAGCTATTGCATTATTGAAAGAGAGGCGTATCGTGGAAGCTCGGGGTGTTACATTCTCCCCTCCTTCAATAAATTGCATCCTCGCAATTTGAACATTTTATTTGAAAATAAAAGGTTGAAAATAGAAAATACCTTTGTGGAAAACCCACATCGGAAATAGGGTTAATAAGAATATAACATGAAAAGAAAGAAAGATAAGTACAAAGGTCACCCGAGATAGCCCATAATAGAATTCTATCAAAATATGGATATTGAATAAAACCATCAAGGTCTGATGTAGAGTTGTAGAAAACTGGATTAGGAGAAATTTAACCATAAGAAAATCACAAACTTGTGATTGGTTAAACGGTCATTGAATCCCCAGTTGGAAAAGTTAACTGGAAATGTTTTTGTTTAAAGTTACCTTTTATAAAGTTGAGGAATTTATTTAGGAGATTTACTATGAACGTAAGGGAATATACATACTTGTCAGGTAGACTTTCATTCTTTAATAAATTTTTTACCACAAACCCATCTTTCACTCTAAAAGGTCATAGAACTCAAAAATATTCTATTTATCCTAATTGTATAAGGTTCTATATATTAACACATACCATTTAGATTAGTAAAACTATTTTGTAATAACCAGGGACTTCCTGTAGGCTAGTGGTAGGTAATAAAGGCCTGTCGCACTATGGTTGTGGATTCGATTCCTGCAGCGTTGTCCGATGCGACGAGTTATCCCCCGACCTGCAGGTTGTCCTTTTCCTAAAAATATAGTATTATAATATTCAAAAAATAATCTTCAGAAATGTTTTAACCTTCAACAATACTATCCAAAGTTCAAATTAATTCATTCCATCCTTTATAGTTATCAAAAATACTTCTGTCCAACTCACAGTCCAAATTCTATAAAGAAGGTAAACAGAATGAAGATCCTTTTTTCCACGTAATGACATTTGAACACCTTCATCATGTATTCTTTTAAAACACTGCGACATACTAAATTTCCATAAATACTTATTGATTACATTCATGATCTCTTATTCCTTATAGAATACTAGATATACTGTTCTATCAAAAAAATGTATAAAAATCATTAATCATTTTCAAGGAAGTTAAGAATATCCAATATAATTTATCCAAATCAATCACGTATTATTCCAAAATCACTATCTCAGTATTAGAACCATATTATGGTTTATCTTTCTCTCAAACATATATTTTCCAAAAATTTAACATGCTGTGGAGTCACTTTTCTTGGTTCCACACAATCTCAAGTCCTTGATGAAATAGTACTGCAGTACAATCCTTATATACTCCATAATTCTTATAACGATTACATCATTGATACAACACTCAAACGACAAAATTATTTAATAACAAAATAAGAAATCTAATCATTCATCCTCATCTATGGTAGTATCATAACTTGATTATTATCCAATAACATAATTTGGGGCATACTCTGATGATTTAGACATTGGTTTGCGTAGTATCCCCACTTATTACAGATGAAGCATTGTACATTTGAAACCTTTTTCTTACCCTTCCAGTCACGCACTTGGTGTCCTTTTTCTCCACACTTATAACAAACTCCCATTCCCTTCAGGCAAGTTCCAAGGTGTTTCTTCCCACAGTTATCACATATTTGAAAATTCTTCTTTTCCCTCGTCCCTTTATCCATCATTCTATCTTCCATCCTTTTCTTCTCTTTCATCCCTTCAAATCCATAAGACTCAGAGAATTCTATAATTATCTTATTAACACATGATACTATTTCTTCGTATGTTGAGAACACATGGGAGACTATTTCCCTTCTAAATGTTGGCTTAATAACGTGAAAGATATGATCCATCTTACTCTTTGGATCATACGTATTGATGGAGTTCACATTCCTTCTTCTGGGCACCATTTCTATAAAATGGCATAAACTGGGATAGTTTATGAATCGAAATACATAATTACAAGCTTGGAAAACACTTAACATAAATTGAACTATTTATGGATATAATCCATAATCACAAAAATGTTTTCTTTTAGGAAGTATATATTCATAATCCCTTCATAATGGTTTGTAAAGAAAATGAGAATTATCTTAAGCATATCCCCCGGGAGTGTCGTAACCAAGAGTGCAGCAAGGCCCGTTGTCATGCACCATTTCCCATTCGAGTCTATCTCAAAGCGGTGTTTTCGGGTTTTACCCCTAGGTACATCTGTGCCAGAGTCGCCTCTACCTGCTCGTATCCAGACAGGGATGTATTGCTCGGAAAACTCACAAAATCTCTATAATACGAAAATTCTAGGAAGTTCTTCTATACTAATCATCAAAGTCTATCTTGGGGCTATGTGCTATAATCAGATTTTATCTAAATATAGCTTCCAAGGTTAGTACTAAACTGCCTCTGATACCAACTGTAACATCCCGACCCCAGTTACCCAGAGTCGATGCGTTACTTCGTAACATTGGCAGATCATAAAAGATCAAGTCTCGAAAGACCGATTAGTTTACCAGCCTTGAAAACACTAGATACATTCATAAGTCTTACATTACATCATAAAGTAAAAAAAACTACAATAACAAAGTCTCCATAGTCCACACTCATTTCCTCTTCTTACTATCCCTACAGGTCATTCATAAAATACTTCTTCACATCCTCGAAAATAATAAAACATTGAAAGGGGTGAGCTCAGACGCTCGGTAAGGACAACAATATAGAGGAAGCTTTCATCAATAAACATAAATATTAAGGCAATGTATAACTAAAAAAAGCCTTTTAAACATGAAATTCAACATAATATGGAAAAAGTAAAATGAGATAATGCCATTTACATCTTCACATGGATATTCTACTGGTCGAATAATCACATGCAATATCAATAACCACTATCATAATGAAGGAATGCATAATGCTAGACTATCATAACCACGTAGCCAAGGCCTCGTGCCAAGACCACAAATATGATTTTGTCAAGGCCTCATGACATGACACTAGTTTGTCTCATGAAACCTGCCGATGCATCGAGGATCTATAGCGGGCTCCACCCGTCACTTATTAAGTCCAATGCATTCCTCATATGAACAAGTTTAAACATATCATAAACCATAACATAATCATATCACATAAAACATGCATAAAGGAAACATAACATTTCCACATTTCAATCATAATATATCAATAAAACACATTGATATAATAAAAACACTTTCAAAACCATTTTCAATACCAAAATAAAAGAAAAGTAAAAATGGTATTTATTTTTCTTTTAAAAAAAGGTATGGCTTGTAGAGGAATCCAAAACTCAAATAATGGTCACGACGGCGGAGAAGACGTTGTCGCCGCATACGTATGACAAAAACATTCCCTTTTTCCATTTAGTAAACTCTTCGTATAAAAATACTACTTTTGAATAAAAGTAAAATTCAAAGGGGTTTATACACCATATAAAAGAAGGTTGTGTATAAAACAAAATATGCCTCAATGAAAGGAGATTGAGACAAAGTCCCATACAAAGATCATTTTTTTAAATAAAATAGATCTACTATGTGTATTCACTATAATTACACATAAAAAAAGTACAAATACAAGATAGGACATAATAATATCATGACGTAATTTGAAAGTAGGAGTTTAACCCAATGAATGGAAATTGGGTTAAGAAGTTCCCTTACCTCGTGTCTGAATTCACTCGACCGTTCTTTGATCTCCTGAATAATAAACTAGAGTAAATTTACAATTTCTTAAGAACATTTTTCAAGATTATTATTCATTTTATATCACTTATTACCATGTTATGGACATTATGTAATTATTTATGTTAATAACGGTCGTTTTGACGATCTTAGGTACTTGAGTCAAAAATAAACTTCTTATAATGACAAGTTAGTCATGTGGTGAAATATCCATTATATCCAGAATTATATTCATGATATAGATATCATATATCTCATATATATCCAGTATATACATGCATTTATAATATTCCATAACATTTAGAGGTAATAAATGAAATGCACCGTTCATGGAGACGGTAAGTCGTACGTACGCATGAACGCTACTTTCATTTCTATTTCGTATTTAATGAAATCATAATGATATAAAAGTATATTATAATTCCAGTATAATATCATATATAATATCATTTAATCCATCCTTTATACATCCCACATATGGCATTAACGATTCAAATCACTTTGAGGGGGCAGTAGTCCGCACTTCCTAAAATGAAAATATCGAGTTTACCCATAATGGAAACAAGAATGTTATGCCATAAATGAAAAATACAGAACCTTAAGTAAAACATAAACATATTATATATCATATATAAATATATTGAAATCTTAATGGACACCTTTGAAGGTGTTATATGAGTGTTGAACAATCATCGTTTCGTGAGGCAGAAATTCGCCATCCACAGAAACAGTATGTTCGTTAACCATTAGATGTAGGTGTGTGTAAGTGTAGCTCGAATAATTCTCATAAACATATCCTAGTATATTTAGGGTACTGGTATTGTTACCAAATAAATGAATAAAAAGAGTTTAGGGGGTTGGATAAGCAAAATAAATCAAAATAACATAAGAGAAGACATTACCTTAAAATCGGGTAACTCTTTTGATTTGAGCCAAAGGCTTCCTTGAGAAGAATTCTGCCCAAAGTGAGGCTTCTAGGAGTAAGGGAGGGAATTTGGGAGAGTATTTGGTCAGAGTTTGGCCGAGCCAAAAGGCATTGAAAGTGTGAGTAAGGTGGTAGTGGTGGAGGCCTTTTATAAGTGGAGAGGAGGGGTACTTTTGGAAAGTAATTAAATGTTACTTTATTATATAATGAGTTTCGGATTTTCAAGGTCCCACACTTATATAATTAGAGGACAAGGTGATAAGGGTTAGAAATATACTCATCTAATAGGTTTTTGACAAGTTTAAGCCTTGGATTTTAAATTATCTTTTCATTTTATTTAAATCATTAATTAATGAGTTAATCGCTGCATCATCAAGGTGTCATAAATAATTTAATTTATTTAATGTCTAAAAATTATAAAAAAAATATCATGATGTAGGAAATCTTTTTAGATTTCCAATTAATATTTATAGTAAAAAATATGACTTGTATAACCCCATTTAATTTTTTTAGTAAAACAATTTATGTTTGTGACATCTTTATTTTAACATTAAATAAAAAGTTTTAATGTCATTTTCCTACCAAAGTGGCTCCATGGGGTCCCCAAGTTGACCCATGGATTTTCTTGGTCGGCCATGACTCATCCAATAGACGTAGGACAAGTGTAAATGTCATTTCATATTTTTATAATACCATTTTTACCTTAAATTTCACTAATTACCTTTAATCGCGATTAATTAAACTTAAAAGTTACTATTCACCAAAAATTATTTTAATCCCATTGAACCACATTTTACATCCTAATGAAAACCATGTATGATGGATTTTTGAAAATCAAATCACAGAAGTGGTAATATTTCATTTAAATGAAAAAAATCAGTTATTTAACTACCACTTAGTTGTTTCACTATTCATCAAAAATTGAAGTTTTTCAGAACAATGCCAAAATTTCACCCTAAGCTATAATTGATATTCCAAATTAATAAATGAAGTCTATTTTACAAAATTCCAAACATATAAGTTGCATTAATTAATTTTATAATTAATTCCCGCTGTCACAACAAATAGAGTGTTTTTAAGAAACAATATATATCAAAAGATTGACAATTGTTTATGTCCAATTTCAATGTTAAATTAATTATAATGACCACCATTGGATAAAATTTTAAAAATATATTATAATTATACTTTTAAAACACTCAATAGTATAATTTATCAATATAAATTATTTTGATTAAAAAAGTTGTTTTAAGTATTTTTCACTATTCAAAAAAAATTCGAAGTTCTCAGAAAATTACAAAAAATTCAACTTAGGATAATTTTGATATTATGAATACAAAAATGAAGTCCATTTTGAAATATAAAGTTTCTATAATTTTAAAAAGTGGTTATTACTATTCATAATAGCTAATTTGATTAGTCGTAGTGTTTTATAACTCGAACTTGCGTACAATGCAAGCTGTTGCATTATTGAAAGAGAGGCGTATCGTGGAATCTCGGGGTGTTACAATTTTAACAACAAATTCATCCTGGATGATGATTATAATGATGAGGATCCAATGTAATATCCAAGGAATCCTTCACCATAGGGGTCAATCCAACTCCCGAATAACCTGAATCTTATCTATAAGGGGTATGAGTGTAATCCAATGGGCATCACTCATGGAATTCAATTATACACAGTTATAATTGAGTCCAAGTTCTTCATGAAAGGTAAAATGACCTAAGAAACTCTAGTCCCAACATTGAGTATCCATGGGACCATGTGTTTGAATATGAAAATATAAATCCAAAAGTTGCATCCAACGAATCCAAATATATGGATGATAGTGAAGGGATACTGTAATTTCATGTTGGGAATCTTCTAGTAGACAAGGACCATGTTCCAAGGTGGTCACCTCCCTTAGAAACCATCTCCTTGAATCATTATGGTGTCCTCTGAGTCTTCAAGGCATTCCATTGGGGATCCAAGGTTGGCTCATGTTATAACAGTCATATAAAATATGAAATGGTCTATATTTAATAAGATCCTTATACATAATTCATTTTTTAAATAAGGCTATGAAATACTCATTCAATTTTAAATAAGTAAATTGGTCCATTCCATTACCTTTCATTAGTGTGATAAGGTACATCAAGGATATGAAACCATTTATTACAATAATTACTTAATCAATTATTTTATTCACTCATTTTCCTTTCATAAGAATGAAAAGGTGGGATAAACAGGATTAACTATATGAAATTAAATTAATATAAACTAGAGAATGTTATATCTATCAGTATACATTCCATTAACCATTTAACAATTCATTTAATTAATTATAACACTTACCATAGATGGGGAAAGTGATTATCATACAAATGATATGAATTTTTAAATTAAGGATCAGTTAATTTTATCAAAACACATACCTTAGAAGGTCAAGTTATAGCACACCCGAAGAGTGGCACAAATTATTGGAACAAACCATTAAATACCTAAATGAGGTAGAACATTAATGACCAAATGTTTTATCAATATAAATTACCTTCCTATTAAATATATCACATAAAATCACATTAAGAAACAAAATGCCACATCATGCTTAAATGATCTACTAAAAAATGTCACCATTATAGCATATCTTTTAAAGAGAATTTTACAACATCTATGTTTTAATTATCAAAAATTTTATATATATAGTTGTTATTAGTTTGATATTTGTTGTCTTTTAGGAAGAACATAATTTTTGGTGAATAATATGTTACCCTTATAAATAGTAATGTTACTCTTAAGAATAGTAATATGACCATTATGAGTAGTAAATCATCCAAGGGAATAGTAATTGTATCAATGACATTATAAATAAAATTTACCCATCTTATATGTGACGATATGATATAATTATATCATAGTATAAGTAAATAAATACATTAAAAATTGTTTGTTAAGTATTAGTATGTTTATAAGCCATAAATATATTGATATTATTGAAAAAAAAAATTTACTTTCAAAAAATGTACTCATAAATTAATATTTTTATGTCTTATGATTTTAACATAATTTTATGAGGCCTTAGGTAATTTTTCAATGTATTATAAAATATATTAAAATTTTAAAATGTGTATTTTCCATGTAAATGATGATTCTAATTAAAAATTAAATTAAAAATATTTCCAAAATTATTTTCATAATTTTTAGTTCATTTTTGAATTATACTCATTGAAAAATGATTAAGGATAATTTTCTATATTTTTCTGAAACACATGAATTTTTGGAGAATAGTAAAATACAATAATTTGTGTTAAATGCTAAAAACATGAATGTTTCAGTCATTCTTGAGTCATAGATGATGTAATTCACCATTAGATTGAACTCTAATGAACTAATTATATTATTCAGTCACAATAATCCTCACTATTTATTTTCTTGAGAAAAATAATAAGATTATGATTAAAATAATCAGAAAACACTCTTCCCATCCACTATAAATACCATCCAACACACCCTCTTCATCACACTCCTCTCAAGATTTTATCCATGCCTATATTATTCCCATAACTCATCTTCATTATATCCTCCACATATAGGATCTCTTATTATGACAAAGGGCCATATCATGGAAACTTTAGTAGGATATCAAAAGAAGAATACAAGAGGTAAATCCTCTCTTGTTTCTACTAGTTTCCTTTCAATTTCAGTTTATTTTCTAATTCTATCATTTCCTCATATCTTTAAAATGGAATGATAACCCTATTACCTTAAATATAATTGAAATATATAATTTTAATGAAATATCCAATATTAAAATCCTCCCACCCTATCTCTCTCTTATCTTAAAAATGTAATCGTCTCCGATGAAGTGACAATTTACCAACATCATGGTTGATGAAATTTTTAATCCATAAATTCCTTACTGGCCGTGAATAAAACCATTAAATGGTTTAAAAAATATTTATTTTTAACCCCTCTCAGATTATATAAATAAATTATACACATATTACTAAATTATAAAACAAAACAAGTACATTGTGATAAAAAATAGTTAAAATTAACCAAAAATGATCGTCATTAACTTTTATCTAATGAATCATCCACAGGTTATATAAAAACGCAATTAATAATATAATTAAGCATTTATAATATCATTTATAGTATATAATAACAATTTTGTATGTTTATTTTCATCTTACACAAACATCGATTCATGTATAAAATTGAGTTGATCATGAAAACTAAGAAAAAGAACACTCCCAATCAATGAATTTATGCACTATAACTCATCCAAATGCCTATGAAATTACATAATAATTTCTTAATGAAGAATATTAATGTATAATGGTTTCTATAATTATTTATTAATGAATATAATGTGATTATAAATTATATTAATGGGAAGTAAGCTTTTAGACCAAATGTAAGGGGATTTCTCGTACCCAAATCTCTTTCTTGGGGCTTTCCATATTTCGCCCCAGTTTTAGTATTTTTTTCCTTAAAAATACTTTCTTCATCATTATATTATGTTTTCTAGGATAAAAATATATTTTACTGTATTTTATGAAAAATATAATGTTTTTCAAAAGAACTTTTATTTCAAAAAAAAAAGATTTTACTTCTAACTCAAGGTTGATGATTCTTAAGTGAAGTATGTTTCTCCACCATTCATTTGGGAACCCAAATTTTATTAATGTATACTTATCAGATGAAACTCATTCCTTTAAATTGGTTATTTGTGTTCATGATCGATATATTTTCAACAAGGCATGCATGATAATGTAAATTTTATGATGTGACAGGATCGCCTGGAATTATATAGTTCAATGTAAATGTAATGATGTGAGGGGATTACCTATAATTATATAGTGATATAATGAATTGGTAAAGGTTAGGAACCTCTTGAGTAAAGATAAATATGCATCAACATAATGTTATATTTGTTCCCAGCTATTTTGGGTAGTTGACCAATAAGATATAATGTTCCAGTTTTATAAATTCTTATATTCCAAGTATTCTCTTAATGTTTCCTCTCATGATTATGATAGTATTATTATGTTATGATGATAATTATTATTCTCACCCCAGGTTATATTGATTCATGTTCTTATCTATCCTCTTACTGGGATTTTATCTCACCCTATTTTGATGTATATCTTTATGTGACTACATGTAATGTAAATAATTCAAGAGATAATAAGAAGCTAGAAAATATGTAATGAAACAACTTTTTTTAATTTTTTTACAATTTATGTATGGTACTAGTATTCCCAATACACTAAAACATTGTATCCACAATTTGAAAAGAATTTATGTTGTTTATATTTAAAATTATGTAATTGTAATGTAAGAAAAAGAAGGGTCGCTAAAAGAACACCCTATATTGGGTTAAGGTTTTGAGGTTCCAATCTTAAATAGTATGAAGAAAAATAATGAACAGGTCTCTAAAATATGAGAATGACAATTAAAAGAATGTAATATTATTAAAATAGGTAACTCCTAATGAAATTGGTATACTCATAGTGATAATTGTTTATAAGACTATGAGACTTGATGGATGAGTTATAGGCCACCTACATCGAGCCTATTATATTATACTTGTCCAGTATCAACATTCAGTTCTTCCTAGATCAATAGAAAACTGAATAATTGAACAATTCAATGAAAATATGTCAAATTACCCAAAAATGAAAATATCATCTTTGATATAAAGAAGAATATCTAACTGAGCCTAGGGATTTTAGCTCTTACCTAGAAGAAACCAAAGAGATGAACAATGCATTGATCTAACACAAAATGAAAGAAGGATATAAAAAATGAGATGGTGGTGACATTGGGAGATCCATTTTGATAATGGAGGCCTCATATTTCTAAAAAAGAGTGAATTATGAGAGGGGTGAGTTAAAAATAAAATTAATGTAATTTTATTAATTTCAT
The DNA here is from genome assembly GCA_963277665.1 of Viscum album. Taxonomy (NCBI): domain Eukaryota; kingdom Viridiplantae; phylum Streptophyta; class Magnoliopsida; order Santalales; family Viscaceae; genus Viscum; species Viscum album. The sequence goes on along the minus strand of OY728140.1, from coordinate 1,422,069,225 downwards.
CCAAAAAATAGGGGTGCATGGTTTCAACATGCGGTTAGAAAAATTGATCACGAATTGAGTTCCTCTATCTTCTTGAAGTGGGACCCTGTATGGTTTGGGGTTCATGGATTTCACAACCATGATCTACTCAAGAGACCATGATAGTTAAAATTTGGAGAGGTCCCCACATGGTCGTGCATCCCTGGGTGCACGATTTGGGAAAAATGTAGACCCTACATCACCCCTTTGTCCAACCCTCTCACGTTTATGGAAACTATATGGAATCTCTCACATGGTTTCCTATAATTGTGAATCCAGTGTATTTTTTTGATTGTCTAGTGTTTTGATCTCTTTACAAGCCTCATACACCCTCATAACCTTTATCAACTAATCATGGATCCATTACAGATCCAAATTAAATAATTAGACTAAAATTTAAATGAAACAAACCTCATAGGAAAATAACGTTCATATAAATACCATGAATAATGAACTAGTCTTGATACTACACAATAATGGGGCAGTATATACATAACATTAGAGTTAATATGTTTATAATAACAAATAAGTTTTAATGAAATTAAAATTAATACCAAATCCTAAAATCACACTTCCAATTGGTTTTACGTGATTTAAAATCATTTATATTAATGTTAAACATGTAATTATCTTATAATATAACATTCTTGTTATTTTTAATAACATATGAGTTCTTCTTATAACATTTCACTACCTATTTATCAAATATATTTTATTAATTTCAATATATTTTGTGTTAATTTTAGTTTTTTCTTATATGAGTTCTCTCATAAAATTTTATGTACTTCACACATTATACAGTCAATTCATCTCCTTAATAAAATTTATGTTATAATATCATACTCTATCAATATATAAATTTTTATAATCTTTCTATACGTTTGAACATATAAAATGTGTTGCATCGCTTTGTGGAGATGGTAGGTCGTAGTTACACACGATTAATGATATTATTAAATTAATGAGTGAAAGGGTAATGGTGTTAATCATATATTTAATTACAAAATGTATAAAGTCATAATTATCAAATATATATACATATATTATTTTCAACATTATAACCACCAAAGTGGTGATGAAAATAATTACATCACTACATAGAGATGGTATATCGTACGTATGTACATGTGGTGCTGTAATTTTTCATATGATGGATAAAAACTGTAATATGGTGGTCTCATAATCATAATAACATCTCATAAAATATTTTCTATGTGATTTTTTATTTTATCATGGAAATAGCACATGAATTGGAAGTAGAAGAAGAAATAAACATGAATGTTTCGGCAAATATGACTACCTTTTCTTTGAAAAACATCTTTTTACATCATTTTTTATTAAATTTGTGTTGGTCTTTTTTTAGTAACAAAACAGTAATAACCTAAAAATTATTTTTTATAAGTTATATCGGGTAGTCTTTATTCAATAAGTATGGATCAAAGTGGTATAATGAAATGAATGAATGAGTTCCCTTTTATAATTGATATGGGAGGATCTTTTGGAATTTCTTAAAATAATTAAATATTATAAGACTATTCTAGAGTCAAATAATTCAAAATTTACAATAAATTCATATGGGATGAAATTTCAACAATAACTTATCCAATTTTTGATTAATTAAAACATGTGTTATTTTTTATCAATTTAGTAAAATATTATATTTATGAAAAGTCATAATTGTCAATTTTAGCACTATTCATTATATTGACATTAATAATATCAATACAATATGAAAAATTTACAAAAAAAATCTATTGATACATATATATTATGTCATATTAATCTGTAATATTTTTGGATCACGTAAATTAATTCAAAATGTATTATATTTAATATTTTCAATATAATTTATTTAATTTTTTCATTAATTGAATAATTATTTCATTAGAATTATGTATGAATTTAAGGTCTTCATTTTGTTAATAAAAATTGAAAACAAATTACCATGATAAAGATACAAAATTTATCCTTCTGAATAAAATTAATATTAAACAAAATCTTCTGGATAACATCCTATTTTATATATTACACTTATTTGAAAAAAGTGTGTGATATATCAAACTTTTCATTAAATAAAATACTATAAATATCATAACAATATCCAAAGGGAATAAAATGGTCACATAATAGAACTTTGATTGATTATGGATGAAACAAACTCATCCAATTAAATAGGGGAATGTTTTTTGTAATTTCTTAGTCCTTATCATTTTATATTTACCCTTAATTACTTGATTTACATTTAACCATGGAAATACAAATTACTATTTTACTATTGATATTGCAAAAAAATAAAAGGGCCCTATTTATAAATATTTAACTCATGATTCCAAATATGTAACTCATTTTTTTAAATTCAGCACAAATATTTTTCATAATTTAATTTAAAAAAATTAGGAAAAACGTAATGAAATAGAGTGCTTTGAAAAAAATTATATTTTTAAATATACAATGTTTTTATACTAAATTAAAGAAATGAATGCATTTAAAAACATTAATTTTATTATATTAAATCAAAATTTAACTAATTAAATTTTACATATAAACCAAAATCTAATTTTAATTTCCAAAAAACATTAAAAATAAAATATTATTTTCAATAAAAATTAGTATATTTTTCCATTCCTTGAAAAATAAATATTTGATTATAATTCACAAAAATTATTCATAAGATAATTTTGACATGCTTAATTTAAAAATGATATAAATTCTTTGAAATAAATTCTATCAAACATCAAAAAATTAATTATAATGTTAACTCCAAAAAATAATAAGTATCCGCTTTTTAGAAAAAAAATTTCAATTTTGAAAAAAATTGAACTTAATAAAAATATTTTAATTATTTAAAAACATAAATTTATATAATTATAAATGTGTAGGAAACATGTAAATTTAATTACTCGGATGATACTATTAATTTCCACCAATTTAATTGTTGGGTTATAATGGTCACATTCAAATAATAAGATTTAATTTTTAATTTAAGCTCAATGTTTCATTTCTTGTATGTTATTGTACATTGTGTTTCATTTTAAAATATTGGGATTTTAAATTCATCCCTCCATCAATAAACTGATTCCTTGAAATTTAACCTTGTTACTTTTATTCAAGGATTTAAAATTGGAAAATACCATTATAGAAAACCCATATCATAAAAAGGGTTAACAAAACAACCTCTTAAAAAGAGGAAGGGAAATGTGAATGTCACTAAAAACAATTTTTCAGCAAATGAGAACATTATTAAGATGTGGTATCATGTATATTGATGAAAAAAATAACTATTAAGGATTTATGGAGGTTTATATAAAATACAATCATCTAATATTTTCCCACACAAAACCATAAATCTGTTATTGGTTAAAAGGCCATTGATTTATTTGTAAGAAATGTAAACGAATAATTTTTTCCCAAAAATATATTTCCAAGAGTTGATGAATTATTTTATTATTTATAGTAATAACATAAGGAAATATACTTATTTTATAATAATAATTTCACTATTTAGTCAATTTTCACTAAAAACTCATCTTTTTATACAAATGATGAGTATGAAATTCTTTACCTGAAGCAATATAATCAACATCTAAGGCTAAAACAATCCACAGAATAAAAAAAATACATTAATCAAAAACAATATTTTTTTAATATATAACATAATTCACAAAAATAATATACAATAATTTTAGGAAAACTACTTTAATCCCCCAATGATCGATAGTAATGCCCAAAATTCAACATAGATCATTCAACAAGTAGGTATCTTAAAAGTCCATCAAAATATTCTAGACGATGATTGAAACAAAAAATTCCAAAGGATTTTTTCACATATTCTTCCATTAAAAATTTAATATTTATCTAAAAAAATGTACCCACTCTAAACATATAGTCTCCAATATATGCAAAATTTTTCCAAAAATAACTTATATTAATATAAATCCTCAATGAAATCATATATTCCTACAAAATAAAAATTATTGTTTTTTCAAAAAAATAATTTTCCATTATATTTTGTTTACATTAATCATATAAGATTACTAAAATATTGAGTATCTTCATAAATAAAATAAATCACTTAACAACAAATCAATTTCCAATCCGATAGTTATCTATATGCTAATACATTCCCAAAATGAACATATACATTATCTATTATATCATTTAAATTAATTAAAACTATGTCATAATTACAATGACATCACTTAAGCTAGTGGAAGGTGATACACCATTGTCACCCTTTGATTGTGGGTTCATGTGTGACGTCTGTGTTGGATGTGAAGGGTAATCACCTGACCTTTGGGTTGTCCTTTTTCTGAAAATATATTAATATAATCATTACAAAATTAAAATAAATGAGATAAACATCCTAAAAAATATCCTTAATATATTTAACATTAAATAAATTGTTTTATCCTAAAAGGTTATTTCATACATTTCATTTTCCATTACCAAAAAGATAATATCCCAATGATACCTTAAAATAAAATATCACATAAACACTAGAGGTTATCTTTACCTTTAAATGTATATCCCCAAAATTTAAGGTAATTATTACTGAAATAATGTTTTCGTATATTAAATAAATGGATTTTATTTCCACAGATGTCTCCCAAAATATTCTAAATCATTATCTACTCCTGTAATATGAAACCTAAAATGGGTGTTCAAGAATTTAAACATTTGATAGATATTAAACACATTAACCAATGATGGTGTTTACAAATCTTAAACTAAAGAAAACATATATTATTTCAAAATCAAGAAAAATATTTATTTGTTTCATTATTATTGTAACCATAATACTATTGGTGAAATAAATTTTGATCGTATTTAATTTTAAACCATTTCTTTATTGTTCCCACCAATGACTAAAATGAATATTCAATGTTTATGCATCAAAATTAAATAATTTGAGTGAGCTATCAAAAAAATCCAAAAATATTATTTAAATAATGTAACATGTCCTGATACATTCTTCTAAATCAAGAATTTCTTATGATTAACCTAGGATATCCATAGTAATTAATAATTTTATAGGATGTGGGCCTATTATTATACTAATCCTCAAAATTAGTCATAGGGTTATATTCTATAATCTATGATTTTTTAAATCTACATCCAGGGATTCTTCTAAAAAACTTTGATACCAATTATAAAGACGCCAACCCAGTAATAATTAAGTTCATGGTTATTTAATTTCATTTCCATAAGATACAAGAAATATCATCCTGAAGGACTAAATAATTTCGTAGTCTTGGTAAACTAGATACATATGAATCCCATTTTACATTAGAAAACCCAAAAAAATCATAATACCTGAAAAAATATAATAAACTATATCATTGAAAACATATTAAAATATCTCTTCTTGATAGCCTAGAAAATGAAAGAAAATAAGGGTGAGATAAAAATATAGGTAACATTTAAGTATAACAAAATCTATCATGAATCAATTAGATTAATAAATATATAAATGTAAGTAACTCAAAACACATTCAATTAAATAAATTAAGTGAGAAGGAAAGACATCAATAGAGAATATCATTATTAAAATTTCATGGATAATAATAAATATATTATGAATAAATTAAATTCTGAATTATCAAAAAACATTTTTCCTAGGAACATGATACCTTTACCGCTAAGGCCTTTCACAAAATAATTTAAAACATATTGGGTAAAAACCCTTATAATTTCTCCAACTTATTCATCTTATGATATTTCTGATGAATTGAGGTTATATATATAAATGGGACACACCCATTTCAAGAATAATTATATAACTCTATACATATAAAATAATACTTTATTTAATTCATAAAAAATGTGCATTATCATAAGGAATCTGTATTGAGTAAAGGATATGAATTTATAGTAATTCCCTAGTTAATCAAATAAAATTCGAAATAAATACAATACATAACAATGTTTTATGGTTTATAATATTATCATATCCATAGTGAATGAATATATATATATTTAATTGAAATTTAATTTCAAATTAAAAATGATCACCATAGACTGATTTTCTAAGATTAACTTAACAACCATAAAAGAAGTGGAGATTTTACAAAAAATATTACCACAGGGTAAATTTAATATGAAATCCCATTAGGTGAAAAAATTAAATTAAAACATGAATTTAAATTAATAATGAATTATACTTGATAAAAAAATTTAATGGGTAATTATATACAATGCATAAAAGTGAATTGGGAAAAATTAACAATTAAGTGTTACTATAATGTAAATTAAGATGAAATCCTGACCTCACGATTCCTTTTGGTTTTACATGATTTGACATACTATATTGTGATTTTTATATGTTATTGACTTATAACATAACCATATTAATATTTTCAATATCATATATGATCCAATTAGCTGTCTTACCATCCCTTTATTAATTATATTTTATTCATTTCATTATTTCATGTGTTAATTGTCCTATTTTCTCAAACATGTTCTGTCCTGAAATTTCTTTTAATTTCACAAATTATATAGTTCAATCATATCCATAATTAAATTATATTTTGTTCAATATCATATTGAATTATTATATGCATTTTTATATCCATTCTTTAAGGTATAACATGGAAAATTAATTACATCGCTATATAGAGAAGGTAGGTTACATGTATGCATGAGCGATGATATCATTCCTATAAAAATTGAACAGGTAAGGGGTGAATGATATATTAAATTAAATAAGTGATATATTTATATAATTATCATATTTATCCAATACATACTTCATTATAACCATCCATGTAATTTATTTAGGAAAAGAAAAATACACCACTATGTGGAGACGACAAGCCGTACATTCGTTGGATTAGTTCATTCATATTTTGTTGGATGCATGAAAGGTGGTATATGAATATAAAATAATAATAATGACATATAAATATATATTTGATACTATATTTATTATATTATCATGTAAACAGAACATTAAAATGAAGTATAAGAATAAATAAACGTGTAAGATTCCATAACAAAGATTACATTTTCTTCAAAAAACATGCTTTAGATATATTATTAAGGGTTTTAGGGTGGGACATTTCAAAGTATCAAATCCTTAATAAATTAAATATGGATATATAAAATAAAAAGTGAAAAAATTGATCTATATGTATCAATGTGGTGTAAATAATAAGAGGAAGGGGTTCCCTTGGAAAATTGCAATGAGGGTAGTTTTGGAATTTCTCAAAATGTTAAAATATAATAAGACTATTCTCGATAAAAATGAATAATAATTGAATATAAATGTATAGGTGATGAATTTGTGACCATATATTATCCCATAAGTTAATGTATTATATTTAGGTGACTTTTAATTAATTTAGTAAAATATTCTATTCATAAAATATCCTTATTGTCAATTTTGACACTATTAATTAATTTGACATTAATTATATCAATACACCATGATATTTTGGAAAAAAAAAATTAATACATCGATATTATGTAATATAAATATATATAATCTTTTCCCACCTTGCTTAATTAAAATTATACTACTTTAACCATTTTCAATATCATTTATTTGATTTTTCCATTAATTGAATAATTATAGGATCATTATTGTGTAAACATTTTAGGAAATTATTTATTCACTAAAAAAATAAAACTAAATTACCATGATGTGTATAAATATTTTATATTTCCAAATAAAATTTAAATTTTAAAAAATATGTTTGATAACATTGTATTAAATATGTTACACTTCTAAATAAAATAGTGTGGCATTTCTGACTTTTCTTTAGTGAAATATTATTAATTTCATAGTCATATAAAAATGGAATAAAATATTCATGTAAACAAAATCTAAATGATTATGTATCAAAATTAATCGTCCAATTAAATTTGTTCAAGAGTTTGGTTCATTTTCTTGTCCTTGTCATTTTATTTGGACCCTTATTTTACTAATTTATCCATATCGGTGGTAAAAAAAATAAGGAAGTTTAATATTCATATTTTCGAACAATAAAGGAGTTCTATTTACTAAATATAGCCCTCTTAATTCCAAATATGGAATTAATTTATCAAAATTCAGAATAAATAGTTTTTATAATTTAATTTATAAATAGGCTGAAAAACCACAACGAAAAATAGTTTTATAGGAAAAAGAATATTTTTAGATTATAAATGTTTTTATAATAAATTAATTTATTAAATTTATTTTAAAATACCATAATTAGTTTATTTTAAATCAAAATTTATTTATTTAATCTTAAAAAATTATTCAAAATGTAAATTTACCTTATAAAAATTTTACAAACAATATACAGTTTTCAATAAAAATCAATATATTTCACTATTCCTAAGAAAATAAATATTTTTACTAAATTATAAAAACATATTCTTATGATATTTTTCACATGATAAATTAAATAATAAAATATATTTTTTAAAAATGAAATTTATAAAAAACTAAAAATTAATTATAATATTAAAACATAGAAACCAACAGAAATCATTTTTGAAGAAAAAGAGTTTTATTTCTGAAAAATCATATTAATATACTAAAAATAGATTAATTATTTGAAAATTATAAAATTAATACATAAGTAATGAGTAGAAAATTATATATTTCATAATTTAATTAATAATATTTATTTCCTATAACTTGAAAAGTAGGATATAATGGTTGAATTTAAATAATAAAATTTAGTTATTTATTTAAAATTTATGTGGAGTGTCTTTTACGCATTTAAAAATAGTGATTCATTTTGAAATATCAGTATGTTATATGAAAATTTATTAACCAAATATTTGGGAATTTAAATCTTCTTATGGTGTCCGAAAAATCAAGCACATAATTTTGATAAATTTCATAAAATAAAATCATGTTGAACAATAAAAAAACTGATGGTTTGTTATACTAAAAACATTATATTAACATATAGAATTTTCATAGTAAAAATAATAAATTTAGGAAAGTTGATTTTTTTTACCATATTCATCATAAGATGCACTGTAATTTTTCAAATAAACTTATAGGCCTAATTTTTTGTTTAATCCCTCTTTTCCACATACTAAAACAATATAATAATTTTATATAGGTATATTATTCATTTTTATGTATTAATAATTAATTTTATTCATGGTAAGATATTGATTCTATTGATTAAAAGAAAAAAGTTTAGTTTCATTATCAAATTCATGATCTAAAGAATAAAATTAGTTCACCTAATCAGATTTAAAAAAACATATTGACCTTTTGATTTTAGATTTCAGCTAATAATTTAGAAGATGTTTCATCACTAGAGTCCTTAGAAATACTCCATATGTAATTTATATATCTTTTACTATTTTATTGAATTATTTTTCCACTTTTTTTCTTATCTTGTTTCCTTTTGTCTTGATATTTTTGGAAATATTTTTTGATATTTACAAAACAATTAAATCATAAAACCTATCTTTTTATATCTTATGTCATATTTTTTGTATTTTTATAAGGATTTCATGAATCCTATTCTGTTATTATAAAAGTTTTTGAACATCATAGAAGATATATAAATATCACTATTATAAAAAAACAATTTTAAGTGTCTTCATCAGATGATTTAGTAATTTGTATTTATTTCTTCTCCTTGTTATCATTTGATGTAGTAGAATTCAAAGAAGAATTATTCTTTTTAATTAATCTATGATCACCAAATTGAGCTTCCATTTATTCCACATATATCTTGAATGTACAAATGAGATATTTTATTTTTCAATTCATTCACATCAGTTTATTAACAAATGAAATTTAAAATTCCACTTCACATTGATGGAAGAACTCTAATGACATTAAGATCGTGATCAAATTCAATAACTGGTTCACCAACATAAGACAAACTTTTCACAATAATGATTATCCTTATATTAATTTGTGTTAGGAATTCTTCATCAATCATATTGAATGTATATAACCTCATCTTTAAATTGTTTTATCTTTGTTATATCACTTTTTTAGTAGCTTTATAGAAAACTAATATCTTCACCAACATATCATAAGCTCTATAATATTTATAAAACATAATTAGCACATCTTGGTCGAGTTTATATATGATATAATCCATACCATTGATGTTTATATCACATCCACCTTCTATTCTAGCATCCCTTTTTTATCTATTTCAGGAATTGTGTAAGGATTAATGTCTTTTATGTAAAACATTAGAAAAATGTTCTTCACATAAAAAAAATCTATTCTTTCCAACAGACATAGTTTTCTCTATTGAAATAAGTTTCTATAACCATAGACATACCATACCTCTTTATATCAATAGTTCCGCTTTGATGATGATTTAACACATTGACATTTTTATATTGAGAACTCAAAAGTGACAACAATTTACACAATATTTTTTGAAGAACAACTTCACTATGTCTTAAGAGGGGGGAGAATTGAGTTCTTGAAATTTTATTCACTTAAAACTACCCACTTTTAAGGTATGGTATATTTTAATGTTTTGTTGTCTTGTGAATATATTGGAAATAAAAATTTTAAACATAAGAGATTTATAGTGGTTTGGGGAATGGAAATCCACTAGTCTACTACACAAATTCTCTACTCCTACATTGTGGTGATTTAAATGGAACCGTCCAAATTCGTAGGTGCATTGAAATTGAGTTCATGTACCCATTACATGATAAAAATCTAGGATATTTTTTACTGATCATAAAAATCATTTCAAAATAGTACCCTATAATATTTATTATAAAGATTTTCCATGTACATTAGTGAGAGAAAATAAATAAAGATAAAAAATGAAGCACATAGTGATTATATGAAACTGATAAAAGAGGTGAGTTCTCTAAGAGAGAAAATAAGAATAAATAATAGGATGAGGAGAGTCTTAAAAAAATTTCATGATTGATCATGATATCAAATATTTAGAAAAAATAATTCTTGTTATTATTTTTATTAACATAGAGAAAAATCAGAGAATAATTTGAGAGAGGGAGATCGTAAGTTATGTTCTTGTATTTTTTTACTTCTATTCATGTTCTCTCATTAGAATATTTTTGAATATATTCTCTCTTATTACTAAACAACATGATAGAATAAAATTAGGCCTCTAGGTAAAATTCTAGTTGAACCTTTCTAAAAATAAAATTAGAAAGCATTGAGAAATAAAATAATATCTACTCTTTCTTTTATTGGTACGTGAAGTAATAAAAATATTTTTTACCATTTATATGTAGTTTGATTATTTAATTTATCAAAATAATTATCAATTTTCTCTTGAAATAGTCTACTGGATATAAATACTTATGTTTTAGAATAGCGTAGCTGATTTTGGATCACTACATATCCAAATTACATGTATTTGAATTCCTATAGATTAATCGATCAAAATGACTATTTTATACATGGTTGATTTATTCACATATCTGAATTACATAAACATCATGATCATGAAATTTAAAATTTCAAAAATGAATGAATCACATAGTCTATTGGAAACACATATCCAAATATACAACATATCTAAACAACATAGATAGTTTGTGGATGTAGACAATTCACAAAAGAGATTAAATTATGTATATTACTGAAGTATATAATTTATAAACCATAAAAATCATGTATCCAATGTCCTCATGTATCATAATTTTCATAATTATGATTAATTTATGAAAATTCAACAGAATTGTAAATTACAATAGATTTTATTTTTATAATATAAAAACATGGTAAACACAATTAAAAACAAAATCATTAGAATGATATAAATACTTTTCATGTTCATCTAAACAAAAAGAAATTAAAATATATTTGAAAAACATTAATAGTTAAATGGATTGAATTTGGCATGTAGTGATGGGTGGGTCCTTGAATTACATAATCCCTCAATTTTATAAATAATTTTCGTGAGAAAAATAAGTTATAAAGCCTTTTAAATTGGGTTTTGTTTGTTTTCCTTAAAATATATCAAAACGGTCTTCATGTAAGTCCTTGAAAAACAATATATCATGTTGTATGAGATCATGACATCCAATATTACATATTAACATTAACGAGAATGTATCTACTATTATTAGTGATGTTAATTCATTGATATCATCAATAAATTCTTATTTTTTTTCCAAAGTTATTGTTTAAATGGTGTAATTATTCATTTATTTACCCAGAAATATTTATTATTCCATATATATTCTAGATATATTCAACTATAGGTAACCCCTACAAAGAATATGAGCTCACTCTTTACTTTTTTCCATTCCCCGGTATATGATGAATGATGTTTTGAATGATATCATGGATATATGAATGTTTCTTATGATATTTTTATTTATATATAATATAATATAGGAATCATGTAAATATGTAGTTCTTCGTGATAACCTAACTGATCAATCTTTGTTGATGTGATCTATTATATCTTAAACTAATATAGTAATGTAGCCACTAACTTTGAGTTACTGGAGTTTGTGATACCCCCATTGGTGTCAGAGCATGACTATTAGAAACCTTGGGGACAATATTTTACATGAACATAGACAACATGATAATTATAAAAATATCATCTAGTATTTTTAAATTTTCACCATTATAGTCATTTATATTTTGTGTGTCAATATTCATAATGATTATAAGGTAACTAATTATGTTCTATTATTTAGTGATGTAGCCTACTAGAATAATGGGAATCAACAACATTATTCAATTTATGGGTTTCCCTAATGAGTAAGCCAATACATTTGGTGTTGGAACTGATAAAATCATGTCTATATTAGAGTAACTAAATTATTTTATGAAAAATATCATTTCCCCTTTGGAGAAACAAATTTTCCATAGCATTATTCACATATATTGGATCTCTTCATGTGGAAAAAACCATATAACATTATGTGGAACCACAAATCCATTGGTATCTTAACAATATATTATGTCCCTCAAAATTATATTATTTTCTTTTGAAAGTAAAAAATTTAAAAAATGTATTCAATTAATGTATTATATGAGGGGATATTCTGATCAATGGTGGTCACCAATCCAAAAAAAATATTAGTGATGTTAATAAATAGAAATAATTGAATATAGAACATTTAATATAATATTCGTTGATAAATATTTTCCTCATGAATAGTGAGAAAAAATATGGTGGAATTTTCACACTTCATGTAAAAAGGAAGAAAATGGTGTGGAAGATTATAAGGCTAACATAACCAGATTATCCAAAAAAGTGTGGACTAAACAAGTAATCTAGAAAAAAAATATCGATCATTTAATTAGTGTTCATATACTGACTCTTTGAATTTCACTATTTTATCAATTTGATTCATCATATGATAATAAATTATTAAGTTAAATAAAGATAGAGAAATAATTATCTATAACCTATATATATAAGGTAAATCATTAGAATAAAATGTATGTTATGTGCTAAGAAAAAAGGATCATGTCAAAGAAGAAGGGAATAAAGAAATTAACCATGTAAAAATTATAGAAATAAAAATCATTGTAAATGATTTAATGGAATTGGAATCTTTTATAAGTGTGAAGATAAGGTTCATCTAGATAATAAAAATAAGGAAAAATATTTTATAGAGTTCATAAACTATAAAGTTATGGGTAATTATTCAAACTAGTGGCCAATTTTTCAATGGAACATACTAGAGAAGCAGCCAAGGGGATAAGACTAGGAAACTGAAGAGAAATTTCTAAGTGATATAGTGAATATCAAAATTATCATCAACTATGTTTTTTAAATGTTTTATTTGATTAAGGTTCTACCAACTTTTTTATATATGTATAATTTTTAAAGGGTATCACATAAAAACTACAAGGATTAGATGTGGAGTTGGAAGTAAAAATAGTTAATGGTATAATTATCACATATCATGTCTATATCACCTATCTGATACAACTTTATCGGAATTTATTTTATTTAAATATTTTAATTCTACTAATAGTAAAATTACAAGTAATTGTGGGGATGGATCTAGCCTCTTATTATAGATCTCATATCAACTTTCAAGGTAGGTATGTTGTATATAATATTATAAATCAATATATAATAGTCTATCAGTGAGAGGATACACCGAAACTCCCAAAAGAAATTACTTCAATCATATCAGATTTTCTATATATTCATGAGTATTTTTGTCAAAAATGGTTAGAGAGAAACTCAACATTGAGGATATTCCTGTTATATGGGAGTTTGTTGATTTATTTTCAGATGAGTTTCCTTGTATTACCTTAAATAAAGAGGTTTAGTTTTAAATAGAGCTCATACCTATTAATACACCTATTTTGAAGTCTCCGTATAGAATGTCTCTAATTGGGCTATATTAATTAAATAATAAATTAATGATGAATCTAAATAATGGATTTATTCACCATATTGCTTCATCATTGGGTGATTCTTTTCTTTTTTATTGAATAAATATATGTCAATTTTTCTTTCCATTGATTATAAATAACATGATAAAATCACTATTAAGTACAGGTATCATCTAACCAGTAATGAATATTATTTTGATGAATGATAAGGAGCTCAATATTCATCAATGATTGATCATAGATCTACATATCATCAACTAGGGGTCCAAAAAGATAATATACCCACGAAAACCTTATGTATAAGGTATGGTCTTTATTAATTTATATTAATAACATTTGGATGTAATAATTCTTCTATTATCTTCATGGATTTATTGAAAAGGGCCTCAAGATATTTACATGATTAGTTTGTGGAAATCCTTATCTGTATTATTATTATATATTATAATATAAATAAATAGAACAAATGATGGTATAAGATCATGATTAACACACTAAGTAATAAGATATATATTCCAAATTTACCACATATAAAATTTGGTTAAAAATGTCTCATTTTTATGTCATTTACATTCATGTGAGGTTATGTCTGGGGATCCTTTAATGTTTGAAGATGTTGATAAATTTCCTTGGACAACTATGGTAACTATGATCTATAGTTTTTGTTGGTCGGAGTGGTTTACTCAAGAGGGGGGTGAATTGAGTACCAATTAAAATTTCTATATTTAAAAGCAGTGTCTTAAAGACCCCCAAATAAAATAATAAATTAAACTGTAGTGAATTTATATTAATGTAGAGATTCTGTTAGGTTCTCAAGGGATTGATTAATTCCCAGTTAATCAACACAGGAGTGTGTGATTATCTTTTGAAACTAACTTACTAATCTACACTTAACATAAACACTTGCTAATTTAATTATCAAAGTAACTTTAAAAACAGTATTGGTTTTAAAGTGATTAGCAGCGGATTAAAACTTTGAAATAGATGGCACAACAATGTAACCAAGAGGTTCAGTCTCAAGCCGAGACTTAGTCCTCTCAAAAGTTTATATAAAAATGATCCACACCCTGGATCGGGGTTCAACAGTTTACAACTGTCCAGGTCCAAGACCTCTACCACTGTTCTTCGTGGGAAGCAGTACAACAGCAACCAGCTGTCCAGGTCACACACGACCTCTACCACAGTTCTTCGTGGGAAAGAAAGAATGAAAGAGTTTTGTAAGGATTTACAGATCCTTCAGTTTGAGTACAGGAGACAGTGTATGTGTTAGATATAGCAGATAACACACACTGCTCGAAATGAATGGTAATAAATCACAGAACAAGAGATGTAGAGTTTAGAGATTGTTCTGGTGATTCCAGTATAGCTCTGGACTCCTTGAATTTGATTGGAAGTGAGTCTGAGTCCTATTCTTGTTTCTGTTGAGAAACAGAGTGTCGTATGCTCCAGGTTCACAGGTGGTGAGAATGTAGTCGATGAATTTCTTCTTGTATGCACAGAACACTTCTCGAGTATGCTTGATTGTCTATGAGCTTCTCTGTGTTCCTCTTGTGCTTGTGTCGTTTTTGGTATATTGGATGCACCGCACTTTTCTGGTTCGCTTCTTGATGTTTGTTTTCTTCACATGTTCGCCTCTTGTTCTGGTATGTAGTCTTCTCGTATTTATCTCCCATCAGGGGACAGAAAAGATTTCTTTTCAGCAGGTACGAGGTACAGGTTCCTGACATCCGACAACCTTTATCAGATATTTGACAAATCATTAAAATGTATGATATGACCGTTAGATAGATTAAATATAGGAAATAAAGAAATTCAAACAGTGAGTTGAGTGATCGGTAGGTAATCAGCATCGGTAGCTTGAACATCGGTAGCTTGAACATCGGTAGCTCAATGTCATTAGTTGCTTTGACTCTATCGGTGGCTCTATGCGTCGGTTGGTACATGCATCAGTAGCTCCATGCGTCGGTAGGTACATGCATCGGTAGCTCCATGCGTCGGTGGCTGTGAGTCTATCGGTAGCTTCGTCCATCGGTGACTCTTATTCCATCGGTAGCTATTTATACTTACACCGGTAGCTCTACGTTTGTATCGGTAGCTGTATTTATAAGTACATCGGTAACTCTGTGTTAAGTCTATCGGTAGCTGTCTGTCGGTAGACTAAGTCTATCGGTAGACTGGTTACCGGTAGCTCTTTATCAGTAGCTATAGGCAGATTACTTATCTGTTTTATGCAGAACACATCCGATTGTGTTAGAATCAATTTATAACTTGTATGAACATGGATAAATGATGATTAACATATTCCAAAGACTTATTTTAAAAAGGTGTTATTGGTTTGATCATAGATTTAAAAGAATTAAAGTATAGATCAACAATACTTAACAATATCATAGAGAATGAAGACATAATTGGGATTTTCAACACAAATAAATACATGATTGAGATTATCAAAACAGGTGAGGTCAACAATCTCCCCCTTTTTGATAATCACAATTTATGATATTGGCATTTAACATAGGGAAAATATAATAGTAAAGAGTATAGTATTGAATTCAATTTTCTCAGAGAAAACAGCATCATAGATAATAGAAATAGAATGATATAGACATAAGTTATCAGAGATAAAAATGGAAACAAAACAAAGGATAATGTATTTCCCCTTATGCCTTATTTTTCTCCATTGAAAATATTTCTCATTTTGTTCTCCTCCTTATTCTCTCATAAAAAAGTTTCTCCCCCTCTCTTATTGTTCTCCCCCTTTGTGATAATCAAAAAGTTGGAAAGCATATATATATATATATATAGGAGAGAAATAAAACAAAGAGAAGTAAAAAGTGGTCTGTATTATAGTAGTCAAAAAGTACAACAAAAACAGATTACAAAGGAATTCCTATCAAAAAGCTTGGCCACTGGTTCAATCTGCATCTGCAATGTGAGATTTTCCTTTGGGATCAGAAGGATGCTTGGGTGGTGAGGATTCAGGTGAAGGTTTGGGAATGCCAGAAAAGATCAAAGGAGGGTGGGCCACTGACACAGAGTCAGGCTTGTAGGTTGAAGATTTTTGGGTAATAATTGGTTTGAGGCTTTGAACGGCTTGAACAGGAGTCAGCTGGACTGAGGAAGCAGCTGAGGCAGAAGCAGGCAAAGCAGGAGGGATGATGACTGGCCTAGCATCAACATGCAAGAAGGGCAGCAGCAGATTTCTAAAATCCATAATAATTCCTCCTCCTCTTTCCATAGCAGAGATGAAATCATCTTTGTTTTCCATGAATTTCTCTAAGGCAGGAGTCAGTTCTCTCAGCTTGCTCACTTGTTCTTTGAAAGCTTGGGTGACTGGAGGGAGCTTCATGTGTTCCAACATTAGCTTGAAGTGGTGTTCGAGTTGAT
This sequence comes from Viscum album, assembly GCA_963277665.1. Lineage (NCBI taxonomy): Eukaryota > Viridiplantae > Streptophyta > Magnoliopsida > Santalales > Viscaceae > Viscum > Viscum album. The sequence goes on along the minus strand of OY728140.1, from coordinate 1,422,051,536 downwards.
GCTTGGTGAAAATTTTGGAGAAGTAGTAGTCCACTTTGATTTTTATGGCTTCTTGAGAGGCAGAGGCTTCTCTCATAAAATCTTGAACTATCTTCATGATTTCTCTGGCAGAATCCCTTGTAGAGAGCACCACTCGGCTTAACTCTGATGAGTCCCCAGAGCCACTGGATGAAATAGAACCAATCTCCTCCTTCAATATTGCTCGAACTGGGTTCATATCAACTGATGGTTTGGAAGTGAGAGGGCCAAGAGAGAAGGAAACAGTTTCTTTAAAACTCTTTGACAAACCACTGATTAGGCTTTGAACTTGAGAGTCTTGTAATTGAACATGATCTTTCACTGAGGTTTTGAAACTTTCAAACACTGAGAAAAACTGGCTGACTACACTCTTCACATAGGCTAGGTCCTTGTCAGCTTGAGACTTGGAGCTCATATAGGAATCCAAAGCAACAACTGATGTCTTGAGAGCTTCCAGATCAGCTTCGATTCTTGAAGACTGAGTCTGGCATTCTTTCACTTCTTCCAAAATCTCAGACATAAAGGAAGATAAATTACAAGCCAGAGATAGCTCGAAGGATCTCTCTAGAACTTTCATTTCTTCATAAAAGCATTCCTTCATCTCAGCAACTGAAGCACTGAATGATTCTTTTATCTCATTCTTCATGGATTCAAGATCTGATTTGGAAACAAAATCACTTGAGACAACTGCAGCAGATCCCCTTGCTGAGGCCAAATTAACTACAGAAGTAGTCATTATTGAATTAATTGAGGATGCAAGAGAGGTTTCCATTAGCTTCACTTCTTCAAAAAAACTGGATTTGAGGTCCTCTTTCAGCTTACTCAAATCATGAAATCTGACTACATCGTCTGGCAACAACTCAGCAGCAAGATCATAATTGGTCTTTGGTCTATCCACAGACATCTCATTGTTAGAATCTGGATAATCCAATCCACAGACTATAAACCCTGGGTCTTCTACCCAGTCTCCAAGCTCAACAGCTACTGTAACAGATCCAAGCACAGACTGATGCTCCCCCTCAATGGGTGCATTCTCATGTATCACAACAGCCTTTTCTGCTGGCCGTTCTTCATCAGAATCTTCTACCACAAGTTCTACAGGTGTAGCATTTAGAAGATCTTCTGATACAGGTACAACTTCTTCTCTATCTCTTTCTTCTTCAGCAGCAGGTATAGCTGAGTTTCCAATTAAGGGACTCATACTTAACCTACCAGAAGCAGGCGATTCAGATGCATTCTCCTTTTCCTCTTCTTCTTGGTGAGGTACAGACTGGTATTCCTCATAAGTAGGCAAAACTTCCTCTACTTTTACTTTCCTAGAATAAACCAGTTCTGCAACAGGACTTGGGGGCAAGTCTGGATCTCCTCCAACATCCATAGGAGTTTCTTCTTCTTCTTCTTCTTCTGTCTCATCACTATAAGCAGGTTCCTCTTCATCAGGTCTTAGACTCGGATCTCTCATATCCTTTGGTCTTGAGGGATAATCCACAGGATTAAACCTATCATAGATTTTCTGATCATCACTGACCCATTCTCCCTTCCATGGGTTCCAGTTAATTTTCATATACTTGCAAACAGTCGAGGTGATGCAGAAATTGTTCTTGACTACAACTGTCTCATCCTGAGACTCAGCTATTTCTTTCACCTTTATCATCACTGAAATCAGCTTGGCAAAGAACAAAGCATTGGTCTTTGACTTTGGTCTAATCATGTCTTCCATTTGAAGCATCAACAATCTGCATAGATTGAATTTTACACCATGTCTTAGCAAATGAAGAAGATAGATATCTTGATATCTCAGATTTTCAAAATCTCCTCTCCTCGGAATCAACACATGCTGAACAAATTTGAAAAGCAGTCGATTCTCTCCATCCATTTCAGCAGCTACCACTTGCCTTTGATTTCCATTCCCAGTCAGCTCTTGTAAGGCAGTCTCATAATCAAAAATGTCACTACTAGGTGGCATTGCTCTTGATACATACCCAGAGACACCTTCATGAGGTACTTTTAAACTCTCAGCCCACTCTACTGAAGAAAAAGACATCTCTTTTCCATTTACAAAAGAGCTTACCCGATTCTCATTCTGAGACTTCTCAAAGGTTACAAACTCATAGAACTGCTTTACCAATTTCGGGTAGTATGGGCCACTGTTATTCGAGAAACAATCCACCCATTTTTGGTCTTCCAGAATCTCGAGCACTAAGGATTTGCTAGGCAGTAGCCATTCCACGCACAGTTCCTTCTCGATTACTATATCTCTATTCTGCAAGTGAGGATTCACTGGTCGCCTTCCCGATCTAGTTTTGACTTCACTAACACTGGCTTTATGCTGTGTCTTCTTCTTCTTAGCATTTGGTTCTGCACTTTCATCTCTGATGATAGGAATCTTGGTTTTTGCCATCGCGGGTTTAGGGTTCTTGGTCGATTTGGGTGCTAAGGTTTGAAGGTGAGAGATTTTGAGCTCGGTGAGGTAAGAAGTGGCTTAGACTTAGTTTTATCATTTAGGAATTCCAAATAAACGATTAAAATAGAGTAATAAAATAAAATAAAACGATTCGTATTCTTAGCGGCAGACAGAAGTTTTAAACTTTGCATCGGTGTGAGTTAATCATCGGTGAGAAAAACAAATCGGTGAGAGTTGTACATCGGTGAGAATTTCTACGTCGGTGAGAAACTTACATCAGTGAGCATTTTCACATCAGTGAGAATTTCACATCAGTGAGAATTTTACATCAGTGAGAATTTCACATCGGTGAGAATTTCACATCAGTGAGAATTTCCACGTCGGTGATAATTTCACATCAGTGAGAATTTCCACGTCGGTGAGAATTTCACATCAGTGAGAATTTTCACACCGGTTGTGATTAAACATTCCCAGTTCATGTCTTATGAAACTTAGCCTATCCGAACTTAAAGGTTTAGTGAAAATATCAGCCAATTGATGTTCAGTGCCAATAAATTCAAGAGAAATATCACCTTTTTGATAGTGATCTCTTAGGAAATGGTGTCTTACATCTATGTGTTTGGTTCTAGAGTGAGATACAGGATTCTTAGAGATGTTTATTGCACTGGTGTTATCACAGTTGATTGAAACATGTTTAAAAACGTATCCATAGTCCAAAAGAGTGTGTTTCATCCACAGAATTTGTGCACAGCAACTACCAGCAGCTATATATTCTGCTTCAGCAGTAGATAATGCAACCGAGTTCTGTTTCTTACTACACCAAGAAACTAAGGATTTTCCAAGCAAATGACATGTTCCTGATGTGCTTTTTCTATCTAACTTACAACCAGCAAAGTCAGCATCTGAATAACTTATTAACTCAAAGGATTGTCCTTTTGGGTAAAACAAACCTAAGTTAACCGTGTGTTTGAGATATTTAAAAATTCTTTTAACAGCAAGCAAATGAGATTCTTTTGGGTTAGCTTGAAATCTAGCACACATACACACACTAAACATAATATCAGGTCGACTAGCAGTAAGATAAAGTAAACTACCAATCATACCTCTGTAACTTGTTTGATCAACTGGTTTCCCAGTTTCATCTGCATCCAATTTACAGGTAGTACTCATAGGAGTTTCACTTTCCTTGATACTATTCAGACCAAAACGTTTTAAAAGATCCTTTGTATATTTACTCTGATTCAAAATAATACCATTTTCATTTTGAAATACTTGAAATCCAAGAAAGTACTTAAGCTCTCCCATTAAGCTCATTTCAAATTCATTTTGCATACTTTTTGAAAAATCAGTACATAAAGAGTGTTTAGAAGATCCAAAAATAATATCATCAACATATATTTGTACAACTAAAACATCTTTAGAAATTCTTTTAATGAAAAGAGTTGGATCAGCAATCCCTTTAGTAAAACCTTTTGAAATAAGGAAATTGCTAAGTCTATCATACCAAGCTCTTGGAGCTTGTTTTAAACCATACAAAGCTTTAGAAAGTTTAAAAACTTGATTTGGAAAATGGGGGTTAGCAAATCCAGGTGGTTGTTCTACAAAAACATCTTCAATTATAAAACCATTTAGAAATGCACTTTTTACATCCATTTGATATAACTTGAAATCCAGATGTGCAGCATATGCAAGTAAGATCCTAATGGCTTCTAGTCTAGCTACAGGTGCAAAAGTTTCCTCATAGTCTATGCCTTCTTCTTGACTATATCCTTGTGCAACTAGTCTATCTTTGTTTCTAACTATATTTCCAGATTCATCTACTTTATTTCTAAAAACCCATTTTGTGCCTATTGTCAAAGTGTCCTTGGGTCTGTCAACTAATTCCCAGACATTGTTTCTTTCAAACTGATTTAATTCTTCCTGCATAGCTATTACCCAGAATTCATCATTGATAGCATCATTGATATTTTTGGGTTCCAGCTGTGAAAGAAAGGCTTGATGTTCAACCTGGTTTCTTAGAGAAGCTCTAGTTTGTGTTCCTCTATCAAGATTACCAACAACAGCTTCTAAAGGATGATTATTTAGAATCCTCGTTGATCTAGTAAAGATTGGACTAGAAATTTCAGGTTCATCTATAGGTTCGGGTTCAACAGAAGCAGATTCTGGAGAAAGTCCAGAACTGGATACTTTTATAACAGGTTCTTTAGATTTATCATTAAGGTCCAGAATAGATAAGTCTTCTTCAAGATTTTCAAGAGAGGTTTTAGGCTCATGTGGATCAGTTTCATCAAATTTGATGTGAACAGATTCTTCCACACATTTGGTTTTCTTATTGAATACTCTATAGGCTTTACTTGAAATAGAGTAACCCAGAAAAATTCCTTCATCACTTTTGGAAGCAAACTTATCCAGATTATCTTTAGTATTCAGAATAAAGACTTTGCAACCAAAAACATTAAAGTAATTAACCTTAGGCTTTCTATTGTTCCACAATTCATAAGGGGTTTTCTTAAGAACTGGTCTAATCAAGACTCTATTAATAACATAACAAGCTGTATTTACAGCTTCAGCCCAAAAATAAATAGGCAGGTCATATTCATTGAGCATGGTTCTGGCAATTTCTTGAAGAGTTCGGTTTCTTCTTTCTACTACACCATTCTGTTGGGGTGTTCTAGGGGCAGAGAAGTTATGAGTATAGCCATTGTGTGAGCAATAAGATTCAAAATCTTGATTTTCAAACTCACGACCATGATCACTTCTCAGGGTCTTAATCTTGAGTCCACTAAGATTTTCTACAGACTTGGAGTATTTAACAAAGTAAGAACAAGCTTCACTTTTGTGAGCTAGAAAATATACCCAATTATATCTAGAAAAGTCATCTACAAGAACATAAACATAGTGCTTCCCATTTAAACTAGAAACTCTTGATGGTCCAAACAAATCCATGTGAACCAATTCAAGTGGTTGAGAAGTTGAAACTTCTTTCTTTGATTTAAAAGAAACTTTGTGTTGTTTTCCCTTTTGACAGGGGTTACACACTCTATCATTTGGGAATTCTAACTTAGGTAGGTCTCTAACTAGGTTTTTCCTAGAAAGTTTTCTAAGTGAGTGAATGTTGCAATGTCCTAATCTTCTGTGCCATAGCCAAGATTCTTTATGAAAAGCATTCAAACAATTAATATTCTGCTTAGCTAAAGAATTCAGATTAACAGCATAAACATTTTCATTTCTTAAGGCAGAAAATACCAAAACATTCTTAGAATCAAAAACTTTGCAAGAATCATTTTCAAATTTAACATGAAAACCATCATCACATAACTGAGAAATACTTAATAAATTGTATTTAAGGCCATCAACAAATAAAACTTTAGAAATCAAAATTGAATCAGTGTTACCAATCTGGCCTAGGACGATGATTTTCCCTTTTGAGTTATCACCAAAGGTGACAAAGACTCCATCAACTTTTATTAAACTCTTGAAACAAGAGAAGTCTCCTGACATATGTCTTGAACATCCACTGTCCAAGTACCATGTCTCTTTACAGGAGCTCTTTAAGCAAGTTCCCTACAAAACAGATTTAGATGGGAGATGATTTTGGTACCCAGATTTTCTTGGGTCCAGACAGGTTAGCCAATAACACTTTAGGTACCCATATTTGTCTAATGGGTCTCATATAATTTGTAGAATTGACATGCTTTGAAAGATAAACTTTATTAGATCCATAGCTATGTATATAACTGGTTGAAACATATGAAGTTCCAAAATTACCTTCATTCTGTCCAGATTTAGAAATGAATCTAGTTTTAGCAATTTTCCTTTGTCCAGGTTGGTATCCTATACCAGTAGTATATTTAGGTGCTACTTGCTTTCCTAGCATCTGTGTTAGAGTATTCTTGCCATTGGTGAACTTCTCTAAGTCTTTTCTAAGTTGCTCATTTGACAGTTTCAGTTCTGTATTTTCTTTTAACAGTTGAGCATTTTTCTCTTTTTCAATAGTAAGTTCGGTTTTAACTGTAGTGGTGAGAGCATGCTGTTTCTTTAATGACTTGTATTTATCCTTAAGTTAATTACACGTTTCTTCCAGCATATCACAGTATTCAAACAGTTCAGATTTAGACATGTTATCACCTTCAGAATCATCTCCAGAATAATATGAATTTGAAGCAGGAGTTTCAGCAGTTACCTCAGAAGTGTTTGCCATAAAGCACATGTTGGCTCGATTCCTTTCAGAGTCTGAAGATTCAGCTTCACTTGTGCTGTCTTCTGAAGCACTCCAAGTAGCCTTCATAGCTTTTTTAAACTTATTGTCCTTATATTCATATTTCTTTTTATACTTCAGCTTTGGACAGTCGGCTTTAATGTGTCCTTTTCTCTTGCACTCATAGCAGACAACATCATCTGACTTGTCATTCTTCTTCCAGTCCTTTTTCCATTTGCCTTGGTGATCATACTTACCCTTATAATTTGTTTTTCTGAAGAACTTCTTTTTCCTATAAAATTTCTTAAATCTTCTAGCAATGTGAGCCATCTCAGCATCACTGTCAGAATCACTTCCACTGTCTTCACAGCTTGAACTTTCAACTACAGCTTGAAGTTTTTCCTTGTCCTTATTCTTTGAGGTTGAGGATTTGAAAGCAACAGACTTTCTTGCAGGTTCATTTTCTTCCTCTTTGTTCACTTTAAGCTCTTCTTCATACATAATCAGCTTGCCAATTAGTTCCTTGACAGGTAGAGCAGCTATGTCACATGATTCTCTGATTGAGACAGATGTGCCTCTCCATCTATCAGGTAGACATCTCAAAATTCTCATAATTTGTTCCTTCGATGAGACATCCTTTCCCAGCGAGATCATTGTATTGACAATTTCGTTGAACCTGAGATACATGTCAGAAATGGGTTCGTCAGGCTTCATTTTAAAATTATCATACTTGATAGTATAGGTGTTCAATCTCATTTCTTTAACATTAGTTGTTCCTTCATGAGAAACAGCTAAGGTATCCCAAATTTCAAAAGCAATTTTACATCCAGAAATTCTATTAAACTCTTCATCTCCTAGAGCACAGTACAAGGCATTCATAGCTTTACAGTTGTTATTGTAAGCAGTCTTTGTAGGTTCATCCCAAGTAGATCTAGCAGTAGTAGGAATTTTGTATTCTGATTCAATAGCAGTCCAAATATCAAAACCTATGCTTTCTAGATGGATGTTCATTTTCAGATTCCACTGAACATAATTAGTTCCATTGAAGAAAGGTGGCCGGTTAGTAGCAGCACCCTCAAGTCTATTGTCCATGATGAGAAAATTTTAAAGAGATAAAAATTTAGAAATAACAGAAATTTTAAGAACTTTAAAATACAACTAAAATCACAGTTCAAAAGCAGAGTACTTTTAGAAAGTATTTTCAATCCCTCTGATACCAAGTGTTGGTCGGAGTGGTTTACTCAAGAGGGGGGTGAATTGAGTACCAATTAAAATTTCTATATTTAAAAGCAGTGTCTTAAAGACCCCCAAATAAAATAATAAATTAAACTGTAGTGAATTTATATTAATGTAGAGATTCTGTTAGGTTCTTAAGGGATTGATTAATTCCCAGTTAATCAACACAGGAGTGTGTGATTATCTTTTGAAACTAACTTACTAATCTACACTTAACATAAACACTTGCTAATTTAATTATCAAAGTAACTTTAAAAACAGTATTGGTTTTAAAGTGATTAGCAGCGGATTAAAACGTTGAAATAGATGGCACAACAATGTAACCAAGAGGTTCAGTCTCAAGCCGAGACTTAGTCCTCTCAAAAGTTTATATAAAAATGATCCACACCCTGGATCGGGGTTCAACAGTTTACAACTGTCCAGGTCCAAGACCTCTACCACTGTTCTTCGTGGGAAACAGTACAATAGCAACCAGATGTCCAGGTCACACACGACCTCTACCACAGTTCTTCGTGGGAAAGAAAGAATGAAAGAGTTTTGTAAGGATTTACAGATCCTTCAGTTTGAGTACAGGAGACAGTGTATGTGTTAGATATAGCAGATAACACACACTTCTCGAAATGAATGGTAATAAATCACAGAACAAGAGATGTAGAGTTTAGAGATTGTTCTGGTGATTTCAGTATAGCTCTGGACTCCTTGAATTTGATTGGAAGTGAGTCTGAGTCCTCTTCTTGTTTCTGTTGAGAAACAGAGTGTCGTATGCTCCAGGTTCACAGGTGGTGAGAATGTAGTCGATGAAGTTCTTCTTGTATGCACAGAACACTTCTCGAGTATGCTTGATTGTCTATGAGCTTCTCTGTGTTCCTCTTGTTCTTGTGTCGTTTTTGGTATATTGGATGCACCGCACTTTTCTGGTTCGCTTCTTGATGTTTGTTTTCTTCACACGTTCGCCTCTTGTTCTGGTATGTAGTCTTCTCGTATTTATCTCCCATCAGGGGACAGAAAAGATTTCTTTTCAGCAGGTACGAGGTACGGGTTCCTGACATCCGACAACCTTTATCAGATATTTGACAAATCATTAAAATGTATGATATGACCGTTAGATAGATTAAATATAGGAAATAAAGAAATTCAAACAGTGAGTTGAGTGATCGGTAGGTAATCAGCATCGGTAGCTTGAACATCGGTAGCTTGAACATCGGTAGCTCAATGTCATTAGTTGCTTTGACTCTATCGGTGGCTCTATGCGTCGGTTGGTACATGCATCGGTAGCTCCATGCGTCGGTAGGTACATGCATCGGTAGCTCCATGCGTCGGTGGCTGTGAGTCTATCGGTAGCTTCGTCCATCGGTGACTCTTATTCCATCGGTAGCTATTTATACTTACACCGGTAGCTCTACGTTTGTATCGGTAGCTGTATTTATAAGTACATCGGTAACTCTGTGTTAAGTCTATCGGTAGCTGTCTGTCGGTAGACTAAGTCTATCGGTAGACTGGTTACCGGTAGCTCTTTATCAGTAGCTATAGGCAGATTACTTATCTGTTTTATGCAGAACACATCCGATTGTGTTAGAATCAATTTATAACTTGTATGAACATGGATAAATGATGATTAACATATTCCAAAGACTTATTTTAAAAAGGTGTTATTGGTTTGATCATAGATTTAAAAGAATTAATGTATAGATCAACAATACTTAACAATATCATAGAGAATGAAGACATAATTGGGATTTTCAACACAAATAAATACATGATTGAGATTATCAAAACAGGTGAGGTCAACAGTTTTCTTGAGATATATGGATACTACTAAGACATTTTCAGATATTTAAAATGATTATGAAATCCACTCACCACGTTGACTAAGAAGGAAGCCATGCTCTTTCCGATAGATGAATGTGAGGATAATTTAAAATAAAAAGTGATATGGATGATAAATGAAAAAATTCATACAATACCCTACATTACATAAGTATTTTTGATATATAATGTTGCATCAAACAAAGGACTAAGATGAATCCTCATAAAGAATCATATGGTGATACATTATCCCTCTTTCTTATTTAAAATTCTCGAAAAAAATCCTTGAATTGTGATTTGAAGCTCGAAGAAATAATTTTTTCACCAAAGATATAGAGGCAATATTTTAGTAGTGTAATATGTGATATATATTCGGATAATATAATCTTGATGTATATATTTACACATAAAATGTTGAATATGCATCCTAGAGGATGGTTGGAGTTTATTAATGATTACGACCATTCAATACATTTCCACCCCAGGAAAAAAAAGAGGTTGATAATTCTCTATTTTAGAAAAACCATGCTAGTTTTCCCATTATACTGATTGAAAGAGATGTAATGTTTGTGGGTTTTTTGAAGATAAATATTGAAATCTTGGGAAAAGGGGATAGTTCTTTTCTTTCTTATATTAATTTTAAACCATCCATCCATGAGAGTATTTAGAATGTGAATAAAGAAGATTTGGAATAATATGTGAACGTGAAGAATGTTCTTTGGTTCAAGCTTGATCATTCTGGAATGATAATGTCTAGAAAATGTTCTTTTGATTCTTCAATACCAAAATTGAAGGAGTAGTTGGATGAAGCTAAAAATTATTCACTCGCAATTGATCCTTGATGTATGATGGTGGATAAATTTATAAAATATTATTTCTTGTGGGATAACATGGAAATTGATATTTCAGAGTATTAATCTGTTTCCTGGGAATGTCAAAAAGAATAAAGCTAAGAATTAAAAATATTAAGTCATGTTAAAACAATTATACATATAATAATAGAAATGGGAAAACATTATTATGGATTTTTTCTATAGACCCCCCCAAAATATAAATGACATAGTGTTTTTAGGGTTACAATTAACTAACTTAAGAAATTTGGGAATTTTATCACTATTAGAGAATATTTCTCTATTAAACAACATACTCAATTATAAATAAAGGATGTTATGAGATTTGATATAGCACTACTCAAAATAATATCTTGTAGGGATCCAAGGTTTACCTCAATGTTTTGGAGAATCCTTCCATGGAATCAAGATATATAGTTGAGTACTAAAACTGCTTATCATCCTCATAAAGATATCCAATCTATGAAGTTCATTCAAACTCTAATGTTCATTTTGAGATAAGTATCTATATATTTCAAAGTGGGATTAGATAAAATAATTCTTTGTTATAAATCTCTTTTAATAATTGCATTCACTCAAGAATTAAGATACATCTTTATCAAGACATATATGATAGGGAGTGTATAACTCTAATTTGTTGGGATGATATTGGAGATAGAAATCTATAAGGATTTAATCAAGCTGAGGAATGATAAATGAAGGTTACAACCATTAAAATTACATAAAGGAAGCTTAAAGTTAATAAAAAACTTATGTTGACAATCATTTTTGAGATCTATAATTTTATATCAGTCAAAAGGTATTCCAATTAATACCTCGATAGAATAATTTTATAATACTTGGAAAGAATTATATATTCATCTCTATTTATAAAAATCCCCTATAAATTTTTAATTATATTGGGGTTATTCATTATGTATTAGAACAGTGACTAGATATATTTCAAGTTAAGGATGTATTCCATGTATCTTAACTAAAGAAGTACATACTTGATCCTTCACATTACTAAAATTATATTTTTTATAACTATATCAAGATATAACTTATGATGAAAAATTAGTAGATATTCTTGATCAAAGAGAGAAATATCTATGAAAAAAGGCCACTCATCTTGTTAATGTTTTTTGGTGAGACCATAAAGTTTTCGATGGTGTGTGGGAAACGAAGGATGAGGCGGGGTAGATGTATCCTCAGTTTTTATATCAAATTAATGGAATTTTTTGCAAATTTTTTTATATGGGGATAGAACTTAACACCCCGATATTTTATGATATATTTCTCTTTAAATTAACATAATTTCTTATATACCTTGCTTTAAATTCAACAAGAATTTAAAAGTAACTAATAAAAACTATTGAAATATTATTATTGAAGGGTTATATCATTTCTGAAATAATAATTTCAATATCAACATGAGTGAATGTTTTATTATTTTTTTCAAAATTATTTATTTATTATTGAATATTGAAAATACAGATTTTTGTAAAAAAAATAATTTAATTTAATTAAAGTATGTTAACTAAAAGTGACATTATATATTAGATTTGGTTTATATTGATATAATATCGATTTATTTATAATAATATAAGGAATATAAATTTTAATTTTTTTATATATTTTAATTTTTTTAATTAAGAAGGCTTTTTTTATATAGTGTTTCCCATTACCTTTTCTGCATAAATATTAAAATTAATTTCTACCACATATACAAATTTAAACATAAAAAATATTCCCCATATTCAGAATAAGGACTTTCAAAATTTCTAAAAATGTTTGTGACACCTAGATATTTTATGAAAAAAATAAATTTAATTTAATTTCATACATATCTTATATTACATGGGACACCACGTTTTAACAAATAGTAATATAATATAATAATTGTTTTTATTTAAACATGACCTATATAACCTAGAAATTATATATTGTGTTATGAATAGAAAAAAACAATTTTTAAAATTATGTATGAATGTTTTGTATGAAAAATATATATTTGATAAATAAGTGCCTAATTTTCAATAATTGTTTGATGCACTTTGAGATGACATTTTTTCTCAAAAACACCATATTATTGTTTCTTATGCAAGAAAATAAAATTAATTTCATCCACATTTAGAAAAAAATATAATTAAAAACAAACTTCATTTCTGGAAAAATTCATTTAGAAATATCGAAGGGTGAATTATTGTAATTTTCCTAAAAAGTTTGATTTTTTATGAATAATGAAATCTACATTTTTTATTCAAAAACTATCTTTTTATTTAAAAATTTACAAAGATATGGTAATTTGAAAAAATGTTTTAAATGAACAATTATATGATCTATGATATTATTAATCTATTTTATATCTTTTCTTGAAAATTATTTTTTTCTTTGATCCTAAAACCTTCATTACTTATGAAAACGTATTTTTCTAGAAAACTACTATTTATTTGAACCTACGAGATTAATTTTAAATTAAATTACTCAAATTATATGAATTTAATATTATAAAATGGATTAATAATTTAGAATCTGAATATATAATATTATATAATCATATAAAATTAATATTTGGTCATAATGATTGTTTAAAAATAATAAAAATTAATTACCATAATTATTTTTAAAATGTGTTTACTGAGGGTTAAACTAAAATAATTTTTGTTAAAAAGAAACTAAATGTTTCCAATTCATATTTTATATTCATATTTCAACTTCAATCAAATAATATTTAATAATGATCTATTTTGGATCCTTTTTTGTTTCAAAAATATTGGTATATGTTTTCCCTTGAAAAAATTGAAGGGCGTTCTCTCCAAAATTTATAAAATGGGCCACAGTTTTCTCTCATCTTAACACTTATAAATACTTTTTTCTAATAAATACTTTCAAAATAAATTTATAACTTCACTTTAAACGTTCTAGAGGAATTACTTTTACTATTAAACCCTCATAAGAATTATTTTTATGCAAAGAAAAAGAGTTTTTACAAGGAAGATGTTTCATACTTAACCAAGCAATATTGTTTTATTTCTTCGTAAACCTCACCCAAATATAATTAAAAATGATGGAGTTATAACATAACTATACTAATTATAAATATATTTTATAATATCTATTCAATAACCAACATCCATATCCTCATCCAGTAAATAGGAAACAAAAACTTCCAACATTTGTATGGCGTACTACTACCTCGTGTACTGATGTAGTTCATTTTCCATCACAACATATAATGGGTAGATATAATGACGGATAATATATATATATATATATTATATTTATAACATAATTATAATTACATAATTATAATAACATATATACAGTTTTATCTTCTAATCCAATGGAAAAAGATAATGTCACTCTTACGTACATGCGGACTACCGCCTCAACGAAGCAACACGATATTGTTTTCATTTTATATTGAAATGGAAGATAATAACTTTATATTTCTTAAATAAATATGATATATATGATATGAAAATTATTTTATAAATTTTAATTAATATTTTACTATCCTTCATTCTGTACCTCAAAAAAATGTATACATCGTTCGTGTGTACGTACGAATTATGACCTCCATGAACAGTGTAATTAATATTTTCATCTCTAACATCTATAAATGAATATAAATATGTATATAATTAATATATATTATATTAATATCAATATTAAAAATATTTTTACTATTTAATAGTAATAAAAGTTCAAGGATGAAAACTATTGATCTGGAATATATATGATAAATGACGTCATTTTGACCTGAAAGTGTGATTAAAACAAATAACTATTAATAAATAATTGACAAAAGCATTATATGTAGATTTTATATGGTATGATATATATTATTTTGTTTTTGGAATATATTTATAATATATCTATATTTATTATACGATATTCTTAACTAGTTTGAATATATTCAAGACATGATGTAAGGGATTCCTAGTCTCTCTTTTATTTTTGGGAGACATATGTCATATTCAATATCATTTTTTTGTATTGTGTACATACATACACTTTGAAATATTATATCTTGAATCACCATATTTTCAAGATATTTAATTTTTCATATGATTGTATTATTTAGTGTGGCTTGTGATTTAATAACTTCAATTATGGTAAGGGATTTTCATCACAATTTTATTTTTATAGGTCACATGCCATATTCACCAATTATTCTTATTTTATGGTGTGCATACTACCCATGAATGTGTTTTATGATTTTTATCATAAAAAAATATTTTCAAAATATATCTATATATCTTTATTTCATTATATGGTCATATGATTCAAATGTTACTAAAGTGGTAATGCTTTTATGTTACAATATCATTTTTTATTAGGATTTTTTATAATTATGCTTCCGATATTGAAATATTATGATCTATATTTCATGAAAACAATTTTTTCTATTCTCCTTTATTTATTTATAGGGATCACATTTTTTACTTTTATTTTCCTCTCTATAGAAACATAAGATATTGAAATCATGTTTTTTTGGAAAACCAAAATATATATCTCATTGATAGGAAATCCTTTCCCTTTCATGTTAATGTCTTATAAAAATGTTTTAAAGAATGGTCTTACTATAATTCAAGGATTTTTTAAATTTATTTTTATCCATGTTTTATTTTTTTGCATAATTAATTAAAAATAACCTTCTTTTCATTTTATGAATTTGGTACTTCTGATTTTTTACTACAAATGTGGAAGAAATGTTTTTCCTAATGATTACGGAAAGGATACTGTTTCTCGTCATCATAATAACTCATTGATTTAAATCAGAGTTTAATATTTTTTGAGGATCTATTCAAATAAAAAATTTCACTCAATAATTAAGAACGTTTTATATTTTTAAAATGTTTTCTCACAGATGATGGTTTATTTTACTCAATAATGTTTTTAATGATATTTTCATGGAATTTATATTCATAAATGACAAAAAATGTTAATTCTACATATTATATATGAGGATATGATACTATGATACTGTCCTTATTATTTTACTAGATGGATTATGACTTTTATAAAGATATATTTATAAAATCCCATTTTTTTGCTTTGGCATATTCTTATTAAACTTATTCCATTTCATGTGTTATGATCTGATAAATGTTTTGCAAAACCCATTTCATTTCTATGGGTTATGGTATGAAGAATTTATTATGATCATGTGAAACAAATATATATTATTTTTATTATCCAATTGGTGGATCCATAAGTATATATCCCTCTAATTCATTGTGTTGTGATTAATGTTCAATGAACTCAAACTGTACATGCAAGGATATTACAATTGAAAAAGAGGGCACATGAGTGGTTATCCCAACCTAAAATAGGTTACACTATAGGTTCTCCCATTCCCAAATTAGGTACATTGGTGGTTATACCATCCCTACCATACTATTACTGTCTTGGTGGGTATCTATAACATATAAGTTTCTATTCACATGTGTATTACACAGAACTATATCATATGATAGTGTTATGATCTCATGGATTGTGGGATGTTTATTAGATTATGATCCATAATTTAGGAAATTCGATGATTTATTCCAATACTCGTGATTATGTGCTTTGATATGTATGTTTTGGTGTTCAATTTTTAAGATTGTGTACTCATACTGATATTCCCATGTTATGCATTTTTTATCATTGATATCTCCCTCGATTAACATTACTAAGATTCTATGATCACCCATTCTTGTTTTTTATTTCCCAAGGTTATAATAAAAGTTATTACATATGATTTCTCATAGAAGGGTAATAATTACGAATAACATAGTGGGAGATGATGTAGTTAACATATGAACGATTTGTGTGTATACAAAACATTCCAAAGGCACTAGACCAATATGATTTGGGCATGGATCATTATGATATGTAATGATTATTCAATCTATAAAGAGGTAACATCTAAGTATTGAAATCATGGGTTATTATAGTTGATATGAGAAAAAAATTTAGTTAACTATTGGAAACTAGGATGATTAAAATTTAGTGATAATCCAAGGAGTTATTAAAATTATAATAAAATGACCTTGAATTTTTGTAAATAAGATAGCGAGTGGTTTCTAATAAATTATATCCCTATCGTGATACTACATGTAGATGTGGATATAGAACAGATGTACCTAGGGATAATGACTCTAAAATATATAATTGGGCTTTTACTAGATCATCACCAAGTTTATGAAAATTGACCTTACTGCACACCAAGTTTTTCATTCGCTGGGGATATGTTAAAGATATTAAAAAACTATTCATGAACCATCATGTGGGAATTAAATAATGAACTCAAATGCCAATTTTAAGCCTATGTTTTCTTAAATTGAAAATAATTTTCCATTATATAAAATTCCATTAAGTTATTCTCCATGATTATGTTGTTACCCACCATGATTATTTTTTCTTACACTATGTTTTTTGGTTTTACTCAATGGATGGGACCTGAAGGAACTGTGTTGATTCTGAATATTATAGAATACGAATTGATTTTCCTCCTAAGAAAAAAAATGTTAAGGGATATATAATTAAAAATTTTAATATTATGATCATAAAATGTTATCAGGTTATGAATGATATTGAATATTGAAATGAGAAATGGGGGGAAATTTTTTTCATTCCTTTCTAAAGAAATATAAACATTCTATTAGTGGTTTTTATGATCCACTAAATGTCGATCAATAGATTATTACTATTGTAAAATTATTTTCCATAGTCCTATTTTTGGATCCTGAAAAATTCATTTTTTATGACTATGTTTTAGAAGGAAATGTGGAAAATGGTAGAATATAATCAATAATACAAGTCAATATGAATTAGTTAATTACAAGGAGTGAGATGAGATTAGGATATTATTTTTCAATAATTACTCTTCATATATTATTCATATGAAAATCTATGAGGAATTCCATGAGTTGAAATATAAGGATGATAGATCTTTAGAAACCTATGGGGAAATTTTTACATGACTTGTGAGGTATGTATTTGATATTATAATCCAACACAAATGTATGGTCGATTGATTCCTGAGTGTCTTAAAACCCAGTATCTAAATTCAGTTTTCCATAAAGGACTTCTGTAGAAACAAAGAAATAATTTCATGTACTGTCTAGGTGGTAATTTATATCCCATTTACCAATTAATATCATGGTATTGATAATAAATTAATGATATCATTCATTAGAAACTCTAAAAACCATACATAGAAGAAGATGAGATTTACTTTATGTTTGATGTATGAGAAAAAATAGTAGGAAATTGTCTTAATAGGATAGTAAATTATTTGAGTGTGGAAATGAATTTCTTCAAGTCACTGAATGAAAAAGTTATGGGAATAGGTTACGTAATGAATTAAATAAGGAAATAACTTCACAAAATTCCCCATTAAAATATTACTATTTCAAATGGATGGATTTCTGGAATTATGCTAAGATGTTCTCAAATATAAAGGTTAATGATGCTGATCAACATAAAACCCCTCTTATGTCGAGAGACAAAGTGAAATATAAGGTAATAATAATTTCTAATGAGGGTTATTATAATGATTGTAAATGTATATAATCAACATAAATCCAATAACTACTAATATCATATTTTTCTTTCCAACTCCAATATAGTTTTTTTTATTTTCTAAAAAACCAAATTTAAGGATAAGTGGTGACTAAAAAATTCAAAAACCAATAGAGAACCAAAGATATGACTCACATGATCCAAATGTAAAATTCAGAAAACATGAACCAAATCCAAATATTGAAAATTTGAAAATTCACCAACCAACCATGTTGGGCTATGAGGTAGGGCACCTCCCATATCGAGGATGGACACATCAACCATGTCTCCAATTGCACCGTCATCTCCATAATAAATCCTCATAATAATAAATATTTCATCTTATTTAATATTTCACCATAATAAAAAAATGTATATGGATTCAAATAACCACTACATATGAACCTCATGACTCCTACCATCAACCTTAATACTATACCATCATCGATATCATCGGCTGATCGCCACTGAAGATGATAGCTGAAATAAAAGAAGACACCTTTAAAAATCAAGACTAGGACAAAGATTCAACCCGTCATCATAAAAAACCATCACCCTAATCATCTTCAAAATTCCATCAATGATTCCAAGATCCAACACCATTCATATCACCACTATACAAGACAACCACCAAAAAAATCTGAAACAAACCATTTCAGTAATCGAAGGTCACCTTCCTCGACACTGCATCTTCTTCATACCCATCATCCATCATCAAAATGTACCACAAAATTAAGGTCTCACCTCATTAAATGAAAACATGAGGAAAAAATTTGATTACATAATTGTTTCAAAACATGATTCCATTTCATCCATGAAGGAAGAGAACCAAAACGACATAAAAGAATAAAAGTACCATAGGTTGCATGAGAAACACTTTAGGATTCCAAACACCACATCCCAAAACCATAGATTAACAACCACTATAGATCTAATTAATATAGAAGAAGTGGTACTTGAAGTTCGGGAATATATTTTAGTGTCGAGGTCTTTGAAATATGATATCACTATCGGGCTTAAACCCGAATCTAGAGACAAGATTGAGGAGACTCATGAGCACCTAGAAAAATGACAATTGCGGAACAACATATCCCAAAACAAATATAAAGTAACACCTCTAGATATCACCTATATATTCACAGTGAAATGGTATGTAAGAGAAGTTTTGGATTAGTCATATGCTTTATTGGAGAACCACCTATTGTGGGGAAAATAGAACCTTATTTAGGGACTTTCAAAAAGAAATGTGATTAAGATAAACCCATCAATAGAGCACTAGTGACACATTGAAACCAAGGCGAGATATCCCAAACTCAATGGGAGCCATGATAATATGGAAAATTAAAAGACGATATTAATATAAAGGAGAGAGTGGGAGGGGGAAGTAACTAGAGAGGGAATAACACCCTCTCCCCTCTAGGAAACTATTGAGTCCTAAACATACACACTATTATATAAATGAAGTGTTTTATAAGGGTAAAAAATTTAACCTAAATGATTAGATGTTGAATTAGAAGTGAAAACACTAATTTTATGATGATCACATCTCAATTCTATAAATATTATTTGGATGAATTTGGTGGTAATTTTCTTATGAAAATTCTTCTCATTATCTTTCTAGTTGAAAATTATGTTATCTTAAGAATGGATTTCATATCTATATAAATCCCAAACCAATTTCCAAGGATGGAGAGTTAGGGTTTCATATTCTAAGTCAACCATTAATCATCTACCAATGTGAGGATAAATATAAAAATTCCATGGAAATTTACCAAATATTATGTATCTTGATTCATATTAAAATTGATTTATATATCATATGTTTGTGGAGAAACATAATGTCACTGATGTGGCTATTATAAAAGTGTTTTTGAATGTATTTCAGTATGAGATTAATAGTCTTCCACTAAATAATGAATTTTAATTCACAATATAACGCATACCTCAGGTAACACTTATTTCAATGAATCCCTATAGAATAGACTCGATTAATTTAGAGCAATTGAAGAAGTAACTCCAAATGAATCTTGATAAGGGATTCATTCTTCAAGTGTTTCTCCATGGGGTGCATCTTATCTTTTTGTAAATAATAAATATGGATCGATGTGCCTCTATATTTATTATCAATAAATGATGAAAGATCAAAATAAATAAGAAGTATCATTTACAAAATTGATGATTTGTTTGATCAACTATGCATAACTCAATACTTTTCTTAAATATTCTTTCATTTTGGATATCATAAATTGATGGTCAAGAAGGAGGATATAACCAATATATAATTTCATACATTTTATGGACAACATATATATATATATAGTGATTCCATTTGGTCTTACTAATTCCCCCAGATTCTTCATGGATTTAATAAATAGTCAATACAGATTACCTTCATTAGTTCCTAGTAGTATTTATAGACGATATACTTATTGATTCAATGGGAAAGGAAGAGAATGAAAATTGCATAAGGATTGTATTGAAGAACCCAAGGAAGCAAAATCTATATGAAAAATTTACCAAGTTTGGTTTTTTTATATAATGTTTCTTTTTATGGGTCAAATAATCTCAAACAAGGGCATTTTGATGGATCTATCAAAGGGGAGACTATTAAATATTGTCCTAGACTATCCAAAATGACTCAAATATATATTTTTCTTGGTTTGATTGAATATTATTTATTTTTTGTGGAGAATTTCCTATGCCTATGTAATCCACTCAGTATGTTAAATAGGAAAGGAATCCAGTTTATTGGGACTAATTAATGTGATGTAAATTTCAAATAACCAATGATAAGTTGGTTAGTGCACCAAATATTATATTCCACTACAATATAAAAGTTTCTGTAATCTATAGTGATTCATTAGAGATGTTACTAGGATACATTCTCATTCCGAATTATATGATTATAACTTATGCTTCATGGAAATTGAATTTTCATGAGATAAGTTACCCAACACGTGATTTGAAACTATCTATGGTAATTTTTTCATTAAAAATATTTTTGAATTAAAATAATGGACTAAGGTGTGATATATTAGCTGAAAATAAAATTTTAATGTATATATTCACATATAATGATTTGAATTTGTTTTATATAACATGGTGGGAGATGATTATGAATTATAAATACTCAATATATTAACACCCTTTGAAAGAAGAAAATGTATCTGATGCATTCAGTTGAAAGGTTCATGCTAGATTATCCATGATGCGGATAAAAAATATCTAGTATTTATGTATTTAAAAATTATGGATATGAAAATTTGGAAAGAAGGGGATAAATATTATATTTCACAAATAAGTGTTCAACCATCTATCAATATAGATACAAAATAAGTGTAAATTGAAGATGTATAACTAAAAAATAATGTGAGAAATATTTACGAGTTTAACCTTCATTTTGATCCAATGATATGGTCTGAAACAATGTATATTTTCTGTATATAACATATTTGAAGAAGGATATCTTAATTTAATCTCATAGTTCTTTATTCTATATTCATATTTAAAGTAAAAAAATGTATATAGATATTGGAGAGTATTTTTGGTGGGATGGAATGAAGAGAGATATTGAAGAGTTTGTGTCTCAGTCCTTACCATGTTAGAAATTTATGGCTGATAGAAAAATATTTATAGGGATGTTACAACCATTACCCATAATAGAATGGAAATGTGTAAACATCATTATAGAGTTGTTTGTTGGACTCCACAAAACATATAAAGACCAAAACACTATTTTGGTACTAGTCAATCGTCATATGAAGTCATCACATGTAATTTACAGTAGAGAATATTTATATCTGGACCACTTTTCTTGGATATACAATAATAAAGTGGAAAGGTTTCATGTATTTCCACATCATGTTTTATCTGATTAGGATCATTAGTTCACATATATTTCATTGAAACGTCTTCAGTATGCTCATGGTATGGAGTTAAGTGTCATAATTGTTTTATCATTTTTAGATAGATGGTAAACCAAGAGGATTTTTTGAGATCTTGTTCAATGGATTTAAATGGTTGTTCGTATTAACACCTTCCTTTAGTCGAGCTTTCATACAACAATAATTTTCAATTGAGAATTCTGATAGATCCTTATGAAACCCTATATGGAAAAAAGTATAGAAATCCAATGTTCTTGGATTTAGTATTAGAAATAAAAATATTGGTACTATAGCTAGATGAGGAAATATAAGATAATGTTTGAGCTTCTAAGAAAAACCTAAGAGAAGAAAAAAATTCAATAGAGATGTTATTATGATAATCAACGATGAGATTTGGAGTATAATGTTGGTGATAATGTTTTTCTGTGAATTTATATAATGAATAAGGTTATGAGATTCAATAATAAATGAATAATATGACATAGGTATATTGTCTAGTTTGAGATTCTTGATCGAGTCGGGGTGTCAGTGTATTATTTTTCAGTTCCACTAAACCTCTCTCAAGTTCATGATGTATCCCAAATATCTCTCATGGGCATGTATATACCTAACCCTTCATATGTATAAAACTTTGGTGCATACCACTATAGGATGAAAATTCTTATGGGGAATAACCCATAATGATTTTGGATCATAGATTGAAAATTCTATGAAATAATACCACTCACCTGGTCAATGTTTTATGGTGAAACCAAAAATTCAAGGAAGCAGTTAGGGAACCAAAGGATATGATGATCGAGAAGTATCCTTAGTTTTTTTCCTAAAATATATAGAATTTTGAAAGATAAATTCATTCTAATGGTGGTTTAAGGTAACACCACGAAATTTTATTATAAAAAATTTAATTTAATTTAATTTCTATTATTGATTAGGTTTCAGGAAACACTATGTCTTAAAAAATTGAATTCTAGTTTTAATATTATTTTCTAAACATGACTATTATAACCTAGATGCTAAACATAGAGTTATTAATAGGGAATAAATTAAAATTAATTATGAAGGTTTTGATAAATAAAAAATATTTAAAAATAAGTACCCAATTTTTAGTAATCTCTTTTTATGCTTTGAAAATATATTTTTTTATCAAAAAATAATTTTTATTTATTTTTGAGAAAGAAAATAATAAAAAAAAAATTCACATTTTATAAAATTTATTATATAAAATTAACTTTATTTTTTTAATAATGATTTCAAAATTATCTAATGATGATGTTTTGGTATTTTTCTGAAAAGTTAAATTCTTCAATGAATAGTTAACATACTGATTTTTATTGAAAACTATTTTATTGGTTTAAATAATTTAAAAAGATAAATAATGTATTAAAATGATTAAAATTTTAAAAAAACATGTATTATTTTATTATTAATCCAATATAGTTCATTTTTATCTATATTATTTTGATTTTTGATATTAAGAATTTCGATACTTATGAAAACCAAATTCAATGGAAACCTAATTTTTCATCACGTCTGCTAGATTAATTTTAAATTATATTATAAAACATCTATTAAATAAATTTTATAAATTTTATTCAATATTTTGAATAAAAATAAATAATATTATATAATAATTCCATCCTATTTTTTTTATAATGAAAAGTAAAAATAGAAAACTTTATAATTGAGGTTAAGGTTAAAATATGTTTGTCTTAGGATAAAATAAAATTATAAGGGTTATAATGACTTAAAATTTAATGAAATTCATATTTAAATCCATATATAAAACATATATCATATCATTTTCCTAAATTATTAATTTTGGATCCCTTTGGTGTGAGAGATACATGTGTTTATATTTTTATTTAAAATCATTTGAGTGTGTTTTCTCCCACCCTTAAAAAGGGAACCCCCTCTCCCCCCGTTATCACACATACAATAAAGATCCAATACCAACCCAAATAAATTTCATACATCCATTTACACATCCTATTGATTTTATTTTGATTATTAATCCCTCGTAAGAAGCCTTTTTATTCCAACCATAAGAGGTTGTATGAAGAAGAGGTATCATTATTAACCGAGTGTTTTTGTTTTACTTCTTCTTCCACTTCTTGTAAATATTCTTTAAACTATCAGGAAATAATAAATCCAGTATATTAAATATAGTTATATTTTTTCAATTTCAAAACCCACATCCATCTAATTTTCCATAAAATGGGAAATGAAATTGTCGATCATCTATACAGTGGACTATGACCTCACAAATTGATTTAATTCATTTTCTACAACCATCACTCATTGATGGATATAATGATGGATTTAACATATTTTTTTATATTTATATAATAATTATACTTACATGAATATAATATATAATATACCATCTTACCTCCCAATCCTTTTTAAACTAATAACATCTCTCATGCTTACGTGGGGACTACGACCTCCAGAAAATGATGTGATACATTATTTTAGTTTTATTCTGACATGGATTGTAATAAGTGTATATTAAATTAATATATATTATATATATGAAATACATATTATTCTATACTATTTAATTAATACATAAATTTCTTTTATTCCATCCACAATAAAATGAAAACAACATCATGTGTACGTATACATGTTATCTCAATGAATGGTGTACTTCATTTTTTACCTCTCTAACAATTATGAATGGAACTAAATATAATTATAATGAATTTATATGATATTTATATCATTATTAAAATTATATATATGATTTAACAGTAATCATTTTATGAGTACTAAAACTTACAACCAATAATATACAAGAAAAACAATGTAATTTTATACCCAAAATAGTGATTTTAACAAAGAGTTGTTAATGAAATGGTGATAGAATATTGATAAGTAAATAATATATGGTATTATATATATTATTATTATTTTAGTATAATTTTATAATAAATATATATATATATAATAGTATTTTCAAACATGTATGAAGACATAAAAGATGTAAGGGAAGAGATTCATAGTCTCTCTTTTATTTCTGGGAGACATTTGACATATTCACCACTCATTTGTTTTGTGCGTTGTAGATACTTCACCATATAAATTTTATATCATAAATATCCTTATTTTAATAATATTTATTGATTCATTTTTTTATTCTTCAATCTTCTTTTGATTCCAGTGTTTCCGAATTTGTATGGTATTTCAACTAACTTATATTTTTTTAGGACACATTCCATAATCACCAATTATTTATTTTGACTAGTGTATATACTGACCATGAATTTAATTTATGATTATCCTCATGAAAATTATGGGATATTCATATCATTATATGATTCATTATTTCATGGGGCTTACAATTTATTTGTTACAAATGTGGAAAGGGTTTTACATTATAATCTCATTTTTTATTTGGATTATTTGTCATTATACTTATGATGATGAAATATTATGATCAATAGCTCAAGAAACACATTTATTTTGTTATCCTATGAATATTTTTATTCATTAAATGTTTACCATTCCATTTATACTCAATACATACAAAGGTATATTTTTTATGGAAAATTGATTCTATCTCCTTGGTAGAAAATCCATTCTATTGCAAGACCATGTTATATAAAAACATTTTAAATAATGTTTTAAATATTTTTTAATTATATTTTGACTCATTTTTAAAACATTTAATAATTTTTTTCAAAAAAATAAATGAAATATTCATGTCATTTCCTATTTGTGGAAATTTACACTATATACCAAAACTGCTAAGGGAATCCTTATTTTAATATGTATGACATAAACAATATTTCCCACCATCATGAACAGTCAATGATTTAAATATTACATTAAATGTTCTATAAAGTACTTTGAAGGAAAATTTTATCATCGATATTTGGAAAAAAATTATATTTTAAAAGGTTATTTT
Source organism: Viscum album (assembly GCA_963277665.1). NCBI lineage: Eukaryota > Viridiplantae > Streptophyta > Magnoliopsida > Santalales > Viscaceae > Viscum > Viscum album. Next base: position 1,422,025,693 of record OY728140.1, on the reverse strand, counting down.
TAAATTTGAATGTTAATTGTCATCAAGAATTTTTTAAATGATTTTTTAAAGGATTTTATATTCATCCATGAAAAAAACCTGTGATTTAACTTATCCTATATTATGGACATAATCCAATGAAACCATACATATTATTCCTCTTTATTTTTTTATGATTATGATAAATATATGTCAATAAAATATGTTTCTTTTCTATGGGTTATGATTTTGAAACCCGTTCATTTTCATGGGTTATAGTATGAAAAAATGTTTATAAAACCATTTTAATTCTTGAGGACATACTATGATGAATGTTTTATGATAATATGGAAACAATCTATGTGATTTTAATTAATGTATGGGTCATTCCATAGTTATGTATCCCTCAAAGGTATTGGGTAATGATTAATGTTCTCAAATTTCAAAGGGTAGATGAGAGGTTATACCCAAATCATAATAGGGGCACAAAAGGTTATCGAAATCCCAAAAGAGAGTAAATGTGAGTTGATCACAAGCTTGTAGCTGGAAAACAGATGGTTATCCCATTCCTAGCATATTTTGAATGTATTTTTGTGTAGCCTTGACATGATTTTCTATGCTCATGTGATTTCCTCATCTCAGTTGGTGAGGAGTCGACAATTAAATCCAAAAGTCCTGAGATCAAATCTCAGAAAAGACATATTTTTAGGTTACTATAATAGAACTGTAGTAGTATGGTATCTAGAACTATATCAGGTACTGTTTGGTTATGTAGCTACCAACCATATTCATCGGTTTGGGCTTTCAACATACAGGTTTGGTCTAGGAGTCCTTCAAGGCCTTCGAGCCACCAGTTGTTTTTGGGATAGTTAGGATTTAGAGCCTCCTCAAGGCCTTTGAGCCACCTCAAGGCCTTCATGCCACATGAATTTGTGCTTAATGAACCATAGAGACCCTATAAGAAGTAGTCTCAATATAAGGATTTATAGAATGAAACATTCACCAGTGCATAGAATATAGATTTGGAAGAATGATAGGATATGGAAATTACCATTCAGACTTGCTTGTGCAGGCACATGAAGCCTTGCCGAACAACCATGAAATGGTGGAGAGTTGACATCATGATATAAATGTTGTGGATGAGTAGTTCCAACTAGTTGCAATATGCATATATTTCTCAACGACCTTCAGCTGATGTCATTTAATTATACCTGTAGGAAAATAAATGGTTGCTCATTATCCATTAAAAAAATGGGGATTATCACAAATGAATAAAAATAGAAGTCCTTCAGTCTATTCAAAGTGTATGACATAAATCATGGTAGTATGCCAATTTTTCTCTTATGGATCATTATTTTTTTTATTATTTTATGATTTATATCTTATTAAATATCACTATTTATGACATGATTCTATATTATGTTCCTTGAAATTCAGGGTATGCTTTTCTAATGATATGATCATGTTCTCATACCCTTATTCTCATTTCATGCTTACTTGATCGTGGATTTCTCTATTTTTTACCCATAATGATCATGTGAGCTCCCTATTTCATATGTTTCCTTCTACATGTTGTGAAGAAATGTATTATTTATCATATTTCTATGCACTATTCTAGTTATGAATAAAATAGTGATAGATGATATAGTTCACTTATGAACATGTAGTTTCTTTACCAATGTTTTCAGAGGAAATAGGACTATAAGATTATAGAATGTATCAGTATGTTATATAATGAATATTAATATATTAATATGTAATATATACGTATGAGAATCATTATTATATATAATTTACCTTTAACTTTATTCATTATGAATAGTAACTATGGTAAAAATTATTGGCTTAGTAATGGATAAGTCGAGTAATTACGGATAAAAATAATGTGATAAGAAATTTAAAATATATCCAAAAAATTCATTCAATAATAATGTATTATTGATTGTGAAATAAATTATATTATAAGTCCATAATTTTATTAATGTATTTAAAGTTGAATTTTATGAATACTTGTTAAAATAACTTTACATTTATTTTATGTTAAAAAATATAGTTTTAAAATTATAAAAATCAAAAAAATATTAAAATCGGAAATGTAGGATAATATAAGGTCAAAAATTTTATACAATTTCCATTTATGAAAATTGTTTTACCTTATATTCAAAATTATAAAACTATAGGATTGATGATTTTTTTTACTCTAGTTAAGGTAAAAATGTATTACCGAAGGGTTTATACTAAATAATATAGTTTAAAATACAAATAAAAACTATGAACATATATTTGTTAATTTAAGGGATTTAAACCATATTATATCTTGTGTTATATATTCTGACCACATTGTGCCATTTTATCATGAATATGAATTCATTATATTTATATCTGTTTATTAATTCCATGTGTGTCCTTTCATTCACTATAAAAAGGAACTACCTCTCCTCTCTTATGTACTCCACCTGGAGCCACTTATCATGAGAAAAACATACCAAAAAATCTTATAAAAAATATTATCCAAATTATATAGGTTATTTAATTTTATAAAATCCAACCCAATGTACAAAAATAAGTTATCTAATGAAGATATTTTTAAATAATAGTTAACCATCTTCACCGAGTAATTTCATTTTTCATCTTATTTTACCACCTTAAATTATTTACTAACCATTATAATATAATGAAAACTAGTATGTACCATATAAATAGGATTTATTATGTTCATTTAATAATATTCAACCGTCTCTTTCTCTTTAAAATGGGAAACAAAACCATCGCTCGCATGTATGGTAGACTACTACCTCGTGAATCGATGGTATTGTTTTCTGTCACCTCCTTTCATGGATTTTAATAATGGTGAAAATAATTAACATATATGATAAAAATAAAATAATTTTAATTATTTAAATATAATATATCATCTAATTTATTTCCCTTCAATTCATTAAGAAATTATAATGTCACTTCTGATTATGTGTGGACAACAACCTCCACGATGTGATGTGGTTTTTTTTTTCAAATCCAATTTTCATGAATGATAATTAATATGTATATAATTAATATGTGTATAATTAATATTCATTATATTTATATGACGAATAAAATTAATATTTAATGTAACTATGATCAATATACAAGGACCTTAACTATGGAATGAAAACATACAAAAAAATAAAGCATTTAACACACAAAATATTGATAGTCATAATATAGTTTTATCAAATGAATAATAAGATATTATAAGTGGGTTATTCATGATATTATATATATTTATATGGTTATATTATGTTTTTATAATAAATTTAAATTTATTTTACATGATGATAAAAAAACTAATTAGGAAATTTGAATTTTAGTTAAGGGATTTTTTTCTCAATTTCCACTTCATTGAGACCTATTTGATATTATGCACCTATTTACATTAATGTGGATATATTGTTCCCATTTGATATATTTTAAAATATTAAATATATTTCATCATAATGATTAATGTTTCAATTCATATTTACTCTTACTCAATGTTATAATTTTAAATTTACAAATAAAATAGAAATTTATTTTTTAATTCCATGTTTTGGGATTGCTTTAATTTCTCATTGAAAAAATATTAAAATAAATCCTTCATAAAATCCATGTCTTTTATAATTCAATTTATATTTAAGTATTTACCATTTTTTACATCTAAATTTTAATATTCTTATGACATTATTCAATAAATTAAATTTTTAAAATAAAATTCAATCTTATTTCTCTTTTGATCAAGTGTATGTTTCTTTTATATCCATATTTTTCAAGATTATTTAAAAAAAATACTCTTTATTAACTAAAATTACATATTATGGATATTTTATCTTTCAATTTAATTTTTATAATGATTTAATGGAATATTTCAAATTTCTTCCAAATTGGATATTTTAAACATTCTATACAAAAGACAAAATGAATATTTATTTTTAATGTATACGGCGTTAACGTATTTTCTAATTGTAAAAAAAATTTATACTATTTATCTTTATATAAATGTCAAAAAAAATCAATTGAAAACTATTTAATGAAATGTTTTTTAAATGTTTCAATTCCATTTTCTATTATTCTCTAGATGATGTGATTTTTTTACAAATATATTATTTTTTCGGAATTAATGGTCATATTTTATTTCTTCATAATATTTTTCATTAACAATATGTTAAATTATAAAATTTATTCACATGATCCTCAGCCTAGTTGGTGAGGTATCCTTAAGTGAATCCACGTGACCCAAGTTCAAAACCTGGTGGAGGCGTATTTCCTGGTGCTATAGCAAGTTTATAGCAGGTACTGTAGCTGGAACTGTAACAGTACTGTACACGGTGTGGTACTGTATCAGGTATGGTATCAGTTTTGGTATCAGTTGCTATAATAGGTATTTTTCGGTACTATAGAAGCCGGAACTATTAACTTTAGTCCACCGGTTAGGGCTTGGAGTCCTTAGGTCCTTCACGCCACCTAGTCCTTCAGGTAAGTAGGGATTTCAGGCCAACATTAAGGCCTTCCGGCCACCTCAAGGACTTCAGGCCATATTTAGATGCCCAAGATAGACACGAAAAAAAAAGAGAATCCCCAGATGAGCATTCAGAGTAGGCGCACTCACCAGAGCAGAACCAATGGATTTGGAAGACTGAGAGGGTATGGCTACGCCATCAGGACAAGCCTGTTCTTACATAGTAAGCTTAGTCAGACGACCATGCGAAGGTGGAGAGCTACTATAATGATACAGATTCTGTTGAGGGGCAGTTCCTTGTAGTTATAGTCTGGTTGAATTTCCTAAGACATTCAGGTCATTTAATGTCTTTTAAGCATATTTTTCATGTAATCACTAAGCCTACGGGCCTTGTAAGGGTTCCCCTCATCCCTTGAAAGTGGGGTTATCAAAAACCAATAAAAATGAAGGCCTTCGGGCCATTTGGGTAAGATAAAAATTTTCTTGTTGTAATATTCAATCTATATTTAATTTATCTTAAATATTCATATTCATTCTATTATGGATATGATTATTCGATAAAACATATACCATTTTTTCATATGGTATTTTAATTTGAATTTTATTTGATTAACTAGGGTAATCTTAATATTCTATAATATTCACTCTATATTGATATTTTTTATAAGGTATATTTTTTTCAATTAAATAGATTATTTATTTTTTGAGTAATGAATTCAACATTCTGTGATATATGGGTCCTAAAATTCCATCTTCCCTCTATGCATCCATAGATATCTAGAGACAATTATTTGGATGGTGTTGTTTGATGGATTTTTATTGTATAATTACCCATCAAATAAATTTTTTTTGGTCTAAGGAGATTATGGTAATGATATAATGATTTTAAGACCATGCCATCTAATTTTATGCAATTAATTCATTGACAATTTTGCTATTATTATCCATGACATTATTACATTTATATTATCTATGGATGCATTTAGTGTTCAAGTTATTGATTATATGTCTAATGTTTTAGTCAAATATATTTACATATTTATTTTGAATCATTTATTCATGATAGCTTCAGCTACGCATATCCCTTTCTAAACTTTTAGTGGCACCCCTTACATTGTATCATTTACCTATGATATAAAGAGGGTTATTACAAATTATATCAAGGATGAAACAATTTTTCATCGAACATTTTTTATATTTTCAATATAATAGTGAAATTATGTATATATAGTATTCATAAATAATACTAAATTGATCAATCCTTTGGTGATATGACCCCTTGTATCTTATGAAAAATTTATAAAATAGGCACCGACTCTGGGTTAGTAGTGGTGGGGGTGTCACCAACAATATCCAAATTCTACATTTCAGTTGTACATTTTAACAAGAAGGTATCTACAGAGGCCTAACTATATGAAAGGAAACCTTAAGCCAATACAATATAATTTATGTAACAAGTGAACTACTAAGCATCAATAACTACCATGCTAACTATTTCGAGTTTTAATGTGAGACCACATCTGATTATGTAATATTTTCACTAATTGAGGGGGTATCTAAACCTTATATATTTAACATTCTCTTATTTATGGGGGAGTACTAACTCTTGGATAGAGGAACTGTAACATCCTAGGTACACAATAATAATACATTTTCATATTTATTTTCGTTTTAGTAAATTAAATATTCATTTTACAATAAATTTGATTTTATATTCGATGACATACCCGATATGTAATAACGGGTTTCTTTGAAATTTTATATTCCACACAACGTTGGGTCATACAAAAAATAATAATTTAATATTAATTTAAATGTTAGTCAATTCCTAGACATTGTATTGGTTGTAATGAATATAACTAAATACAATATGATTATACATATTTGTTTTATGTTTTTACCTGTATCAAATAAATTCTAGTGGATTAAAATAAGAAAGAATCCAATTTTAAGCATAAATACACTAATATTCTTTAAAGGAACGATTTACCGCCTTTAGATGGTGAACCCTATTTAAATATATTTTTTGTATCTTTTATATGTTCTATTTGACAAAATAAAATTATTCTTTAGAATTAGGACATCAAAATTTACATTGGGTAATTTTTTGGTATTTTTCTGCTAAAATTTATTTTTAATGAATAGTGAAAAATACTGTATTTTAATTCAAAACATCCTTTTAATAAAATTTATTTATATGGATATATTATCCTTTCAATACGTTTTAAATTGTAATTAGATTATATTTTTTCCATTTAATCCAATGTTGGTCATTAGATGTAATTTCACTTTGAAATTGGACATAAACACGTGTCAATATTTTTGATAGTTATTATTTCTTAAGAACATGCTTTTGTTTTGACAACGAGAAATAATTTTAAATTAATTAATGAAAATGAAAATTATATTTTTTTTAATTTGGTAAAATATACAATAATTTTTAATTCAGAATATAAAATATAGCTTCGGCCAATTTTTTGGTATTTTTTCTGAACAACTTCCATTTTTGATGAATAGCGAAAACACTCAGTAGTTGTTAAAAACCCAACTTTTACATTTAAATGAAATTTTACCACTTCATTGAATTAAATTTAGAAAATATAACATACCTAGATGTTATAAGTAAGTAGAATTTGATTCAATAAAATGAAACTATTTGTTGGTGAATGGTAGCTTTTTACTTTTATTTATCGCGGTTAAATGTAAATAAGGTAATCCAAGGTAAAAATAATATTACAATAATATTAAATTACAATAACATGTGTCCTAATACAATTTTTTGACACATCTCCGACCATGGGAATTCTTGGGTTGATTCAATGACCCCATAAATCCACATAAATGTTATAATGACACTTTATATTAATTAATTTAAAGTAATAATAAAAATGACAAAAACATATATCTTTTAGAAAATAAATTTTTTCATGGTGTTATATAAGTTATATCTTCAACTATAAATATTCATATAAAATATAAAACTATTTCCTACATAATGGTATTTGTTTTATTATTTTTCGACATCATATAAATAAACGTATTTATGACACAATAACCATGCAGTGTTTACCTCATTAATGAATGTTTTAAATAAAAAAGAATTTAAATATTAAATGAATATCCAAAACTAGTAAAATTCATATTATATGATTTTATTTCGAACAAGTGTCATGTTATCTTACACTGTAATGAGATTTGGATCTTTATAAATCGAAATTCATTATATAATAAAATAATATTTTCAAACATTTCTAAAGAGCCCCTCCTCCCCCTTATAAAAATCCATCACCTATAACACATTAATAAAACATGTCCAGACCCTTGACTCATCCAAACTTGGACCAATTAATCTCTCAACAACCCTATCTTCCTCATAGAATCCATCCTCTAGGAATATGGCTATTCAAGTAAACCTTTTGGTTCAAACCAAAGAGAGATACCCAATTTAAAGGCAACATTTTCTCTTAAGTTATTTTATTTTATTTTACTTCTACAACCCACTAAACACATTTTATTCCATTATTTAATAACAAAATAAGTATCCTAAATATACAAGGTTATTTTTATTAGATGTATTTGAACAACAAAAACACACACCCTGTCTAATGGGTAAAGAACATACTATTTCTGTGGACGACGAACTACTGCCTCACGAAACAATGATTCTTCAATTATCTTCTACCTCTATAATGGTGGCCAATATGATGGAACTATAGTTATATGTGATATATATTGTATTTATATTGTCTCTATACTTCTGTATTTTTCATCTATATCATACCATTATGGTTTCCATAATGGGTAAACATGATAATTTCCTTTGAGGAAGTGCGAACTACCGCACCCTCAATGTGATATGACTCGTTCATTCCATATGTGGAATGTATAAAGGATAGAGTTACTGAAATTATATATATGATATTATAATGGAATTATAATATACATATGTATCATTATGTTTTCATTCCATTAAATAAGAAATAGAAATGGAAGTAGTGTTCATGTGTACGTACGACTTACTGTCTCAATGAACTGTTCATTTAATTTTTTTACCTCAAAATGTTATGTAATATTATAAATACATATATATACTAGATACATGTGATATATATGATATCTATATCAAGAATATAATTCTATAGATAATGGGATTTTGACCACATGATCAACGTGTAATTATAAAATGATCATTTTTGACATAGGAAACAAATATTGACAAAATGACCATTATTAACTTAAATGATTTCATAATGTTTATAACATGGTAATAAGTTATATAAAATGAATAATAAACTTTTAAAATGTTCTTAAGAAATTATAAATTAACTGTATTTTATTATTCAGGAGATTAATGAACGAACGGTTCATATCGGACATGGGGTAAGGGACTTCATCTAATCTACTTTCATTGAGGAATATTTTATTTTATACACGACATTATTTTATACAGTGTATAAAAACCTTTTACATTTCATTTCATTAAAAGGAAATCTTTTTTTATGTGTAGTTTTACTAAATGAAAAAAAAGAATGTTTCTTTCAATGTAAACAGTGGCAACAACCTTTTCTACCACCATGAGTATTATTTGATCTATGGATTCCTTAACAAGCCGTAATGTTTTAAAAAGGAAAATAAAAACCATATATTCTTTATGTATTTTGGAATTGAAAATGGTTTTGATAATGTATTTTTATATCAATATATTTAAATGATGTGGAAATGTTATCCTTACTTTATGTTTGTCTTATGTGTTATGAATATATTATGGTTCATGGGAATTGGTTATGTATACGAGTGGTTCCGTGATAAACCTAGGGTGGGTGAGCACGAGATAGCTCTCAAATGGATTGGGTAATGTGACGGAGGTAAATGATAATGTTTCTCCTAAGAGATTTGTGGGATATACTATTATGGTATTCCAAATGTAACTCCCTACATAGCTGTGAAAGCTACAATGTATGTATTATATGGATTCTACAAGATACCTTTATGATTTATGAATTCTAGGTGTCATTCATAAATCTTATGATTTCATGAGGTATGTTAATGAGCTTATGTTTTGTATGTATTTACGAAATAATGATTTCTTTCTTTATTTTATAACCCTTACTGATCTTTTTAGTCTCATACCATGTTTTTGAAATGTTTTTCACAAGGTATAAGGTAGTTTAAGAGAAAAAAAGATCTCAAAAAGATTTATATCAATAAAAGAATTATTGTTTTCTTTTAATAATATTTAATTTATGAAAAAATGGATATTGAGTAGAAGTGTCTGCTTTGTAATTTTTGAGAAGTAATGTAATAGTTATGGACTAATTCTCTAAATATATAAACATGAAAAGATCCTTAAAGTGAATTATTATATTAATTCAAGAGTTTGTAATGTTTAAGGATGTAGACTTATAGGAACACACCCTAATATATGGGGTGTATGTGAACTCTATCTATAAAATATGGATGGTCATATTCTCATTTTTTATGTCTGTAGGGGAGTACCAAACCTCGTATATGGAGGAAAGATTGCCAACACATGGATGACTAAGTAACTCTATCACTACTATAACTGTATCACCCACCACCTATCATCTCTCCAAAGAGATGACATCCTCAGTATATTAAAATGAAAATTTGAATAGTTTATATTGACCTTGGGGTTTTTATTGTTTGTATCGATGTGGGGAGATACTCAGAATCGACGAATCATACATCCATGACCATCATTTGTGTGGTAGCCAAATTAAAATACTATAAATAACCCACCACATTATGATCCATTTAGGGTATGTAGTGTGTAATACTCTTGCTTAATCGATGTCATGTACATTCATCACCCAACTTGGTTGGAGCCAATATACAAATAATGTCTTGGATGATACAATCCCTAGGAATGTACAGTCAAATGATTTTCCATCATGTGGCATAGTAAAAACAATTTTATCACAGTACATAGAACATATGTGGGATACATAGAGTGTTGGAATTATTTGGCAACTAAACATGTAAAACAAGTACTTATTGAACAACCATTCTTGGAATACATGATGCATGTAATAGATCACATTATGTGGAGGTTCAATGTTTTGGCCAAGAATGTACACAAATAATTCACCAATTATTTTAGTACTATGATTAATATCATGTGAATATCTGTCATAAGGAACATGATATTTAAAATAACTCAATAGAACTAGTGATTCATAAATCGAGTCACACAATGGGGTTCTTTAGACTACATGTCATTTGGAATTTAAAAAAGTGAAAATATTTGAAATATAAAACTAAAAAAAATATAAATTAGGACTACTTATAGTTTGATTAGGTAAATTATTTAAAATTAAATTCTTCATTTGAATAAATATCTGTCTTCCACAACCGTCATCGCATCGCCCAATGGTCGTCCCTTCATTATTAGACAATTTAGTTTTATTTGGAACCTTAAAATCACTCCTCTATGATGTTTAATGGTAATATTATGTAGTCTGGCAAATTATCATTCTAAATTTAGTATAATTACCTTGAAAATCATATTGGGGTCACCATTACCTAAATCCATGAATTCCCGGGTTGTCTTCTATCACAGCTTTGTGAAATCACAATCAAACTCAATAATAGGTAACATAAGAACATTTAACTAGATGGTGGTAGAAGGACGTATACCTTACAATCCAAGGTTCAGATTGTGGTCAGCTTCCCAAAAACCCATAATTAATAGATAATGATGAATTTATTATTAATGGTGGAAAATTTTTCAATATAAAATGGACAATCAAATAAGATTTTATTACACAATTAAAAAACTATAAATAAAATTATTTAATCCTTGATAAATATTATAACTAAAATTAACCAAAAATTAATAAACCTCAATATAGTAATAATAATCATTAATAATACAAGATATAAAATTCTTGACTAACTTAGTGGATTCATCCCCATGTTCATCTAATGTTAGGAAGTAAATTGTTCAATTTTTAATCTTACATGATCAGGATGAAAAATATTATTGAGGTACAAAAATATTTCATTAATGTAGAAATAAATAATGAATTTTGATTATTTAATCCAATATCCTTTAGATATTTATCATTTTGATGTTATAAAAATTCTCATCTAACTGGACTACGGTAAAAAAAATTTAGGACAAAATAATATATTTATTTTGTGTATGAATTGGAAGAAAATGAATAAGTTATTCAAAATATATAATATTTACATCATCTATATATTTTTATTTTATTAAATTAAATTTTTTCTATATTGAAGTAGTAATTTTATGGTAAAATAATTTTTTAAGTAATATTTTTTTTTATCCTCTATAATAATTATGATAATGAAAAATAAGATAAATTATATTTTCACACATTTTAAATTCACATGTGTTTTCCATAAAAATAATCCATGATTAAATTATCAAAAATTAATTGATAATTAATAATTTATAAAACCTTTTATTATTTTCATTCATTTAATTATAATATAACAATTATTTTATTCAATCATGAGAGGTAGTGGATCAGATATCTCAACATAAAATATGAAAATAAAATAATAAGAAAACCTGGAAAAATGTTGTTTTCCAAATATTGATGATTATTCACATTCTTTAATCTCCAATTCCCTTAGAAACACATGAAATGAAAAGATTTTAAATAACAACTTATTTGTGAGTATAGAGAGCGGGGGAGAGATAAATTCTCAAAAAATGCACTGATTAAAAAATAGAGGTTATAAGGAAATATTTTATTTATAATGGGATGGAATTTAGTTTGAGTAAAGAATATTAAATTTTCATGTATCTTTGTTATTAATCATTATCAAAATCATATAATGAATCCATCATAATTCCTATAAAAAACCCTCAAATAATGGAAATATAATAAAAAAATTATAGGTTCTAGATAATTCAATTCAATCTCATCCCCATGTTGGAATTTATCCACAACATCAATAAAACATGTCGCCATAACATTGCACAAAAAAATTAAAGAAAATATTTATTTCGATTAATATTTACATATTATAATCCAATGGATTTACACCAAATATTTTAATTTATTACTCACCAAATAAAAACACCACTTTTTATAAAACTCTATGATGTCATATTTTTAATTCAAGTATGTGTTCAAGAGTTATTGATTATTCTCACCAATGGGATAAATAACAATTTATTTAATAAATATAAAAATTATTTGGAAATTAAACTAGTATGAATTTTGAAAAAAGTTAATCCTATTTTGAAACCAAATTTTATGTTCAGAGTATCCATGAAAACAAATTTCAACGTCAACCTCTATGATTAATTTACCATTACAACCTCTTTATAGGACCTTTCCCATGAATCTAAAAAATAAATTATGTACTACTTATAGAAAATATGGGATGTAACATGGTTAGTTACACTATAGTCTCTGATTATCCATTATCCATTTGATTTTTTAACATGTAAAATACTCCTCACAATAAATTCATTATTTATTTATGTTTATAGTCTATGTTATATTATTTATTGTGTGAATTCATGGATGATATATTATCAAACATTATATTTAACTAGAATTAAAAGATAAATAATGAAAAAAAGTTGTTGTAATATATCTATTTATTCATTGTTAATTTTTCAAAAGTGGTTACATTACCTAATAATAAATCATGATATATAATTATATTTAGTTTTTAAATAAATATAAAAAATTTAAAATTCTACAAAGTAATATTTTTTTTAAAGAATTGCATCAAAAATTTTTAATGAAACCATATCTTGAGGCACTTATATGCTATATTGGATTGGGAATCATATAATAACAGATCTCAAATAGAATTAGTGGGGTTAATTAACTAAAAATATTATCAAATAAGTAGAAATACAGAGTTTAGTGAAACTTTTCTAGGAAAATTTTAATGTAAATCAAATATTATGATTTTAATGACGTGATAATCAATATAATAAATCAAGGATCTAAAGGTTAATGTAGTTTCCTTTCTGAATCCGTTTCTTAAAAATATATATGTAATGGGGTAGTCATAGATTCAACTACGAAGATATAATTAAGGATCATTTTCCTCTATAATATTCAAGATAAAAATATGTAAAATATGATATTTGAGGGATATTGGGAGAAATTTAAAATTCATAAATTAATAAATTTTTAAGTTATTTATTTCCAAGATAAAAGTAGAAAAATGTCAATTTTTTTGGAGAAAAAATTTAAATAAAAACCACTGAATTAGTTTAAATGAGATATATACTAGAAAAATAAAATATCCAGAAAATAGATTTTTTTAGAAGATGTATAGGTGTTTGTATATTGTAATACTCCCAACAAGAAGTTGTATATGTTGCAGTTGCCACGTCTTATTGATCCTCCTTGTGATACGAGTATAATGATTAAATATTTATACTAATTATACATTGATGATACATTACATTTCAAGTACATCATGTCATTATAATTACCAATAAAATTTAAGATTTCATTAGGATAATGATGCATGGATAATGGTGCATCATAGTCAATAAAGCTATTATGTGATAGAATAGTTAGAGAGGTATGAGATATCAAGTAAAATTTTCATTCATAAATTGGGGGAGGAAAAATACTAGGATATTCATATACTTAATATGATTGTGTATATTGAGAGATTATATACCTTTAGGATCATATTGAATTATGTGATATCCATAGATATTATACTATTATATTTATCACTATTATTATTAACATTCATTAATAATTATAACATTCAAGATATAACAAAGTCAGTCTTATGTCTATAGGCTAATGTTTCCCAAGATAATGAGGTTGTTAAAAAATAATTCATAAATAATTAAAATAAATAAGAATAGAAAGGGGGAGGAAAATATTACAATTACAAAAAAAAAGTTAGAGGCACCTAAGAAGTGCTAATTTAAGAATAAAAATATATTGAGGAAGTATAATGACTATTAGGTTCTATGAATTTCATGTTGAAAGAAGATCCACTGGAATACAAATTACATAACTAGAAAGAAGATTTATTTATAGTCTTCAACTTTAGCTATGATTATAATTATGAAATATTTATATACCTATAAGTTTGGAGTTGAATATAGATTTTAGGTCCCATATATATTCTAAATTATAAAAACCATGTAGACTATGGAGGATATGAATGGGTAAATTTCATCTTCTGGTATCTAATAGAGAAATATTAGAAGAATTATCCATAGGTTAATATTACTTCATTTTAAAAATAAATTTTATTATTTACTAGAAATGTATTATTATAATTATCAAATTACTAAAATTATTATCTCCATGTTTAGTTTACATGATAAGAGGTTTTTTTTTTATAATTCATAATTTATATGTAAAATATCTTTAATATTCTAAGACAAAATAAAAATGAAAAATAAAATAAACATGTAAATAATATTATAAAAATATATATTGATCATAGTAGTGAATATCTTAACCAAGCATTAATAAATAATTTTAAGGATTGTGGGATAGTCACCGATATCACTCCTTCATATACACCTCAGGGAAATTGAATTGGTTGATGGATGGATCACACATTTCCTGACATGGTGAGATAGATAATGAGTCATTCAATACATTAATTATCCTTTTTGGGGATAAGAATTTTAAATATGGTCATATACACCAAAATGATTACCAAAAAAGATATATAGGATATGGTATAAATGTTGTGTATTGGAATGAAACTTCAACTATCATATATATGTGAAAAAGAATGCATTGGTTTTCATGAAACTATCCAATGAAAATATTAGATCATTAGGAAAAAGTATATATGTAATAGATTCCCAAAGAAAACCAAAGGCTATTTCTTACATAATCCGTTATATGTAAATTGTATTATTTTATTACACAACATATATTATCAGATGGGACATATTTATAATGGAAATTATGGTATCAATACTGGAATTGATGAAGTAAAATATCCAAATTTACAAAATTTAATATGGAAAAAACACTATAAGAACTAGTAGGGGAAGAATAAGTACCTAAGATAGTGGTGTTTCATATTTCTATAAGACAATCCTAAGAACTACACAAATATATTCCATATAATTGAGCTTAGTGATAAACTATTCATTAAATAATGAATAACATGCCTAAAATTAAGAAACATATTTAAAAGATGTATCTATGTTAAAAGTGCTCATGAATTCTGAAATATATTCAATATACCAAAATAATTTTTGGAAATTGTCATACCCCATAACTTATATATGTCATATTAGATATAAATGAATTTTTGAGAATTATATATAAATGTATGGAAAATTATTTACATGTAATTTGTGGAATTTTGTAAAGGTTTTCATCTAATATAATGTCATGGACTGTGATGAAATCTTTCTGGTGGTTACAATGTTAAAATCTATTAGATCTTTATATACAATAATATCAATTTATCATTTTGTTAATTGAAAAATAGATGTTAAAACTTCTTCCCTAAAGGGAAATTTTATGAATTTATATATATGAATCAACCAAAAGGTTATCTGACATAATATAATTCCAAAATAAATTAAAATCTATAAAATAATTTATGGATTATATAAGAATCCACAATAATTGGGTATTGATTTTGATTTATCTATAACCGAGTTTTTCTTATTCAAAATCAATGTGATCCAAGTATTTATAACAAGGTTAGTGGGACTCAAATAATTTCCTTTGAACTCTATACTGATGATATATTATTAATGGAAAATAGTTTTTTACTATTTTAGTTATTTAATACTTGTATAATTAAATGTTTCTCAATAGAAAATATAGGTGAAGTGGTTTAAATTTTAATGATTAATATCTATCAACATATATATTAAATGATTCTTGGACTATGGTAATGTATTTATATTTTCAAGTTACTAATAAGTTATAATGTGGAAAATATATGAAAGTATTTTCTCTAATAACACATGGAATTAATCGTTAAAATAAAATGGGTCCACAAACATAAGAGGAGGTAAATAAAATGATTAAAATTCATTATTCTCTAGAAAACGAATCAAATTTTCATAAATTGTAATATATTAGGAATATTTATTACTATACATTGAAGGTGATATGAAGATATCATTATAACCAAGAGAGTTTAACTAGGTAATAGTTAAAACTATCTTAATGTACAGGATGTGTATAAAGGATATGTAAAAAAGTTTATGAAGGAGATGGGGAACCATTAGAGATGGGATACACTAATGAAAGTTTCTATGTATATCATGATGATGATAAATCATACATAGTCTATGAGTTTTTCCTATATAGTTGTTTAGTGAGCAAGATAATGTTCAAGAAACTAATGGTCATCAATTCGGTAGTAGAATTTTAGTATTGTGTAGATTTTGATCTCATATAGTATTTTGTATGGATATGTAAATTTTTATCATATAATGGAGTTATAACAATGACTATACACCATTTTATAGTAAATTATGATAATACCACAACATTGATACTTTACAAGGATCCTAGGATACACTGGATCATAATGAATATACATCAAAACATTCAAATCTTAAGTGATTTTACTGAAACAAATGAATTCAACGTAAAAATTATAACCATAAAGGATATTGTTGAATCACCATTAACTAATTACATATCATTATAAAGCATAATTGTCACGTCAGAGATATCATATTCGGATTAGTTATTATTTTTCACTAATTCATGTGGGATTATAAAAAGAGTGACTAGCCTAATCCCAACTAGAACATGAAATTTTTTATTATCATGTAACTTTCATGAAGTGATATATACATGTATTCCTCTAAAATTGATATTATTATTTATTTTTGGTAAATTATATATGATTATTCAATAATATTTAATGATTTAAAATTTTTTATTATAATATTTTATGTCCATATGAGTTATAAATTTTTAAATGGAATTTAAATTTTGAATTACTCAACAGGTTGAGTTTTGTTAAAAGTCTTAGAAAGGGATTATTAATGGTGAAACATCTAAAATTAATGTTTTCAAATTAGGTTTGAGGTTTTGATGGAATCTCAGAGATTTTGGGAGTATCCTGGTTTTTCATGGTACATATTCAAACATTGGAAAAGTGTATCCTATAGTACAAGTTTGGCCAAAGGTTGGTGCTCACCATGGGGCCTAACCATGTCATCCAGATTAAATAAGAACATGAGGTAGGAAACCATGGGGTTGTTGAAAGTTTAATTTATAAATTTCAGATGATTTTTGTATGAAATATTAAAATCAATTCTCTAACTATGCAAGGTACATCGATCAGTGGTTGTACAAACCTCATGGTTGGTGCACAATTTGGAAAACCATATGTCCAAACCATGATGCCCATTAAATTAGAAAATTTTACATTTTTTCCTAGTAGAGTTTAAGATGATAGGAACCTAATTTCTACATACGTATCTCACACAGGACTCTGTCATCCCCCCCCATCTTCCTCTATTCTTCCCCCTTCAATTAGGTGTGTTATTTTATTTGTATTTTAATTTGTGATTTCTCCCCAAGTAAGGTCATTGGATCTTATCCAATATTCATTCCTATTTTCTGTTTTCTATATTTGGTTTTTTTTATTTTTGAATACGCCATATAATAGTGGAATTAGATACTGGGGATGGGGATTTCTCATTTAATAGAAACAATGTGACTTTGGACTCTTCTAACACATAGTTGCATGTCATTTCCTTGAGGGTTTTCACTATAGTATTTTTTCTAAATCCTTAATTCCTAAATTAATTTTTTGTGTGTTTTTCAACATAATTTAATTTTTATTATGTTAGGTTAATGCATGAGTATGTGTTTCTATTATAGATTACTAAATAAAATTCCAAGAACTTTTCCAAATGGGACTAATGATATGTGATGAAATTTTGGGTATGCCCAAGGAAATTTCATTGGATTTGGAATATGATCCTTTAGGGATTAATACTACCTTACAATAGTTTCTAATGTCATTGGGATTACATCTTTATCAAGGAAAACATTGGGGTTACCATGTTCATATCATACACACTCTTAGTAAGTGTATCTCCTATAACGACTAACATTCTAGGATTCCTCGTGATTCTAGGGGTTTTCAGGTTTTCATATTTCCCCCAAGCATTAGATTATTATGTCATCCCCAATTATTGGTGATGATATCCTTGAATTTTGAATAAAATAATCCTTAGGACTTGGTGGAAACACCATGAATTCATTTCAAAGAAAAGGAATAGTTTTTTGATCAACTGATTGAATCATCTCGAGTCATTATCTTGAATAAGGAGAGTTTTCCTAATATATTTCATAAGGTTCATCCCCTTTAAGAATTCATCTTGATTAAAATGTCCTTATTTTTTATAGTTTTAGATCTCGGAATCTATAATCAAATTTAGTTATGGAACTATGGGACACTGTATGGGCTCCACTAGTTATTGACAAATAGATTTCTATGCCTATGATTACAAGGATACATCTCTATGACATATTTATGTGATGTCTAGAGTATACTTGTAATACTAATTATTTATTATTATAGTTTATAATGGGTGATCATAATTATTGTACTTGTATCCCCCTATGGTGATGTAGCATGCTTAGATACATTTATGGTGCTATCCAAAGCAGGTAAGGTTAGACCAGGGTAGCCATCATTCCCTAGGTATGAGTTTAATTTTTTTCATTCTTCAAACTTATTTGTTATTATTATTATTATTATCCAACTGAGAATATCACATATACATAAACTACCTTTAATTTTTATGTATGGTCTGATGTAGGTGATTCCCTATAATGATTTGTACCCACACCCTGATTGGGCCCCCATTGTACTAGGGTACCCGAGAAGATTTTCATATGTTTATAGGAATAGGATGGGCTAAGGCCAGTTAGAGATCACGTAGGATGGCTTGGTAATGTATTGGGGTCTCTATATATGGTGTAGATCAATGTTGGAATTCCATCATTGTAATTTTTCAATCTAATTTCATTTATTTATGAATGTATATGGGGTTATCCCAATGGGTGATCACTGTTCTATGTATAGAATAGTTGTATTGGCCTTTTCTACTATGGATGATATTTTTTATTTATAAATTTTATTACTCTAATATGATTTCATAGTCTCCCAAAAAACACACACTAGTACCTTTTTGTTAGTTGGTAGCCTTTGGCATATGGGGATGCATACTTGAGAAATTTTGGTGAACCAGTCTGGTTACATTTCATACAGTGAGCTAGGACGGGATGTGACAAAGTGGTATCAGAGTAGTTGTTTTCTTGTTTTCTTACAATATGGGGAATTGTAGATTGGGTATGTATGAATCTATTAGATCTTGTGATTTATATCTAGATGTAGTGTTGATAATAGTTATTTTGATATAAAATCAAGGTTTCCATGTATATTGGATTAATGTTATTGGTTTAGGATGTTATATATTAGTATTATTTCTGCTTCTAGTAACACAAGTGTGATGTTGATTTAATTATTTATTAGGTGTATCTATCTCTCTTCCAATTTGTGATAGATCATTGATAGGTTTAAACACTTTTCATGTATAGTCAAGTGGAATTATTTAATTAATTATATTTTTCATGTAGAGTCCACATGTTTTAGGTCTTATAGTGTGTTATTTTTCAGATGAATAATGAACAATCATGAAATTTTCAATAAAAACCTAAATGGTTTTTTCCATATAGGTTCTTAGTGAAATTATAATGAATTTCACTCTATGTTTTGTATCCTTTATGATATACAATGTGAACTACATCCTAATAATACTTTTCACTAGTGATGATGGTATGGTACCTTCTGCATAGGAGGTAAATCAGTACTTAGTAGGCCAAAATAGGTACATAGTGTCTCATTGGTAACATTGATATGTTTCTAAGGAAATGTGATTTCATTGATAGGGACTTTTAGAAGAACCATGTAGAAAAAGGTAGCTAATTCCCTTATAGTAGTCCCATTATGGGTGTATCCTTTGAAGGT
This sequence comes from Viscum album, assembly GCA_963277665.1. Classification (NCBI taxonomy): domain Eukaryota; kingdom Viridiplantae; phylum Streptophyta; class Magnoliopsida; order Santalales; family Viscaceae; genus Viscum; species Viscum album. Next base: position 1,422,005,283 of record OY728140.1, on the reverse strand, counting down.
GATGCTAACTAATGTTCCATAACAACCTACATAGAGTTTTTCCATCTATATTTCCAAAACATTTTACTTAACCATATTTTTTATGGTTATCTTGTCTGACCATAATGTGTGTTGCTATTAGGTACCTGAAAATTTATAATAAACTGGGACCTCAATGGGTATTATTGTATATGGATACCCTCTGAGGACAATTTTATCATCTTCTATCTCTTTGATATCATGGCACATTATGGTGAACTCCCATATGTGGATACATAGATAGGATTAGTATAGCCACATAGTATTATCATATGTAGATATTACATACTTTTAGATGATTACCCATTAAATTACAGAAACACACACATGAATATCATAAAGGTATATTTCTTTTAGATACCTAACACAAAATACATCAATTTCTTGAATGATCTTCAAAATTTCCTGTAAAGATCTTCCTCTATGGTACTCTTCTTATAAATTTCATAACTAAAACATATCTTCATAACCTAGATAAAGGAAACATATGAAAGGGTGAGCTCTGATTCATGGTATGGGAAAATATAGGAGGTACCTAATCACAGAATGAGCATATGGGTATGAGAACATGAGATTAACATTTGAAAACCATAACATACATATCAAAAATTATAATATTGAGTCTTGGATTAAATATTGGAAGTTTATTACAAATGAATAATAAGGAATTAAAAGAACAAGAACCATGATAACATAAAATTATTACAATACATATATTTTTCACATTCATATAAGCATAAAGAATCATTTCCTTAGCAGTCATGTATCATTGAAAAAACTATCATAATGGAATAGATACACTCCCCTTATCATTATAGTTTAAAAGTTTCATTAACAATAATATCGTAGTGGATAGAGTCCCTTCGTAATTTTGGTTCACTCCCTAGTCATACCATGTTTATGTAATGAGATATCAATAAATACTAAATGAATTAGAGGGAGATAAAGGTCCCACCCTTCACATAATTAAAATAATACATATGTGTTCCATAAGATCAAAAAAAATTCATCATATCAAAATTCAGGAAAGGAAATGGGTTTCAAAAACATTTCATCATATCATAACCTATAGAAAATAGACAAGTTTCATAATCAATACATTATTTAATTACAGAAGAAGTCATTAAAAGATGTGGGTTTTAAAACCATTTCTTCATGGTATGACCCATGGAAGAGAAACATGATTCATAAACATCATTCCATCATAAAAATAAACCATTAGGATAAATAATATGAATGATATCCTTAGATCATATCCCTAGAAAGGTATAGATAAAATATATCATTGCCATTTTATATAAAAAATTATCCTTAAAAGACACGTGGAATATTTGTCAATGAAAAATAAGTTTTATTTAAAAATAAATTTTTAAAACTAGGAAATCATAAAACATTTTGGGAATCTTATTCTTTTAAAATAAAATTTTAAATAGATAACATAACATTTAAAATTCATTTAAAATATTTCATTAGGATAATATTCTTTCCTCATTGGAAATTAATTTTTAGAACATAAAAAACGTTGAAAAAACTTTTCATTGAAAATAATCTTGAAAACTTATAAAGGAATATTCAATGAAAATAATCGTTATGATGGAGAGAAAATAAATTCGAGTTGTACACAATAAAATAGATATTCCTTTCAACATTTTTGTAAAAACCAAATGTGAATTATTTGGAAAAAAACTTGAAGATTCATATAAAAACATTTTTTAAAAAATTAATATAAGGTTAAAATGTGTTTACTAAATAACTGGAATAATTTTGATGACATTTTTTAAACATTATTAGAAAAATTGGTTTTGGAAGGAATTTTTTTTTAATCCAATATTGAAATCAATATGATTTTTCCTAAATTATTGTTTTAAACTCTTTAGTACATAAAGAGAAGAAAAAGATGGAAAATGTATTATCATGACCCATCCTAAGTAAAAACAATGTGTTTCTTGTTAGATATGTTATAGATTTTTATCATGATAAGAATAATTATAAATAATCATGAAAAGCGATGATATTGTAACACAACACTCTTACCACATTGATAACATTGAATATTATTCTCCCAGAAAGAATAAAATTAAAGAAGACTTTTAATTTCTTTAAAATAATTATATTAATAATATTTCTTGCCAATGGTGTATTATATAGACTTTATAGAAGAAGATTGGATAATATCAGATCTTATGCCTCGAAGAACTGAAATTGAGACAAAAATCTCTTACTACATTGGTAAATTTTGAACTGTAATCCTTATGAAAGGGATATCCTCAAATGGATATGTAATTAACCATAATATTATCTATAATAATCATAAAATACATTAATGGGTAGTATATACTTGAAAAAAAAAGAAACACGTTGTGAATATGGATTTTGTCTTGGAGAAAATAAAAATAGGAAAATAATCACATACCATAAGTCATGAATTCATTAGTACATGTTCAAACCTAATTTATACTAAATATAAATATATTATAAATATATTAAATAACCAAAATTATATATATCATATTGTATATTATTTTATTATGATATTTTATTTCCCATTTATTAACAATTCTAATAAATGTATCATCTTGGGCATTAACTACATTGTGTTTCGTATAGTTTTCGATTTTTTATTTTTGGTCCTCTTACTTTAATTATGGTTAAATAATACTAAAAATGATAAAAATGATATAAATAACATATATATTCATTATATATGTTTTTATAGTAATCCATAATAGTCTACGATAAAAAATTAAATACACTATTCTTGGAGACATTAAGCCATACATATGTATGAATGTTTATTCCATTTTCTCAGTGGATTGAAATAAAGAAAGGAAAATAATATATTAATCTTAAAAAACAATTTATATTTCATTTATATCACATTTTTTCATTAATCCAATCCACATTATATTTTATTAAATCATGAACAAATCACTGCGCTTCGTGTTGTGGTTGTCCTTCACACACACGATATATGTTATTGTGTGCCCACATAATAAAAAATATGAAGGTATATGTGATATAATAAATAAAAAAAATTATTATATCATAAATATAATATATAAACATTATTTACATAATTATATCCATCTTTGATAGGTGGTTATATAAAAAATAACATCAGTTCGTGAGGTGGTAGTCCGCCGTTCACACAAATAATGATTTTATAACCCATTTGATGGAAGAGGAGAATAATTTCAGTTATTTACCAATCATTTAATTTCTATGTATATGTATTATGTAGAGTTTATTTAATAATAATTCTTTTAATAATTATTGAATAACGTGTATGACGAAATAAAACAAAACCCTTGGTCAAGGGGGTTAGTTCTTCTTGGACAACATTGTTCGGTTTTCACAAAAACATGTTTCATTGGGTTGTATTTCTAACCAAAATTAATATTCTTCAATGGTAGCAGATAAATAAGAATTTTATTTTGGTATTTATTGGCTGAACCAATGCTTTTTGGATGTGTAAATATGTGTGGATAGGTGTGACCTTTTATAAGTTAAGTGAGTTGAGCACTAGTACTTTTTGAAAATAAAAATATTGTAACCACGGTTTACACATCCAAAGAGGATAAAAATGGGTCATTATATAACCTAAAAGAGTTAATTTAGAAATATGGCTATATCATGGGTATTTTAGATGTTTTTTGTCATTTTAATCCTTATGTTTTTTGTTTAACCCATGGTAAACTGATTTTTAACATAACCACGAGAAATAATTTTTACTATTTTTACTATTTTTCATGGTGTAAAATTAAATTTAACTTATTATAAAATAAAATTTGTTCTTATTGAAAATATGAAATCCATTTTTCCAAATTAAATTCAAATAAGGGAAATTTTTTATTTAAAATTAATCCCATAGTCACAATAATAAAGTGGTTTTCCAAAGAAAAAATTTTATGATGTTTAAAACATTTAGATATAAAATTAAATATGAAATTCATTCCAATTAACTAAATAGGATTAATAAATATAAAATTCATCTAATTATACTGTTAAACCAACCAAAAAACAGTTTTTATGTACTCAAAGTCTTAAAAATTAATAAAAATTATTAATAAACAACAGTACAATCATTATTCATAAAAAAATTTATCTTCTAAATAAATTCTCATAAATAACCAAATATAATTTTGGAATGTTTAAATAAAAAAATAATTTTATTTTTTAAATTTAATTTTAAAAATTGAAAAAAAATTAAATTATTTCTATCAATATGAGAATGAATAACTTTTTAGATAAATAGGTCGTTTAAGAATAATAATTTATTTTTATCTCTTTTCTAGAAAGCACATAAGAACAATTTTAAAAAAAATTATTGAATAATATATAGATATATATATATCATTTAAATCATTATCCAAAATTAATTTGTTTAATTTATTGTGGTAAAAAATGGTTTTGTGCATAAAAATAGCTTTTCAAAAAAAGATTCATTTTAATTTAAAAAATTTTTTATTGTCATTTATATTTAATTGGTAACGAAATAATTATTAAAATATAATAGTGTAAACAAAATATTTTCATAATTTATATAATTATATTCATACCCTCCATTCAAAATTCTAGGTGATAACTAACGTATTAAATAATAATATTTTAATTATATGTCGAGTTTTTTTAAAACATAGTATTTCATGTAATGTAAACTAAACTAGTTATTTAGAGTATTGAAAAATATCAAAAAGGTTTAATTTATTTGAAAAAAATCACAAAATATGAGGTTATTACATTATATCCCTCCTAAAATAAATTTCACACTCCAAATTCATCACTTTGGTAACAAAAACTATGGAAACTTCTCCCTCATTACATCCTCATGTTCCCATGTACCTTCCACAAGCTGGTAGTTTCATCAAAAAAACATTGACCAGGTTAGTGGTCTTGTTTCATAGAACATTATCCATACAATCCTTAATCTCCATTGGTTATTACTCATAATAAATATCATTCTCTAGAGGTAATACAATTGTGTTCAGTACATGTGATAGAATGGGTATGTATATCCTTTGGAGAGATATGTGGAACACATTGTGAACCAAAGATATGTTCGGTGTAAGTTCCATATGATAAGCTATTATCCCGATATGATCAAGAATTTAAAGAGGTATGTGAACCTAGGGAGAAGCTTTCCACTCTTTATTCAATATAGATATTTATAGAGACACCTTCTCAGTAACATAAAATTCTAGATATCATCAATGATTATCAGTATAACCTTTTTTTAAAAAAATTCTACACATATGTGTTGTTTAATGGATCTAAACTTATCTATCATTTCAATAGCTAGATCATTCCTCAAATGAATTATTTCTAGAACTTCATTCTAGTATATTGGAGTTCAAAAGTTCTTTCCACGTAGATATTCATTATAATCCATCAAAATTCCAGAGTGAAAGATATTTGTTTATGAATCTTCATTTAATAAAATGTGTTTATCCCACCCACATTTTAAATACACAGAACGTGAAGATATCATTTCATTCAGGGTTTGAATTATTTAATCAAAATACACATCTATTAGGTTATGATACATATTGTTCAAATATAGCACCATATCTATGGCCTCCTGAGGACTTCTCTATAATGTTGAGGTAATCCATGAATCCTGATTAGGTACAATAAAAATGCATACCCAATTTAATCCTTAAAACATTCTTAATGTATATCTTGGAAATCATATCCTAAGAGAAATATTATGTTATAGATAAATAGTGTGTTGAATTCATAAGTTCATTGACTAAAACACTTATAGCATTAATACAATTAGATTTTTTTGGGAGTCCAATGAAATAACCTAAAGTGGGGTATTCTCATTTACTTTCTTGTTTCGATAATGTTAGTATCATCCTTTTAATCTACTTTCCCTCATCCTTGACATGATGAAATACTAAAAATCAAGAAACATAATCAAAAATATCTCTATAGATGTAGTCCCACTAGAAATAATAATTCGTTTGTGATAGTGGTAAGAGATATACCCTTGTTTCCCTTTAGTCGTTGGTTCTAGACACATGGCCTTACTGGATACAATATATTGTCAATGGGATTATAGGTTATCCTTCTTCAGAAACTATAATAAAATAAATGTTCTGAAATAGAACTAATCCAAAATTATCATAACGTAAAAGATAAGATAAACAATAAATGTTACCAATACCTTTAATTTTATTTCCATACAGTGTAATTCCCCCTCAAAACCAAAGGGTTGTATTATTATAAAAGTACATCAAAATTTCCATAATCATTAAAAAAACTCTCACATAAAATCACAGAAGGATTTTATAATACTATGAATTTATGGCCAATCTTGATCTTATAAACGGATAACAAAATATATAACTCTTATATTATTCTTATATGGGGAAATTTATGCCACCAAAACTAATGAAATCCTTAGATTTTTTATTATTTAAATAACAAAAATACCAGTGGTAAAATAATTATAATACGTAATTACGGAATAAAAAACATCTATTATTCAACCATTTAGTTCAATGACTTTGAACAACATAGGTCCTTCAATTTTCTAGCGGATAACCCTTAGTTTAGGGTAATGACTCATATAATGCCCCAGTTTCTCACGTATAAGATATCAAATTCCATGGAAATTATTTTCTCTATAACATTAATTTCCACATAGAAAAATCATCCCCAGAATTTGATATATTCTTCTCGGTTCTTATCCCCACATTTTTTAACATTTAGTAATCTGAATATTTTTTCCCTTATGTTCATTGTCACATGAACCTACATAAAATTTAATCTACTACTTATTTAATGTGATATGAATCTCACTAAATTTTATGTTGTTAATCATATATCACGATAGATTATTATGAATAATAATAATATATTTTTCTCCAGTCATCATCAAATTTTGTTTCCCATAATCATGGAATCTTCTATCACATTAATTGTTAACATGATTCCTCATAGTTCCATCCATTATCTAAAACCACAAATCATAGAATTGGAAACAATAATAATTATGGAAAACCACATCATCGTGAATAATAACATCTAACATTTCTAAATTTTGATACCTTATTTTAAATATATGACACCTTAGGCTTAACCAAGGTCATTCGTTATCATTATTCAAATCATTAATTATTGTTCTGAAACAGTTTGTGAATTTTCAAAGAATATCCCCTAGAAGTGTCAAACTATGTGCATAGTTCGACCCATTATTGTTCACCAGGTGATGATCGAGTCTAACTCAATGTTACCATTTCTATGTTATTACATATTGATACATATTTTCTATAGCCACAAAAACATGTAGTATCCATAAAGGTATTTAATTTCATAGAATCCACTCACTCTATCCTTTACAAATTTTCCTGTATATTTTCTTATGAATTGACGTATACATAAAATTATCATGAGACATGTCCTTAGGTATATCACTAAATTTTACTCATACTTAATTCCAAAGGGTAAAAATATATATATTCTAATACCAACTATAGTGATCCATGATTCTAATACAAATATATTATATATTTTTAGATAAATATTTATTACACGACACAAAAATAGACCTATGAATCATAATGTTATAGCTCCTTCCAAGAATAGTTAAAAAATATTTTTATTTCAAAAAAGATATTAAATGTCACCCATAATTATCTTCCAACAAATTAACATTCATTGGAATACCCTAAATAAAACATTTAAATTAAACAAAAAAATGGGTGAGCATAGATGGTTAGTAAGGGTGAAAAGGGAGGTACATAATCATAACATGAGAATAATGTTGTGTGAAAATGAGAATAAAAATTGAAAACCATACCATTCAAATGAAATATATTAATCTTGAGTCATGGAATAAATATTGGTAGTTAATAAATCATGAATCATATGTATTTCAAGTAACATAAAACATGAGAACTTGACAATAGAATAAGACATAGATATTTTGTATACAAATAATCTTGGAAAATCATTTATGTGGTATTTGGGGCTTGTTGAAAAAAATATTATACTTGATTGGGTGAAATACCCAAACCATAAAAGTTGTTAGCATTCAATCCTAGGTTAATCATTGTGGACATAGACCCTTTTTTACTTGGTTTTAGTCCACATTCCAGACCTGTTTATCTTATAAGATATGAATATTTACTCACTGCATTTGAGGGAGATATAGGTCCCACCAATCAAATACTTAAAATAATACATATGTGTGCCATGAGATCAAAAAGCATTTATCATATCATAACCCATGAAATGAAATAGTTTTTAGAAATATTTTAATATATCATAAATAGTGTAAAATAGATAGATTTAACAATCATTTAATCATTTCATCATTGCATAACTCATGAAAATAAGTGGGTTTCATATGAATTTAATCTTGGTATAAACCGTGGAATAGAAATCGGTTTTATAAAAAACATTTTATCATAAAAATAATCCATTGAAAAAAATAACAAGAATAATATCCTTTGATCATATCCCCAATAAGGAATAGGTCACATCAAAAATGTCATCTTAATTGGAATGTGATTTTAAGAATACACATCGAACATTTCTTTTCCAAAATAAATTTTATTTGAATATCACTTATGTAAATGAAAAAAAATTTAAAACGTTTTGGAAATAATTTTTTTAAAAAAATAAACAGTCATACTTATAAATATAATTCAAAAATGAATTAAAACATTTATTAAGAAAAATGTCCTCTGTTCTTTGAAGAAACACCTTCTAAAAAATAAAATATTTTAAAAATTATTTTCTTTGAAAACAACCATGAACATTATAATGTAATATTCAATGAAAATAATGGTTACTCTGGTGGGAAACTTCTTGCATTTCATATACATTAAAAACATATTTCTTTTATATTTTTTGTAAAATCAAAACTTGTATTATTTCAAAAATTACATGATGGTTCCTTTAAAAATATTTTGAAATAGTTTAATCATATGTAAATATGTGTTTAATAACTCATTTGAATAATTTTAATAGCATTTTTTAAAACATATATAGAAATATGGTATGGTATGAAAAAGGGTATTCAAAGGAAAAGACAAAAAAAGATGCATTTTCTTAAAAACAATATTTTTGACACATGAATTCTTAAAAAGAGTAAAAACAAGGAAAACATTTTTTATCATTATTTAAACATAATAGAATAAACTTTATCAGTTTCTTCATAGATATATCATAATATTTAATCATTTCTTGCATAATCATACACAAACATGATAAATGATTAGATTGTGACATAAAAAACATACCACTTTGGTAACAATGAATTGTAACAACCATGATATAATAACATTAAAATAGAACTAGAATATAAATAAGTTAATTATATTCTTTATATATAATTTAAAATTTCTAATAAATACAATTCATAGAAGAAGATAGGTTTATAACATGACTTATGTCCTAGAGAAGGAGATTTGAGACAATAATCCGATACCAATTTTTTAACTATTGAACCGTAAATTCCTTGAATGATAAATAATAAATTGTATATTTATCTTCCCATAATGTTATTTTATTTTTCATAAAAAAATTTGTGTTCATTATATACACCACTTAAAAGAAACATGAGGGTAATGTGGCTTGTGTAATAGACAGAATAAAAGGGAGATGGAAATATCTTACCTTAAGTCTCAACATCCTTCACAAATATTAAAACCTCAAGTATAATAAATATAATTTTATAGAAATATTTTATAGAACTATAATTACATATATATACCCTATATTACATTATCATGACATTTTGTTTCCAATTTAATAATAATATCATGTTAATGTCACGTTTTTTGGAATAACCACTTTGCTTTTCGTGTATGTTTTGATTTATTTTTTTTAGTCCTATTACATAAATCATTATTATATAATCTAAAAAAATTAAACATGATAAAAATATAATATATATTAATAATATTTGTTTTTATATTAATACGTAATATATAGAGAAATAAAATGAAATACAATATTCATTAAGAAGATATGTTATACGTCAGCATGAATTTTGTTTCCATTTTCTCAAAAGATTTAAAGAAATAAAGTCAAATAATATATTACTATTACATGATCCCTTTTATTATATATATATTTATATCATTTTTTCATTTATCACATCCTTATTACATTACTTATAAAGCATGGATAAAACAGAAGGCTTTGTGAGGTGGTTGTCTTTCGTACACATGATTGACGTAATCACATTCCCACATAAAAGAAAAGTATATAGGTATATATGGAATAATAAATACATAAGTATTATTATAAAATAAATATAATATATAAAAATTTAATACATAATTATATCCGTCCATGAGTGGTGGTGATGAAAAACTGAGAACCTAAATTCTAGATTCGGTAGTTCTTTGTACACAAGAATAATTATTTCATAACCAATTTGATGGATGATGATATGTATTTTGGTTATTACACTATCATAACAACCAATAACTATATATATGATAATTAGGTTATTATATCATAATTATTTAATAATAATTGAAGGAGTGGAGGAAGAAATAAAATAAAACCCTCAATTAATAGTGTTACATGTTCTTCGGACAACTAATTTTTGTTTGAACCAAAAGGATACATAGGTTAATTTTTAAACAATATAAGAAATATATTATGTGATTCTTTATTTACGTAAGTTACTATAGGATGTATTTTTGGAACCAATTGGTTTTATAAGTTTGAGGAGGATCAGATACTGGGTGCCCTTTTATAAGTGAGGTCAGTGGCACAATTGTAATTTTTGAAAAGAAAGCTGAAACCATGTTTTTCACATGCCATACACCTAAAAATGGGACATTAACAATCCATTAATATGTAAGGTCAAAATAGTTCCATAAAATACATGTGGAAATTTTTATCATTTATAACCCTTTTCATTTTGGTTTGACCGCCGATAAACCAATTTTTACCTTAATCATAGTAATTAATTTGTACGGATTTTACAATTCAATATGGTAAAAAATAAATATTACCTTATAAAATAATATAAATTATTATTATAATAAATATTTCAAAACATTTTACCGAATTCAAATAACAAATGTGAAAATTATTAATATAAAACCAATCCTGCAGTACTGATGAGAAGGTTGTTTTCCAAAGAGAAATGTTCAAAATTTTAAAATGTTTTCTGGTCCAAAGTCAATATAATATTGATTAAAATATGATAAATTTCATTATATATTTATATATTAGTACACTAATTTTACCTTTTAAACAATATTAAAACAATTTTCATATATTAAAATACTTTAAAATAGATGACAATTCAAAATTAAAAACATTACTTTTCAGTAATCATCAAAATACTTAACTTCTCGAAAATTTATCAATAATTCACCCTAAGATAATTTTGACATTATTATTTAAAAAATTAAATAATTTTTTAAAATAAGTCCTATAAATTATTTAAAAATTAATTTTTCAATAAGTGAAAAAATCTGTAAACTTTTTTTAGAAAAATTATGTTTTTAAGTAAAAAATTAGATATGTTATTTACACTAGTCTATAAAACACATAAGATAAAATTTATATGTTTTGTAAAATGTCATATATATATATCATTAAAATTATTAGCCAAAATTTATTGGATTAATTTTTTGTCGTCAAATTCATTTGGGTACAAAAAAAGTTTTTTTCTGAAAAATATTTCCTTTATTTTAAAATATTATTTATTTTCATTTATATTTATTTATCCCCCATATAATTATTTCTATATAATTGAGTAAAGAATATATTTTAAAATTTTAGTTAATATTATACATACTATCCATTCCAATGACTGGGTGATAACTAACTTAGTAAATATTTATAGTTTAATAGTATATCATGTTTTGTAAAAATTTAATATTACATGTAATGAAAAATATCGAAATGAATAAATATATTTGAAATAAATTCCGAAAATCTCACGGTGTTATAATCATGGACTTAAAATTCTATTCATGGTATTTTATTCCTTAAATGTTTAATAAATTATAATTCCCCCTAAATATTAGTTATCAATTAGTTTCATTTAAATGCATCTCAAATTATAATTTATAAGGTCTTTAAATCTATAACGTGGAATTTAAAACCTATAATAATTAAATCATGATGATAGTTATCTAACATCATATGTATATTATTCCTTTACCTACCTTTATTTCTAACTCTATTAGAAATAATTTATAGGATATTTAGATGTCGTGTATTAGTTTTGCGAGAATTAAGATATTTCCCTTATGATGTCAATAAAGTGGGATATGGTTCTAGTTTGAGAGGTATTTTATTTATATGGAAGAACCTAGTTGACCTATTTTTAATCATTAATGGTAGGGTGAGGTGCGATACCAAGAGTCCCATATCATTGGATTGCCCTATAGAGTATCTAATTTTGATTTGATCAAGGAAGACCTCTAAGAGGTGTTGGACTAGGTTTAAATATTCTACTTGAGTTAGTTTTAGCCCTCGACCATTTATAAATATTTAATTTTATTATTTCTTTGCATTAGTTATCCTAGTTAATGTTTGGGATGAGCATTGGATTAAGTTTTTTGATTCTGGGCGAGTTTGGTGGTTACAGACCAGTGTGTGGGCACCGAGTGGTTGGCGGTAATAGTGTGGTCGACCCAAGTGCCAATATAGTTGCTTAATGTTTAAAATAAATAATATTTTATATAAATATGAAAGGTTAACTATTTAAGCTATATTAATTATATAATTATTGTATAGGTGATAATATTATTATTATTGGATGTGTAATTATTATTATTTTCTTGTAATTATAATTTTATCATTAAATTTTTTTCTGATTAAATGGTTATTAAAAACGTTCATAAAAGTTTTAGAATTTCATTTTATTTCATTAAATTTTTTATCATTTAAAAGTTAATAAATAAAATTGGTACTATCATTGTTATGATTAAGATCATTTTTATGGTAAGTATTATTAAATTTTTGTAATACTATTAGTTATAAAGTGATATTAGTAGTATTATATTCAAAAAAATTATATTATTATTATTAAAGAAATGAAACAATGTTATTAATGTGATTATTATTACTATTAATTATATTATTAGAATTACTACTTTTGTATTACTAGTATTACAATTATTATTATTGTTATTATTATTGTTTTTATGAAAAAGGATTATAATTAGTATTAAATCATTTATTATTATATTAATTGTATTATTATTATTACTATTACTATTATTTTAAAATAAAATATCCCTAAACAAGCCAACCCTCCCCTAACTGTTGTCCTAAATTGCTATGACGTGTCCTTATGTCCCAACCTACTCCCCTATCCTCCCTCCTTGGGTTGCACCATAACACCGTACATCCTCTCCCGACGACCGATATGCACCCGACCCCAGCTAGTGCAAACAACCCAACCTCCCAACACCTTCTTACATTCAGCGGCCAGCTCCATGATTTTCCAGTACAGTAGCAAAAACCCCCCATTGAAAACTCTTTCCTCTAGTATACTCATATCTCCTATGTCAATTTGGGTAGTTTTCTTTCTTTTATTGGCCAAACCCTAGTCGTGGCGTCTTTATTTGTGAATGTTTTTCAGTGTTTAGGGTGTGCATTCAATCAATGACATCTCTCTCTTCCTTCTATTGTGTCCACACTTAATTTTTGGTTGGTGATTCTAATTATTACTTTACTAAGGGATTCCATTGATGTTGGTATTTTTAATTAAATTTATAAATTTTGTTTAAACCCTTATGGAACCCATGTTTAACTTGATTTTTCATTTTGGAGTTAGTTGGGTTTGTCAATAATATGTTTCCATACCGATTTTTGTGAAATTAATAGTTATATATCCTAAGGTATTTATTTTAAATGATAATGTTCTTCTATTGTGAAATTGGGGGTGAGGTGCAATTTTTATTCCATGTGATTTTGTGTGGATATTTGTTTGTTCTGGTTTGTCCGGAATAAAATTTTTTAATGGCAATTGTTTGTTTGTGAAATTGGTTTTGTGTGTATGATTTAGTAGTTTCAAAGCATCACTTTTGTTGTAAAATGTTTTAAAAAGTGTTTTTTGGTTTTAAAATGGGTTTTTCATGTTTTCTAGTAGATATGAAATGTTAAATTCTATTTGGAAGAAGTCATTTTTTATGTGGAAGTGATTTTAAAGTCTCCTTAGATACTTTGGTGTGACATTGTATGTTATCACCCCCATAGGTGCACGGAGTGTATATATGGGTGTTTTTTCAAATGAAGATGGTATTTTAAAATGGTCCTATTTTTCAAACCATGTAATCTTAAATGGTTCTTTAATTTCTAGGTGGTGTTTGTCCCTCTAGGTTAATGAATTAAAGCTTCGCTGGCTCCATGCTGGTTTAAACACACACAAACAAAGTTATGTATGGGAATGTGTGTATATATATTCCTTTCATATATTCCCTCATGGAGTGGGGAACATGTACATTGGATTAAGGGTATATATATGTATGAATGAGAATGTGTGTGTTTGTAGGTGTCAGTCATTTTTGTCAAAAACATCAATAGTCAAAGTGTCTCGGCTTGGTTCACTTCTTTTTAATATATGTCCTCTATGCCCGCGCCTTAAATTGAATTCCACGATTTCTTTGCATTTTTTTAAAATTTTGTTTTTACATATTTATGTGATACTTATATATGTAGATATGTATATGTGTTTGGTGAAATGGATTGAACCTCTTGAAGATTTGTTTCCTAAGAATTTTCATAACTTGTCTAAACAAATTTATAAATTGTTTTTTATTATAAATGTGGCCTAAGTGTTAATAGTTTACTAAAATTTTACTAAGTGTGATGTGTATTTTGTGATAAAAAGGAATTGGTTAAAAGTGTTTTTTAAAACATGACTACATGGGAACTTTTAAGTGTGGTTTGAAAAATAAATGACGTGAAGGCCTATTTGGAAATTTTAATGTGTGTTGTGTTTTTTAACCTAGAATTTGAAATGGATTCGAAAAGTGAATTTTTTTTGTAAATTTTTTATGGTATATTATATTTATGCAAACAAAGGATCGGTTGGCAACTGAATGTGCTTTGTGAAATAGTTTAAAATATTATGTGATGCGATGGCCCAGTTGGCTCCTTGGTTGATATGTTATGTACATGTTTATATTTATGTATATATATACTGTGGAACCTCTATAGGAGGGATATTCTTTTATGGGATATCTTAAAGGGTGTCTGCGTTTGGGGTAGGAAAGTACAGTGAAAGTAGGTAAGCTGAGTTACATGTGTGAGGGCCTCCTATAAACACCACATTACTATTACTACAATAGCTTCTTGGGTTTCTTTTAGAGGTTCGAGTGATGGTTTCTGATCAACCCCAATTAGTTGGGTTGATACCCCCTGAATTTACTATTTGGACGGGTGTGCTGCGACACTAGTTAGGCTAGGTTAGCACAGCAAGTTGATTATTGACATAGGGTCTTCACCATATACTTGTACGTGGTTTCGAACCAACTACATCGAATGACCTCTCTAGGGATATTAAGAAAACTCCCATGGGTTCATACTTTTATTTTTCTGCTTTCTTTTATGAAACATTTAGTTTTAGATATCATGATAGTTTTACTTTTTATTTTATATTAAATAACATGTTTTGGTACTAGTTTTATTTTATATGAATTCATTACAATGACTCATATTCATTGGTAATTGATTTTGAAAAAAAGGAATAAAAGTGGGGTTTTCTTAAAAGTAAAATCTCGTCACCAATTTTGTTAATGTTCAGGAAAACCATACTTCTAAATATCCTATGTTCAAATTTGCAAGAAATTATTTCATTTTATAGGTGGGGCACATGGTTTGGATTATTTTGGTATTTGTACTGTGAATCATGGTTCTCACACCTATGCTATCTTTTTAGATATAGGTTGTAATTTCAGTTTTTGGGTCTATTAATGCTGGATCACTCTTAGGGAGAACTTGGTTTTGATTTGGGTGGTTACCTATTAGGTTATGTGGAGTTATACGCAATTTATTATTTTTCTATTTTCACTGCTAGTTTTCATTTTATTATTTGTCTTTGTTTATATACATGGGTTTTATTTATGGAACAAATAATTCCCACATGTTAGTTTTGATGCCCAACACTAGTTGACAGCCCATAGGTATCGGTAACTCCCATTGGGCCTTACTGTGCTCTGGCTTCGGTGAAGGGTTCAGGGTCAACCCGAGTTAGTTCATGACAAAATGGTATCAAAGGAGGTTCTTTTCATTTGGGTATTTTTCTAGATAGATATTAGGACTAAAAGGACTCAAGAGGTAATTATGTGAATGACTTTATGAACCCTTTCTCATTCTGAACCTCGAGTAGCCAAGGGAAGTCTAAGAATTGAGTCCTTGCCTTATGCTCATTTATTTTATATTGAGGGATAATAATGGAGGCGAGTCGGTGTCAGAATGAGATTTTTCATGGAGTAGTGACTCATGTGATATCCATGTTCCTATTTCAGGTTCCTATTAGTGTTATTTCATACCTATTTCATGGTACACTACCATGTCCCCAAGTTGCGTACAGACACAAGTCCATCTCTCTGGATGTTTTTTGTTAGTGGAGTTTTATCATGGCTGTAGTTAGTGTAAGTGTGTTATTTAAAATGAAAATTATTTTGGAAACTGTGATTCTTCCCTTTAAATGGTTTTGGGATTGGTAAAATTTATTTTAAAAGAATTTTTTTTCGTTTTATAATTTGGTAATTGTTTGAAATTGGTAAGGAAATGGAATATATGGACATATATGTTACAGTTTAGGGGATCCAATGATTTTTTTTTGAAATTAAAGGCTTGATTTTGTTTTCTCAAGGTGGTTTTTGGGAGTTATGAATTGGTTCTTGTTATATTTGTTTGGTTTTTGAGCTATTGTTTTATTGATTAAGGAACTTTCATTAATGTTTCAATGTCTTGATATAATTTTTGGCGTTTTGTTTTATATTTTGTTCATAAAATACCACCCAGAATGGTCACTAAGGATGCCAATTATCCATGCCTAGTTTTTGGTCCTTCTCAGACATTACATGTTCCTCACAATGATCAAGGTCCATTGGAGACAGTTATGTTGCCTGAAGAGGTCGAGGGTGTCTTTAGGATTTGGGAACTCATGAGGATTTTAGAGTTCGAGTTGTCCTGGGATTGTTTGATGCTCTATATTTGAATGAATGGGACATTTTCTCAACACCATCAATAATAGTTGGGATGATATTGAACGTCATTAAATATATATCTTTACAATGGCTCATACCTGAAAAGGTGAAGATGAATAAAAGGTAAGTGCTCATGCATATTCAACAAGGACATCAGATAGTGAAGGCATATGTTGACCATTTCAAGGAAATGGTTCCATTCTCTCCAAAGGTAGAGCTATAGGATCAGATAATGACTTCTATTTTTATTTGAGGTCTCCATACATAGATCATGGAGTGGGTCATCTCTTATAGGGAACATTATTTTGAGAAGCTACATGATGAATAATTTCTTACCGAGTTGGTCTCCGGAGCACAAGTGATTAGAAATCCAGTGTTTCTTACTGCTCATGATGGTTCCCCATCTGATGATCGAGGGGTGATAGAGGGACCTATTTATAAAGATTACTCTATAATTGTTATGACATCTAGTTCATTGGACCATTTAGTGGTGTGCCATCACTTTAGAAGTTTAGGGCATTTAAAACCATCTTAACGCAAACCACTGAAGACATGCCATCTTTGTGGCAATCCGGTTAATCTAGAGACGTTTTGCAAAAAGTGTTGCCAAAAAAGGATGTTCTGATTGGATGATTCCAGTGCCTAAATATGAAGAAATAGATGTGTCAGTCATTGGAGCCCCATCCATAGGTCTCGAGGTGAAGCTCGCACACAGTGAGGAGTTTACAGGGGTGCGGAGCCTCAGTTCGGGTCCTGTTCCCCAAGATAGGATTGGAACATTTCAAGTATTTTCATTCTTGTTTTTTTAATTCTGAATTGATGACATCATTGTAATCTCACCTTTTCATAATAATGTTATGGTTGACATATTCTACTATAATCCGAACAATTACGTTTATCTGATTATGGTTTTATGAATCGTGCATTTTTTTAAAGTGTTTTTGTCCCTTGTGTGGGTTGATATCTGTTTAGCTATGTTCATTTGGAGATGAAAGTTCTCGTGGAAGAATAAATGCTTGTAGTTATGCTTGAGTTCCCTACTTGGGTTAAGTTCTTCACGAAGTTTTTTCTCTAGTCTTGGGGTTTTTTTAGGACAAGAGTTCTATGATTTAGTAGAGGTGTTATTTTGATCTAACTATAATAGTATGTTTGGGTCAATTCCACGTTGCACCCCCCCTCTTGTGGTGGTATTTTTGGGTACTAAATTTAAGTGCAAGTAGAATCCTTATTGTGGGGAGAAGCCCCTCGGGTTCTCCCCTTGTTTTTTGGTTGTTGTTTTTTTCAGATTGATCAGGTGTGACTTTGGAAATAAATAGTCACCCCGAAAATTCTTTGTTTTCTTTGGTTCTGTTTAGATATGTCTAAACATTGACTAACATTCTTCTTGGTGACTTTTTGGGGGCTAAATGTTTTTTGGTGGGGAGAATTATCACACCCAAAACATTTAAGAATATTTTTTATTAATATTTTTAGCTTCGTTTATCCTCATTGAGGTTTGGGATGAGATATTGTTTAATGTTTTTTATACTTGATGATTTTGTTGGGTTTCAGACCGGTGTGTTGGAAATGCCCAGTTCACAGTAACCACACGATCATCTTAGGTGACCGTGTAGTTGCTTAATGTTTTAAAAAAATAAAATTTTATAAAATTCGATGAGGGTAAATGTTTGCACCATAATAATAATCTTATTACTGTATATATGAAAATATTATAATTATTAGAAGTGTTATTAATATTATTATTTTAAAAAAATCACTTATATATTCTTATGATTTAATGTTTATTAAAAACGTTTATAATATTTTAGGATTAAATTTTTTATTAATATCGTTATTATTTCAAAAGGAGATAAATTACATTATGATTTTTATTGTTATCATTATTATCATTTTTATTATTAGTATAATTATATTATTGTAATAATATTATTTATAAAGTGATATTATTAGTATTTTTTAAAAAAATTTATTACTATTATTAATATTAAATAAATTAAAAGAAAATATTATTAATATGATTATTATTAATATTTTTAATATTATTAGAATTGCTATTATTGTATTATTTATATTATTGTGGTTGTTGTTAGTGTTGTTTTTAACATAAATGATTGTAATTTTTATAATATTAATGGTATTATTTTTACTATTATTATTTTTATTATTTTTATTATCAAAAAAAAAAACCTAAACTGGCCAACCCTCCACACATCGTCTTCCTCCCTTTCTCAGGTGCATCCCTGACGTCCCAAACTGATCCATCCTTCTCCATCATTATATTACACCAGACCAATGTGCCTCCTCTCCCAGTGACTGACGTGGACCTGACCCAAGGAAAACATAGTGACCCAACCTCCCATCTATGCCTTACTTCTGTTGGCCTCCTCTGTGCTACTTATGTGCGGCTGTGATACCCGCTCACAGACAACCCTATCCTCTGGTATCTAATTCAATTTGGGGGGGGGTCTTCAATTGGCCATACCCAAATCACGGGATCATTACCTTTTTGCATTTATCAATTTTTAGGGTGTGTTGTCGGTCCGTGATGTCTTTCTCTTCCTTCTATTGTTGTTCTATTGCGTTGGCACTTGATTTGATTTATGTGCTCTGTAATGACCCAAACATTCATTAATGATAACTCTTTTTGATCCAATTAAATGTCATAATATATAAAATAATTATATAACATATTCACTTCTTTGGTTTTTTTGATTTTGGATTTTTAAACTAATGTTAAGAATTGTGACTGTTGCTAGTATATTCGTTGAAAAGTGATCACATAATTTGTATAAATATAGTGCTTTAACAAATCCTATTTACTCGGACAAAGGAATCGGTGGACTCATGCCATACACTTTCCCCATACGAAGCCCATTTTTCAGAGCGTGGAAAGGAGGTGGCGTCAATGGGATTCTCTCTTGACCAAGTCCAACCCGAGCTTCAACATGTTAAGGAACAAATAACCATTAAGGGAATATAATAAATTGCATTCAAATTAAATAGGAATGTATTTTTCATTTTAATATATTTATGAAAGAATAATGTATAGATAAATGGAATCTAAATGAATAAAATTTAAAATTAAAATTATATTATGGTTTTGTAATAAAAATATTTCTAAATAAATATATATAATAAATTTGAATAATTTGGTTGGAGTTACAGACGAAGTGAGAACTGTCAAGGAAGAGAGGGGGAGATAAAGATTTCATTCACAACATTATAATTAAGCATCAATCAAAAAAATAATCATGAAACAACCATATAAACAGAGTAAATGATATAGGATGCAATTGTTAAATTATATATATTATAATGAATATCAAAATAATAGAGAAAGAATCTAATTGAAAAGGGAAATGATGGAATTTTCCCCTTACCATAACTCTCAACTTTTTTTTAATGTTCTCTAACTCTATATATAATCAACTTAAACCGATTAATTTTATTTTGGGAAATTCGTATTTATATTTATTACCATTAATATTAATACATTATATTAATTTTATATATATTTGATTTAGTCATAGTTAATTTTAATAATCGAATTTCAGTGGTTCCAATTATTATATTCTTATTTTGTACAGAGGTATTTATCACCAATACTTATTAATAAACCTATATTATTTTAAATAATAAATGTAAAATAATTTTAGTTTTTTCAATTAGTTTAAAAATATTATGCTCATTCTGTTTAATTTACAAGTATTTTTCTTGAGTAAATGGTAAATGATTTTCTTATTTAGGAATATTTATTCATCTACTAAGAATTATTTTAATAATTAATTATTATTTATATACTCCCATTAATTATGTAATACCTTTATATTCTAGTGTGTATCCCATTTGGTTATTGTTTTATAAAATGGGGAAATCTGAGGCCGGTCATTCCTTTTTCAGGATTGATGGCCTTGTCTAATAAGCCCATGTGCGGGTGTGTGTGAAGTTTCATACCTTAGTACCCCTGAATAAATACGTCAAATATTACCGTTCAAACCCATAAACATAAAGTAAACATATTAATTATATGATATATTACTAGTATTTTGGTTTTTATAATCATTCATGATGAGAATAAGGAAATTAGTATAGTATTATTTTTGTAGGTGGTTCAACTAACCCAATCATAAACATGCTATAATGGATGAATTAGTAAGAATATATAGTTACATTATTATAATATCATTGTTATTGAAGTGTAAAAAAAATTATTACGCTTAATTATATTAATAAATCATATTTAATATTTTTTATAATGACATAATACTTTAAAAATATAAATAAAAACATACTACCAATGTTGATGAAATTAGTTCATCTAGTGATGATTTCCTTTGTAATGAAGGATTCAAACACCATATTGAGATAAAAAAATACTAAAAAATAGATGAATTGTACATAAAAAGTTTGAGAAAATATTAAAATGGAAATAAAATAATAGGTATTGTTATGAATGGGTAGATGAGTGGTTCTTCTATATATAATATTGCGTGGAATATTTGAAAATACTCACTTCTTAATTGCTAATGAATGAGATTTTTTGGGAATGGTGGCACATAAATGTAAAAAAGTAAATTGGTTCATGATTACCTCAATTAATGATATTTATATTTAATTATTAAAATTTTATTCACCATCATTATAATGTACAATGTTTTAACACTTGTATTATATACTAATTTATTTCTCTATTCACACAAATAAATTATTTTTTAGCCAAAAATTATATTAGACATCTTATTTAATTTATAATTCTTGAATAAAAATATTTAATCATTTTTATTAAATTAAATGTAAATGTATTTTCATTTTTAATATTATATAAAAACATATAATATTTATAAAATAATTTTAGAAAATAAAAAAATTTATTTTACAATGATTAATTAACTTTTTATTCCTTATAGTTAATTATTATATTGATGATAATTATATATTTTACTTAAATGAAGAATAAATTATTAGAATTTTAATTAATTTATAATATAATATTCATAATAATACATATAATAAAATTTACTTTAATGAAAACATTTATCACATTAATAATTACTTGTTAATAATATCAAAGCCTCTACATAAATAACCCCACTAGATATTCACATAATCCATGAGGGTGAGATGAGAATTGGTGGTTTTTATCAGTGGCCATTCAGTTAGCATAAATCTTGTAGTGATCCCCATAATCATGAACCTCACCCATAGAAAGATCTACTCAAACTATACATTTTAGAGTTAATATTTAACATGGTTTGGGGTAAATCATAATAATGTTACCTATGTCTCAGGTTCTAAAAAAAAGCTTCATATAGAAGACTTCTGCTTATGAATACCACATATTAATTCTATCCACATATGTTATCAAATATTATTACTTTTATTTATACATACCATATTTTGGTCTATATTATAGAATTCAAATTTAATAATTTATTCATTTGACTATCATATACTCTTCAATCAGCCAGAAAATGTAATACCCTATCTAATAAGTCACATTTTAACAACATTATCTATATAACCAATCAAAATATATTGAAATTTACTATTTAAATCTAACAATTATATATACTCAATAGTTATATCATTCAGATATATATATATATATCCATATACCCTCGTTATATAGTACCATGCCTAATATACAATGATATTACATCATTTTGATGAATATTAAATATATCTCCCAAATAATAATAATTCAAAACTTTAAATGTTTGTTGTAATAAGATAATAGATATATTATCATCTTATATCAGTAAAATTTCAATCATCTCAAACATCTTTCATTACATATGGTACCCTTCTTGATTGATCACACTTGGTTCCCTTCTTTATACCCTAAAGAAAAATTAAAAGATAAGAAGGGGTGAGAATAGATACTTGTTAAGGATAAACAAATTTTATATATATCAATGAAAAAATAGTATTATAAAATGTGATTATAAATTTAAAATAAATCCCAATAATTCATATACTACAATCAAGAGTCATGAAATAAATCTTTAGAATGTCATAATATTAGGGAATCATCAACAAATAAATCATAAGGAATGAGTTAAAATCATATACATATCAATATTTATTAAATATATAGCACTGTTTTAGGTATATAAAACCATATCATAAGTCATGGTTTACATCTAAGACCATTATATTATGGGGGATATGGTCTCACCACTTGTTTCCCATATCATAGTCATTCATAAATCCCTACAAGTTTCCTATAGTGTATCTGGAATATAAACTAATTTACCATATTTATAAAATGAGATATAATTCTTCAATAAAGAAATTAGAGGGTATAATTAATATAGCCCCTCCCATTACATAATTAAAACCCCAAAATGTGTTCCACAAAATCATAAAACAGACATCATTAAATCATATCATAATATGTGGAAAAAGGATGGGTTTCATATAGAAAATTTCATTAAATCATACTATAAACATTGTAAAATAAATGGGTTTCATAAAGAATTCATCATTTCATTCACCATAACCTATGGAAGTGAAATAGGTTTTATAAATTTTTCATCATTACTTAATTAACTATTAAGAATGAAATGGGTTTCATAAAATCAACCTTAAATAATCATCATCAAAAGGAAAATAGAAATAATGTGGATGGTATCATAATATTATATCCCTAGTGAAGAATCAAAATTGTGATGGTATAATTGTATTGATTAAAGATATCATTAAAATACACTCAAACATTTTTTAAAAAACATGAGAAACATGTCATTTTATTTTGATAAACATTAATCTAGAAATTACCATAATATTAATAAAATAATTTTACATTAAAATAACCCATGAAATATATGATTTTTTCTTTAAATAAAATAAAAGATATTAAATTGTAAAAATTTATTCATCTTGTATATATATAAAAAAATTTCCTTTCAAACTTCTGTAAAAAGATAAAAAAGTGACTTGTTTGAAATATTTTAGAGAGATTCATTCATAGTAATTGTAACTAAAGTAAAAGGTATTGAAAATAATATTTTTGAAATATTTAAATTATAGTTAATAATCTTTATCAAACAATTTCCATGTGTATGTACATAGTTGGAAAAGGTCATTGACCAAAGGGGAAATATGGTCAACTTTTCATTAAAAAAATCTCATTTATTTTAATTTCCAAAGAGAGATAAAATGATAATAATAATTGAAAATTTTGGTAATAACATTAGTAGAATATAATATAATTTGTTTAAAGTATAATATCTATAATATTAATATCAATATAAATTTAGCATAGATAATTTTGAAAAGAATAGAGATTAGAACATAAACTCTTACCTGAAGTCTTATTATTCTTCATACATGTTCAAATATCCAGTAAAATAACTATTGATATATTATAAAAATATTACATAACATTATTAATAAAATTTATCATTATATTATCATTTAAAATTATCCTTTTGTTAACAATTTCATCAATAAAATGGACATTCGGGTGAAAATTATTATGTTTTCGATGAATTTTTTAGTTCAATAGTTTTAGTACATTCACGTTGATCATGGATTCATAATCACCAGAATCTAAATAATGAAATAAATTTCATATTTATTCATCATTTATACTTTTATAATAATTCAAATAAATCACTTTTGAAAAGTATATGCCATCATTTCATAGATACAATAATCTATATTTTGAAATGCGTGATGTTTCCACTTTATGATGAATATTATAAAAGAAAGTTAATTAATAATTAACATGTGTTGATTAATTATTATATCACAAATTTTATATATATTCATTAAATAAATCCATATAAACATCCATGTAAATTTTAAATTATTAATGAAACCTATTATTTCATGGAGGTGGCAGTCCTCATGTACACACGAGCGATATTATCATTTTCCAAGAGACAAAAGTATGAATACATTAATGATATTTTTAAAAAAAGGATATATAGGTCATAAATATCATATATAAACATTATATCTATAGTAATTACCATCCATGATTTATGGTGGTGAAAAAAGAAATACATCACTTTGTGATTCGACAGTCTTCACGTACACACGAATGATACTTTTTTACCCATTTTATAGAAATTTTGTATAAAATTGCTGTAAAATGATAGTAATAAAAAATTATAATATTTATTATACTAATTTAATAATTTTATTATGAATTTTTTTATATATGTTTTAATAAGAACAAAAAATTAAAATATCACGATCAATAACGATACATATTCTTCATAAAACCACTATAGGTTTCTACCTATATCCTTATAGATATGGTATTATAATAAAACCAGTACATATATGTCATTTTTAGGTATGATATTAAAGGATTATGGTTGGTTTGTTTTAATATATAATTATCATAACATCTTTTTAAAAGATGAGAGGTGGTATACCATTATAAGGGTTGGAGAAGATAAGCTTGGATGTTTTGAAAAGATTAAAATATATTAATATATTACTTATGAAAACTCAATCCAAACTGACTAAAATTAGAATAGAAGATTAAATTGTGTAGAAATATAATCATAATATATTATTAAAAATATTATAAGTCATTTATCCCTTATCATTTTAGTTTTAACCCCTTTGACATGTTTTAACTCTTATCGTAGTAAATGATTTTTAACCAAAATTACTATTCATAATGACTAAACTTAAGGTAACCTTATTAAATAATAATAATTAATATAAGAAAAATAAACAATAAATTATATTAGATTAAATTTATATAATTTATTAAAATTCATTTTAATATATTACACAAAACACAACGAAACTATTTTAATCAAAATTCATTTTTAAGAATATAACTTTGTTTACCTTCATTCCTTACTATGTAAAAACAATTATATCACTGTTATAATATTTTTTAATTATATTATCTAAAAATTTATATAATATCATTCGTTAATAGATATTAATTTAATTTAGTAAAAAAATCACATTTTCAACATAAAGATAGTTTTTTATGAAAACAACTCTTTTAACCTTCAAATAATTTTATTTTATTTTATAATAAATTAAAAAATAATTATTTAAATATATAAATATGTAAATAAAAAAATTTCATATTTTATATATTCCTATTCATTTCCATTAGTCTTATGATTCTTTGATAATAGTAAAATTAAATTATAATATTTTCGAAGTATATTGTGTTTCATTTAGACATAGGGTTTTTTATAAGTCAAACTATCTGTGATATTGATTTTTTAAGGTGAAATATATCATAAAATGGTGTGATGTTACATTCTAACCCGTTATGATAATATCTACTTATAAATTTTGTAATCATGATGCAAAAAACAGTGGATACTTCTACCTCATCACATCATCTGGTTCCCATCAAACTCTAGTTGTACAACCTCTTAGTTAAGTACATGTGAAGGATCATATATGTAAATCCTCAAGAGGGATGAGTGGAAAAAAATTTAACATTATATATATTAGATGGAATTTATAAGTGATAATTATCTATCCCAATAGAATTAATAATTTTTAGTGTACGAATAAATATGATGCTTAGCTTTCCCTTCATTCTGAGTCTCATAACCTTCATCTAATGAAATATTCATTATAACACCTTATCCCCAACTTCGAACTCTAAATCTCACTAATTATTGTTAGCATAAATTTCCTATTGACATTGGTCATCTTTGATGTTTTATTCTATGGATCTATCCTAATCTATTATTTCCTTAATTAAAAATGGTCCCAATATCTTTTTATCCAAATTCTTCCCAACACACATGACTTATTCTCTTCATGTCATAATGGGATTCATAAAGATCCATCTAAATAATCATGTAAAATCTATTGTTGTAATAAATTTATAATAAATAAAGGTATAGATCTTAACAAAAATTTAAATCTATAGAATATGATCCCATTTTATCTTCTAGGGTTTAAATGGTCCTCTTAGATTTTCAATCTATCTATGTAAAATATTCAATTAAAATGTTAAACTATATATTCAATTCATATTGAATACATATTCAAAAACTTAAGGTAAACCTTATATCCCAGTCTAATATAATAGACTACGGTATTCAATGAAATGTCACTAGATAAATAATTTATATCATGGAAATATGATCCATTTAATAGTATCTTCTAATAGCATTGAAATGCATTGATTTCATAAGGTAATAAATAATAAACCAAAAATCATTGTTCCCTTTTGATGTTTTTGGGAATCAGATTGCAAAATCCATGTTAATGTATTCAAAGCTTCATTATAGAATATGCAATATAAGTAACATCCCCTTAGACTTAATTATATAAAAATTAACTTTTTAATGTACTGGGCCTCAAGAAACATACTTTAGATTATCAATTTTCATGTTATCCCACAAGAAATACACTTTAAGATCTTTATACATCCTCAAACATTCAGGATTAATAAAGAATGATGAACTATGATCTTCATCCAAAATCCCCTTCTTCTTGTTTGGTGTTTATGGGACACATACTCAGTTCCTAAACATTATCATTCCATTACATTGATGGTGGAACTCAAGAACGTTTTTCACATACATATGTAATTCCAAATCTCACTTATATGACTCTTTAATCTTCACAAGGAAGGATTGTTGAAAATTAATATGAGAAAGAATGTATATATCCCCTTTGCTTAGGATTTCAAGATCTATCTTTTACAAATACATTAATATTGGATCTCTTTAATTCCTTATTGTTGATAAATAGAAGGTTTATTCCAACTCATAGCATCAGTGACATCGTTTTTCTTTCCCATGGTGGTAATCCATTGGTCAGTCGTAGTCTTTAATCTAATCTATTCATATTCATTAATGATTATTTAAATATTTCTATATTAATATATACATTATGATTTTATTATCTATATCTATGTAAGACATTTCACCATAACGATAATGCTTCCATATCGACAAAGAAAAAATTACAAATATCAGTTCCAAATCATGATTCTAGTAATTTTGTTCATGTATTTTCAATTGGTGAGAGGTATATGATATCACCATATCATTTTGTAATAGTAATTCTACAAGACCTTATATAATGCATCACTATTGGTCAAAAACACTTCTATAGTGTAACAAAATTTAAGAATATATGTGTTGAACAACCTTCTTTTTAATTCTCTTCAATTTTCCCTTTATTTATCATCTAATAAGGACTTAACTCATATATTACTCAACATGGTAAGTTGATTATATTGTCAAGAGAAATCTCTCACAATGTTTCAGAAGTATTTATCCAACCCAATAAAACTATAGATCTTAGCTACCATGTTTGTCCTAGTTCATGTATAAATAACATCCTTCTTTAAAGGATCCAATGATATACCCTCACATGAGATTATATGAGAAAATAATGAAACCATATGGATTAAAAATTCTCACATTTTTAATTATTCAGAAAACATATCCTTCCTTGGGGTCTTAAGTATAATTCTCAAATGATATCCATTTTCTTACTAATTTAATATTAAATAATATCATCTAAAAATACTACAAAAATTAATCAAGGTAGTCTTTAAGGACTCTATTAATTACCTACATGAAGATATGGGAGAATTTGTAATTTCAAATGGAATCTCAATAGATTTATAACGCACATATCTCATAAGAAAGTATTTTTTCTATATAAAATCCTTCTTAAAAAATAATTGATAAAATATAAAATGAATTCCCCTCTTGGAAAAGTATCGAGAACCATGTAGTTGATAAAAAAGTTAATCAATATGGCATAGAGGATACTTCTTGTTTATAACGATATTATTAGGTTATTTTTAATAGTGAAAATATGAATTGACCAATATTTTTTCATTAAAAAAGAACAGGTGCACTCCATGGTGATGCACTATAGAATATGAATAAATTAATAATATTAATAATAGGTTTTTTATTTAACTACAACAACTCAATCAATGTCATTCTATATTGAGTAATTGGAATTATTTTATCCGAACATGTGAGTTCTATTATAATTCAACTTCATTGTTTGGGGGAATACTTCGAATGTTGTCAAATAATAATTCAGTATAATATTAAAGAATGGGAATATCTTTAATTTTATATTTCTCCCTCTCCATTTATGATTAATATCCCCCATGAATAAGAAATTTTACCCATATAACTTTAATTAACTTCCATTAGATGTTCAAATTATCCTCAAACAAAAATAAAATCAAACGTTGAGTCGAAATATCAAACCTGAATTTTATTCCATAGAAATTGATATCGGAACTATATGGGGAGATATAATTAATTCCCAAAATCTCTTAAAATTTAACTATATATAGAATTACATTATTTTTTGGAAGAAAAATCCCACACACTTCTATAATAAGTGACCTATATACATTAGATGTGATCCTCATATAGTTTGGTGTCTTCATAAAAAAACTCCAAATCTAATCATTGAGGTCAAAATATGATACTCGTAAAAAATTCCTTAGGTATAAAAGATTGGTTAGATCCATAATAAAATAATACATTATCCATTCTATAGAGGATGGTAAGTGAAACATTCAATACATAATTCTTGTAACCCACTTTGTTAGTTATGATCACAAGATATTTCAGTTTGTTTTAGGGATTATATATTTTTTATGAAAATAAACATCATTAACTTTGGGATTTATTCACTAGTCACAATAATTTTGATCATCCTTGATTTTGAATCATTAGAGTGTAGGTGGTACATTAGTTGGCATGTCTGTTTCTTCCATCATATCAACTAGCCTATTTATTGAATTTAAAATGTCATTGGATTTATTACATGTCCATCCACATTTAGAGCTCCTCCAAATTATATTCAAGAAATTTCCTTGGAGTTTATTCCCACATTTCTACCATGTATGTAATTGGAATTACTTTCCCCCATGTGATTTATTAGAGTTTTCATGAGTCTAAATATTTCTTCTCATATTGAAACCATGAGAAAGATTGTAATCTATTGTAACATCCCAAGTAAGTAATGAATAACGGATATTTTTATCTATGTTTATTAATGATTAAGATAGTGTTTTAGAGCCTTAAAATGAAAATAAATAAAATCTTATGCATGGAACACACTATTATTCTTAAAAGATTGGTTTACTGCGTTTTGATGGAAAACCCTTTTTGAATCAAAATTTTGACAATTTAATAATCTATATTTGTCAAAATAAACATATTAATTATTATTCGTACATTTAAATTTACATTGGATAAATTTTTGGTATTTTTCTGACAATGTTCATTTTTTAATGAATAGTGAAAAATACTGCATTTTACATTAAAACTGCTTTTTCATTTAATTTAATTATATGGTTAGATTATCTTTTTAATTTGTCTTAAAGTGTAATCTGAATATATTTTTACCATTTAATCCAATGGTGGTCATTATTATTAATTTCACTTTGGAATTGGGCATAAACTAATGCCAAACTTTTCATAGATATTGTTTCAAAAAACCCGCTATTTGTTTTGACAATGGGAATTATGTTTTAAATCTATTATTGAAATTTATGTGTTTGGAATTTGGTAAAATGGATTAAATATTTGGAATCAGAAGGTCCAAATTATGTAATTAAGACTCTTTTATTTTTGGACATTATGAATAGTAACGATGGTAATTATCTTTAATTATCTTGATTAATGAGTAATCAGGTAGTTAAAGATAATAAAATGATATCATAATAATAAAAAAAGACCACAACATGTCTCCTAAGGCTACTGGTTGTCTCATGGCCGACCATGGGATGCCTTGTGCCAAACTTGGGGGCCCCATGGAATCACTTTTGTGAGAAAGAGACTTTTTATATTTTTATTTTTAAAGAATGTTAAATATGACAAAGAATGTATCACCTAAGTAAAGTATTTTTAATTTTGTCTAAATAAATGATATTTTAGACTATAAATATTAATTAGAAATCTAAAACGATTTCATACATCATGATATTTTTTTTATAATTTTTAGACATTATATATATTAATTTATTTATGACATCATGATGATGCAGCGATTACCTCATTAATAAAGGATTTAAATAAAATGGAAAGATAATGTAAAATCTGAGACCTACACATGTAAAAAACCTATTGGATGGGTTTATTTCGAACCCTTAACACCTTACCCTCGAATTATATTAATTTGGGACCATTAATATCCGAAACTCATTTGAAAATAACGTTACATTTTATACCATTCCAAGAGTGCCCCTCCTCTCTTATAAAAGGCCCCCACCTCTACCTCCTCACCCACACTCCCAAAGCCTTTGTCTCGTCCAACACATGCCCCTTTATTCTCTCCACATCCCTATATTACTCCATGAAGCCTCACTTTTGGCAGAAGTCTTCCCAAGGAAGCCTTTGAGCTCAAACCAATGGGAGTTACCCGATTTTAAGGTAATGTCATCACTTGAGTCCTTTTGTTTTATTTTGCTTTTCCAACCCCCTGAAATCTTTTTATTCATTTCTTTTGTAACAACTCCAGTATCTTCAATATAATATGATGTTGTTATAAGAAGAATTCGAGCTACACTTACAAACACCTATATCTAATGGTTAAAGGACATATTGTTTCCGTGGTTGGTGAATGTATGCCTCCCGAAATGATGATTGTTCAACATTATCTTAACACCTTCAAAGGTGGCCATTAAGATGTCACTATATTTATATATGATATATAATATGTTTATGTTTTCCTTAAGCTTCTGTATTTTTCATTTTGGGAATACCTTTATGGTTTCCGTTATGGGTAAACGCGATATCTTCATTTAAGGAAGTGCGGACTACTGCCCCCTCAAAGGGATTTGATTCGTTAAATAACATATTTGGGATGTATAAAGGATGGAACTATGATATTGTATATGATATTATACTGGAATTATAATATACCTTTATATCATTATGATTCCATTCTATAAAATACAAAATAGAAATTAAAGTAGCGTTCATGCGTACGTACGGCTTACCGTATCCATGAACGGTGCATTTCATTTCTTACCTCTAAATGATTATGTAATATTATAAATGCATGTATATACTGGATATATATGATATATATGATATATACATCATTATTATAATTCTAGATATAATGGATACATGAACAACTTGTAATTATAAAGGGGTTATTTTTGACTCAAGTACCAATGATCGTTAAAACGACCGTTATTAACTTAAATAATTACATAGTGTTCATGACATGGAAATAAGTGATATAAAAGGACTAATGAACTTTAAAAGGTTCTTAAGCAATTAGAAATTAACTCATGTTTATTATTCAGGACATTAAAGAACGATCGAGTCAAGTCAGACCCGAGGTATGTGAATTCGTCTCAATATCCTTTCATTGAGGCATATTTTGTTTTATACACAACCTTCTTTTTTATGGTGTATAAAACCCTTTAAATTTTACGTTTATTCAAAAGGAATCTTTTTTTATACCAAGTGTTTACTAAACGACAAAAGGGAATGTTTTTGTCGTACGTATGCGGCGACAACGACTTCTCCGCCGCAGTGACCATTATTTGAGTTTCGGCTTCCTCTAAAAGCCATACCTTTTTTTGAAAAGAAAAATAAATAACATGTTTTACTTTTCTTTTATTTTGGTATTGAAAATGGGTTTCATAATGTTTTTATATCAATGTGTTGTATTGATATCTTGTGATTGAAAGGTGGAAATGTTATGTTTCCTTTATCCATGTTTTATGTGATACGATTATGTTGAGGTTCTTGGACATTATTATGAAAACGGGTGGTTCCGTGATAAACTAAGGGCGGGTGAGCCTGATATAGCTCTCCAATGCATTGGGTAACGCGACGGAGTGAAACGTTAAGGTTTCTCCGAAGAGATTTAGGGAATATACTGTGATGGGTATTCCAAACGTAACCAAGAGGGTTACTCCCTACGTAAGAATGTTATGAATACCTTAAGTTACCTTTACGTCTTATGATTTCTATGATTTATTCATGATTTGATGAGGTATGTTAAAGTTCTTATGTTTTATGGGTAAAGTATTATTTCATTCTTATGTATATATGTACCCATGTTTCCTTTCCATATTTTTATATCCCTTACTGAGCTTTTTATGCTCATCCCAAGTTTTTTTAAAATGTTTTTCAGAGGTCAAGAGAAAGGTACATGATATGATGATAGTGTCAAGGAACTGTCAAGAAAGAATCCATGTTTTATTTTAAATATGATTCCATTGATGGGAAAGAAGAATACTATCTTTATGTAACCACTTTGTTTATATGTGGAATGTAATGCAAGTTTTATGATCTAATTCTATAAAACTCTAAACCCAAAAAGATCCTCAATGTCTAATCTTGTAATACATCAAGATTAAGTAAGGATTAAGGCTGGGGCCTTATAGTTGGTATCAGAGGTCGGTTTAGATAACTTTAGGAGTTATAATTATATTAAATGATTATCCAAAAATATTTTTTTAAAATGATATAGCATTTGAAGATTACCAGGTTGATTCGCCTAAGATATTTCTGTGTTAGGAATGGTTTCTCATAGAGGAAACAGAACAGATTTTCTTAGAAGGCATACAGAGGGAAATGACCTTTCAAATCAGTATCCTGAGATGGTCAGAATCAGAACTAAACAGTTTGTTGCAGTGATGGCTCAGTTGACTCAGGTGAAAAATGTTGGTTGTTTTTATTGATGATATTTTGGTGTTTTCTAAAAGTAAAGCGGAGCATGACAGACATTTAATGGTTATTTTTCAAACCTTAAAAGAAAAGATATTGTATGGAAAATTCTGCAAGTGTGAGTTATGGTTGCAAAACAAATCTTTCCTTGGTCACATTGTTTCTAAAGATTGGATAACTGTTGATCCTACAAAAACAAAGGTTGTTGAAGAATGGCCAAGACCCACAAATGTAATAGAGATTCGTAGTTTCCTTGGTTTGGCAGGATATTATCGAAGGTTTTCAAGGTTATCTAGTCCAATGACTAAGCTAACTCGGAAGGGTGTTAAGTTTATCTGACCAAAAAAATGTGATGTTTGTTTTCAGGAATTGAAAAGAAGATTGGTGAATGCTCCGATTTTGGCACTACCTTATAGGAATGGTGAGTTTGTAATATACAGTGATGTTTCATTGAAAGGACTTGGTTGCGTCCTAATGCAGAATGATCAGGTAATTTCTTATGCTTCACGACAGTTGAAAACTCATGAGGTATATTACCCTACACATGATTTGGATTTAGCTGATGTTGTTTTCGCTTTAAAAATTTGGAGACATCATTTGTATGGAGTAAAGTGTGAAATATATACTGATCACAAAAGTTTAAAGTATATATTCACTCAGAAAGAGTTAAACATGAGATAGAGGAGATGGCTGGAATTAATCAAAGATTATGATTGTACAATTCATTACCATCTGGGAAAAGAAAATAAAGTGGATAATGCTTTGAGTCGAAAAAGTAATTCTTCATTAGCAATGTTGTGTTTGGAACGTGATCCTTTGGTTAACGATTTTATTAACTTTGGCATAGATTTTGTTGGTGCAGAAAGTTCTTCTATTTTGCTTTAGGTATCAGTGAGATCATCTCTATCATATAGAATCAAGCAAGAACAGAAGCAAGACAGTGAGTTGCAGAAAAAGGTAGAGGTGGTTCAGAAAGGTAAGTTGCCTGAATTCAACATTGATAATGATTGCATTTTGAGATTTGGGAAGAGATTGTGTGTGCCTTGTGTTTCACATTTGAAGAGGGAGTTGTTATGTGAAGCTCATAGTTGTCCATTTTCAGTTCATCCTGGCATTACTAAGATACATAGAGATCTGCGAGAGTATTACTGGTGGGATTGATTGAAAAGAGATATTGCTGGATTTACTGTGAAGTGTTTGACATGTCAACAGGTTAAAGCAGAGCGGCAGTTACCGAAAGGGATGCTTCAGCCTTTACCAGTGCCAGAGTGGAAATGGGAGAATATATCCATGGAATTTGTTGCGGGATTACTGAAGACATCTCGAGATAATAATGCAATCTGGGTTATTATAGATCGCTTGACTAAATCTACTCTTTTCCTTGCTATACGAGATACTTTTTCCCTAGATCAACTTTCTCGTTTGTATCTTAAACAGATAGTCAGGTTACATGGAGTTCCCCTCTCCATTGTATCTGATCGTGATCCCAGGTTCACTTCTAACTTTTGGAAAGGCCTTCATAAGTTGTTGGGTACTGAATTAAATTTTAGTATAGCATTTTATCCTCAATCAGATGGGCAGTCAGAATGAACAATTCAGACCTTGGAGGATATGCTACGAGCTTGTTCGATGGATTATCAAGGAAGTTGGGACCAACATCTTTCTTTGGTTGAATTTTCATATAATAACAGTTTTCATTCCAGTATACAGATGGCACCATTTGAGGCGTTATATGGGAAGCGGTGTCGAACTCCAGCTTTCTGGGATGAAGTGGGTGAAAGGAAGTTGATGGGACCAGAATTGGTAGAAGAGATGGCAGAAAAAAGTTCACCTGATTTAGAAACACATGAGAACAGCTCAGATCAGGCAGAAGAGTTATGCGGATAACCTGAGGAAGGATCTATCATTCAAGGTAGGTGATCATGTTTTTCTCAAAGTCTCACCATGGAAAAGTGTGATGAGATTTTGTAAGAAATGAAAGCTGAGTCCAAGGTTGATTGGACCATATGAAATTTTGGAGAGAGTTGGATCAGTTTAATATCGGGTGGCTTTACCTCCGAGTTTATCTCAGGAACACAATGTTTTTCACGTTTCGATTTTGAGAAAGTATATGCCAGATCCATCTCATGTTTTGAGTCCTGAGGTAGTTCAGCTGGAAGAGAACCTATCTTATGAAGAACAACCGGTCCAAATTCTTGACCACAGGGAGAAAGTGTTACGAAATAAGTTGATTAATCAGGTAAAGGTTTTGTGTAAAAACCACATGATAGAAGAGGCAAAATGGGAATCTGAAAATGCAATGAGGGATAAGTACCCTCATTTATTCGATAAGTAAATAAATTGCGGGGACACAATTTTCTAAAGGGGGGAAGGATGTAACATCCCAAGTAAGAAATGAATAATATATATTTTTATCTATGTCTATCAATGATTAAGATAGTGTTTTAGAGGCTTAAAATGAAAATAAATACAATCTTATGCATGGAACACAATAATATTCTTAAATGATTGTTTTACTGCCTTTTGATGGAAAACCCATTTTGAATCAAACTTCTGTCAATTTTATAATCTATATTCGTCAAAATAAACATATTCATTATGATTGGGACATTGAAATTTACATTGGATAAATTTTTGGAATTTTTCTGACAATGTTCGTTTTTTAATGAATAGTGAAAAATATTGTATTTTACATTAAAACTGCTTTTTCATTTAATTTAATTATATAGTTAGATTATCTTTTTAATTGGTATTAAAGAGTAATCTGAATATATTTTTACCATTTAATCCAATGGTGTTCATTAGGATTAATTTCACTTTGGAATTGGGCATAAACTAATGCCAAACTTTTCATAGATATTGTTTCAAAAAACCCGCTATTTGTTTTGACAACGGGAATTATTTTTTAAATCAATTATTGCAATTTATGTGTTTAGAATTTGGTAAAATGGATTACATATTTGGAATCAGAAGGTCCAAATTATGTAATTAAGACTCTTTTATTTTTTGACATTATGAATATTAACGATGGTAATTATCTTTATTTATCTTGATTAATGAGTAATCAGGTAGTTAAAGATAATAAAATGATATCATAATAATACAAAAAGACCACAACATGAGTCCTAAGGCTACTGTTTGTCTCATGTCCAACCATGGGATTCCTTGTGCCAAACATGGGGTCCCCATGGAATCACTTTTGTTAGAAAGTTACTTTTTATCTTTTTATTTTTAAAGAATGTTAAATATGACAAAGAATGTATCACCTAAGTAATGTATTTTTAAGTTTGTCTACATAAATTATCTTCTAAACTATAAATATTAATTAGAAATATAAAAATATTTCTTACATCATGGTATTTTTTTATAATTTTTGGAGATTAAATTTATTAAATTATTTATGACATCATGATGATGCAGCGATTACCTCATTAATAAAGGATTTAAATAAAATGGAAAGATAATGTAAAATCTAAGACCTACACATGTCCAAAACCTATTGGATAGGTGTATTTTGAACCCTTATCTCCTTACCCTATAATTATATCAATTTGGGACCATTAAAATCCGAAAATCATTTGAAAATAAAGTTACATTTTATACCTTTCCAAGAGTGCCCCTCCTCTCCTCTTATAAAAGGCCCCCAACTCTACCTCCTTACCCACACTCCCAAACCCTTTGGCTTGGCCAAAACCTTCCCATTTTGTCTCTCCACA
Source organism: Viscum album (assembly GCA_963277665.1). Classification (NCBI taxonomy): domain Eukaryota; kingdom Viridiplantae; phylum Streptophyta; class Magnoliopsida; order Santalales; family Viscaceae; genus Viscum; species Viscum album. The sequence continues at coordinate 1,421,967,765 of OY728140.1, read as the reverse complement.
TCCCTCTCTTACACCTTGAATCCTTAATTTGGGCAGATGTCTTCCCAAGAAAGCCTTTGAGCTCAAACCAAAGGGAGTTACCCGATTTTAAGGTAATGTCTTCACTTGAGTCCTTTTGTTTTATTTTGCTTCTCCAACCCCCTAAACTCTTTTTATTAATTTGTTTTGTAACAACTCCAGTATCTTCAATATACTAGGATGTTGTTATAAGAAGTATTCAAGCTACACTTACACACACCTACATCTAATGGTTAAAGGACATACTGTTTCCGTGGATGGTGAATTTATGCCTCCCGAAACGATGATTGTTCAACATTCTCTTAACACCTTCAAAGGTGGCTAATTAGATGCTTAAAAAAATAATTTCTTGAATGTAAATGAGAGAGAAACTCCTTACAAAATTTTGGCATGGTAACAGGTGTACTTGGGAGGCATTAATAAGAGAAAAAGGGGTATCTCATCATTCAAAAATAAATAGGGAAGTATGGGGGAGATGCTAAATAATACGCCCCAACATTTATAACTGGAAATAAATGGGTATTACAATATAAGGTAACATGGAAAAAATTAAGGGAAGTGAGAATCCCTTACATGGAAGTGTGATCCCAAAGGCTTGGGAGAGGCTTGAGAGACACTTATTGGGAGCATGGGGTGCCCTATGAGTATTCTTGATAGAGGAGGGAAGAGGTTAGATGAAATAAAAAGGCATTGAGTGAAGAGGAAGTGAGAGATTGTGTGTGTTTATATAGAAAAGGAGAGGGAATTCTTTATTATTTAGGTTTGGGACACCACACATTAAACTAATAAAAACCACAAAAAATCCCAGGTTTTTTCCCAAAAGGGAGTATAAAAAAATATTTTATAAGGACAATGGCCTAAAATCTTCAAATAATAGGGCAACTTATGTGGAAGTGAGTCGCACTCTCAAGGAAATCAATTTTAAACGATAATATGTTTTACAAGTCTTGAAATGTCCACTAAATCTTTTTAAAATAAATCAAACAAACATAAAATCATATTATATTAATGGTATATAATATATTGTACGAACAAAATGTTTATAGTATGTTATTAGATCACTATTGGGTCATTATGGTATCATAAAAAATATATATATTTAAACGATATTTAATTATTACCCAAAAAATCGATTGTCTCAAAAAATTAAAAAAAATCATCATTGGGTAATTTAGTCATCCTAATTCCAAATATAATATTCATTTTATCTAAATAAGTTTCCAAATATGTGAATTTTCACACTTATAATAAAATCCGATCTTTATCGAAAAATCATGGGTTTGGAAAAATACAACTTTCAAGCCTTAATAAAAATTACAATTGAATTCATAAAATTATACAATAATTTATATTTAATAAAAATTAAATCAATAATATTATTTGAATTTTATTAAAATATTATTTAATTGAAAAATTTATTAATTCATTTAAAAAGATTACTTAGTTAAAATATTAACTAAAAATACTATTTATGCTTCATAAACTATTTTCAAAGTAACAATTACAAAATGGATGTATATTCTCTATAAAAAAGTGTACATAATCATAGTACAGTGGTCTCATTACATAACCCCTTATAACACGCACATAAGACTGTAGGGTAAGGTTTACGATGGTGAGAAACTCTTGGGGTGGCTTGGATAACATCGCTCGGGTGGTAATATCTATCAACATAAACTTCTCCCATAGTCAGTTCCATTCAAGCTTAACATGTTGAAGCTCAAATTGGGCTTCATGAAGAGTGAATCCCAATAACACCACCTCCTTATAGAGATCTGAACAATGTGCTTAGTACGGGGAAAGTCTTCTGGATGAGACCATCACTTCCTTTTTCTAAATAAATTGGATTTGTGGAAGACCTATCTTTATACTACTCACGTAATCATTATTCAAAGGTTATATTAGCAATGGCCACAATTCTTAATGGTATTTAAAAATACAAAAATAAAAATAAAAATAATTGTATATGTTATATATCCATTTTACATAATAACACATTTAATTAGATCAAGATGAATTTTCATTAATGAAATTTTGGATCATTACAATCTTCCCCCCTTATGAAATTTCGACCTCAAATTTTTATTTTCCCACACTAAAATAGATGTGTGTAACTCTGATTCATCACTTCTTCTGATTCCCACGTCACTTCTTCAAACTTGTGGTTTCTCTGCAGCACTTTCACTATGGGAATTTTCTTATTTCGTATATCTTTTTCTCTATGATCTAAGATCTTCACAGGTTTCACCTCTTAAGAAATATCATCCTCTAACTATAATACATATGAAGAGAGTACATTTGAGGGGTCGGGTATGAACTTCCATATGAGGGATAAATTAAAGGCATCACGTACTTTGGCCATGGTATGTGGGAGTGCTAGTTGAGAGGACACAGGCCCGATACGATCTAGAATCTTGAAACACCTGAGGTACCTAGGACTTAACTTCCCTTTCATTCCAAGCCTCATGACCTTCTTCCAAAATGATATGTGTTGAAATAATATGTCTCCAACTTTGAATTTAAGGCCTCATAGACAGTTGTCTACATAACTCTTCTGTCAAATTTGGACTGCCTTGATATTTCGTAGATTAGTTTTCACCTTCTCTACCATTTCATTGACCATTTCAGGTCCTAGCTTCTTTCTCTCACTAACTTCATCCCAACATTCCAGTGTTCTGCACCTTTTCCCATAATGTTCATCATATGGTTCCATTCAGATACTCAAGTGGAATCTGTTTTTGTAAGAGAATTCTATAATTAGAAGATGTGGGTCACATCCTCCTTTGAAGTCTATATAAAATGATCTTAACATGTCATCTAGTGTCTGAATAGTTTGCCCATATTGGCCATTAGTTTGATAATGATAGGTCGTACTAAAGTTTAGTTCATTGCTTAGAGAATCTTGGAGACTTTTTAAGAACAGTGAGGTGAATCTACAATCACGATCGGATACAACAGATAGTGGTAATCCCTATTTCCTTTCAACTTCAATGATGTAAATTCATGTGATTTGATCTAATGAGACGTCATATCGAATAATGATAATTTTAGTTGTCTTCATAAGAGGATCCACAGCAACTCATATAAAATTATTTCTTCTAGATGTACTTGGAAGTCTAGTGACAAAGTCCATGGTAATGTTGTCCCACTTACATGTAGGTATGGGCAGTGGTTGCATTATCCCCTGAGACTTTTGTCTCTCAAACTCCAGTTGCTTACATACTAGGTACATTGAGGTATATTCAGTAATATCCCTTTTCATATAGTCCCACCAAATTTTTTCTCGAAGATCTTCATACATATTTGTGCTCCCTAGGTGAATATAGAATGTTGAGCTATGTGCGTCATCCAAAAGATCCTTCTTTATCTATGGATTGTATGGTACAGATAATCGTGAACCAAATCTGACAATTTTATCCTTGTCAACCATGAAATCAGAGGATTTCCCATTTCTGATAGCTTCCACTATTTTCATAATTTTCACTTCCTTTATTTGAGAATCCTTTATTTTATCAATGAGGGATGGTTGAGAAATCATTTGAGAAAGGATTTATGATGTTTCCCCCTTAATTATTCTCATGTCCATCCTCTTCAAATATAATAAGATTGGATCCTTTTCAATTCTCATCATTGATAAAGATGCAGGATACTTTCTACATAGAGAATCAGCCACTTTGTTTGCCTTACCAAGATGGTAGTGGACTGTGCAGTCATAATCTTTGATGAGTTATATCCATCATTTTTTGCACATATTAAACTCTTCTTGTGTGAATATATATTTTAGACTCTTGTGATCATTATATATCTCACATTTTCCCCATAAAGATAATTCCACTAGATTTTCAAAGGAAATATCACTACTTCCAACTATAGATCTAGTGTGGGATAGTATTTCTCATATATTTTCAGCTTCCTTGAGTCATAATCTCTAACTATTTCATTCTTCATCAACACACAACCCATTCCCTTCTTCTAAGAATCACTAAATAACCCAATAATTTCTCCACTAGTGTGTAATTTGAGAGTATGCGTAGTGATAAGCCTTTTTTCTAACTCCTTGAATATCTATTTGTATTCATCACTCCAAGAAAAATTTACTCCCTTCCGAGTTAGCTAGGTAAGAGGGTTGGAAAATCATGAGAAATTCCCCTCAAATAGGAAATAATATATACTTATCACCATGAAGCTATGGATATCTATTATCGATGTTGGCCTTGGCCATCCCTCAATTGTAGTTATCTTAGAGGGATCCATAGATATTTCATTTCTTGTGATGATATGACCAAAGAATGAGATATCCTTCAACCATAACTCACACATGTTATACTTTTCATAGATAATATCCTTTTGGAAGGTCTCCAGTATAGTTCATATATGCTCCACATTATCCTCTTTGTGTTTGGAGTATATTGGAATATCATCTAAAAATACTACCAAATTGTTTCAAGTTATTCTATAAAGAATCTATTCATCAAGTCCATGAATATTGTAGGAGCATTAGTGAATCTGAAAGGAATTACTGTGATTTCATTGTTCCTATATCTTGTATGAAAAGCAGTCTTGGGGATATCTTCCTTCTTCACCCGTACATGGTAATATTCTGACCTCAAATCCACATTGGAGAAGTATTGTACTCCATGTAGCTTATCGAACAACTCATCGATTCATAGTAGAGGATACATTTTCATTTTCCTGATTTGTTTTATCTCATGATAATCAATGCAATGGTTCATTGACACATCCTTCTTCTTGACGAAGAGGACCAGTGCACCCCATGGTGAAGCACTTGGGCATATAAACCATTTATCCAAATTCTCCTATAGTTGTTTCTTCAGCTCCTCAGGCTCCAAAATAGCCACTATATACAGAGTATTTGATATTGTAAAGGCCCCAAGTATAAGTTCAATTGAGAATTAAACATCTATTCTAGGAGGAAGACCAATAAGTTCTTCAAAAAACACTTCAGTGAATTCCCTAACAATAGGCATGTCTTCAAGGATGGTTGCATCCTTATACTCAATAATCTGAGCCTGATATGCATGCTCATAGGGCAGTAATATTCACACTTGAGATAATGGTGCTAAATAAGAATCATCTTCCTCATTTCATTTGTATTGTATCAGGGGCCGATTCTCTACATGGGGAGTGATTTACCTTTCACGATAATTTATGTTGGCTTTATATTGGGAAAGATAATCCATGCAATGAATTGCATAAAATTCTGCTAGAGGGATTATGACAAGATTTTCTGAGAAGTTCAATTCACCGATTATGATAGGGGAGGAGTTATACTCATGGGATGTAATGATTTCCCCATTTTCTGTACTCACTGACAACTTTACTTCCATGATTTGTGGTGTTGTTGGGATTGTTCTACTAAACATTTAGGATATAAAAGAATGTTTAGAACTATGGTTGATAACCCCTCCTTTCCCCTTTTTTATTTTGGTTCTAATATATCCAATATAAGACTATGGATAAGTACTTTTGAACTATTAAACACTTAAATGAGATACCAAGTACGAAAACTGATTACTTATAAATAACTTTTATTTCCTTAACATATGAATCTATAGTCTCCAATATATGTTATCCATGATCTACTTTATAACAAATTTTCAAAGAGGATTTTTTCTTTAATAATGTTTCATACTAAGATTTTGAATTTACCAAAGCATATCCCCCAAGAGTGTCATATCCAAGAGTGCATCAAGGCCCCTTGTCATGCACCAAGATACCTCGGGTCAAGCTGGAAACTCCTTATCGGTGATTTCACTTCAAGGTACATCAGTGCCAGAGCCACCTCTACCATCTCATATCCAGACATTGATGTATTTTCTTGATAAACCCCTTACTCAATACTCACCAAAACTTAAGGATTTTTTAATCATACATAGTCTTATCCATAAATATTTCACTTGCTTTTTCTTATCCTAATCCAAAAAATAACTAAACCTATCATATGATACAAACTATAACAACCCAAATCTTTATTACACACATTGACATGATTAATTACATGAAATTTAACTTAATAGAACATAGAAGATCGATAGGTCAAGTGTTGTTGGGGATTAGGATCATTACATAAAAACTAAAACCATGAAGTATAACTTCTTTATTGAAAACATCTTTTACATGACTAAAATATTACTTTCTACTTAAAATTTCAAGGGATAACCTGAGGACATTCCTAGAAAGGGGTGATCCATAAATCCCATTAAGGGAATAAACATGGAATAAAAAGAGGAATACAATACATGTGAGACAATAGGAATGTTAATGGATCACAAGAGAAACATGAACATAAAGGCATGATAAATCATGATATAACAAGATATTCATAACATGGAGATGTGGTAATAACATTTAACATGATATTAGCATGTTAAAAGTCTCACTACACAATGGAGCATCAGTAAACCCTCATTTCACATGAAGCATGAAGAAACCCTTGGTGAACATTAATTAGCATGAGTAAAAACTCATTGCACATGACATATCATGATACTATATTTTTCCCAATGCATTGGAGTGTTATCAGGGTGAACCCTTCATAATCATTTCATTTCATGCATAATTGTGCCACATAGATCATACAATATTAATTCATTAACATCATAATTAATTCCATGAATAAGATATCTAGAATACATAAATTTAAGTCATTAATAAACAAGTACATGTCCTTAAAGGTGAATACCCTTGATAGAGGAGTGGGCATGGTATTCAAAACACACTGATTTTGGAATGAAATTTTTTGTGTAATTTCCGTAGCATAACGACGTCAAATAGAAATTTGTAAAATGGGTTGATGAGAGTGAAAGTGGTCTCTCATCATTTATAAATTAAATGGATCATAATGGGATAATGGTATGTAATATACCAACATATTAAATCTAATTTAGATTCATAATATAAAATAATTTCTTGAATGTAAATGAGGAGAGAGAAATTTCTTACATAATTTAGGCATGGTAACAGGTGTACATGGGAGGTATTAATGAGGGAGAAATGGGACTCTTATCATTCGGACATAAAGGGGGAATTATGGGAGAGGTGAGAAATTATACAGCAACAATTATAATTGAGAATAAAAGGGAATAAAAATATAATGAAACTTGGAAATAAATAAGTAAAGTGATAATCACTTACTTGGAAGTGTGATCCCAAAGGCTTGGGAAAGGCTTGAGAGAGGATTATTGGGGGATTTGGGGTGCCTTGGGAGGAATCTAGTGACATGAGGTAATAGTTTTGATGAACTGCAAACGCTTTTATTGTAGAGGAAGTGGGTGCATGGGTGGGTTTATATAGGAAAGGAGAGGGAATTCGTTATAATTTAGGTTTGGGACCCCACACATTAAACTAATCAAAACCACAAACCAGACACTAGTTTTTACCCATGTATTTTCCAAAGGGGAGTGAAAAACAATATTTTATATGTCCAATAGCCTACCTTCTCAAAATAATAGGGTTGATTATGTGGAAGTGAGTCACAATATCAAGGAAATAAATTAGAAAAGGAAAAACAGGATGAAGTCTTGAAAAGAAGCATGAAATAAATTGTCTACGGAGTCGTTGACATTATAGGAATCAGTCCTTTAGTGTTCACGACCAAGATTCTTCTTAAGGAATATACAAAACCCAATTTCCAACATAAAAAGTGGTTCACACCATCAATGATGGAAGTTTTCAAAGAATATTTATTGAAACTTATAAATGATTGAATAATCTTTTCAATATCTGATAGAGAGTGGGTGAGCCCACTACATATAGTCCCAAAGAATGTTGGGATTGTAGTGGAAAAAAACTGATGAAAATCAATTGATATCAACACAGACAATCACAAGATGGAGTGTTTGTGTATATTCCACAATATTAAATAAAATAGAATGGAAACATCAATTTCCTTTTCCATTTATGAACCATTTATTTGAAAGAGTGGCTATAAATTAATTTTATTCTTTCATTGATATATATTTCGGACACAATTAGATTACAGTCGACCAAACTAATTACACAAAATCAAGATTTAAATTTCCATTTGGAACAGTTTCCTACACAATATATTAAAAGAGGGAGATTATATGGTTTATTTATAGACTAGAAGGGGTTATAACACCCTCTAAACAAATTAATAGCTGTTATGAGGAACCACCACTAATGTTCATGCCTACACTTATTAGATGTGGTTTTGGGGAACTACTGGTAAAATGGTTGTAAATTTAGCGGTGGTTGATTTAGTGGTGGTTAAAACCCCTTCTATATACCCCATGGAATTTCATTTAAGAAGGGGTTTAACTCCCTCTAATTTTTTTATCCAATTAGTGGTGGATTCCAACCACTGCTAATTAAGTTATATGTAACAAAATTAGAGGCAGTTTTCAAAAAATACATCTCTAATTATGACTGCATTAGAAGGGATTTTAACCCCCTCTAATGGAGACCTATATTAGAGGATGTCTTAAAACTAGCTATAATTATTAATTTTTTTATTGTTTCCCCACACCTCCAGTTTTCTCAGAGTCCCCACATCTAGTTCCCAACACCCACACCACATCATCTTCTATCATTCCCCCACACCTCGCCTCTCGGTTCCTGCGAACACTTGAAACTCTTGATTTACTCCCCCTCTCTGACACCCTATCAGTCCCCCCCCCCCCACTTCCCAGTAAACCCTCCTCCAGTTCCCACACCAAGAAGCTCCCCATCATATTCTCCCGCCATCCCAACTCCCCATCCTAAGTATCATGTAAAATGTTGTTATGGGGCTTCGAACAATGAATTGATGATTTACCACCAAAGTTGTAACTGCACTATGCCAGTCGCTTTTTGTTGTTTTAATTACAAATTATATTTTATATATATATATATTATGAAGAATATAGACACATATATTATCTAAATAAATATTTTAACACATCAAAAATATATATTATATAAATATAGATATATAAAATAATATATGAATTTTTTATATTTTATTTTTAAGTATTTATATTATAATAGTTTTACGTTATAATCAATTTATACATTCATATAATCTATATAATTTATGTATTAATTTACATAGATTTGAGTAAATTTTATCTATAGATCTATTTATGTTCTGTATATAAAATGATATTTATATATTTATAAATATATTTATTTAAATTATTTATATACATACATATTTATAAATTATGTAAATGTTTACTTGTATAAAATATATGTGTGTGTGTTTGAGTGTTTATTTAATATATTTATTTAATATATTTAAATATATATATATATATAATTCCTTTAAAAATATATTTATATAATGTATTTTAAGAATATATTTATATAATGTATTTCACTACATATATTTTTTGTTATGTATATTAATATATATATATATATTGTATCACATTATATACAAATAATATATAAGTAACATTATATTAAATACAATTTATGAAAAATATTTATATAATTTATTTCAACAGATATATTTATTAATATGAATATTAATGTATATGTATTCTAATACATATAATTGTATAATATTATGTACATTGATATATATATATATATATATATGTATTTAAATAAATATAATTGTATAATATTGTGTACATTAATATATATTAATTTGTATAAATTTTATATCATATAATATTAATTATATATGATATAAAATAATAGACATATTATTTAAAAATATATTTATTATTATTATATAAATTATAAAAACTAAAATCTTAAGTTTTTATATGATATATTATTTAAATAAATTATATTTATTAATATATTTATTTAATATGATTATGATTTTATATTATATATAATTAATATTATATGAAATAAAATTTATAAAATAAATATATATTAATGTACATAAAATTATAAAATTATATTTATGTATACATATATATACAATTAAAGACATTCATATAAATATTTTATATAATATGTTCATATAATATAATTAAATATATTTATATATAGTGTTTTAAATTTATATATATTTATTATGGAATTTCAATTTTTAACTGTGGGCGCTCACAACGCTCTATAAATTAATGAAATTAGACGGGGTTTAAAACCCCCTCTAATCTAAGATATTATATGGGGTTTTGAACCCTGTATAATTTAATAAAATAGATGGGTTGTGAACGAACTCTAATCTACGATATTAGAAGGGGGTTGTGAACAACCACTATTTCCTTTTCAAAATGAAAATTCCATGTTATATATATATATATATATATTCTATTATCCAAACAATTTATATATATATATAGCGCCTCTACAATTCAACTGAACATATAGTAGCACTAATTATTATATTAGTGGTGGTTTGACATAACTGCCACAAAATTACAAAAAAATGTTAAAAAAATTCTAAAAAAATTGAGGTGGTTGTAAATCCCCCTTTAAATTTGATGAATAAGAGTTTTTCATAACCCCCTGTAAATTAAATTTATAGGCGGTTATGCAGAACACCATCTAAAAACCATTTTTAATCTGATGCTATTTTGTAGTGATAGGTGTATGTCATTTAGTATGTGTAATGCACCACCAACATTTCTAAGATGAGTGAAACATATTTTCCATGATATAGAAGAGGAATTCACAGAAATATTTGTGGGCCACTTTTTAGTTTATAGAAGATATTTATAATTCTTCCTAATAAATCATGAGTTAGTCATGCCACTCTGTGAAGCGAAATGACTCATTTTGAATTGGAAAAAGTGTCATTTTATGGTTTAAGTAGGAATAGTCCGTGAAAATAAAATTTACAAGGAGGGAATTGATGTCGATCCATCTAAGATAAATGGAATCAATGATTTACTCGAACCTTCAACAATCAAGGGTGTAAGAATATTTCTAGGCCACGCATGATTCTAAAGGTGATTTTTAGACTTTCAAAAAGATTCTTTCCCACGAACACACCTTTTTTTGAAGGAATTTCCATTTTAATTCACTGAAGAATATCATAAGGAATTCATTACTTCGATAAAAATCCTGATACCATCCCTTGAAATCATTTCACCTGATTGGGACCACAAATTTGAATTAATGTGTGATGCCAGTGAGCTTTCCATTGACGTTGTATTAAGACAACAAGTTTGTCATACATTATGTTCTATCTACTTTGTCATCCACACGCTTAATGAATCTCAAATCAATTACACAAATACAGAGAAATAACTCTCTGATGTTGCATATGATTTAGAAATTTTATGTTCCTATTTGGTCATATCTAAAGTTATCGTGGACACTGATCATGCATCCATTAGTTATTTAATGAACAAAAATGATGCAAAACCGATGAAGAAATGTTGGATCCTCATACTTTGATAATTTGATATTTCCATAAAAAATACTACAGGAATAAAAAATGTGATTGTTGATTATCTATCCCATCCCCCTCTTTGACTCATCAAGGTCAATGAAGATATTTACATTGATGCCCATTTTTCTGATGAAATCCTTTTCAGCATCAATGTATAACTATGGTATTCCTATATTTTGAATTATCTTCACAGATGATATTTTTCAACATAATTTTTTTTTCCAACAGTGAAGAATATTTTTAGGTGAAGAAAAACCTTACTACTAGGATGAACCATTATTGTTCAATTGTTTTGCTGATGGATTATTTTTATTTTACATTCCAAACAAATAAATCCCAAATGTGATAGAAATGTTTCATATGTCAACAAATGTAGGAAATCTTGGACCTGAGTGCATTGTAGTAAAGATTATAAAAGGTTTTCATTTTTGGAACACTCTACACAAAGATGCAAGGGAATATTTTCAAAATTGTGATAGGTTCCAGCAAATTGGGACCATTAGAAAAACAAGTGAAATGCCTCAAGACCCATTCAGGGAAGTCAAAATATTCAATGTATGGGAATAGAATTCATGGGGTTATTTCCCAATCCACGTGTATTGTTCTACAATCTTGTCGACATTTAATATATCCAAAAATGGATAGAAGGTGAAGCCACATCACATGACAAAGAAAAGGTGGTCAGGAAGTTCCTAAAAAATAATATGTTCTCATGATTTGGATTTTCTATATTAATCATCAGTGATAGAGGAACACATTTTACCAACCAGCCTATTAAATTATTGTAGGACATGTATGGAATGCATTATAATATAGGAACTCAATTCCACCAACAAACATGTAGGGAAGCTGAATTTTCAAACATGGAAATCAAAAAAAATATTAGAGAATATAGTGAACATAAGTCAACTTGACTATATTTTGAAATTAAATGATTTATTATGGGCACACATCACTGTGAACAAAAAACACATTTGTACTACACCATTAATATTGGTTTATTGAAAAACCTATCATCTTCTAGTTGAACTATATCATTTCTCGTACAAGGAAATTCAGAATTTAAATTTGGATTCTCAATGAGTTGTAGAATCTAAAATTCTACAACTAGAAGAATTGGATGAAATCAGAAAAGATTATTCTGACAAATCCAAGATCTATATAGAGTGAACTATGAAAATGGATGATCAATGCATTAAAAGATGCATTTTTTCACAGGAAATAAGGTCCTCCTTTTCAATTCATGATCTAACTTATTCCTTGGGTTGAGAAAATATAGATAGTCCATGCCTTTCAAATTCATTAATGTTTTCCCCAATGGGACTACATAAATTCATAATAAAGGTAGACCGCCATTGAAATTTAATGGTCAATGTTTAAAAAATTATCATGAACCCTTTCATGAAGGGTGTATCATCCAACTAATGTTCATCTAATTTTTATAGGAGTTAAACTCTTGACATTATAGGAATCATTGACTAGGACCAAACCCAGGGAAGGTTATATTTGGATATATTATGTTAGAATTTGATTAAAATATCTTAGGATATTCTATGATAAAAATTCCATGGATTTAACAGAAGTTGAGATAAAAATAATGAGTACACGTTATGTACCTTTTCTCCCAAAAAATCATTAAAATCTGTCATTACATGATGATTTTTTTTTACACATTGTGTAACACCATGGGATAGTTTTTACAAAAATGGTCATGAAACTAGAGTCCACAAAACAAAAAAATGCCCCCTCCCCTTACCCACCACCTTCCTCCCATATATCCATCGTTCATCCCTCTCCTTCCTCCCTACTTGTCGCGAAGCCCCTCCCTTCCCTTCCCTCTCTTGTCCACGCACCTACCAAATCTTCTGTTAGGATCAGACCCTATCCTCTCATAGTGGATATCCTATTTCATTATTTGGGAGGCCGATCATATGATCTCTCATTTTATGAATTTGGCTTCAGCTTTTGAATCTATAAATAAGATCTCTCCATGTCTAATTTTTTTTCCAACAATTCTACTTGAGCCTCCCTGATCTGATTCAAGGAAAATGTGGAGATCATTGGCAGAGATTCTCAAACAGTGCATGACCCCTGCATCACCATGTCAACCAAGTTATGGGTCTTGACAGTTGGATACTCTATAGAGCCCTATCCCACACATGGTTTTCCCGGGTAGATTCCCATAGGAGTGTGAGGCAAGTCAACATCCTTATTTTAGAAGCATCCTTGGATGACCCAACTATAAACATGGCTGACAAGTTCTCCTATTACTATCAGGCTCACGCATAGTGGAAAAAAGGTACATTGATCGGTGGATCCTTCATTACCCACCTCGACAGACATCTTAGAGTCATTGATTAGAATATTCCCTGCACATCCCTTAGACTGATATAGGCCATTGATTTTATGATACTTCACAATATGATGCACATGGTGAGGGATTATGACACTTAACACTAGGCACCTAGAGTATATGAGGCTACACTAGCAGCATACTCACCACATCTAGTGAACCCTACACCTCCTCCCGCACCCCGTCACCTCCAACACCTCTCACCCATGTCCCCAACTTTACCCATATCTCATCAATTACTACTCTACCCACCCATCCCACCCCACCCCCACCAGATCTCTAGGAAATACAGCTATGCATCTTGGAGAACCTTTTATGGATGTCTACCCATCTGAACCTACCCTTCATTGATCATTCCAATTTTATTACCCCTTTATTCCCTTCTCCCATAGACTCTCATCCACCCCCAGCACTGGATGTCCCCTCCTATTATACCAATCATCCCCCACCCACATCCCACACCAACCTACCTTCATATCTCCTTGAACCTACTTCCCAGTATCAGTACCACACTGAGTAGGCCTTCTAGAAAAAGTGGTTGGCAACTAGTAGATGAATCGAGGATCACTTTATCGACCTAGATACCATAATCACATCCCCACTTCATATCAGAAACTCTCCATGACATACCCTATCCCATATTCCCAGCACCACGAATCCACCATCCATAATAGATTCCTCCTCCCCTACTGTTACTACTACCTCTGATAAAATTGAATAGCTACCACCACCCCCGTTCAAAAGATTTTGTTGAGGGATCTTTCTTATTCTCCCATCTTATCTTAGTCATCCACTTTGCCAAATTTTGTGTTTCACTCTTAGTGATAGGTATGGGTTCTCTTCCATTATAGTCTATGTATCTCAAAATTTTGTACAAATACACTTATCTATATGTGAAAACTACTTTTTCATCACTTTTATATTGTTTAATTTCATATGTTTCAATTTTTAAATAGAAATTTTAGATACTCTATGTCTTTTATGGTTTTTTATGGACCTGTTCCACCATATGTTTGGTTTATATGAGTGAATTAGTGTGTGGCCGAGATAGAATGTCAAATTTAAGAACTCTTTCTTGAGATTCATGCATAATAGTAACTTCCACGAGCAAGGATACCTTTCCTTCCACATTTGATCTAATCTCAAAATGCTCATGAAGTCATCAATAATGTCAAGATACCCCATGAGATAGAGGAAATAGAATAAGTAGTTGTATATTCCATAAGAGACACTATGCTGATGGAAATACCTGCATGATATTATGGTTCATCTATCTGTTTAATGATGTTTTTGTTAATTCTTTATGGGAGAATCCTATTGTTCATCATTTTTTAGGTCTGATTCCTTATGCTAATTGTAGTTCTTGACTATTTTTCTTTTTTATCATGGGTTTATTTATCATTACTAAACAAACCTATTTTAACTTTAATAAAAAAGGTTTCCATTTTACAAAAAATTGTACATATACCTACAAATATGCTTACAAATGTTTTCAACCTGTGGAATAATTTTTTATATATTGCAGGAACTGTATTTCTAACCCATTTTTCAAGCATCCCCCATGTATAATTTAAGAAACACTGATGTTCTGTCATGACATGACACATCATAGAGTGATCCCTTGATTCCCTCAGTATTCATGCATTCAATTTCCACATCATTTATCAAACTTTTATTTTCATTACACTACCACAATACATCCATGGATAGTAGGAACACTGTCTCCTTCTAAGTGTGGGAAAGTTTCTCATGACATTCACTTTTGATAAAATTAAATTTTTTCATGTTCTCATCTGTTTATGAGACTTGATTTAATTTGGAATTATGAAATAAACCTGAAAATCATTTTATGCATTAAAAAACCTGAAAATTTTATGTTGGAAATTTTTGGAAATTTTCGTTTTGTCTCTTTTGGTATTTTTTGAATGATTTTTGAGCTTTGTAATCTAATTCAAATTCATAATTTTTTAAAATAAAATTAATTTACTTATTATTTGGTTTTATACCATTATTGTTTTTTAGTTTCTATATTTATTCTTATTTTTAATAGGATTATTAGCCTACAATTGTATATTATTTTTTGAACAAATTTCTTCAGTAATACTTGGGACATGTAAACCTATAAGAACATTCATTGAGTTATTATTATGGTAATGACTAAAATTTAAAATTTTAAAATGATTCATGAAATATTTGTTGACTTACTTTTTTATGAGACCCACCTTACATATTTTTCTCCATAAAGCTATAGTTTCCATGAAGTAACTTATATTATGTAGTTATTTCAAGATGATTACCCCTTCTTACCCTACACTTTGTATAATGAATTGAAATACATTGAACAAGTGTGGGGGAGTCTTTCAGATAAAATGACATGATTATACTATGGATATTTTTTGTGTTCATCATCATAAATATTTATTGTGATATATTTATACTTCAAATCATTTCACATCTATATTCTTTGTTTGAAAAATACAAAAGAAAAATAAAAATTGACTTGGGTTTTGTATTGGGAAGGTCAAAACCACTATTTACAGACTAATGGACCCCCTAAAGGATCGTATATAGTTAGCGGATGGATTGGATATTTGGATTACAGATGAATTTTCAAAAATAAAACTACAAAATAAAAATGAATAGGACACACATATTTCACATACTTGACGTATACAAAGATCCAACTTATGGTTTTTGGAGCATGGACTTTTTTAGCTAAGAGTAGTCATTTCATTACACTTTTCATGATATTCATGCATTATAATCTAGATCGTATCCTCATTTTTGGGCACATTTTCACTACCTACCTACCTATCCACAACCTTAGATTCATTAGAACCCAATTTTTGAGGCCCTCATGGTTGATTTTGTATTTTTACTTACAATGAAGAGATCATAAAATAAATTCAATCCTATGGTTAAGATCATGTACGTAGGTTAAGATCCTAACTCTAATTTCATTTAACCCTAACTAATGAGAGGAAATTAATTGTGAGATACATTGAAAATGGCTATAGAATTAAAAGAACAGATATGAGATTGTGATAAAAAGATTATGAATTTTTTCAAATAACTGATCTATGAGGCCTAACAGATTTCAATGCAGGGATGACTTTGGAGAAAGACTTTTTATCATTACACTAAGTTTTATTTTCTTTGATATAATGATTTTTTATTTTTTTTAAATCACTAAACTTTTTTAAATCCTTGTTGAGATATTTTCTCTTGAGGATAATAAATTGTTCAGGTGTGGGGGAATTTGATAAGTTGAAATCTTATATACATTCTTCTATCAATTGATTAATTGTTTTTAATGATTTATTCTATAATATAGATGGTATGTATTGATTTATAATGGAATAAGTCTTACAAAGATTAAAATGGGGATATTGTATTAAAAAATCAAATTCAACTATTATACATTATGAAACCTTATTACACGATGTGTAGAACAATTTCATATAAAGCTATAAGTTGTAATGAAATTCATGATATAATTCATGAAAAATACAAGTGGAGAATACATCACACATTATGAGTCAATGATATCTATCTTTAATTATTTTAATACAATTACCTCTCAAAGATAAATCTTAAAAGAAGGCACACTTCATGAGTCTTGGATATGTGATGGGAAAGGAGTCAAGTCTCAAACTCTCTATCAATATGTTTTTCCAAACTAATTCTAATTGTGAAGATTCCTAAACCAAATTGATATAAGGAAAAGTTTAAAATCACCAGACTAATTCACCTTGGGATCAACATCATACACTCTCTATTCTATGTCTTAATAGAAAGTGAAGTTTGGGAATCAATCAAATTAAATATGACTGCAGCCCGTGCGAATTAAATGATGCACATAGATAGGTAAATTACTGATAAAATAACTCTTTAGTTTTGGTAAAACATATCAATAATAATAAATGTAATATTTTGTAAGGTTTTAAAGAGAAAAATTGTAGAGAGAGAAGAGATAATTGAAAACTAATGTTCTTCCCAAATGAAAACAAAAATCAAATTTTCTAAAAAGGGATAAATCAAAAAAAGTATGTAACAATTAACATATAAAATGATTTATAAATTAAAATCAAATTATTGAGAGAGGATAAGATTTTTTGTTAGGAAATCCAAATCTTTGAATTTTTTTTCTTTTAAGTACTGAGGCCTAGAATTATTAGTACAAAATAGCTCAGTGAGTCCAATATTGAAAATCACTTCAAAAAGAATAATTATAAAATAAAAGGTTGAAATTTATTTATTATAATTATGAAATAAATAACAAGACAAAAATTATCTCAAATAAATATTTTTTAAGACTCTTTTTTCCTCATAAGAGATGATAAAAATAAATTCTGTAATTAATTTACCGGATATATAATTTACAGTTACCTATTAAATTTAATGAACTATTGTGTTTTCAAAGAAAATCGTACCCTAAAGAGAACATATGTATATGATTTTGGTTTTTTCAGAAACAAAAAATAATACTATATTCAAAAAAATTAGAAATAATATATTGATTAATTTCTTGAATATTCTCTATTGGTCAGAGTAGATTATTCAAGAGGGGGTGAATTGAGTATCTATAAAAACATATGTTACAGATTGGTTATTTAAAAATTTCCCAAACTAAAATATAACATATTTTAGTTTGAATTGAATTCATACAAGTTTTGAAGGTTTAGTTAATTTCTCAAAAGATTTTCTAGTTCCTAGATATATTAATCTAATGATTAATACAACTTTTAAATCTAACCTACTAGTTCAAGAAAGTTATAAACACTTTATAAAATAATTGCAAATTTTCAATTTAGTTTTTTGAAATACATGATAAAATAGAGTAAAACTAAAGCGTAAAAACGCAACATAAATAAACAACAGTTTCAGTCTCAAGCTAAGACTTAGTCCTCTCCACTTTTTGATCACCTTCCACCAAACAGTTTAAATTAATATACAGTTTGATCCACACCCTGGATCGGGGTTCACAATAGCACATAGAGCTATCGAGGTCACACTTGACATCTACCATAGTTCATTGTGGGAAAAACAACATGTAGGTCTCACACGACCTCTTCTATAGTTTTAAATTGAATAAAAATGGATCAAAAGATAGTGATATTGAGGATAGCATGTATCCTCCATTTATTCATTGGAGTCTGTGTGTATGTAACTGATAGATACACACACTTCTTGAAAGATAAGTAGAAATGAAGACAACAGAGAAAATCAGTATGAGAAGGGATTTAGATGGCTATGTTTGTCTTGAGATGCATCCCTAGACTCTTAAGATGTAGTGGGATTCAAGTATGAGAAATCTTCTGGAAGATGAAAAAAAACCTAGTGTCATATTATAGCTTTCAGCTATAGGTATGGTTGTGCAAGTATGTTATTCTCCTTTTTTGAGATACTGAAATGAGCTATCAATTCTGTGTTTAGATTGATTGAGATTTCCTCATTTTTTCTTCTGTTCTTGAGTTCATAGTGGTTTCATGTGAGTTGATGTTCTTTATTATGTCTCTATTATAGGTATTCACCACACTCAGTTATAATATATATATTCATCTTATCTTTTTTAAAATAATTCTTATTTTCGAGTACCGACAATGAGCATGTTCATTCCACTTGTATCTTCTCATCGTACCTCATACTATATGACAAAAGTCCTACATACAACATTAAATAATGTCATAGACATTAATTAATATCAAATATGAATATTTGAAATAATATTAGTAAATAAATATTTAAACAGTCTATCGGTGACTCATTCTATGGGTGTCTTATTTTGTAGGTTTCTCATACTATCGGTGTCTTAATATTTCGGTGTCTCTATCTAACGATGTCTTATTCTGTCAGTGTATCCTTCTATCGGTGTCTTATTCTGTTGTTTTCTCCTTCTATCGGTGTCTTATTATTTCAATGTATCCTACTCAAGGTGAGAGAGTTGAACTATTGGTGACTCATTTAAATTGACAGTGAGTCCTTGTGTCGGTAGCATCAGGAAATGGTGTGTCACTTGGACTGGTGGTAGGTCGTCTGAGTCAGTGAGTCAAATGCAATGGTGAGTCTTCTATCTGTCAGTGTTATGTCCAATGTTGATTCATATTCAATGGTTTCAAATTCACATACGTAGAACATATGGATGTTTGATCTATCTATCAGTGATTCATATGCCTGTCGGGGAGTTGCCTTTTCATCAGTGTCAGAGACTTATACTTTGATAGTTTTAGATGTTTTTTCTGTCTTTCATCTCAGCAATGTCAGAGAGTGTTGAAATCCATAAACACACATATAATATTTTATAAGCTTATTTAAACTTAAACACACATAAATAATTATATGATTGAAATGATTTTCTATTTAAGATGATTCTTTGAAACAATATAGTATGTTATATAAGATATGATATTTTTTAATATATGAAATGATTTGTGATAATTAAAACCATTATTGTTAGAGATAGTGGCCAAAAGTATCAATGGGCCAACAATCTCCCACTTTTTTATAATAAAAAATTATGGCCAACTAATTACCATTGGAGAATAAGAATATATCTAAGAGAAATTAATGACTTAGAGATATTAATGCATAAGAACATAACAATGAATAGATACAAAATAATTTTTAAACTCATAATAAATGCATAAATACATAATAATGTTTAAAATCAGAATAATGATTAATAAAAATTTACCAAATCTTAAATTATCCCCCTTTTGGGAATAGAAAAAAGTGGAATGGTGAAAAGAACACTAAAAATAGAAAAGTAGAGATAATGAAATCGAATTCATAAACAGAGTGCACTGGAAATGAAACGGTACAATGATTCAGCTCTATCAAATAAAAATGACTCCACACAATGTGGTATGCTCAAGGGGATCCTTCCCCTTCTTAGAAGGATCAATATATGGTTAGTCAGGATGGTTTGGATGAGATGAATGACGGTCTGAATGGATTTTGAGAGGATGTAGATGCACTCCTTCAAGAACTATATAATAAAGGGTATGTCTTTGCTAAGACTAAATCTGAGGCTGAACACATTCTATAATGACTGGTCTGATCTGAGATAATTCTTGAAAAAGTCACATTTGAGGATGAACAGACACAAAACCAATAGGACCAAGTGGTGTAGCTGGAGGAACCATAACGGCTTAAATTTGGACATGAAGATATGGTTTTACCAGATTGATGAATTCTTCAATGATATCTGCACAATATTTCATAGCCTTCTCAAAATCATCTATTTTTCTATAAACATGTCCAACACAAGAGTAAATTCACTGAAGTTCTGAATCTGTTCCTTAAAGGCCTTTTTCACTGGAGGAAGTGTATGATTTGTTTCCAAATACATAGATAAACTATTAATTTGGTGATTTGTGGTGAGTTTTGAGGAAAACCCATTAATCCTTTTGGTCTTCTATTCTTGGATGTTTGAAGAACTCCTTCTATAATACTTCATATGATCAGGCACTCTATCTAATGTGTCCTCAACTTTGGCCATAAATGCAATCAAATATTGCAACTCCTCTTTCAACATTGAATTAACAGCAGAAATATCTACAGATTTTGAAGACTGAGTAGGTGGAGCAGAGGTTGAAGCAAGAGTATAAGAGGTAGGATCCTATACTACTTTTCCTATCTTTGAAAACCGAAGAGAATTAAAATGTGAAACAATGTTTTGAAGTCCTTTCATTATTGTTTCCATTGTATTCCTAGACTCGGTGGTCAAGTAATTGATCCCAGTTTCCAACTAATTTAAATCATTCTCGAGCTTGGTATTTCGTCTCAGAGTTTTATCTACAGTTGTGATTTGATTTGTCTAAATTTATTTTATCACCATATTTGAAACGGAAACATCATCACCTTGAGACAGACTAGTTAAGGTAGAAGTAGAATTTGAAGCACTAGCTTCCTTTACACTATCAACCATAGATCTGATTGCTTTCAAATTTTCATTCATCTCAATATTCATTCTCCTAGCTTCATTAATCTCATACATAATTTGAGATTGTAATGAGTGTCTTATGGAGTCACATATTCCTTTCTTGAACTATTCAAAATCGGATTTAGTTATATTGTCACTGGTAGAGGTATCATCTACTAGTTCATTTGCGGTATGGTAACAACTTCATCCTCAGAATCTTCATAATCCAATTAATAGGCTAGATAACCAGTATTCGATATCCATTTTGAAATAATAACAATATATAGAGGAGTAAGAGTATCAAGTCTTACTCTTCCAGTTTTATGCCCATCATCATCTTGAGAAACTGGTCCTTGAGGCTCCCCCTCAGTGTTAGATTTCACGGAAAATATGTCCCCCTCATTGGAGGCTTCCTGAATAGGTTGTTTTCCCATAAGTATAGTTATTTTACTAGTATAAATAACATGATAAATAGGTTCCTCTAGAACAAAATTTACTTCTTTAACAACACCATCAACAGATTCACAATTATTATCGTCAGTAAAATTCATACTCATAGCATCTAGATTCTCAGCAGGATGATTAGATTAATTGTCACAACCAATTTCATAAATATATTCATTACCACCATATTCATCCTTTAAATCTCCAATTCTATCATCAACTTGCTGATATTCTTCTTCCCTTCCTAATTTGGAACCATCTTCACCACTACTAACATCTTCCTCTTCATCTTCTTCTTCATTGGATTCACTGACATATTCTACATAGCCTCCAACTTCTTTTCTTCACTTACAATAGATTTAAGAATAGGTTCATCAGAGGTTAAGTCCATGGGTGGACCTGCAGGTCCAATAGAGAAACATTTTTGTTGGTCCAGTAGTGTCTGGGTCACATCTATCGTCAACTAGTTATCCCACATCTCTGATGTGAGTAGTAGGCCCCTCTTCCTCATCAGAAGAATAGGTTACTTTTTCTACTGGACTGAGGCCAAGATCCACTAGATCCCTTGGTATAATTGGATGATCTATGGTATTTAGCTTCTCTTAAAATCTATCTTCAAAACCAACCCATTCCTACCACCATGGGTTCCAATTAATTTTCATTCTCTTACAAATGTCAATGCTTAACCAGCATACACTACATTCACTAACTACAACGTCATCAAATTCACTTATATTTCCTTTATCCTTTAGAATTGCAGAAATCTTTTTTGAATAGAAAAGAGAATTTGACTTAAAACTAGGTTTTATCATCTCATTGATTTGAACCATCAGATATATACATAGATTCCATTTAACTCTTTTATGAATCAAATAAACCAAATATACATCCAGATACTTGAAGGAAGAAAATTCCCCTTTCTTTGGACAAATCTAGTGCTGAATAAACACGAATAAAATTATGCACTCAATATTCGATTATGAGGAAATTGGTCTCTTGTGTTCCTCATTTCCAGTTAACTATTTTAGAGTTGTCTTATAGAAAACTAATTCACATTCAAGAGGAAAATTAAGTTGGTAATCGTCAAACCTTCCTTCATGAGGTACCATAAGACATTCATCCTAATGCATTTAAGAGAAAGAGATTCTCTTCCCTTTCACAATCTACTTCACCTAAGAAACATCACTTACATTATGAAAAAGATCTATATTTATGTAGAATTCATATACCAGCTTCAATTAAAAGACACTATCATTTTTTGTAAACCATTCAAACCATCATTGATCTTGCATCACTTTTAACAACAAAGACTTTTTTTTCCAAGATCCATTCCACCAAAACTTCTTTCTCCATGGTTAAAACATGGTTTACCAGGCTAGGATTTATAGAACCCAAAGGTTTCCTTGATTCACCTTTTTGTCTCATGGATGTACGAGACTCACCCTCTCCTAGAGCGCACTTCACTCGTTCCATTTTGATCAGTTCTTTCCAGCGGTCTGAAGGTGAATGGTCGGGGTTGAGAAAGATGGAGGTGGAAGAGAGAGAGTGTATTAGTAAAGGTAGTAGAGTGGATCAACTCAAATATATATCATTTAGGGATATTGAAATTACAAAATTGATAAATCATGAACTGGGTTCACTAAAATTAACAAAATAGTGTCATTTTGAAAAAAAAAATTAGAAGCATACTGAGTCATCAGTATCAACATGACAGACTCTGTAAAATACTAATAGTGTTAGTATGGCAATGGTGTCGGCATAAAAAGTTCACAAAAAAAATATTAATGTAAAGGAAAACACATGATCTTACTGATTGATCATTACTAAATCATGTCTGATTTAATTTATTCTTTTACAGTTAAATGGATTAGTAAATATGATAGAAATCTGTTTTTTAGTGCCAATAAATGATAAATTGATATTACCCTTTTGATATTTATCTCTCCTGAAGTGATGTATTACATCAATATGTTTTGTTCTAGAGTAAGAAACTTGGTTATATGAATTGTTAATATCACTTTTGTTGTCACATTTTATAGTAACATGTCAAAATTGATATTCCAAGTCTAGAAAAGAGTATTTAATCCCCAAAATTTGGTTGCAATAGCTACCAGTAGCTATGTATTCAACATTGGTAGTAGGTAATGCTAAAAAAATTGTTTCTTACTACACCATAAAACCAAATACATTCCCAAAATCTTTTATGTAATAGTGGTTCTCTTTCTATCTAACTTTTATCCACCAAAATCAGTATCTAAATAACTCACTACATCAAAGGATTTCCCTTTTGGGTAAAAAATACCTAAATAGATAGTATATTTGGGATATTTGAATATTATTTTAACAACATTCAAGTGAGATTCATTGGGATTTGCTTGAAAATAGTCACACATGCATATACTAAACATTATATCTAGCCTACTAGATTTCAAGTAGTGCAAGGTTCCAATCATTCCTTTGTAAGTGGTTTGATCCATTGATTTACCATATTCATCGAGATCCAACTTACAAGTAGTACTCTTGGGAGTGTCAGAACATTTAATTATATAAAAGAAAAATCTTTTTAAAACATATATTGTATATTTACTTTGATTTAAAATGATACCTTCTTTATTTAGAGAAACCTAAAATACAAGAATGAATTTGAGTTCACCCATTAAACTCATTTCAAACTCATTTTGCATCATCTTTGAAAACTCAATAAATAAATAATTTATTGATGATCCCAAAATATTATCATCAACATAGATTTGAACTAATAAAATATCTTTAGATATTTTTTTTATAAAATGAATTGGATCAAAAATTCCTTTTTTAAAACCTTTTGAAATAAAAAACTACATAATCTATCATACCAAGCTCTGGGAGCTTGTTTTAATCCATATAGAGCGTTTGTTAACTGTAAATACTGATTTTGAAAATGAGGTTTTGTAAAACCATGGGGTTGTTCAACAAAAACATCCTCAACTATATATCCATTTAGCAATGCACTCTTAGCATCCATTTGATATAGTTTAAAATTAAGATGGGAATCATAAGCAGGAATGATTATAATGGCCTAATGTCCAGAAATAGGTGCAAGAGTTTCTTCGTAGTAATGCCTTCTTCTTGACTATAACCTTGTGCAAACTAATATAGATTTATATATAAAAATATTACCAGATTCAACTACATTATTCCAAAACACCAAAATATTGCCTATGGTCTAGGTGTATTTGGGCCTATACATG
Organism: Viscum album; assembly: GCA_963277665.1. Lineage (NCBI taxonomy): Eukaryota > Viridiplantae > Streptophyta > Magnoliopsida > Santalales > Viscaceae > Viscum > Viscum album. The sequence continues at coordinate 1,421,942,473 of OY728140.1, read as the reverse complement.
AGTTTTGAGACATTATGTATTTCAAATTGATTAAGTTATTATTGTATAAAAATTACCCAAAATTCATCTTTAATTGAATAATTTATGTTTTTCAGTTCATGTTGTGACAAGAAGGATTGATTTTCAACATGATTTCTGAGATAATCTCTAGTATGTGTCCCTTTTTCTAAGTCTCCTACAATAGCATCTAATGGATGGTTAATGAGAGTTCTATTTAGTCTAGAAAAGGAATAGCTAGTAAATTCAGGTTCACCAACAGGTTTAGGTTCATCAAGTACATATTCTGAATAATTTCTAGAACTGTTGGATTTTAGAGATTGTTTTATAGAAGGATTGGATGATTTTGCATTTATGTTTAGGTTTAACATATCATCTTCAAGGTTGTCTCGAGAGATATTAGGTTCATATGGATCTATTTCATCAAATTTTAAATATACAGCTTCTTCCACAAACTTGGTACTTTTATTGAAGACTCTATATAAATTATTAGAGGTTGAGTAACCTTGGAAGATTCGTTCATCATTCTTGGATGGGAATTTTTCAAGATAGTCCATTGTATTAAGAATATAGACTTTGAAACCATAAACATTTAAATAAATAACTTTGGGTTTTCTATAGTTCCACATCCCATAATGATTCTTTTTTAGGATAGGTATAATTAATATTTTGTTAATTATGTAACAAGTTTTATCCATAGCCTCCACCAAAAATAAAATTCGTAAATCATACTCATTAAGCATTTTTTGGGCTATCTATTGTAAGGTTATTTTCCCTCCTTCCACAACTTTATTTTGTTGTGGTGTCCTAGGGGTAGAGAAGTTATGACTATAGCCATTATGTGAGTTAAAATATTTAAAATATTTATTTTCAAAATCACAGCCATGATCACTTCTTAATAATTTTATTCTAATTCCACATAGATTTTCCACTCTTTTGGCTTACTTGGTTAAATAAATACATGCTTTACTCTTGTGAGCTAAGAAATAAGTCCAAGTTAACATATAATAGACATATTCAAGAACATTGACATAGTAATTCCCATTTAAACTAGAAACTAAATATGGTCCAAAAATATCCATGTGTACCAGCTCTAAAGGGTGAGAAGTTGAATCTTCCTTATTTGATTTGAAATATATCTTGTTCTATTTACCCTTTTGAAAAGGATTATAGAATTTGTCATTTGGAAATTCTAATTTTGGTAGATCCTTAACTAATATTTTTCTAGTATGCTTTCTATGATATTTTATATTACAGTGTCCTAATCTCCTATAAAAATTCCAATACTCTCTATAAAATGCACTTAAACGAGAAACATTCTGAGATGCTTGTGTGTCTATGTTTACAAAATATACTTTATCATTTCAAAGAGTTGAAAATACTATGTTATTTTTAGAATCTAAAACATAGAATGCATCATTTTTAAATTTTATGTTAAATCCATCTTCACATAATTGTGAAATACTAATAATATTATACTTTAATCCATCAACACAAAGTACTTTGAAAAAAGAAATTGAGTTCGGGTTCCCAATCTGGCCTAAGAAAATGATTTTTCCTATACCATTATCACACAATGTAAAATGTCCTCCATTAATTTTTATGGGATCATTTAAGCTTGAGTAGTCTCCTATAATGTGTCTTGAACAACCATTCTCTAAGTACTGTTGACTCTTATAGGAGATTTTTAAATAGATTTCCTACTGAATAATCAGAAAAAACAGATTTTGGTACCCATACTTGTTTTGGTATAGTGACATTAGTAATCAAAGAAGTAGTAACCCGCTATTTTCTTATGGGTTTATTATATGTAGAATATAAATTATTTGAAAAATAAACTTTGTTTGGTCTATAAAAACTCGATGAAGAACCAGGACATGTAGTAAAATTGTGTTTTTTAGACAGAGATGCAGATTTTCACGATTTAGTCATGAAATGTGTTTTACGAATATTTATCAATCAAGCGTAATACCCAATACCGTAAGTGTAATAAAGATCTTTCTTTTTACTAAGAATTTTAATAAGATTATCTTTTTCATTTGTAAACTTTTCCGAATCCTTCTTTAATTTCTCATTAGAAATTTTTAATTCATCGTTCTCTTAGAGAAGTTGAGAATTATATTTTTTAGTAGTATGTTAAGAATTAATAGTCACATAAAGTATATTCTATTTCATTAAAGATTGTTATTTATCATTTAGTTCATTATAGGATTCTTCTAGCATGTTACAACATTCAAAGAGTTTGTCATTTGTTATATTTTAAAACTCACTTTCATTTTCATAATAATAAGAACTATGTGCTGGTGAATCTATGGTTTCCACATATGTGTTTTTCATAAAACACATATTTTACATTTCATCTACCTTATCATGAGATGATGTTGATTCACTAGAGCTATCCTCAGATGCACTCTATGTGGCCTTCATAGCATTCTTATACTTCTGTTCTTTGTTTTCATACTTCTTTTTGTATTTTATCTTTGGATGGCCATTTATGAAATGTCCTCTCCTCTCGCATTCATATAAAAAAATCTCCTCTAATTTTTCATTTCTTTTCCAACCCTTTTTCTAGTTCCCTTTGTTATCATGTGTTCTTTTATATTTGGTATTTCTAAATAACAACTTTTTTCTATAGAATTTCATAAATCTTCTGGTCACCTGAGCCATCTCTTCGTCACTATTATAAGTTCATTCATCATTACATTATCTTTCAATAGAGGCTAGAACTTTCTCTGTTCCTTTATTCTTATAGGTAGTGATCTTAAATGATAGAAATTGTCTCTTAGGTCCATCCTCCTCTTCATTTTTGACTTTCATCTCTTCTCCATATGTAATCAATTTTCCAATGAGTTATTTGACATGTAATTTTTTTATGTCATTCTATTTTATAATTGATATAGAAGTTCCTCTCAATTTATCAGATAAGAATTTGAGAATCCTCATAACTTGTTCTTTGGTAGTAACATCTCTTCCTAAAGAAATCATGGTGTTAAAATTTCATTAAATCTGACATACATGACAAAAATAGATTCATCCGGCTACATTATAAAATTTTCTTCTTTAATAGTATAATTATTTAGTCTCATTTCATTCAAAAATTTTGTTCCCTCATGGGAAATAGAGAAAGTTCCCCAAATATCATGAGCAATTTTACAAGCAAGAAACATGATTAAATTATTAATCTCTTAGTGAATAGTATAAAGAATTCATTGCTTTACAGTTATTATTATATGAACTCTTGGTAGGTTTATCCCATTTTTTTCTTGTAGTGTCTGGAATTTCATATTTACTTTAAATAGAATTCTATGTTTCCAATCTCATGCTTTCTAAATATATTTTCATTTTAAGCTTCCACTGAGCTTAATTTATTACACTAAATAAAGGTTGTCTATTTATTGCAGTTCCTTCTAATCTATTGTCCACAATAAAAATTAGAAAAATATTTCAAGGATACTTTTTTAAAAAAATTAACAGAAATGTTAAGATCATTCAAATATAACAACAATCATAGTTGAGAAGTTTGAGGAAATAATGAAAACTGAAAAATTCCATAACAACTCTAATACCAATTGTTGGTCACAGTAGAGTACTCAAGATAGAGGTGAATTGAGTATCTATTAAAATTTTATTATAAATTGGATAATTAAAAATTTCCCCAAACTAAAATACAACCAAAGTCATTTTGTAGTGTATTTATAAGATTCCTGAAATTTCATTTAATTACTCAAAAATATAGATTAGTTATAATCTATATTAATAAAAATATTTATACAAATATTGAAACTAAAAAACTATTTAAAAATATCTATAATCACTATTTAAACTAACTACAAAATTTCAACATAGTTTTATGTAACAAAAGAGAGTAAAACTAAAGAATAAAAACACACCATAAATAAAAAAGATGTTCAGTCTCAAGCTAAGACTTAGTCATCTCTTCTTGGTGATCACCTGCCAACAAGATGTTTAAATTAATAAATAGTTTCATCCACACTCTGTATCGGGGTTCACAATAGCACACAAGGTTTTCCTAGTCACACATGACCTCTACCACAGTTCTTCATGGGAAAAACAACAAATAGGACACACACGACCTCTTCCATAGTTCTGTGTAGGATACAGATGGATCACAAGAGAGTTAGTGTAAGGATATCATGTATCCCCCAGTCATGCACATGAGTCAGTGTGTATATAACTGACAGATACAAACACTTGTTGAATGATATGTAGAAATGCACACACCATATCAAATAAGTATGAGAAGGAATTTACAATGATTTATGTGTCTTTAAATGCAGCTCTGGACTATTCAAATGTAGTGGGAGTGAAGTCTAACTCCTCTTCTAGATGTTGTCAAAAAACAGAGTGTCATATTATAGCTTCTATCTTTAGTTATGGTTGTGAAAGTATATTATTCCCCTTCATTGAGATGCCAAAGTGAGTTTTCAATTCATTTTTCAGTTTGATTAAAATTTCCTCGTGTGTTCTTCTGTTCAAGATTTCATAGTGGGTTCATGCGAGTTGATGTTCTCCAGTATGTCACCCTTATAGGAATACACCACACTCATCTATAATATCAATATTATTCTTCTATTTTTTAAAATAATTCTTATTTTTTAGGGATGACAAAAAGAATGTTCATTCCACATGCATCGTCTCATCATAGCTCATACATTCTACCAGAACTCCTACCGACAACATTTAATAATCTCAGAAACATTAACTTTTATAAATATGATTGTTATAAATAACATTAATAAATGCAGATGTAAATAGTCTATCTATGACCCCTTCAATCAATGTCTCATTTTATCGGTGTCTCCTTCTATCTATGTCTGATTCTGTCCATGTCTCCTTCTATCAGTGTCTTATACTGTCGGTGTCTCCTACTTTCAGTGTCTTATTATTTTAGTGTATCCTTATATTAGTGTATTATTCTGTTGGTGTCTCCTTATATTGATGTATTATTCTATCAGGGTCTCCTATTATCGGTGAAATAGTTGAACTATCATTTTTTCATTTCAGCTGTTGGTGATTCCTTGCGTCGGTAGCATTAGGAAACATTAGGTCACTTGAACAGATGTTAGGTCATCAACATTAGTGAGTCCCACGTAACAGTAAGCCGTCTGTCTGTTGGTGTCATTTCCAATGGTGAGTTGTATGCAATGGTGTCAAATTCACATACTTAAAACATATGCCAATTTGATCTATCTGTCAGTGAGTAATATTCCTGTTAGTGAGTCACCTATCTGTCGGTGATAGTGACTTAAACATAAGTAATTTTAGATGTTATGTCAATCTTTCCTCTCAGTAAATTCAAATTGTTTTAAAATCCATAAACATAGGTAAAATCGTTAAAAATATTATTTTGACATCAACACCCCTAAATAGTTATATGATTGAAATTATCTAATATTTAAGATGATGCTTTGACATAATATATGATCTTACATAAGATAAGATATATGTTAATATATGACCTAATTTGTGATAATTAAAATCATTATAGTTAGAGATAGTGGCCCATGGTATCTATAGTCCAACATTCTCTATGGTGATATGTGAAAGTTAATAGTCCTAAAATACTATTATGGTGAATAATTATATACATTATTACTTTTATGACTATAGTAATATGACTTCAGTCATATTGATACATCACAAATATGACTCCCAAAATCATATTAAGAGGTATATATTAGTGAAATAAAATATTATTAAAATAAAGATCATGAAATTGAGATCAATTAATGGAATGAAGTTCAAAAGGGGTCAAGTAAATCATTATCTAAAGAAACAATGAATATTTTATCAACACATATCCATGAAAAACCCCTTCGAATAGGTCATTTTAAACAGGGAATCATATAAAAAATACCATTGAATGAATGATGTTGATTGAAAATTTACTTTTACTAAATTTTAGAAATTAGGAAGTGATAGAAGTATTTTTATTAATAATTAATAATTATTGAACCCCTATTAATAAAATACTACCTAAGATATATCATTTAAATTAAATCCATTATTCAAATATATTTTTTTATTTAGAAGATACTGATATATATTGATTAGGGAAAGAAATAAGTTTAATTTTGTTTTAATGGTGATGGGTGTATCTTTCATGTATACTATTTCAGAATTTTGACCTATCAGTGATAACATTAAATTATGGGGATATTGGTTGTGAAGTTCCCATGTTTGGTTACATCACATAGATAGGGTGAATTCGTGATAATATTTTAATAAATTATTCTTCCAAAATCAATATATCTGATTGATTAAAGTCTAAGTCCTCACTTTGAATAATGTATCCATCTTTGTCATACACAATGATATTAATGAACAAAATTAACATAAGTATTTACAAGGTTATGACCCAATGTCGGTGTATGCTCCTTGTTGGGTTCACTTATTTTGTCAATATCTAGATTAATCAGTATGTATAACAAGTTATTTAAATTTAGTGAATATCATAAGAAAACATGAATAGTGTATATAGTGTAATATACCACTAAAAATATCGTGTAGCATCGTAAAGGGTTCTTTATACTGGCTCTTATTAGTGTGAACTATCTCCTAAAAATCACAAGTTGTTTCTCTATTTCTTATTTATATTTAATCCTACTAGTATTTTGAAATATCCTTTTATGAAACCCAAAAATAATAGTTCAACTACTTATACTTTTTGGTGTTGTAACATGACGACCTTGTTATTCTTCAAGATAATCCATCTAAATAAACATCAAAAATTGAATACAGATCACTATCCTTATTCACTATTCTCCTCTTACTTCTTAGTTGCATCCTACGATATTGGTATATCATAGTGTAGTTATTTTTCTTCGTCTTCATTAATGTACAATCGTTGAATTTTATGAATTAATTCAACCTATCTCATTCATCTTTTGCTTCCATAACATATAGGTTTTACTTATGGATGTGTTCATCCTAATTATTCTTTTCTACATGTAATGGTTTTATTTTATAATATATTATTATATTTTTGATCATTCTTATATTATTTCCTCTTTTCTTTTATTTATACTATATAATATTGTTTCTATATCTAAATATGAAAAATACACATGATTTTCAATAGTTGATATTCTCATTCAAATTGGTAAATATTTGCAATATTTTTTCTCACAAAATAAAAATAAAATAGTTCGTCACATAATATTCAAAATGGATGTGGATATTTTTTTCTTCAAATATTTCAAAAAATTTAACGAGTAATTTAATTATTTCTATGGTGGTATGCTTGTTCACATAAATAGATATTCATGAAATGTAATCACATATGTTATGGAATAAATCTCTCTCGAGAAAAACAATTCATAAAAAAAAGCAATTTAGTCTTCTTTCTATGAAACTATCTCACATATCGCATAACCACATTCATTTTGTGTTTTATTCTCAAAAATGTTCCAAAAAATGTTCTTATTTTCCACTACATGACTTTATCTGCATTCTAAAAAATAATATTGATTCCTAACTCTCATTTTGCAATTGTGATGTTAATTTCATCAATGAACAACAACTTTATCAATTTATTTAACATTCATTAAACAAAATATTCTAATTGGCCAATCAATTTTAAAAATTGATTTTTCTTATATATCATATCATAATTATTACATTTTCAACATTTCTTTAGTCTAATTATTTATACCTAATATTTTTTAAATATTACGTGTTGAATAATATTTTATTCTTGACTATACATCAAAAGAAAAATGTACATACCACAGATAATATGTTATGTATCTTAAGAAACCTCTAGGGAATTTTTTGAATTACTTTTTCTTGAGAATAGATTAAATGTCAATTGATTTTTTTATAATAATAGTTCTTTATAAGTATAATATCTTATGTGATCAATTAAATATGTTAACCATATCAGTAGGTTCACCATCTTTTATTTCTCTAACATCTCTATATAAAAAACATAAACATATAAAATCATCGAAGAATTTTTAATTTATTCAATTTGGAGGTAAATATATTACTCATATATGAAAATAAAAGTTATGGATGCTTTAAATAAAAACAATATATTATGTATTCCCCAATATATTATTTAGGAACCTAGGATCCTTATACATTCCAGTCCTTTATCAATTCTAAAAAATAAAGTCAAAAAATATCTTATGAATATTTGGCAGAGGTTTTTGATGAATGTTTTTCATGAATCTTGGAAATAAATTATTTATTATGAACTTATAGAGATTCAAGAATTATTTCCACTACAAGTAACTCAACTAAAACACCTCAAGTCATTTCAAATCACTTCAAAATATCATCCAAAATATATTATTCACCTGATATAGTATTATTCTTGTTTTTTGATCCATGGATAGATTCTAAACTAGAAATTATGCTTCTCAACTCCATAAAACCTATTTTGGTTATTTAATTTATCTTCCATTCACAGTTAACATTGATTAATTATAAACTATTTTAATTTTAATCACATGAAAAGGGATAATACCTTGAATCTATTTTCCTAATAACCTCAATTAGTAGATATAATCATTTTCCCATTTCTATATGAGAATTATCTCAATTTATTTCAATTGATCTCTAAAATATTTCTATCTCGAGAATCACACATGAGATCCATTAATTTATTCATTCATGGGATCATCCATGACACCCATTTATATCATATATTATCTATATTCCTCATATATATATTGAATAAAATATAACCAATGAATTTTTTCATCATAATCCAATTGGTCTCTAAAATATACCAATTTAGATTTGATTTTAATAACATGATCAACTATAAATTCATTATTTTCTCCCATATATGGATAATAAATGAAAATTTTCAAGTAAGGGAAGACTTCACATGTCTCTTATTTGTTCTCATAAGAAAAAAGTGGCATCACATATCTTTTATAAATGATGCAAAATTAACCAAATCTTAATCCACATGATTCATGCTCAGTGTAGAAAACAAGGGTGATTAACTCTAATATCAATATTGTCCACAATAGACTAGAATGTGATGCGAACTCTAAATTCTCCAATCAATGGTTATTCAAGTAGGTTTATTAAGAAATTATACCAACTGTACTGAACACAACAATCAAGTAAATAAAATTCAAGTTAAGTACTTATTAAAAACACTTTTATTACTAAACAAATATCCTCTTGTATATACACAGTTAAGTTGAAAAGTTAGTACATAACTTATATTCAATATTTCTTTAATTTTTTCTAAAACATAAAGATTAAATATAATTTATACATATATGGTAACATGTTTCTACTTGTTACCTATCCTATAAGGGATTAATCTAACATCTCTTCATCATGATAGTTTAATTATTACATGATGATTAACTCTTCTTGTTGTACAATAGCTCTATTATTCATTCAGTTCCCCCTTAATTAATCTCCTTAAATTCCATACACATGAGTAAAAAAATAATGTAATAATAAGTGAAAACGTTTTTAGAATAATTAAAATATTAGTGTTAATCATTCTCTCTCAACGAAGATTCTCTTTTATAACCAACCATAGCTTTTGAATTCCTTTTTATTGTAATTTTTTTGACTTTATTTTCAATTGTATTCATTCCTTTTATCATCACACTTCCTTTATTTGATTTATCCTTGTATAGAAACTTAATCATAATGTGTCTCATAAAATAAAAACACATTATTTTATTTCTATGTATTTCCATTCACTTATCTACATGATTAAGAAACATTATCAAGGGGTTTTTTGAGTTCTTTTCAGTTTTCAAGAACCTCCTATACAACAACTCATGATTTCCCTAATTACGAGGTTCATTATGTGAACTCTATTGTCTTTATTTATCACTTATTCTATTATGATTTATTCAATTATGTAAATTCACATTCAACATCATCTCATGTACCTTTACTAACACTTCATTGAAAATAATGGATAAATATCCCCATTGTGTTTTCAATTTTCTCAACTCCAACATCCGGTTTTTTTATATAGGATTTTTTTTTCATGAAAACAATAGCATGATAACCATGTTCAACATACCATCCACTCATCGATTCTGAAAAATAAAAAATTGTTTTGATTATATATATTTAGAACTATTTCACCCACAAGTTTTTTTTATAAGGTATTTTTTTCTTCTCACTTTTTTATTGAACTTTTTCAACTGTTTCTCCAACATGATTCATTTCAATTCGAAGTAAGTGACATTTTATGAAAATTATTAAGTTTTTTTTATATTACTCAAAAACAATAATAACCACTTATGAATAACATCTATAGTATCCTTTGGTCCCTCTATGGAAATTTTCTTACATTATATGTAATTTACATCTTTATTTATAACCTTTTTAACACTATTTTATCAATTCAATCAAAAAAACCCATGATATATGAGTGAATATTTATTGACTTTCATCAACCCATACATGTCTAGTTTTTTATTTAATTTTTACATTTTTAGATAATAAATATTTAGTAGAATTAGAAAAACATGGATCATATTAAACCTTAAATTTTGGAATAGTGTTCATAAAGACTTGGATTCATTCAATCATAAGTATATATTATTTTTTAAAATATTGTCCTATCTTATTAAAGGTGTTTATATCTTTAAGACACCCATATTGTGCCTCGCCCAACTATAACACTTTTTTAGTAAATTTTATTTCTGTGTCTTTGAGAAACATATCATAATCTACTATCTTCAAATAAAAAATATTAATTTCATTGATATAGAAACTTTTATTCTAAAATTATCTCTATTTTTAACGTATTTTTCTTTTTTTTCTGAGTTTTTTGTTATTATCAATACATCATAGAAACTCAAATTTCAACATGTGTTCATTATAACTCAATTATTCCCCTTTGAAACTAAAGATGTAGCTTACTTCTTCTTTCAAATGACTATTTGATGTGAATCCATGCTTCTTTACCTCAGCTATGAACTTTTAGAGTTTTTAGTGTTTTCTTCATCTTATAACTCACCCCTTCCTAAAAAGACTTCATTTTCACCTTCTTTTCTCAGTAGATTTATTCTAATCAATATTAAAAACATTTTTATATTTCTAATGCCATTCTACCTAGTTTATTTTTATATTATTTTAGAGAAGTATTATTCTTCCTAATCACTCTTAGTTTCATCATATTTTTTATTCTACAATCAATTTTAAAATGACAAATTAATCCAAAATTAAAGCATTTTAGTAGTACCATAATTTTTATTTTCCACAAACTTATCGAAAGTTTTTATAAAGAAGATACATGATTCGGTTATGACACTATCTTATTTCTCTATCAAATTTTACATCTAAGAATGGTAGATCCCTTTATTCTTTGAGCTTGTGATCTATCATGGATTTGAATTGAATTTCTTCTGTATCATTACTCTTGAATATGGGAGATTTCATTATCTCATAATTTATGAGTGTTTTATGGAATTAATCAATATATAGGCTATATTTCACTTCTATGGATGATATCTTTTGGTCAAACCTGTTAGGGAAATTACACATAAACATCTTAAATGGTTGAGTCTTTGTAAGTATCTCTAAATCCCTTAACGTGACTAAAAATATTATTCAATATATTGACATAGTTATCCAGTATCCTAATTATATATCAATATATATTCAATAATATCCTTCGATATATATAATTTGGTACCTTTATTTTCATATTCCATCCATAAATATTAAAAATCTTATCTTACATATCCTCAAATGTCTTGAGACGTAAAAATTTATCACCCACTTTACGTTACAAGGATGATAGAATAACATTTATAGTTTTCATATCCTCTTACAAATTTATCTTAATTGTAATGATCATAGGATCATTTCTTACAAGTGATTTAAACCCAAATCTATCAACATCACAAAATAATATTCCTTACGATAGGGGATAAGAGATAATCTTGTTTCTAAATCCCTGAAATTTAATACCATTAAATATAATAACTCCTCTAAATCTCATTGAATTAAAACTAAACATCTTAAATTATATTTAGTATTATATATTTTATATGTTACATGGTTAGCTCTTAAACCAGAAGAAGTTCTCAGGTTTAGGTGAGTCACTAGAAGGGTTTGAATTAGTGATAGTCAATTTATGATTTATTTATTCTAAAATAATCTACTATGACTGATTATATAATTAATATTATCATTAGATAATTTCTCCCCATTTCCCAAATACAACTGGGTGAAATCATAGAAAAACACATGATGATCTACAAGGTTTGGTCTTTATTTGGTTACCTGCTCCATATTGGGTACAATTATTCATATAGATGTGGTTACAACACCATGAAACTAAAAATAAGTAATGTAAATTAAATAAGGCAATAAATAAAATATGAGTAGAGATAAAAAATCTATATTCAAAAATATGGATGATGATATTATAGTAAAAAACAGTATTGTCCGATTTAGACGAATGAGTTTTAATATACTATAAATAGGAGGATTAATATATTAAGTAGATGAACCTATATTTTGAAAAAAAAATAGAGAATTAAAAATTAGGTTTTGTTCAATGTTAAATATAATATAATACAATTAAATAAATTTTTTTTAAAAAAATAAATTAAATTACAATTTAATTTTTATTTTAAATATATAAGGGGTAAGGTTTAAGGAGAACTCAAAAATTAAATGAGTTTATGTTATGTTGAAATTTTATGTTATTTTATTATTTGACATTATAAGCATATAATTGGATATTGGTATAAAATGGAGATTTATAATGTTCTAAATAGATATAACGTTATCCTTTATTAATGGGATTTTGGTAGTGCAGTGAAACAAATTATTTTCAAATTAAATATTTTAATTAATATTTAACAAATAGGTTGTATATCTGAAGAATTAATTTGAGTCTTAGTCGCCCAAATAATAATATTTTAAATTTAAAATTTTATAATATTAATCTTCATATTATAATGATTTGAAATCGTGGATATATTATAAATAGGGCCCCATATAGAAAATCAATCACTTTAGTTTTTCTTAGGACTAGGATATTGATCTTGGAGTTTGTATTATAGCTTCAAGATATAGCACACACATTTTTATAATATCCATGATATGATCATCACTAAATTAACATTTGTTGAGTTCAAGATAAATTAGTATCATAGTTGATGAAGAAAACAAAAAAATGAGATCAATAGATAACACATTACTACCCACAGATAAAAATTTAAAGATCCTACAAAATATCTTCACATCCCATTAATAAGGTATTGAGAACTACCTACAACGATTAGGGTATGGATCTCATCCAACATTTGAGAAAAGGTTTCTCCAACAATCACCTGAATTTTTGGTGCCTCTATGGCCTCATTTGGATTTATAAAAACCAACTATGTTAAAACCCCATAGATAGGGGAATATTTTTTTAGCATTAAATTTTATAATTAATTGAGATAAATTGAACACCAATATCCAATTTTATGGTATTTTTATGTTAGAAATTTTAATCGTCCAATTTTTTAAATTATGGTGAGAATACGCCATATTGAATCTTACAAAATCACCCCAGTGAAGACCAAATAAACTCCTTGAAAAAAAACACATTTATTCCCTGCTGAACAATACTTTCATACCTTAAAATTCACACCTTACAAAAATCTACACATGCACCCTCATTCACCTTTTTTGTCTGAAACCAATTAATACCTTGTGCAAGACTGTTATTCACTATTATTAACCAAGCTTCAAAGAGTATAACAGAGAGACACCATAGAAAAATATAGGATGGGAAATTTTTCAAAATAGTCCCTCATGTTATTTTTACACCAAACAATTCGGGAAAGTAATAGAAAATAGATACTTAATCCAATCCGACAACTAGTCTTGGATGAGGACACCTTTAGAAGCATAAACCAAGTGAGAAGGAAAAATTATAAGGGAACCCATGTTTATTCAATCCATTGTCACACCCTACCTTGAAGAGCTTAATGGGGTGAATCTCCAATTTTGAGGAAGTACACTACAAATTCATGTAAATGTAAGTGGGTGTGTAGGGTCTCCCTATGACGAATCGTTCCTAACCCACAAGGGATCTATAGGGTGACTCATACACCCCAAATCCTTCCTAATAAGTGACAAACCTAGGACCTTGAGCCATTCCAAGAATGACCCATTAGGTATTCATCAAAAGAATTTATAATTATATTCATATTAATCCATAAAGGGTTCACTAGATAAAATAATCATGGAACTCAAGATCATTTTGTTAAGACTCATTCATATCAAATCTAAAATAGATCGTACCATTGCAGACCCACATTTTATCCTAGGATCAATCTCGTTTAATTGTTGTAGTCTCATATATTTAAAATTATCCTTTCACTTCCATCACTAACATCCATAAAATTTCATGTGTCACATCAAAAAAGTTTAAAGAAAATCAAATTTTATTTGGTTTATGATACAAATGATTAACACCATGATTTGAGAAAAAATTAGGATTAGATATAATACCATTTTTTCTCAAGTTCACAGAGTTAATATCCTTATCCTGTTTTTCCAATATTCCTTACATCATGTCACTGTTCATTTTTTCGTAAAATTAATTATGTCCATATACTTCACTTTATTACTTAAAATTCATTTAGATGAAATCCACCTCTTGGTTCTCTTATTTTCCTTGAGTCGTGGTACTCCTATTGGTTTCCTAAAACACATTGAGTTAAGATTCTTTTTTTATCCAAGAAACCTTGATTTTATATCCTCTTATTGGTGCCCTCAAATTTATTTTGTGGATATACTCTTATTGGCTTCCTAAAATTTCTTGAGTTGTGATTTTCCTGTTATATTCAAAAAACGCTTTGACTCAATATCACCCTCTTAGTTCCCTAAACATTATTGATTTGAGATAATTCAATTTCTTTCTTAAAATTACCTATGTTGAGATAATCATATTAGTTTAATAAAATTACATGTGTTGTGATACTCTTATTTTCTCCCAAAATTCGTTGAGTAATGTTCCCCTTATAGTTTCCCAAACATTTATTCCCTTGACTCATCTATAGAGTAAATAAAATGTGGGCCACTCAGGCATAAGTCCCACACCAAACAATTAAAAGGTGCTTCTCAAACATTATTATACTCTATATGGATTTATACTACTAGTAAATAGTGCCATATACATGAACTTTAAAGTTAAACCATTGGTTATGGTTGAATTAATTTAAAATAAACAACTTTGTCCTATCTCACATAACCATAAAATACATGATTATCCTGGTTTACTAGTGTTGAAGAATGTTGATTTATCCATTTAAAGGGGAAATTAATATGTACATTCATTATTCCAATACATCCATCAAAACTCCCCCCAACTCTCTAGATAGATTTAAATTATATATTGTCTTCTTATATAGTTTTAAACAATATATTATTAAAATTTTGGAATGAAAATTTGACAGTATAATTCCATTGTGTAATGGTCCTGTAAATATGTTCTTATAAATCAATAATATTCACCAAATGGATTTCAGAATTGTTATAATTATTAATTCATAAATATGAAATGAATCTATAAGTGAGACATGGACTAGGTAACATGTTCTCTTTTGAGATAAAAATATCTCTCATCCTCTCATCTAAAAAAGTGATTCATTGTTAACACCATTGGTGAACAAGAATCCACCTACATTTGGAAATAGGTAGTAGGACCAAAATAAATCAATCCCCCAAATAAAACATAAAAAACATTGGTAAAATAAGGAAATGGCAATTAGGACTCAGTCTGAGACTACTCCTCTAGTTTTTTAATATCTAATTAATGTCTCTAATAAACTTATTACCCATTGTGACTCATATATTGAGGCTTATTTGTGTTTTTCGGCATTATTTGAGGATATAAATCCAAAATTCATAGAGAAATAGTGAACACACTTCTAGGTAAAACTTTAAATATGATTTATTTATTTTTTTCATTATACATATTTTAGTCTCATTCATATATTTTACCATATCAATTATTATTAACAAATATATCTAAATTATTTTTCCTAAAATCTAATATTAATTTTTTTCAATGGAAGTAAATAGTTGTGAAGTGGACATAAAGGCCATAACACAACTATCCAATTTCAACTTCCCTAACCCTATTCTCCATGGTTTGGTGGTGTCTAAAAAGAGACACTAGTTCATGGATGATAATAGGTTTTCAGAGATTTGTTCAGGTATCTGGGACTACAACATAAACATCCCTTTTACAATCACCAACTCTTATACTCCCTCACAGTGGAATAAACTAGAAAATCCTCATCAACATTAATAATAGATTAAGGAAATATAAAGAGGTGGTAAAGGTTTCCCAGTATGTTATTGAGGGTTACATAAATAGATAGGTTTGACAAAGAGAGTGTTGGTTCAAAGAATAAAAATTTCTTGAGAGGCTGAAGTTGCAGTAACCCGATATCATGTAAATGTAGCATGGAAAGATAATAAAGGTTAGATTTGGGAAGTAATGAATAGTTTTTCTAGTAGGATGAATTGGGACCCATTATGAGGGTTCAAACCTGGATATTGGATTGTCTATGGTTGGACTATGAATCCACACTCTATAAGAAATGTCGGTAGAGGAAGGTGTCAATAGGATAACGACCAACTAGAAATCATACCATGGTGTGGCCTACTGCTTGTCCAGGGGGTAGAGGAAGAATATTTATTGGTTGGACCTTTAGACACAACCCAGCCTAGAAATGATGTATATTGTCCAACATATCAGCCTCTTTATTGTATGCTTTACTAATTGGATTGTTAGGGGATGAGGATGGGATAAGACGTCCATAATAAAACTCAAGAAGTAGTGTGTGTAGAAGCATCCAATGATTCGCTTCCACATTCTTGGATATCCACATTACATATGGGGGAATAACCTTTCCCATTTTTATCTCCAAGTGCATTATTGGGGTCCTTCACATGGCCTAGTAAAACAATTTAGGTGTTGTTAAAATCCATTCACATCGGTGTCATAATCTTAAAAAAATACCTATTTATAGAAATTTTGAATATATAGCATGAAGGGAGGGTCCTCTAGTGGAGACCATTTCAAATAATTTTTGGGAAATTTAATTATTTTATCACCTTAGGTGATTTTTTATTGGTTTTGAAAATATGATTAAAGAGATAATGTATTTGGGTACTCCCATGTTAATATATTAGGGATAGGGTACATGGCTATATTGATTTTTGTGTTTGGTACTCTATTGAGGATCAGGGAATGGTGCGTCCCTTTTGAGAATCAAGTTAGGTATTCCCTTGATCCCTTATCTAATGAAAGGATGTGGGTCCCACATATAATTTACAATATATGAATTCCCCCAAGAGGACAAGTCATATATACCATATATATTTAGTAGGTAGTATTTTGTTAACATACTTATCCTCAATTAGGTATGAGTCCTCCAAATTGGGTTAGTTCTCCCTTAATAGAAATGATTACCTATGTGAGGTGTTGGTCCCCCACTATGAATTTATATATGGAATTAATTATGTTATGATGTTTTTGTATTTTAGTTCATACTATCTTTGAGTGTCTCTATTTCCCTACGAAATATAATTTTTGAATGACTGATCAATAAAATCAGAACCTCACAGTAGAATTGTTTTTCTCAGTCCATAAAAATATCTAGGTTTCATCTTTCTATTGTTATATAGAGTATAATTTATTTCAATATTTTGTTTTTAGGGTATCCTACTAGGTATTTATATACTCACCCCAGCATGGGAATTTCTTCCCATGTGTATTTTATCTATGTATTTGACATATGATTCAATAGTGATATTGGAAGAAATGGAGTTTCTGAAATATGGGCCTAGTGATACTCGATAATGATGGATACTATTGTATTTTGTATCAATTTTATTTCAATGAGGAAGTTTTATTTACCCTATTTTTTTCCATTTATTATATATATTTTTATTCTACATTTTCTATTTTCTTCTAGATTTTTCCCCTGTATATTGATATAGATGGTGTCTCTTTAATTCATATTATAAAATAGTTTAGATATAACATAATTTACATAATTTATGTTGGTTGGATTTTTTTTATTAGTATATATGGATTATTAGATGAAGTCATCCCACTAGTTTTATTTCTTCATAGTGTTAGTCTCGGTACATTGGGCTATAGATGGTGTCATTTGATTATTACACTTTGTTTAACTATTAGCCTATGTGGGACCCTGGTGGGTTGTTTAGTCTCAAAAAAAGTATTTTATATTGATAATCTTGATGTATTTGATTTAAAAAAATAGTGAAATAAATATTTATTGACTCAATGTTTTATTGTATTGGATTAATATAAGGATAATAGAATAATACCCATTCATGTATTTTTTCAAATAATTTTCATTTAATTTATGGAAGAGTTAATCATGGCCTTTATTTTAAGAACTGTTATTATGATAGGTTTTTATTTAAGGTATATAGAGATGAGATCTTATTTAGAAGATAAAAATTATAAATCTTCAAATTGTTTTTTAAATAATAAATTCTAAACAAGAATTATCCTTAACTATTGAGATCATATTTTTCCCTTGTATTTAACATAAGAAAATGTTTATAAATATACTATTAAATTAAATTATATATTTCCAGGAGTTAAATAGGTTTCATATTTAATTAATTTAATTAATAATTAGAATAAAGATGAAATTTATAAATTATTAAAAATTCCAATTATTAAATGTCATAATGTATAAAAATATCATTGTAATTCTACCATACCTGATAAACCGTGGCCTAAAATTGGTATTAAACATTCCAAACAACAAGGTACCAATGTGAAAAAGTGAAAATCAAATTTTCATATAAAAATGGATACACTAAAAAGTCAATATATTGTTGGATTATGGATTACATTATGTTGAAAATAGTGATTAAAAGTTAATATATTATTCTGACGGTTTTTAGAATAATTAATAATTTTCGTAAAGTGATTCTTTTTTTCATGGAATCAAAATAATTTCATTATATTAAAATATTTATTATTTTATATCAATTATCATGGTGGAGGTAGATTATATAGTTATAGCTCAATAATTTAACCAATTTATTTGGATTAATTAACAGGTATAGAATCATAGTGAGGAATATTCTTCATCTACCAAAATATTTTATGATAATATTAGTGAAATAATCTAATAAAAATATATTACATCACCTATGGATGATAATAATTGAGGTTTAGTATCATTACATCAAGGAAAAGGTAACTCATTTTACAGTGATGTTGGATTACTTACCCAGTATAGATAAAGTGGTCAATATAATGATGAATTTGGTTTTGAGATATATTTGTAAAAGTAATAAGTTGATCCTTAGTGTTATATATCCTACTATAAAACTATTAAATAGAAAAAAGCACCCTATATTAAATGTTATTATTACAAAAAAAATTTACATGTTTATGTTGTTCGAAGAGTGAAAATAAACATTTGTGTTTTTTTTGGAAAAAATGGAATAAAGAATCCAGTAATATGAATAATGGTATAATAAAAGGGGGTGATAAAATATGATATGAGATTAATTGGTTTCATGTAAAATTTAGGTGAGATAGAAATTTTTATTATGTATTATTTTGAGATTAATTTAATTAAACTTTTCTCTTACACTTAGTTTAAAACATCTAGTCATGCATTTGAAAAATTTGAATTTAAACCATTTTTCTCTAATCATTTAATTTATATAAAATAAAATTGATTTATTATGGGATTTATCGAATAGGTAATGTATGGATTCATAAAAACCCTAAAGGGGGAATTATTTAACCCCAAGTTAGAATTTGTTTTTTTTGTGATGTTTGGAAAAAATAAATGAATAAAATATATTTAAAGACATGGATGTTGTTTTATAATAATTCATGGAAATTGAAATATTTTTTATGTATTATAAATTTTAGAATGTAATTTTTATAAATTATGTAGAATATTTCAATTATTATTATATATGAATGAAAACACACATTATGGTGGTAGTCTTGGTCTCTAATAAACTATTTTTGCTAAGGTTCTTAATGAAATGTAATTATAGAAGCTAATCTATCCAAAGATAAAAAATATAATATTAACACATTAAAATAGGTATCTAAATGATAATACTTTATGGTAATAAATATTCTTGGTAATGAGATATGAAAGGGGTAGTTGAGGAATTCTCATTTGGACTTGTAAAATGTAGAGTTATTTATTAGAATAATGAATACAGTACTATCACAAACACTACTTTATCATGTAATGTTGTCCATATATATTTCTAACATTAGTATTGTGATATTACTTGTTTATTTAGCTTATAATTCATGAGTTATGACATTTTTTAGGTTTTTTATATTATAACGATGATAATGGATTCGTTAATGTGTGATCGGATCTTTTCAAATGGAAAATGAATGAGGTTTTCATATGTTCTACATATAAAAGTATAAGAAAGCCTTCATTACTCTACTATATAATTTTTAGGAATGAGTTTCAATATAAATTGATAACTTGATATAATATATACTATTCAAATAATGGTTAACACCTGAGGTCATAAATTTTCACAAATATGGAAATTACAACTTATGTACTATGTATTTATTATACTTCAAAATATTATTGTTGTGTAAGAATGTTGTAGGAGTTGATTTAGGTGCACAACTAGGCATTAATATAAAATATTCATTCTATAATATTATAAATTACCTCATATTATGTAAAAATATTATATAATGAGTTGGTCATAAAAATCTATTACAACTACCGGAGTTGGAGAATAATGATTTAGTTTTCCATTTCTTTTTCTACTAAAAAGTTTATTTATAGATTTTTCCAGATAATTTGAAGGAAGTAAATTATTTATGACATGATGAAATTCATTATCCTATAATGTGTCAAAGATCTATATGTGTTTAAAGGATTTAGTGGATGATTGTTTTGTTTAAGATATTTGATAAATGATTTTTTAATCTATGTTTGACCAAGAATTATGCATCAATACATAGAATTATACCTTGACTTATAAACTCTACAAAAAATTGGAGTTTCTATTTGTAATTTCAGATAAAACATTGAAAGAAAAATCCAACACATTCATAGTATATTTCTAGAGAGAAAGGGGCCTTGTTTTAGGAAAAGAATAAGGTTTACACAATATCTACTATTTAGGGAAAATAAAGGAGGAACGAAAGGGGTCATTCATTGACGTTCACACTCATAGTTTATTACTATTTCAACTATATAACAATTAATACTCTTATAGAGTTTATTCCTAGTCTCCTAATCCATCCTCAATTTTGTGTTTATTAAAAAAATAATTATAAGTGAGTTGGGATAAAAACCATTATGAATTATAGATGTTTCCACTCAATAATAATATTATTTAAACCATAAAAACATATCTTATGTTCAAGTTATATTCATTCAATATTTATATATCTCATTTTTAATGTTTTATTTTTCATTTAATTATTTTATCCACCAACAACCATAGAAATTTTGGGTGTTTTAAGAAAACATATTTCTATGTCTAATGAAACCCTCCGCTCGTTGCGTCTATCATCAATTACTATGAACATATGTTGGTATAAAAACCCAATCTCAAGGATACCATGTAACTTGGAATCAATGTGGAGTTTTATGGTATTTTAACAAGCATTTTAGTTTGATCTCTTTTATATTTTTCAATTAAATAATTTTTTATACAGAATATAAATTTTATCAAAAAAAATTGATTTCCTCTGGTATGTGGAAACAAACATCATATATGAAAGGAGATGACTCTTCCAAATCACATATCATTGGGTTTGGAAATTATTTAAATCAATTATAGTGGTGATGATCTACCTGAAGTTGGTGTAGGTTTCTCATCGAATGTTCAAACAGATTTGGATTACGAAATTATAGGGTAGATGAGTTACTTTAATCACTCTTTGAGAAATAATTGATCATAGTTATGGGATTAAAAATAATAATAACATGTAAGGAATTATTTGATATTCATGATGGGAAAAATAATTTAATATAATCATGATTTTAAAAAATAAATTTTATTTTTTTCATATGTGAATAGATTAGGATAATATGTTGATGAATTCATTATTCATGTGAATAAACTTATTAACTCCTACCAAAATTATAGATAAATTATTAAAGTATATAATGTGTTGACTAATTTAATTATAATAAATCTAAAAAAATCAATCACAATATTTATTCCCTTTAAGATAATGAATTGGATTACTTCAAAACTGAAAAACTAAAAAAATATCATAGTTACAAATGACATTAAAAGTGGTCCTGCATTTAATAACAAAGGAAAATAAATGAAATAAATCATATTAAGATCCAATATATACTGGAATATTAATTAATAAAATAAATTTCGGGAAGAATAATTTGAATGTGATGAGGATGGAATGAATGATAATATGTGTATGTCATTTTTCTATAATGTATTACAAATAAACAAAGGTGAGTAAAAATAAAACATTACATTCAAATGTTTTAATTATTAAATTATTGTGAATTTTTTATTAATTTTCCCAAGAATATGTAGAATGTTGAAAATTATGATTAGCTTAAAATATCAACAATAAAGTGGAATAAAGTGGAAAGTGGCTATAGTTGATGAAAATTCTCTAAAGACAAAGGAAATCTAATTCATTAAATAATGTGACTTTTCTATCAAATCAAGATTTTTCATCTTATGGTTATAAAAATGAGGTGAAATTTTATTTGAAGGATGTGGGTGTTCAAGAATTCATATACCAATCAAATCCCTTTAATGACTTGTCTTGTGATGAAGGAAGTGGTTTTGTGTATAATGAATAATACAAAGTAAAAATTATAATTACAATTTATAATTGGGCTCTTGGTTTGTCTAAAATAAAATAAAAATATATATTTAAATAACTAATTTAATTTCAATGTAAGAGGATGATACAACACTTCATGATTTTTTTTTGAATTTATGAATTCATTTATGAAATTCTATTTTCAGTTTATAATTAGCTTAAAAAAATTATGGAATATTTGTAATCATTAAATAAATTTATCAATTATACTATAAAATATAGTGATTTCCCTAATATGTAGTTCACACTAACATTGATCACATATTTATTAAATGAAAAAACAATATTTATGACAAGAAGGGAATGAAAGGTACAGTTTCTCGAAGAAAAAGGGTTATGTATATTCATACATCAATTGTTTGTCTTAAAAATATCAAAATAATAGTTCACATTATTCAAATATGTGAAGGAAATCCTATTGGAAAATTCACTAGAAAAAAATATCAAAAATGAATGGTATGGGTAAATAAATTCATAATAGTCATTAATCAATGAAATGAAAACATATAAATTTTGAAGAATATAATTTTCAACCAATTATGATATTTAGATTTAAAGGAAGGTGTTGGTGTTTTGGAGTTTATGTATACAAGTTACAATTTTTTAGTTAGAAATTTCTTCCCCTCAATTGAAGATGGGATATGATTTTAGGGAGAGTAAATTTAAAAATACCAATAAGATTCTAAAACATCATCCTAAATAGAAGTTGAAAAAAATAAAATAGGTTTTATGTACTTCAAGAAACTTTTGGTAAGTGTGATCAAAAATTAAATACCACCAATTTGTGTCATATAATCCATTATACAAGATAAAAAATAAGTAACAAAAAATATTTTAATAATATGAGTGATAAATAATATGTAATGGTAGTCATTGTTGTATAAAAATCATAAAAAGAATTAATTCCTTTGATCTTTAATAGTAAGTACACATAAAATATAACTAGTAATAAATTAATTTTAAAGAATATTCATATATATGATGGAGCTATTTCTACAATTTGAAATGATATTTCATTAAATGTTCTGGGCATTGGAAGCACTAAACTTTGTTAAATTATAACTATCACAAATGATGGTCTTATTATTGAAGGATTGATGCATAATTTGTTTTAGTATATCTCCAATCTGTGATAATGGGATTAATTTTATTTTTTGAAATAATTGATGTGTCATTTATAGATTAAAGGTTAGAAAATTTATATTTATAGGAAATTTGACAAATATAAATTTATGTAAATTATATAAATATAGAAATTTTAACTTATTGAGTTTTAAGGAAGTTAATGTGTTATGGAACCAAAGACTTGGTCAAATGGGATAAAATAACATTATTATACTTGTTAAACATTTTTTATAAGAAATATTCAAATTTTTAAATGGGAGTGAAGAAACTCTTGTGTTTTTTTCATAAATTTGATATCATGAATATTTCATAAATATGTGGAAATAAAAATAATGAGATGACTTGAACTCCTGAATACAAATTTATATAGGTTTGTGAGTTAGAAATCAACCAATAAAGATATGTGTTTTATTAATTTATATTAACAATAATCTTATCATTCTTTATTGGCTTGGATTTTTGAAAATTCAGTGAAATATTCTCTAAAATGTTATGGAAACATAACTGATTTATATTATACAGTTTCGGGATGTTTGGAATAAATTATAGAAGTGTTTCCTTGGAGGACTTAAATAATATCACAATTCATAGAACATCACACCCTGATTATTTGATTTTGGTCAGTTTTATGCCTTTTGGATTCTTATATCATGATATAGGACACTCTATAATGGGTGTGTAATATTAAATTATTTGTTAAATGTGGATCATGAGTAGGAAATTGCACAGACATATTATAAATTGTATCATGATGTGAAGGGTTTTGCTACAAATATTAATGATTTTAGATTTTTCATATTCTATGTGAAGATTAAATTGTACTATAGAGTTTTTATTTTTTTCATGAAATATTCAACAAATATATATTTTGTAAAAAACCATTAGTTAGAATTTTAAGTCTGAATTGGTTGATTTAATGAATTTTCGAGGGGGATGTATTTTAATATTCCACATATGTTTTCACTATGATTTTATTAAGAAAATATTTTTTCTATATTTATTGTTCCAATATTTCATTGTGTAACTTGGGATTAAAAAGGGTAAATATTAATTGATTTTAAAGAAGATAGAAAGGTTAATTTTCTAATGAAACTGAATAATTAAGTGTTTGACCAATGGTAACTTATAAATTCTATTCAGAGTTAGAGAGATATTTTTTTATACGAGTTGGAAGAAGAGGGGATAATATATAATTATAAAGATAATGGAAATTATGATATTCCATAATTGAAATTCTTAGATATATATATATATTTATATCCAATTTATTCTATGAAATAATTATTAAAAATTCATAGAGTAATCATGTGAGCTTATTTCTACACAAATATTATTTTCATATCTTGATTTGATTCATGGAGTTTATAGAGTTAACTAGGAGGGTAATTTCATTCTTCTAGAGTGAGGAGAGTACTGAGTTCTTAAATCATTATTAGGATTATGAACCTAAATGTAAAGTTGTTATGCTCTAAAATTATATGAAAAAGAAGTGAAATTATAGTTTATTTTGTTACATTAAAACATGATCATGTGAATTCTCCTTAGACGTATCCTAGTGCGAGGGAACCAAGTAAAATATTGTGTCTACCTTTACTGTTATATCACATTCATATTAAATATTGGGGAGAGAAGTTTATTTTGAATAAAAAAATCTCATTTGAAGGTGAATTTTATATAATCATTACCAGATTTATTCCCCCCCCCCCCCCACACAAACCTCAAGGTATAATCCTTGTGTTAGGTAAACATGTGGTGTCATAGTTGAAGGAACAATTTAAAGATAATTTCTCACATTTTAGGTCATAGAAAAAAAAACTGAATCAAAAAAATATATAATCCAAAATGGTCACAAAATTTTGTGTCGAATAATTGGATATGGTACTACTTGTTATCCTTTTTTATAGATATGTACAAATATTTCATAAATTTAATTATAGACTTTAAAAAATCGATAAAAAATAGATAATAATAAAATGGATGTTGATGCCAAAGGAATTAGTTTGTTAGGGGTCATTTGTATGATAAAATTGAAATTAAATGGAAGTGATATAAATCATTATAAGCCATGTGGGAATAATTTTCAAATAATTATTAATGTAAAATGAATATATTTTAAGAAAAATTGCAGTACCTATAGAAGAGTATGAGGATTTTAAGATGCATATAAATAAATCTATTGAAATATTATTTTATCGACGGAATGTGATTGTGGAGGATGGGTGTATAGTTTTTGAAACCCATGATGATATTAGAAATTTGAATCATATAAGGAAATGTTTTTTTCCTCATTTCAATAAGAGGGTTTTGGTTCTTTTAGATAATAATCCCCATGAATATAAATTAGAATATCTTCACAATAATATTATTGTATAATATATGGGGATTAATTATGTTGGTTTAGTGGAAAACTATAAACAAATAAAGGGAATTAAAAGATATGAAGAAAAATTCAATGTACGATTAATAAAAGAAAAATAAGTTAATATATCCATTACCTTAATTTCCATGAATTTAATAGTCTGAAATAAATGTTTAAAGGGAATCCTCCAATCACATGATTTAGATGTGGAATGGTTAGTCACCTTACTACTAAATTTACAAAGAAATACATTGATAATGATGAAGATAATCCATCCACAAAAAAATATTATAAGGATGTGGAAATAAAGAGGAGTACTGTGAATTATTTCTATACCAATAAAAACAATCTTTCATAAGAATTAAATAGCTTAGATGAAATAGAAGTAGAAATAATTTTTGTATTAAAAAGACCTCAACAAAAATGTTTTGGATTCTATTATTGAAAAATAAATGAGAAATGAGAAATTAAATGATAAAGATATTGAAGATAAGGTTGTGGTAGAACTAAATGTAGAGTTAGAGGTTGTACATAAGGAAATATTTTTTTAGAAGGATAAAATGAAGAAATTCAATATTGAGGTACATGATTAAAAACTCAACATATATCAAAAATAAGAATAAAAAAATATTAGTTGATGTTTTATATTTAAATATTAAATTTGAGAATAAAAAAAACCCATAGAAATTAATTGAATTCATGTTCAAAGTTGAATGAAAATTCAAGATCATTTATTATTTTACTAACATAATGAAATATAATATTGATGGGATTGAGGATCTAAAAGGATAATTCGTCTAAATGATGTGAAAGATCATGAATCAATAAATTTCAATCAATATCAAGATAACATATGGATTTTAGATAATACATGTTATAGAGAAGGTGACGAATAATTGTAGAGATACAAAAAAATATGTTACAGGGTTTCATATAGAAATAAAGGACACATAAAAGTGGAAAATTTGGTGTTAGTTTTTTTATTATAGATTTATGTGAAATACGCTGGCCAAGATAGAGTGTACATTTCTTTGTCTAGATGCACATCCCATATGACAGGAAACAAATATATTTTTACTTGAATTAAATATTATAGGTAAAATTTTATATAGTTTGGTAAAAATAAATTATTAAAGATCAGTCGATCTAGGAAATTTCTAATTGGGGGAAAGAGCATAATAAGAACGTATTCTTGGGTAGTTGAATACCCTATTCCCAATTTACTCTATTTAATATAACTTGGTGACATGGGGCATGAAATAAATTTCATCAAGAATTATTGTTCAGTCAAAGGAAAGTATAATGAATAGCTATTTAGTGTAATATGATAAAAATGAATCTATAACTCATTAGGGGAGAATAATATGTGTTTATTCAAACTAAGGAAGATAAAAATAAGTCATGGAATAAACAACTTCACCATTTGAGAAAAAGTAACTTAGAAGATTTTTTAAAATATAAAGTAGTGTGTATAATCACAAACATTACGTGTTATCATACTCATACATGAAATATTTATCAAAATATAATAGTCATTTTTAATTCTTATAATCCAAAAGACAATAATAAAATTTGATTGTTTTTTATTATGCATGTTTATTTTATGGGACCATATTAAAAAGTTACACCGGTTAAAAATAGGTATGACACATAATTCAATGATGATTATACTATCATGGAATCATTTATAGTGATCAATCCCAAATATATGGTGATTAATTTCATAAAATAATATTAGTTTCAAAATAATATATTGATTGGATACAAAATCCAAAATTTCAAAACTAAAAATGGAGTAGAGTTCAAAAATAACTAAGTGAGAACTATTATTAAAGGTATAAAAATATACCAACATTCAGCAGTGATGAATCCATAAACAATACTGCATTTTAGATGAAAAACTAGATCACAAAAAAATATCTCAAATAATTATCTTTGAAAATGTGCTATTAGATAAGTTTTATATGGAATAAATCTTTACATCTATCTATATCAATAATAAATCCTTTATATACCCAGTTGAATAATAGAATCCATGTGATATATGGTATTCGAATAATAAAAAATTAAAATAATTTTAAAATTTTTAAAGCAAATACATTATTCACTATAAATAGAAAATACATATGGAATTTGAATCCCATTGATAGCAAAAAATGTTTCTGGGATAATATATAATTTTAAAGGTATATAAAATTATCAATGAAAATATATAAAATTTATTCAAATCCAATATGTCACTATATTGGAGAATTGAAATATTATTTAACAATTTTGTCAGAACATTTTAGAGTAAATAGTTAATTAGTAGAGAATCTAAGGGGGGAATAAGGGAATAGTATTAATTTAGATGCAGACACTATGAATGGGGATTTTGAAATGATTTATTCGTATATAAGAAATTAAATATACATGGCATAAATTGATGATGAAACCATTATTTGTTAGCATACATCTATAGTGAAAATAATAAGAATAAAATCTATATAACAAATATCACCCTTATCATAAGTAAATCCATTGAATTTTTATAAGGATGTTAAGTATGAGATTTTAATTAATGATATGAAGTTAATGGTTGGACAAATTTAGTATAATAAGAATTATAATAGTTTTTTCAATGTTATAATAAAATAATATTATCAGAACCAAATGGTTATTTAGTAACAAACTCAATAAATAATGCAATTTGATTCAAAATAAATTAATGCTTCTCTACAGAGGCTACATCCAAATTTAAGACATTGATCATTAAGGTTTGTTCTCTCCTATATATTGTTTGAATATGATTCAATTATTATTTTCCATAACATTGTAATAGAATTTAAATTTATTCTAATTATATGTTAAACCTACATTCCTTAATAGTGATCTGGAACATGATTTCTTTGTAGAGTGGATGGATGGAGTTTTTATTCATAGTGATTTTAAAAAATGAACAAATTGAATAAGGAACTATATTAGGTGATTCAAAAACCAATATAACTGAATTTAATGACTGATAAATACATGATAATTCATAGTTTCTCATGTAGTGGAGTTTATCATAATCATTTTTTGAAAAGAAATAATTATTGAAGGATGATTATTCTTATATATGATGATAGAATAATCAATGAAGGATCAAGAAAGGTTGTTAGACCCAGGAGATAATATATCACTATTGAGAGGATCGGTGAATCTGAAGTGACTAGAGACTAAACTCTCACTTTAAAACAATGTGATTCCCATTATCATTTTGTGTGAAATGATGTTGATGGTAAATATGTATTGAAATTAGAATGAGTGAGAAATAATACACATGGAAATAAGGGTGTTTACAAGATCCAGTCACCCTTATTTTCAAGTGGATAATCTTTGTTTGGGTAGTGGATGTGATATTGTTACCCACAGTTCCAATATATAATCAAATGAACATGGAAAGGGTCAATTAGATGCTCTAAAAATCCGATTACAATATGAATTATGATAAAAAACACTTCAAATAATTTTCGATTACCATAAATTATGTGCCTCTAGAATTTGGACTTTTTCACCCTTATAAGGACTGTAAAAACTACTAAATACATCATAGAATTCTATTAAAATGGGTTCATCTATATTTATTTCATCACACACACATCAAGATGATTTTATGAATAATTTATAGACAATACAAGAATTTTATTAGGAATTCCATCTTTTCTACATGAGTTTTATATCCAAAATATATATAAGACTAAATACCATGGATTGTAGTGTATCTCAATATATATTTGATTGAATTTGTAGCATATCCCATTGATTGTATCATGAATCCAAAAAATTCTCCAAAAACATAGACCCACAAATCTTCTATAATCTGACACATTATAGAATAATACCTTCATTATATCATG
This sequence comes from Viscum album, assembly GCA_963277665.1. NCBI lineage: Eukaryota > Viridiplantae > Streptophyta > Magnoliopsida > Santalales > Viscaceae > Viscum > Viscum album. Next base: position 1,421,912,262 of record OY728140.1, on the reverse strand, counting down.
GTATTCATCACATAACAATATATTATATATTGAACAATTTTTTCAGGGTGTAATGTCAACTTGATCCCTAAAACTGTGCCTCGCATAATTCTATTAGGGGTAGACTTTATAGTATGTTACTATTCGTTTTATCTCATCAGACACATCATTTTGGAATAATCTTATTTCTTATGATGTGATTCACCTCACATAATGTGAACACCTTTCTCATTTAATATAAAATCTCCAATACAACCCTCATATGGGATTATCTAATCCATCCAATGACCATCACTAAAACACAACGAACACGACTACCATGTGATCTGTATCATGTAAAATTAATCAATTTCTACAATAAAATAACTTAGGGATTCTACCCACAAATTAGGTAAAGTCCTTCCCCATGTGATATTAATTCACAATGGCTATGGAGTACTCATCATCATCAGACTATGATTTGATATCTCATACAAAACATCACTCATTTCTTTTCAATTCAACCCCACTCACCTCTAAATAATTACTAACTCATCCATGGGAATGTTTTATAAATAAAAAACAAAATAATCTATGTTCAAGAATGAATTCTTCTCAAGAAACAATTAAAATCGTTAATTAAATAAAAATATTATCTAAACACCACACCATGGGAAAAATGATGATACTAATAAAAATCTACCCCTCAGAGTAAGATCAAGGATATATTGAACATATCTAAATTGATAAAACATTATCTCCACCTCTCAATTCAACATAATGATCATTCTACAAGATCTAATATTTAAAAGTAATATTCAATAAAAAATTTATTAGAATCTTACAAATAAACACATGATATGTTTTCGAGAATTTAGTTTCTAACACCTCAATCCCTCCTTAATTTGAAAAAATTCTTCCCAACTCCTCACCCCCTTGATAAAATCCAAAAAAATAACCTATATTCTCTATATTTTTTAGAAATTTTCTCTTTTCCCCCATATCACTTTTTTTTATATTCTAAATAAGAACATAAAAAATGTGTCTTTTTAAAAAATATTCATTTATAAACACCCCATGCTTTCCTTGATTTGGAAAACTTCTTCTCAACTCACCTCCTCCTTGATAAACCCTTGAAAAATAATATAGAGTATCTCCTCAATTTAATGAAGAACCCTTTTGTATTATCTCCTTTTTTAACAAATTAAAAGCAATCAAAGTTGTAAAATAGTAATAAAATACTTATAGAGATTTTGGGGGAGAATTCAATTTTAATAATACCCTTATGAACTGGAAGAAATCCTTAGTTAGAGGCTTTATTAAGTTATATGTAAATTTTAATTTGGCTAAAACATATTACAATGAAATATCACTACACTCCACCATCTCCTTGATGAAGTTGTAATTGATTTAAATCTGCTTTAAACACGAATATTTCACAATATTATTTGATAAGTTGATTTCACATTGATTATCTCACCCAATCACTCAAGAATATGATACATAAACTTGCATGTATTGATGATATGACTTAATCCATGTCATTTCAATTATGTCTTGTGATTCAAAGCAAAACTATACATCTGTCGACATAAAAGTGATTTAATTCTACTTCTTAGAGTACCATGAAACACATCTTACTTAAATAAATAAATAACTTCCAGAAGTATAATTTTGAACTCTACTATCATCTTCCCATTTTATATTAGTATTTCCCAAATACTAGAAGGATTTAACATTTTAATACAATAAGAAAAAATGATGAATTATTTTTATATAGTGTAATATATTATTTTTACCCATAAGATGATACTCCTTTTGGTTACTTTGGAATCATGAAAAATTGTAACCTTATACATAGTATCTAGTCTTGGTTAAATCAAATAAAGTAGTCCTCAAATGATCATTCAGTACTCTATATGATTCTCACTCCTTTTTTATTCATCCAATGAAAAAATGGTATCATATTATATAGGAGTAGATATCTCTCTTGACTTATCCATTCCGACCATTCTGAATAGCTCATTAGCATACATATCTTGTGTGAGAAATATAAAAACTGTTATATTGAAAAAATCTGGTCCCAAAAATAATTTTATATCATTAATCATTGATATTTCAAAAATTATCCTGATTTAGGTAGAAAAAACTCACATGTATCTTCTTTATTTCTTAAAAAACTATTTCATGGTCATACACAATCAAAATAGACAAGTTTTTGTCATTTCCCTTCTTATAAATAGGTATATGTATATATCAATGTGTGTCTGTGTGTTTGAATCAATTTTCCAGTTATTTAATTTTTTATCTTTATGTTTTTTCAAGCATTAAATTATTGTGATACTTGTTTGATCCCACAAATTTACTTTATTAACTTTCACACTAAAGAACCATTCCCATCAATGAAAACCCATTTATATGTTTCAATATAGATCTCTCCCTAAGGACAACTATTAAAGAGAAGGCAATTTATATCCATTTTAAATACATTTTAAATATATTAAGTACAAATCACAAGATATATTTTTATTTTTTCAATCCATGCAACTACAGAAAAAGTCTCACCAAAATATATACCCTCAATGTAAGAATATCCATTTCAAACTAGATGGGTTTTTTCTATGCTTCTTAACCATTATCATTGAGATTATTCCAAAAAATTAATTGTTTACTGAACATATTTTACTTTTGGATATGACACCAATTCAAAAGTTTTATTATTTTTTATTTATTTTCTCTCTTCTTAAATTAATAAAATCTAATGTTCATTTTGAAATTCTTAATCTATACTCTTTGGTTTAAACTATGAAATAATGTTGGTGTGATAAGAAATTATTATCCTTCTTCAAGTGTGTACCACCATGACCTTTTTGAAAATAGTTTCTGATGCTCAATATGTTTTATAAGTATTTGTAACCTATAACATCCATGCTCTGAGAAAGTATCACTAAATATTTTTCAATCTTCTACTTAGAAGTATGAAAATTTTCTTTTATATCCATAATCTCTTTAGGTTTTCTAGTGATATCTTCAAGGTAATCTGTAATATTATCATCAATGGGAAATAATGTTTTCGAGTAATTATAATTTTATAACATAATTACATCAAACCTATCAAAAATATTCCTTAGATTATTATTTTAATACAAATAACATCTTCCACCGAATATATATCAATGAAATATTCCTTCGTATGCCATCTCATCAAACATTCTAAAAAACATTCCTTTAATCAGGTTAAATAATGGTATTTTTAATACCATTATAATTTTCACTCATAACTTCCTAGAAAAATATAATTTATAAGGTGTGTTAGAGAATTGGGTAAGAGTATGAATCGATTCAAAAGGTAAAGAGTTGTGATTCTGGATTTTCTCTAAGTTAATTTTTATGTTTCGTGTTCTGAAATCATTTTTCTTCCGATGTCCACCAAAATTTACATATTTTTATTAGAAACACCATTTTTAAGGTGTGTCTAGATCATTAAAGTCAATTATTATCCCTTGATTCTAAAATTATTCCTTGAAATATTCATTTCTGTATTCATATCCGTTGTTAAATCAAAGATTTTTTATTACAAACTCTATATGACAAAGAAAATATACCAAACATTTTCAATTTCAAAATATCTTATTAAATTATTTAAAAAAATAGACATAATTAATTTGACTAAAATGATTAAAAATTGATTAAATAATTATCTCTATTGGTTGAAATCAATCTCCTCTTTATACAACCGTCTAGATTCCCTAAATCAGTATGTTTCTTTTGTTTTTCTCCCTATGTTTGTGACTCTCACTCACCATTTTTTCAATGTGAAATAAAAAATTGTATTGAATATTGAATATTAAATATTTTTTATATTCTTATAATATACACTTTTGACAAAATTATTTATAATATTTTTCCTAAATAGGGAAATATTCTCTACCAAAATTGGCTTCACTCTTTAATGATCACATAACTTGAATTTTTATCTTCAAAAATTCAAAACAAGTCACCTATTATTGACTTCCACTTCAATATAAACATTAACATCCTGATTTTTATGACACAATCATTATTTTGGAAGATAACCTTATTCAAATTTTCACAAAGCTAAGAAACACTTATAATATTAGGCCTCAACATATTGACAAGAGAACATTTTGGATTTCATCATTCCAATAATTGTGTATCCAACACCTTACAAATTAAGTGATTTATAATTATTTAACTTGATAGTGCCTTAATAATTCGACTGAATATATTTGAAGAGATTTATATTAGAATTAAATATGAAAATAAGCCATCATTAATGTTATTTGTATTCTCTTATTTTATATCCTTATAGGTTTCATAAAACACCATTACATGCTCTTGATTATTTCTCCACTAAGAACATTTCTAAAATTTATACTTAATCTAATCTAATAGCATGGTAAGACTCTTTTTGGTAGTGTTTTTATGTTAATCCTACCACCAATAAGTCACTTCAAGTTAATGAAATGATTCTTTTAATTGTACCTTCACTTTTGGATTTTTTTTGTTTCTTGGGATATAGGAATTTTATGTTTGTTACCCCCTAGAAATATTCCTCTATCTGATTGAGGGGGTGACGGGCTATTCCATAAAACATAGGATTTGTGTAAATATAAATAATAACAACAACGTCACCCTTCAAAAAGAAATATCCTAGATATAAAATTTTATCTTAATATTTTTTATTCATTTTTATTTGATGTACAATTTTGTTTTTCAATATTCTCATGCTTTGAAACCTTCTCCTTTACATAGAATGTTACATAAGTTTTAGTCTCATCCAAATTCTATTTCTACTCCACATAAAATTTTTAATTCTCAACACCATTACTAATTACGTAATTGATTGTATCTTTATTTTTTGATAAAGATATAACATTCTTATTTCTTTTGTTACTAATTCCACTATAGAGATTGGAATCATGAGGGTCCAAAACATTTTTCTTGTAACTGGGGAACAATCACCAGGATATCTAGTATCATTAGATACTCTCTCAACTATTTTATATCTCGTTTTTAATTTATTCAATAAATTCTTAAACTCCATAACTTTTTAATTTGTCAAAAAAATTCACCTTCAAGCATATTTTACTCCAGAATCTCCACTTATTTATTCATGGATATTATATTATCAATGTTAATTAGACGAATTTCTTCTCTTTATTTATTAATTCTGTTATAATCTACTATATTTTATTTTAACTCAATTTAGTTCTTTCATAATATATTTTAATTTTGATGCGTAAATTGGATTTATTTAATGAATACTTCCCCACATTCAATGACTTTGTATCTTTTTTAAGTTTATAATTTTATTTCTTATACACCATTAGCTTCACTATGTTGAAACTCTTTTTGTGTCTCCTTATCACTACTACCTTCTTCATTACACCCTTCATCTTCATTGATAATTGAATAATATTTTGGATACATTTATTTTTACATAATTGATGTTTTATATTCACCCCCTGAGTATTATTGTACTCTTTCCCCATCCTCATCATAAGATGTGACTTCATGTTATGTGAAAATATTTTTTTAATTTATTTTAATTTATTTTTTTCTATTGAAAATATCTTCTTTTGTTGCATCCACTATCCATATATCTATTTCTTTTTCATATATATATTTGATCATCCTTATTCTATTATTCATTCATCTCAACATATTATTTTAAAAATTATCCAATATTTACACAATTAAATAAATAAAATGAATGAATGCCTATATATTTACCTTTTTGAACCTACATACATTTTCTTAATTAAGAGATAAATTTTCAATGTCCTGGGAAACATCATTTGTATTTGTTTATTCCTTATGATAATTTATTGACTCACTATGATTTGTGTCTTTATTTACATTGAATGTTGTCATCTTTTTTTATTTCACTTTTCTTATACTGGCTGGCCCTCCTCTCATCTTGTTTTTGATAAAAACATTATTATGATTTTTGATAGTACTGTTATCCATGTATTAATCCTCAATAGATAAAATATGTATATTAAATTTATCCAAGATGAATCTAATGAACTACTTCATTATACTTGAATATGAAATCATTACACCATATCTTCGAATTGATCTCAATATTTTGTTAACTGTAGTGAATAATTCATCTAGTAGTTCATCTTTTCAAATTTAGATATCTTTAAATTGACTACAGAATGATTATAATAAAGTCTTAGTAACAATTATTTCTCCTAAATGGATATCTTGGAGTTTTATCTAAATTTTATTTTCTTTCTTCATTCCCATAATTCATGTCAACTATTTCTCTGAGAGTGATGAGTGTAACACACTCAGTTGTCTCCCATTACCTTAAATATTATTCATATGATGAACACTATAAGACTTCCTAGTTTGTAAATGATTAGCATAATTCTTAATGATGTCAATAATATATATGGTGAATTATGGAACATATGGAATCATTGTTTCTATTTATTGATCGAATACCTTGACATCAAACATAATAACTCTCTTATTGTTGATAACAAGAAAATAATCCATGGATATTTAAATAAAATATAGAGACAATTATATAAAAATTAAAATATTTCTGATTTTTACTTGGAACCACTTATTCATAATTTCTCTAAAACTAATTAAATGGAATCATATCTTCACATCACTGAAAAATATTTCCAAAAAATATCTCTCTCATATAAATTTTTAGGGCAAAGAGATATTATACAAGCATTGATTGATGTTGAATAAGTGGTTACTGAAAAACACTATAACATTAAATCAATGTGATTCCCATTATGATTTACTGTAAAAATATCTATATAGTGATGGATTTAGGGTGTTAGAATATTTGATAAATAACACATAATAACACAAGGGTTTTTACAAATTTCACACACACTTATTGTGTGGTGGTTAATCCATGGTGTATAAATATTGCCATATTATTACCCACAATTAAAAATTATTATAAATTGAATAAAGGAACAAAGTGAAAGTATTTTATTCAAATATTATTACAAGATATATGATGATTTCGAATAATTAATTTGATCTTTGAATTTGGTACCTCAGTCACCTCTATAATTTGGTCTTAGTGTGTTGCCTTTATTTTATCCTCAAAAACCATCCAAACAGATCTTGTAATTCTCTTTGAATAGAATGATATCTCTTTGTTTCATTAAACACACACATTAATAAATAATATTTTAATGTTAATTTATAGACATTACATGAATTTTGGTCTAAATACAATGCCTATTGAATGATTATCATATTCAAAAGATATTAAAGACTACATCCTAATGATATCGGTGAATCTAAAAATACATGTTAATGGATTTTTTGGCATGAACCATTTATTATTGTGTGGATTCTTCAATTTCTCTAAAACCATAAATCCAACAAACATCTCCACTTAGACACATTTCAACATGACACCTTCACTATGGAATGATCTTCTTTACATAATCATATATTGTGACATTAACAACTAGTTCATGGGTAAACATTCACTTTTACCCCCAAATTCATCACGACACTTAATTACAATTGGTTTTATTAATTATGTATTTGTATTCTCCTAATATCCTTTTATACCTTATTATAGTGTAATAGTCTCATTTATGGGATGATTTACCATGAATCAGTTGACCTTTTTTATCGCATTAGATGGATCTATAACACAACCTTCATGTAAGATTTACTCATTCTTATAAAAATCATCACTATAGTGAAACCAACCTAATTAAGTGAAAGATATATATCATATGACATAAATCTATTTCATCGCTATCATAACACTCGGTTACTACCCTCTTATGTCAAAGAGAATCCATTCTTTTGTGAGATTAACTCATATCAGTTATGACATTATAAACATCTCAATGTCATGATTTGGCATCTATAACCACAAACTACTCTATTCATTCCTATAAATACACACTCATCTCTACAATGATTGAAACTCATCCATGATCATTATTACATGAATAAAATAGAAACAAATCATTGAATCATGAGTGAATATTTCTCTAGAAACAAGTAATATCACACAGTAAGATAAAAATTTATCTAAACACCTCACTATAAGATATAATGATGATAATAAAACAACTACATCCCTCATAATAATATAAATTACTTATTGAACATGCCTCAATTGAAATTAACTCATATCCTCCTTTATAAATTTAACATCATAAGGGTTATATAAGAATAAACTTCTCAAAGTGATCTTAAATATCCCTCTTAGTATTTATTGGTAATATAAAAATCATCACATGAATCTTCTCAAAACATCACCAATCAAAACATCAATCTATACCTGATTTCAAAAAATTCTTATCATCTCATATCTCCCTTGATGATAAATTGTTAAAGACAGAGAGATTTTCTCCCATATCAATAAGTTGTCCTTTTATATCACCCCCCTTTTAATCAAAAAAATTGGAAAAATGGAAAACATACCTTAAAGAATTAACGGAATTTTGTGGAATAATTAACTAATAAGAATATCCTTAATTGTTGGAAGACATACTTGTTTTGAGGTTTCATCAACATATACAAGAATTATTCCCTTAAAAAATATGATAATAAAATCTCATCAAGTTTCACCTTATCCTTGATAAATTGGTTCATTGTGTCAATATTATTTTACCTCCAATATTTCAATAGATTATTAGATAATTTTATTGAACGTTTTTTATCACACCCAAACACCAATCGGTGTTAGAATTAAAACCTCATGAATTTAATATACAAATTAATCCATGTATTTTTTGTTAGGACTTGTGATTATTTAATTTATTCATTTTTTTTATTTATGATTTTTTGAATTTTTATTCTTAGAGTTCCATGAAAAAAATCTTTCTCAGTTAAATATAGCACCTCTATATGATTACATTAAATATCAAAAATATTCTTCTTAATACACATATTTGTTGTTTTAAAGATCAAATGATGTACCATTTACATGACTTATAAGATAATCAAGAGTTTTTTTATGTAGAATGAGATTTTCATTTTCCTTATGATGTGGCTCCTTCATGTTCATTTATAATAATTGAAAATTTTTACTATAAACACAATATTTATTCTGGAATGTGTCAAATATTTTAGGATTTTAATGAGCCTCTTTAAATTTATTCAATTAACACTTCATACTTCTTCATTTAAGTATAGATTAGTTCCATGTGATATAAGAGTAGAGATCTATCTTTACTCATGAATTACAATCATAAGGAGTAACTCATGATCATACATATCTTGAAAGAGGAAAATAAATTGTCTATATTTATAACTTGTGGTCCCAAAATAAATTTCATCAAAAAATAATTCCCATTCAAAAATGTTTTCTCATTTCAGTATAAAAATCCATGTAATATTTTTCTTTATTTATTGGAAAAAAATAATTTTGTCATCATTAATGATGTTAAACATTTGGAAAATGATAAATAAATTGATAAAAGAATAATTTCCTAAAAATAGTTGTGAAATGTTATAAGGAAGGTGCTATAATATTTCCTAAAACTCCCAGACTTTTCATAATAGTTTGACCCAAGTGAACCTACCCACACCACATACACACACTAGTTATGTGCATAAGATACACTTTCATTCCATACATGCACTCTAGGCCACCTTCAATCAAGGTATTAAATTATCCTATAAATAGAACCCTTTGATCCTAATTTTTGACCTTTTGGAAGATGAAGCGGAAACATGAAGCTCTTATCACCCTAGTCTCGTGCCCAATTTATCAAACCAATTTTGGGTGATTATTAAATCCATAATCCAAGGTAAATTATCCAAAAGAGATGGATAATTCCCTCTAAGGGATTATAATATTTAGAACCTTTTTTATGACCCACTTCTTTACTAGTTCATCAATACAATGGTAAAGGAAACATACATGGAAATACACTTATGAACAACACATACAAATTCACTTGTGGTGAAAATACCCCAACCCTTATAGTGCTGATTCAGTGGCTACATTATTACATTATAACTAGACAGAAGTGATCAAATCCAAATGGACTGAATAGTTTATTACTCTTGGAAAACTAGATCCATACATGAATCACACATTACATTTAAAGACATTAAATATGATGCAATATTTTCTTTGAAAACCACATTATTATATCAAAAATATCTTTTCATATCATTTATAATACACTTCTTAGAATCTTTCGGAAATGAAAAATAATAATTTATTGAGCTAATATTCTCGATAAGGGTATGTGTATAGTAGAATCTATCATGGAATAAATAAGGCATGAATAATATGGATGGAATAAATGATGATCAAATAATGATATATAAATAATATCATGATCTTGAAAATTTTCAATGGATATCATAACTATTGAAATAATCACATCAAATTCAATAACTAAATTTGAAATGATTGAATCCATAATGTTGAACATCTAAAACTTACCTTTAAGGAATCATTACACAAAATATACATAAATGGGTAAGGCCTCGGCCAAATACCCAACATTTTTTTTCTCATGATAAATTCTAATTCATTTATGTATTATGTGATTATATTCCCCAAACATCACTTAATAATTCTAATTCATTAATTATATTAATAAACAATAAAACAAAATAAACAGGACATAAAAATTATTAAATGTCCTTACTAGAAGAACTATAATATGCAATATAAATACCTTCCCCAGTAAAAAATGATTATAAAACATCCATATAAATATGATGGGTGGTACAATTAGATTATATCCTTAGTAAACCCTAACATTTATCAAAGGATGTTTACATAGATGAAAACAATTCAAAATAAGAGTGGAAACATTCTTGACAAAAACACACATTTCACTTTGAAAAAAATTATTCAAAATATAAAAACCACCATAATATTGAGGGAAATGGTTTCTTATAATGGAACCTTTAAAACATGTTAAATAATTTACAAATCACATTGTGGTCTTGAAAGTGTAAAATTCCATTTAATTCATGCATGTTAAAACAATGATTTCATTCAATATTTTGATAAAAATATTTAAAGTACTACATTTGTAAAATGATAAAAACTTTCTTTTGAGACATTTTGTAAAACTAAAAAAATTTGAAAATTTATTAAGTAAAACATTTTATAATAGTAAATATATATTATGTGAAATATGGACATAGAATAAATAGATTCCCCACTAGAAGAAAAATAATGTCAATCTTCTTTAGTAATATATTTTAGAATCATGAGTACTTAGAGAAAATAAAATGGAATGAATACTTGTAAAATATATAAATAACCATATGATTGGAAAATATATTGGGTTCAATATAGAAATATCAAATAATTCCTCTATTTGATATTTAAACATAAATAATTTTGAATAATGAAGGAGATTGCGAAATAAACCCTTATCTCTACTACAAATTACATTATATGTGTTCAAACATCTTGTTAAAAAAATATAAATTTATAATAAATAAATTCATTAAACATAATCATATATATCATACCATATATGGTTTACTTCTAACCTTTTTTCACCAGTGTTTTTACCTTTCTTTATAAAAATCATTGTTCCTAGTGATACCTGCTTCGTTTGTCATGCTTGTTTTGGTTCTATAGTTTTGGCCCTTTTATTTTGATAATGCTTCCATAATACCCATAATTATAATAATGATATAAATATCAATATATATATATATATAACCATCTAAAATGGTATGGATAAAAAATTACACCATTCATGGAGACGGTAGGTCATATGTACACATAAATATTGTTTTCACATTTCAATAAATTGAATGAAAAAAAGGTAAATAATAATAAAATATATATAAACTTTTTTATACCATGTATATTTATTAAATCTATCATTATTACCATCCATGTATGATGGAAATGAAATTCAAATCTCATCGCTTAGTAAAGGTGGTAGTCTACACATACGCACGAGTGATGTTATAAGTTTTCAATGGATGGAAAGGTATGATGGTAGATGTGATATTATAATTATAAAAGAATAATTATTTAATAAATATAAAATATAATATAAAAACCCATTATTATTGAAATCCATGAAATGTGTTGATGGTAAATTAATTGTATCTCCACATGGAGTCAGTAGTCCACACATACGCACGGGTGATACATTCGATTCCCATTTGATCGAAAAGAGGATTGATAATGGTATTTTATAATCATTATAACATTTCAGTACATTTAGGTTACATAGTTTAATATTTTATTATAAATAACAGATATTTTTATGGGTTTAAATAATAAGAAAAAATAATAATTGATTAATTAAGCAAATTACCTCTTCTTTTAATGAACTCTTTTAAATATACTCTTAAATACCTAAGGGTAGGACTTTTGGGAAGACCAGAACCTACAAACCATGTATAAGGATTTATAGGAGAGATTTTATCATTTTTTGGTTGAGATAAATAGCTCAAAATGTGTGAATAAGTGTGCGGAGGAGATAACCTTTTATAATTGAGGTGAGTGGCAGAATTATAATTTTTCAATGTTTTAAAATATTATAAATTCATTATCTTGAAAAAGTGACTACAAAATGAAAAATATTAGAAGATGATAATGGTAAGGTAAAAATAAATCAAAAAAAATTTATGTATGTTTAGTCAATTTTAACTATTATCTTTTTTTATTAACACTGTGATAAACTTGTTTTAACCTTAACTGTAGTTAATTTTTTTACACTTTATACTATTCATTATGAAAAAAAATAAAAGTTTCCACACTAAAAAATTTAGAAATTTATTTTAATAATATTAAATCAATTTTAAAAATTTTAATACTTATAATCAGTAAAATTTTAATTAAAATTAAACCTATAAAATGTGGTGAAAATTGTTTTCAAGAAAACAAAATGTATTCTCAAGTAATAAAAAATTTATAAAAAATTCAATAAAAAATTGATCGAAATTATATTTATTGGATTTTTAATAATATAAATCACTTAATTTTACTTATAAATCATTTTTAAACCAAATTTAACTTCAATAAATTCTTTAAAATAAAAGGAATTCTTTAATAAAAACCAGTATTTTCACTATTCATCAAAAAATAAAACATTGAAGAAAATTATCAAAAAATAACTCTGAGATAATGTTTATATAGTTATTTCAAAAAAGGATTTAATTTGTTCAGATATACTTTCTAACAGTGGTAGAAATTAATTTTATAATTTTCTCCAAAAAAACAATAAAAATAATTTTTGAGGGAAAATGAATTTTTGAAGCATATAATAACTCAACTAAAAATTAATAAATTTTAATTATGTAACTTATTTATATTTTTTATATTGTGTCCATTTCTATTAATAAAATTAATTTATTAGATATGTTATAATAGTCTCATTTAATCAATAATATTTTTATTGTATAATGTTGTAACACCCCAGGTAAATAAAGAATATGACATTTTTATATTTATCCATATTTGTGAATAAAATATTAATATTACTTTAAAGGGGACGCTATGCTCGATGGCGTACCCAATACGCAACAACGAGTTTCTTGGGAATCTTACATTGCACTCTAATAATAAAATAATATTATTTTAAATGGTAGTTAACACCTAGTCATTGTAATGGCGGGAATGAACATAACTAACTAAAAAATGATTATATATGTTTTTCAAATATTTTTACACTTTACAATAAATGTTAGAGGATTAAAAATGCGAATGAATCCAATTTTTAAGCATAAACATTCTAATATTTTTAAAAGGTCGATTAACCACCTTTCTATGGAGAACCTCTTTTAAATCCACTTTTTAACAATTCATTGTGTTATATTTCACATAATAAAATTCTTCTTTATAATTGCGACATCAAAATTTACTTTGTGTAAATTTTTGGTATTTTTCCGATAAAGTTCATTTTTTAATGAATAGTGAAAAATGTTGTATTTTAATTCAAGACTACTTTTTAATGTAATTTATTTACATGGTTAGATTATATTTTGAATTTTTTTAAAAGTTCAATTAGAATATATTTTTACCATTTAATCCAATTATGGTCATTGGAATTAATTTTACTTTGAAATTGGACATAAACTAGTGTCAATCTTTTGATACTTATTGTTTCATAAAAACGCGCTATTTGCTCTGAAAGTGGGAATTAATTATTAAATTAATTAATTCAACTTATATGTTTTGAATTTTGTAAAATATAATTATTTTTTGAATTTGGAATATCAAATATATCTTAGGGTGAAGTTTTGGTATTTTTCTGAAAGACTTCAATTTTTGATGAATAGTGAAACCACTAAGTGGTACTTATAAAAACTGATTTTCCGTTTAAATGAAAATTTACCACCTATGTGTTTTGAATTTAAAAAATCAGACATAAATGGTTGTCATTAAGATGTAAAATGTGGTTGAATGGAATTAAAATAATTTTTTGGTGAATAGTAACTTTTAAGTTTTTAATCGTGATTAGAGTTAGTTAGTGTAGTTTAAGGTAAAAATAATGTTTTAATAATATGAGATGAGCTTTACACATGTCCTAAGCTTATTGGATGTGTCATGGCCGACCAAAAAAATCCATGGGTCAACTTTGGAACCCCATGGAGCCACTTTGGCTGGAAAATGACATAAATAACTATTTATTTAATGTAAAAGTAAAAATGACACAAACATGAGTTGTTTTACTAAAAAACTTTACATGGGGTTATACAAGTCATATTTTTGACTATAAATATTCATTTTAAATCTAAAAAGATTTAATACATCATGATATTTTTTTATAAGTTTTAGACATTAAATAAATAAAATTATTTTTGACATCATAATGATGCAGCGATTACCTCATTAATAAAGGATTTAAATAAAATGAAAAGATAATGTAAAATCTATGACCTACAAATGTCCAAAACCTATTGGATTGGTTGATTTCAAAACCTCATCACCTTAGCCTCGAATTATATCAATGTGGGACTTTTTAAATCTGAAACTCATTTTCAAATAAAGTAACATTTCTTTACTTTCCAAGAGTGCCCCTCCTCTCCTCTTATAAAAGGCCCCCACCTCTACCTACTTACCCACACTTCCAAAGCTTTTGGCTTGGCCAACTCCTGACCATTTTGTCTCTCCACATCCCTCTATTACTACTAGAAGCCTTATTTTGTGCAGAAGTCTTTTCAAGGAATCCTTTGAGCTCAAATCAAAAATAGTTACCCGATTTTAAGGTAATGTCTTCACTTGTGTTCTTTTGTTTTATTTTGCTTCTCCAACCTCCTAAACTCTTTTTATTCATTTCTTTTGTAACAACTCCAGTATCTTCAATATACTAGGATGTTTTTATAATAATCCTTCGAGCTACACATACACACAGGTACATCAAATGGTTAAAGAACATACTGTTTCTGTGGATGTCGAATTTTTGCCTCACGAAACGATGATTGTTCAACACTCATATAACACCTTAAAAGGTGGACATTAAGATGTCAATATATTTATATATGATATATGATATGTTTCTGTTTCTGTATTTTTCTTTTGTTGCATACCTTTATGGTTTCCATTGTGGGTAAATACGATAATTTCATTTTAGGAAGTGTGAACTACCACCCCCTCAAAGTGATTTGATTCGTTAATGTCATTTGTGGGATGTATAAAGGATGGATTTAAAGTTATTATATATGATTTATGATACATATAAATTATTAGTATAATTCTATAATTAAAATATACATACTTATCATTTTATTTTAATTCCATTAATATGACATAGAAATGAATGTAGCGTTCATGTGTACGTACGGATCAGCGTCTCCATGAACGGTGCATTTCATTTCTTACCTCTAAATGATTATGTAATATTATAAATACATGTATATTCTGGATATATATGATATATATGATATCCAAATAATTAATATCATTATGTATATAATGAACCTTTGACCACAGGAACAACATGTAATTGTAAGAAGTCCACTTTCGACTTAAGAACCAAATATCGACAATACAAACATTATTAACTTAAATGATTAAATAATGTTCATAACATGTCAATAAGTGATATAAAAGGAATAATGAACTTAAAAAAGGTTCTTAATAAATTTGAAATTAACTCATGTTTATTATTCAGGACGTTAAAGAACGATCGAGTCAAGTCGGACCCGAGGTAAGGGATCCTACTCCTCTCTTTCTTTTTAAGTACACTCTTTTATGTCATTCATTTTAAGCTCATATTTCTTGTGATTGGGATGTTCTTTTATATGAATATTATTTTAATTTTTATGCTCATATGATCAGAGACCCTATTATCTCTCATCAATCCATTTTGGAAGTTTTGAGTGGCACTGTTAGGCTGCCGAATTTTCGTAAGAGATCTTACCTCTCTCTTTCTTTTTAAGTACTCTACTTTATTTCACTTATTTTAAGTTCCTATTTGTTATTATGGGGGATGTTATTTTATATTCCACTTCCTGTACATTTTATTTTAATATGACGAGAGACCCTATTTGATCTCATCAATCCATTTTTGGAATTTTTATGTGGCGTCGTTAGGCTGCCGAGTTTTCATAAGGGATTTTTCATCTCACTTTTATTCCCATGAGATTTATGCTACATTTGCCACAATTCCCTTTTAGTGGTGTATATACTGCCCATTATTTTACTCATTGTGTAATATAATTTCATTTATGAGTATTTACATCAATGTTGTATTGTCCTTCTTTCACGGGGTGTATTTTTCGAACGATACCCATGTCGGTAAGGGAACCTTTCACTCTCCTCATTTAAAAAAGACTTCTTTTGTTATGTCTATTAATTCACATAAAATTATGTTGGGATATGTTCTTATATATCCTTAGTGATTTAAATTTTATTTCCATGTGATGAGATACCCTTTTTATCTCTCATCAACTCATTTTCTGAATTTTGTAGTGATGCAGTTAGGCTGTCATATTTTTGCAAGGGAACTTCTTAACCCAATTTTGATTCTTTGGGATAAGCTTGTACTCCCGGAATATGTTGTTCTATGAATATGTTTGAATAACCTCTGATTTTCTTACACTTAATATCCACTTATATTTGGTGTATTAGTTAGTCACACATAATTATGTAATTGATTTATCCTTAATCCAAGGATACCGTCTTTGATTGGGACTTCGTCTCAATCTCCTTTCATTGAGGCATATTTTGTTTTATACACAACCTTATTTTATATGGTGTATAAACCCCTTTGCCTTTTATGTTTATCCAAAAGGAATCTTTTTTATACAAAGCATTTTACTAAATGACAAAAGGGAATGTTTTTGTCATACGAATGCGGCGACAACGACTTCTCCGCCGCCGTGACCATTATTTGAGTTTTGGATTCTTCTACAAGTCATACCCTTTTTTTAAAAGAAAAATAAATACCATGTTTTACTTTTCTTTTATTTTGGTATTGAAAATGGTTTTCATAATGTTTTTATATCAATGTGTTGTATTGATATCTTGTGATTGAAAGGTGGAAATGTTATGTTTCCTTTATGCAAGTTTTATGTGATACGATTATGTTGATGTTCTTGGGAATTATTATGAAGACGGGTTTTTCCGTGATAAACTAAGGGCGGGTGAGCCCAATATATCTCTCCAATGCATTGGGTAACGCGAAGGAGTGAAACGTTAATGTTTCTCCGAAGATATTTAGGGAATATACTGTGGTGGGTAGTCCAAACGTAACCAAGAGGGTTACTCCCTAGGTAAGAATGTTATGAATGCCTCAAGTTACCTTTTATGACTTATGATTTCTATGATTTATTCATGATTTTATGAGGTATGTTTAAGTGCTTATGTTGTATGGGTAAAGTATGATTTCATTCTTATGTATACATGTACTCATGTTTCCTTTCCATATTTTTATATCCCTTAAGGATATTTTTATGCTCATCCCAAGTTTTTGAAATGTTTTTCATAGGTCAAGGGAAGGGTACATGATATGATGATAGTGTCAAGGAAGTGTCAAGAATGAATCCATGTTTTATTTTAAATATGTTTCCATTGATGGGAAAAATGAATACTATCTTTTATGTAACCACTTTGTTTAAGTGTGGAATGTAATGCAAGTTTTATGATCTAATTCTCTAAAACTCTAAACCTGAAAAGATATTCAATGTGTAATCTTGTAATAACTCATGATTAAGTAAGGTTTAGGGATGGGACCTTATAGTTGGTATCAAATGTCAGTTTAGATAACTTTAGAGGTGAGGGTATTCTTTAAGAATAAGTGACATTACCATAATGGTTAGGATTTCATAAAGATTCATAATTTTAGATAAAGTGAATGAGTAAGTATATATTAGTGTTTATCTTCCTCATTAGAACTTGATGGTTTTGTTGATATACTCACACTGACCTTTTTGGTTTTAGTAAATGGCCGGATCTAGCAGGCACCAAAGTAACAGTGGATGTGAAGGAAACTGTGACAGTTTTTTGAGCAAGCAACTGAATGATATGGGAGCTGCAATGAGAACTCTTGTGTTTATCCTCAACCAACTATTTGGAGTCATGATTGACCACCTAAACCTTGGTTATTTCTCTAAGGCATCATATATGCGTGAAACAAATCCCTACGGAACTACATGTAATAATCATAAAAGTAAGTGTGTTCAAAAACCTATGTGTCAAAGATGTGGAAAGAAACACCTAGGAAAATGTTTCAAAGGGACAGAAATATGCTATAGATGTGGAAATGAAGGTCATAAAGCAAGAACCTTCCATGGGAAAGGGAAGCATCCAGTTGACTCACGGAAAGGGAAAGAAGTTCTTTCTGAGGGATCAATTGAATGTTTTAAATGTGGTGTGTATGGTCATTATGAAAACACATGTCCTATAAAGATGTTTCGTGAATGGGATCACCAAGATTGTACAAATATTCGTTTACCAATACCTAATGCCATTCTGATAGAGGATGAAGAAACTGACAATGAACAATCAAAGGTATGGATTATTTCATAACTTTTGTTTTCCTATTTTGGAATCTTAGGATATGATTCGTGATTTTGTTTGTAGGAAAGAAGTATTTCAGAATAAGTTGGAAATGAATGGTTAATGGATCATGAAGAATGTTGAATGAGTAAGAAGTCAACATATAAGGGCTTCAAGAGTTATGGTGAAATTATTAAGAGTATTAAGTCTCTTTTGATGATGGGGTTACATTAGAAGACTTTTTATAGTATGTGTAACCCTGATGTTTAATATATGAAAATTTTATTCAAGGAATAGTTGTCTGTTCTTTTGAGGACATAGTTATAAAGAACCATTTGGGTTTATATGATCCTTACTTTTGAGGTAATTATGGGTTACTATATGTTATGATGGAAGTGAAAGGCATGAGATAAAATTGAGGTTAAATTATGATATGGTTATTTTTGATGATTATATCTCTTTTTGGGGAATGATTTGAGAATTATATAGTTTTGGAAAAATGACAACACGCAGACCGTGTGACAACCCGTTGCGCCAGACAATGCTGTGGGAATCGAACCCACAACCAAAGTGCAACTGGTATTTATCGCCTACCACTGGACTACGTGAAGTCCCAGGTTAGTTTGACTGATTCTTTTTAGTTAGAAAATTTTATCAATTAATAGTATGTTCATTTTGGGTTATCTATGAAAATTTATTAACCTATCACGGAGGATATGTGATTAGGTTAATTACTCTTCAATACGATACTTTAAGAGAAACTGATGTTGTTTGGAGATAAATGTTACGATTTAACATGGAAGACTATGTGACTAAATCCTTCAAATATTTGGGTTTCAATCTTAGTTTGGTTTACTTTGAATAATTTTAAGGAAAAAATGTTTATCGAATGGTCCTTGTTGATCTTTGGGTTTTGTTGGACAAATTTTGGAGATTAAGAATAGATTTTCTTTTTATAAAGGGTTATCCTTTTCTGGATTATCTGATCTTGTACTAACCTTTTTCGTTTTGATTTTGGTTAAAGTCTAAAGACATGGAAAGTATCTAGTTCTCTTTTGTGGATTAGGTGATTCTCTAGATGTGGAGTATAATACTCTTAATGTGAACAAGTCTTCCTAAATACTTGGCTTTTGTAGAAAATATGAGTTTGTGTAAGAAATCTAATAAAAGTTGGAAGTCAACATGATAAGTGATTATGTTTCCTTATGAATAAATTCTTCAATAAAAAGAAACTTGAAACAAAAATTTTGTCTATTAACTTTTCCTACTGGGTAATCGAATACCGTTTAACCCATCACAAGTTTGTGATTTTCTTGTGGTTAACTTTCTCCTAAACATGTTTTCTATCACTCTCCATCAGAACATGACCCTATGTTTTCTCCTCCATGTCCATGTTTTCCTGCATGGAATCCTAGTATGGGTTAACTCGGGTGACCTCTGTACTTATCTTTCTTTATTTTAAAGTGATTGTTTTACCGACTCTTGTTCCGATGTGGGACATTCAAAGATGTTTCCAAGCCCAATTTTAAAATTGCGAGCACGCAATTCCCAAAAGGGGGGAAGGATGTAACACCCCAGGTAAATAAAGAATATGACATTTTTATATTTATCCATATTTGTGAATAAAATATTAATATTACTTTCAAGGGGACGATATGCTCGATTGCATACCCAATACACAACAACGAGTTTCCTGGGAATCTTACGTTGCACTCTAATAATAAAATAATATTATTTTAAATGGTAGTTAATGTCTAGCCGTTGTAATGGTGGGAATGAACAGAACTAACTAAAAAATGATTATATATGTTTGTCAAATATTTTTACTCTATACAATAAATGTTAGAGGATTAAAAATGCGAATGAATCCAATTTTTAAGCATAAACATTCTAATATTCTTTAAAAGGTCGATTAACCGCCTTTCGATGGTGAACCTATTTTAAATCCACTTTTTAAAAATTTTATGTGTTATATTTGACAAAATAAAATTCTTCTTTAGAATGAGGACATCAAAATTTACTTTGTGTAAATTTTTGGTATTTTTCCGATAAAGTTCATTTTGTTAATGAATAGTGAAAAATGTTGTATTTTAATTCAAAACCACTTTTTAATCTAATTTATTTACATGATTAGATTATATTTTGAATTGGTTTTAAAGTTCAATTAGAATATATTTTTACCATTTAATCCAATTTTGGTCATTGGAATTAATTTCACTTTGAAATCGGACATAAACTATTGTCAATCTTTTGATACTTATTGTTTCATAAAAACACGCTATTTTCTCTGACAGCGGGAATTAATTATTAAATTAATTAATGAAACTTATATGTTTTGAATTTTTTAAAATATACTTCATATTTGAATTTGGAATATCAAATATATCTTAGGGTGGAGTTTTGGTATTTTTCTGAAGAACTTCAATTTTTGATGAATAGTGAAACCACTAAGTGGTACTTATAAGAACTGATTTTCTGTTTAAATGAAAATTTATCACCTCTGTGTTTTGAATTTCAAAAATCCTACATACATGGTTGTCATTATGAAGTAAAATTTGGTTCAATGGAATTAAAATAATTTTTTCATGAATAGTAACTTTTAAGTTTTTAATTGCGATTAGAGGTAATTAGTGTAGTTTAACGTAAAAATAATGTTTTAATAATATTATATGAGCTTGACACATGTACTACCCTTATTGGATGTGTCATATCCTACCAAGAAAATCCATGAGTCAACTTGGCGACCCCATGGTGCCACTTTGGTTGGGAAATGACATAAATAACGTTTTATTTAATGTAAAAGTAAAAATGACACAAACATGAGTTGTTTTACTAAAACAATTTTTACATGGGGTTATACAAGTAATATATTTGACTATAAATAGTAATTTGAAAGATAAAAAGATTTAAAACGTCATGATAATTTTTTTATGCTTTTTAGACATTAAATAAATAAAATTATTTATGACATCATCATGATGAAGCGATTACCTCATTAATAATGGATTTAAATAAAATGAAAAGATAATGTAAAATCTATGACCTACACATGTCCAAAACCTATTTTATTGGTGGATTTCAAAACCTTATCACCTTAGCCTCGAATTATATCAATGTGGGACATTTTAAATCCGAAACTCATTTTAAAATAAAGTAACATTTCTTTACTTTCCAAGAGTGTCCCTCCTCTCCTCTTATAAAAGGCCCCAACCTATACCTCCTTACCCACACTTCCAAAGCCATTGGCTCGGCCAACCCCGCCCATTTTGTCTCTCCATGTCCCTCTCTTACTCCTAGAAGCCTTACTGTGGGCAGATGTCTTCCCAAGGAAGCCTTTGTGCTCAAATCCAAAAGAGTTACCTGATTTTAAGGTAATGTCTTCACTTGTGTTATTTTGTTTTATTTTTCTTCTCCAACCCCATAAACTCTTTTTATTAATTTATTTTGTAACAAATCCAGTATCTTTAATATACTAGGATGTTTTTATAAGAATTATTCGAGCTACACTTACACACACGTACATCAAATGGTTAAAGAACATACTATTTCTGTGGATGGCGAATTTCTGCCTCACGAAACGATGATTGTTCAACACTCATATAACACCTTAAAAGGTGGACATTAAGATGTCACTATATTTATATGTGATATATAATTTATTTATGTTTCTGTATTTTTCTTTTGTGGGATACCTTTATAGTTTCCATTGTGGGTAAACACGATAATTTCATTTTAGGAAGTGCAGACTATCGCCCCCTCAATGTGATTTGATTCATTAATGCCATATGTGGGATGTATAAACGATGGATTTAAAGTTATTATATATGATGTATGTTACATATAAATGATGAATATAATTCTGGAATTAAAATATACATACCCCTCATTTGGTTTTAATTCCATTAATATGACATAGAAATGAAAGTAGCGTTCATTCGTACGTACGGCTTACCGTCTCCGTGAACGGTGCATTTCATTTCTTACCTCTAAATGATTATGTAATATTATAAATACCTGTATATTCTGGATATATATGATATATATGATATCCAAATCATGAATATCATTCTGGATATAATGAACCTTTGACCACACAAACAACATGTAATTGTAAGAAATCCACTTTCGACTTCAGAACCAAATATCGACAAAACAAACATTATTAACTTAAATGATTTAATAATGTTTATAACATGGCAATAAGTGATATAAAAGGAATAATGAACTTTAAAAAGGTTCCTAATAAATCGGAAATTAACTCAAGTTTATTATTCAGGATGTTAAAGAACGATCGAGTCAAGTCGGACCCGAGGTAAGGGATCCTACTCCTCTCTTTCTTTTTAAGTACACTCTTTTATATCATTCCTTTTATGATCATTTTTCTTGTGATTGGGATATTCTTGTATATTACTCTTACTGTAATTTTTATGTTCATATGATGAGAGACCCTATTCTCTCTCATCAATCCATTTTGGACGTTTTGAGTGGCACCGTTAGGCTGCCGAATTTTCGTAAGAGATCTAACCTCTCTCTTTCTTTTAAAGTACTCTCCTTTATGTCACTTCTTTTAAGATCCTCTTTGTTATGATGGGGGATGTTCTTTTATATTCATCTTGCTATACATTTTATTGTAATATGATGAAAGAACCAATTTGATCTCATCAATCCATTGTTAATGTTTTAAGTGGCGTCGTTAAGCTGCCGAGTTTTCATAAGGGATTTTTCATCTCACTTTTATTCCCGTGAGATTTATGCTACATTTTCCACAATTCCCTTTGAGTGGTTTATGTACTACCCATTATTTTACTCATTGTGTAATATACTTTCATTTATGGGTATTTACATCAATATTGTATTTTCCTTCTTTCACGGGGTGTATGTTTCGAAAGATACCCATGTCGGTAAGGGAACCTTTCACCCTCCACTTTTTAAAAGACTTCTTTTGTTATGTCTTTTAATTCACATAACATTATGTTGGGATATGTTCTTCTATATCCTTAGAGAATTAAATTTTATTTCCAAGTGATGAGATACCATTTTTATCTCTCATTAACTCATTTTCTGAATTTGGTAGTGATGTCGTTAGGCTGTCAAATTTTTGCAAAGGAACTTCTTAACCCAAATTTGATTCTTTGGGATAAGCTTGTACTCCTTGAATATGTCATTATATGAATATTTGTGAATAACCTCTGATTTTTTTATACTTAATATCCACTTATATTTGGTGTATTAATTTTTCACACATAATTATGTAATTGATTTATCCTTAATCCAAGGATACCGTCTTTGTATGGGACTTCGTCTCAATATCCTTTCATTGAGGCATATTTTGTTTTATACACAACCTTATTTTATATGGTGTATAAACCCCTTTGACTTTTACGTTTATCTGAAAGAAATATTTTTTATACAAATCATTTACTAAATGACAAAATGGAATGTTTTTTTCGAACGTATGCGGCGACAACAACTTCTCCGCCACCGTGACCATTATTTGAGTTCCGGCTTCCTCTACAAGACATACCCTTTTTTTAAAAGAAAAATAGATACCATGTTTTACTTTTATTTTATTTTGGTATTGAAAATGGTTTTCATAATGTTATTATATCAATGTGTTTTATTGATATCTTGTGATTGAATGGTGTAAATGTTATGTTTCCTTTATGCATGTTTTATGTGATACGATTATGTTGAGGATCATGGGCATTATTATAAAGACGGGTTGTTCCGTGATAAACTAAGGGCAGGTGAGCCCGATATAGCTCTCCAATGCATTGGGTAACGCGAAGGAGTGAAACGTTAAGGTTTCTCCGAAGATATTTAGGTAATATACTGTGGTGGGTATTCCAAACGTAACCAAGAGGGTTACTCCCTACGTAAGAATGTTATGAATGCCTCATGTTACCTTTTATGTCTTATGATTTATATGATTTATTCATGATTTTATGAGGTATGTTAAAGTGCTTATGTTTTATGGGTAAAGTATGATTTCATTCTTATGTATACATGTACTAATGTTTCCATTCCATATTTTTATATCCCTTAATGAGATTTTTATGCTCATCCCAAGTTTTTGAAATGTTTTTCACAGGTCAAGGGAAGGGTACATGATATGATGATAGTGTCAAGGAAGTGTCAAGAAAGATTCCATGTTTTATTTTAAATATGTTTCTATTGATGGGAAAAATGAATACTATCTTTTATGTAACCACTTTGTTTAAATGTGGAATGTAATGCAAGTTTTATGATCTAATTCTCTAAAACTATAAACCTGAAAAGATCCTCAATGTGTAATCTTGTAATAACTAAATATTAAGTAAGGTTTAAGGCTGGGGCCTTATAAACGTAGTCCACATAAATATCTATGTTGTTTGTTAAGAAATATTTTGAAAACATCAGATTATTTAAAGAGAAATATATCATAAAATATTGGGGTGTTACATATAAAGTCTCCCTAAAATAAAGGATGATATTTTCACAAGTTCATTCTACCTAAATACCATATCTATCTATTATCATTAAGGCATCACTTCACATGAGTATCACTAGGGTGAAACCTATCATTCACCCTCAAAATGGTGAAGCCTATTTCTCACCCTCACTTGAGAAAAGTCACATTCTCACCCTCCGTATAGAAAATCCCCTTCTTGTCCTTATCTTGGGAGAAGACTCTTATTATCCTTCACATTTTAAAACCATATTTATTTCCCTCATTATAGATATTCTCCCCATCTCACTCTCAATAGGGTGAACCACTCTCTTATTCTATAAGAATTAGGTATTATCCACACTCGTACCTCAATATTAATTCACCCATTTTACAAAGTCTAATACTTGGACCTAAAATTATTGAGTACTCCCTTTAAGTCACTAGATTTATAGGATCTGTATATGTACACTATCCTTCACCCCTTTGAATATGTATTCCCTTAATAAAATGAGGATTAATAATTATCCTTCCATATTAGAAGAACCCTAAAGGGAATCACAATCACTGATTCCCTTGATAAAACATGTCCCAATTAGAAAGATACTAGAGAGTTTACTCCTATCTCAATAATGGATTTCTATTCTACTAAATGTTTCATGGAATACCAAAAAGGGAATTTATAATGTGTATGTCCCAAAATATTATCCTTAAAGGGATTTATTCCATTAATATAGTCCCTCCTACAGTAATCTGGTAGTCATTCATACTTGATGTCATGTTCCATATTCCTCAATAACCTACCCTTCCTATAAATGGGAATGAATATAGGAGTATGGGAATTCAACATAGATATAAGACCCAATATGGTTCAGGATGGTAATACCATAAATAAACTAGTGATATTCAAAAAAAATAACAACCATACATTACCCTCATTCGAATAAAATTTTTCACCCTCATATAATGTGATTGATCTTATATTATCTCTTATGTATCACATAGAGTATGACTCAAATGTAATTATAGATCTAACTTGATCATTCCATTATTGTAATTAATGGACCTCTTATTAGGTGTGAGACTCAATTCTCCTTTTTATTGTAGCCTCATATTCATAAACCCCACTAAGTCATCTATTTTCACACCTTTCCTAACATAGAAGTCCTCAGAATATAAAGTGAAACTAAATTGAAAACATCCATGTTTCACAACATAAAACTATTTAACAATATATTTACCACATGATGATAAACATTATGTTGTGGTCTTAATACATGACCTTAAATTATGTGCCTCTAACAATGTGGGTTTTTTTATTTTCAATGAGGTTATATAGAATTTTTTCCAAAGGTTCAACTCCAAAATAATATATCTTACAAATTCACCCTCAGTGGCTATATTCCTCATAAATCTATTTATGTATTTTGTAATAAATTTATATTACCTACAATTTTAGATTCCCTCCCATCATATTATACATCTTATTAAATTATAAACCCTTTCCTTTAGAGCCACATTCTTTCAAGGAATTATCATGTGTTTCTTATTTGTCCCGATTTCTCTTGAGACCATCTTACCCCCTAAGGGTCACATTCCAATTGGGTAATCATAAAATACAACCTAATTGGTCCATATTACCTTTTTGGTCGACCAGAAAGGGATAATCATCCATAATTCCCACGAAAACCACCACTATGAACATTTCGCATAGTCATCATTACCACATAGCATTAAACTATATGGAATGGTCCTTATAAAATGATATTAAAAGGTATAATGTGTCCTATTAAATAGAAAATAATTATGTGGATTATAATGCATTTCAAAAGAACATATAGAAATACCCTTTTCAAGCCCCTAAACATGATACCCCCAACACATAATACTTTCCTAGATGGAGATAAAAAACAATAGTTCCCATTTGTGAGGGTTTAAACAATAGTCCATTAAAATAAAGCCTCACTAATTAGTAATGAAATTAGATAGAGATCCTCTAATACATAGAGTGTTTCACATTGATACTTGTTAATGATCATCCACTATCATAGGCCTAAATTTTCTAATACTAATAATATGTAAATATTCAAGAAAACTTTTCAAATATATAAAGGAGTCTAAGAGTGGGAAAGAATCCACTCAAAAATATTTTATGAGACTGACCTCCCACCCTCTCAACCAATTCTTATTCTAATGTTTTTCTATAAAAATACCAAAACAACCTCCCATATTTGGAAGTTTATCCCCTACTGACATCCATGATAGACCATTTTTTCATGGGGGTCTGTCATATATTCATATCATAAACAAAAATGGTAAAAATGACTTGAATCCTTAAAACATGAAAGATACTGGTCAAACATTCCTTTTTCATGATAGATATTCTTTTTCTCATTGGTTGATATTTTCATCATCAACACATAACTAACTTCAATAAAAATCAATGGGATCACCTCAAGACATACATACACCTCAAATACATTCATAGATAAGGCCCCATTAAATAGAATGACATTATATCCGTTGTAGAGTCTCCAGATATAAGTAAAGAACACATTGGTGTAATAATAAATCCTTAATGGTGCTATATTGATGGTATAGGCTACAGTTTAATGCCTCTGACATGTATCCCCACCAACCATCCATCCAATGATGTGTATTGGGGAAGAAGAAGGAAATACCAATTACTATTTTGAACTACTTCAGGAGACTATCCCTATAGGGAAGAAATAATAAACTAACATATATTAGGGAGGAGGATGTGGATGTCAACTATGGATTCACCTTGATTTAGTTGTCTCATATGAGGGCTCCAAAAAACATACTTTATCACTATAATCATGTGGAATCATTCCCTGAGAAGCATTCTAAGTACATAGTATAGGAGATCCCTTCTCTAGTAACCTAGACTCGACAATCTATGAGAGCTCACCCAGGTATGAGAGCCACTGAACACGGGAATCAGGGACATATCTATAAATCATCCAATAAGTAAATTTAAATACTTAAATGGAAATGGGAGAGCATACCCATATCCCTATTTATACTCATTATGCCGACAAGTATATCCTCTATGTACTGGAGGAATCATGTGGGTGTGTGTCGACGTCCGACAAGGGATGAGACCATATTATCACTCCCACTCATCATTTATTCTAGTTTACTCTAGAATAATCCAATGAATCATTCGAATATATCTCAGTTGTAGTTAAGGTTTTGTTATATATTCCCACACTAACACTTGAAGCTCAATGGTATATCTAGATTGTAGCTTAATTATAGGAGCAGTTCATATACTCAATCCCATCAGAGCTAGCAGAACTCCTCATTTCCACTATCGAAGTCTACCAAAATATCTTAGTGAAAATTTATGGGTAGTTATATAAATCTTATAAAAATATATAAAACTAAAATTATATTATATTAGTGGTAGTAAAAATTAGTCATCAAAATATCTTAGTGACCATTAAGGGACAAAAACATATTCTGAATACCTGCACTAGATAATCTCATGGAAATATTTCAAGATCGGCTTAGAAGTAATTATATGTTAATTCTCCCATTCAAGAACCATTAAGGGACAAAAAAATATTCTGAATACCACCACTAGATAATCTCATGGAAATATTTCATGATCTACTTATAAGTAGGTATATGTTATTTCTTTCATTCAAGAGGGTCTTCAGCAAATCCCAGTGAAGAATGAGAAATTGGATTTATCATATATTCTTCTTCCAAATGGAGATCATCGACCCATTTCAATAGTAAATTCATGGAAGGATTTAATTTCTTCTAATATTGGATTATCCAATTGACATATTCTATTGGAAACATGGTAGTCACCTGAAGACACTCTAACATATGAAGTTCATTATACACAACACATTACCCCAACTTCTTAATGAAGATCATATAAGAGAAAATGTCATCAGGGGAATCCCAAATTTCTGGAGTTGACTATATCCCATCTATATTATGTGTCATAATTTTTAAGTCACTAAAAAATATTTCAATGGTGGATAATGAATCTAAGAAATATATTCATCAGATATAGGGAGTAGTAATATTTTTTGGATTTCCTCCCCACAATATTTCTAACAACAACTCGAATTGTCCTTCTTAGAGTGTCTTCCCCAATGATCCTCCAAATATAATTATCTATATTGATCTAGGAAAATATTTTCATGGTTAGAGCCCCAAAAATAATCCTCATGGTCAGGAAATCAGTTTTCAAGAAGGTCTTCCCACTTTTATATCTAACATCAACCATACAAAAGACCCTATATGGGGAATATGTCATAAGAATCCTCTATGTGGTCATAAATTGATCCATGACGGTAGTACTCCCTATATTTGTGTTTGTTTCAAAGTTCCTAAATGTATTAATATCTCATTTAAATGATAAATCCCTCCCCTTGTGGAATAACATTAGAGACACCCATCATGTTTTGAGGTACTCAAGAGATCAAGACTAGTTAAACCAAGACCCTTATCTCTATTGAGTGATATTAATTACCTATAAGAAATATCCCAAGGTAAAGGTAATTATCCATATAACTACCAAATCACTCATATTTTAATATAAAATTGGTTATTTCAACTGATCAAGCTCCTTCTATAAGGTAGTTGGGAAATAACCACATAAGTCAGATCATGTGTTGGAATATCTCATTGATGATGAAGTGGATATCATTTTGATTAGAAACGAACTGGATAATGAAAACATATAATTCATGTTCTATTATAGGGATAAAACCAAGTATAAAATTCTTGAAATATTTTGTGGGGAATTAATACACAATATTTTTCAGAATTAGGGGGAAAATATTTTAAATTTTAATTAAAAATCAGTACATGGTACTAGATATGAAAAAAAAATCATGTAAATTGAGTAAATTCATAATCAAAACTGTATTGGATACACTTTTAGTGAAATTGATCCCAAAGATGTGAAATAATCATTTATATATTAAACATATATGGATTCTTAGTTTTAGGATTCTATACCAATTGATCTCTAACACTCCCTTATACATGCACATCCAAGGGTGTGGTGAGTATAGATCATCGTATTTCACTTCACTCTCCAATCATCAGAGGATGATAAGAAAGACCTCATGTAATGTCATAAATTTATGTTAGGACATAGGAATGAGAAATATATATTCTATCCATCCTCTTGAATGAAGATTCATTATCTCTAAAGCCTATAAATGGGAAACTATATGATAAATATTCATTGATAATCAGGCCTATAAAATAGTCGAATAGACCTCCCATCTGAGAAAATAAAATTCGTTAGTTAAGAACATACTTTAATGAAGATTACCTCATATCCAAAACATACACTACGTCTATCTTATAACCAAAAAAAGGCCTCCAAAATCAAAATTTATGTAGTGATAGCCATAACAGTATCCATACATGAGAAATCCTAGCCCATGGGGAAAGGGAAATTTTAACCATTGTCACCACCATGATGATAATTAAATCCCAAGAGAGTTGAATATTTGATAATAGTGGACCCAAATAAACCCCTGACTGTAGGGGTTGGATAATTTTTAGTGAAATCTACTCTTATCTACAGATATTAGTCTTCTTAAAACTAGGGGTGGTGTCAAAATAATTATCCTCACAATTAATCATATCTTGTGACCCACATTTATCTTTAGGTACACGCTTGAAATGTATACCTAGATATTCTCTCATGACAACCTTCTAGAAAATAGTTATTGGTTGTTATTAGAATGAAAATGAAAAGCCGCATATGGTTCATAAGAGGAAATAGAATTCAATGGAATTGAATACCATATAGTGTTGTGACATTCCTTCTGGAAGATATCTGGGAGATTATCATTCTAATTACACTCCTAGTGGGAACACGATTCTGGAATCATTCTTTGCATTAATGAATGATTTTATAATTGGCCCCACCAATTATTTGTACTATTATTATGACATAGAAGAGTGGGATATGTAGGTTTAATTTCCAAAACATAGTCAACATTGAAACATTCAAAGAGAGTGTGTACCCATCATCCGAGACAAGGTCAAAATTCGTGAATTCCCTCAAATTCTCAGTTACTTCGACCTAGATAGGCCTCAACATAATAAAATGGAAAGAGTGTTGTAAAATCCACCAAATCTCCCAAATAATTTGAGCCTCCCATTATTGAGTAACGATTCCCCCAATTAGATGTCAATACAAATGAGTTAATTTGACTCAACACAGAGTTACTCATGGGAAATATTCTAACCATGTGAAACTCTTAATAAGAGGCAATCATTCCTCCTATATTAAATATACCTCAACATCGAGAGGTTATTCTACTAATGAGGGAAGAATATAGACATATAACAATCTTAGCGTTCAAAAATCTAGTCATCCTAGACCCAACGTATATGACTTTTAAAAAGTTTCATTCATTATGTTAACATCCCTAATCATCACGTGATCTACCCCATGTTACCCATATTAGTTATCATGAACTGAAATAGAAAATATAGATATAAAAAGATATACCCATTTACACAATATAGTTTTCCATCCAGCCAAAAATTCCTCCATAAATTAATGAATCCACCAAAATCCCTAGTATATTGAATAAAGGACATGTAAGGTAGCCATTCACCAGTGAAATCAAAAAAACAATTACCTTAATGGGTGGATGTAGATCCTCCTCCATCTAAATTTGTAAACATAACTCTCCCAACCTTCAATGGAACTAGGGACATAGAACATCATCTAATGCACTTTTTATATAAATTTGGCCCTATGATGATATCTATTGAATATAAAGAGGTAATTAAGCTCAAATACATTATACAGACTATGGATGAACCATCATATTTATAGTACAATATTTAATCAACTAAATCATTCATAGTATGGTAACACCTGCACAGGTAGATTATATACTAATTTGACCCAACTATGATAAATTTAATGGTCCCTAACCTCTCAAACTACTAAAAACATAAGAATGAGAGTGTCAGAATTGGTCATTGGGTGGAAGAGTTTTACCTATTCATTGAATTTATAGCTCCCCCAATAAGATATGTTTTGAATCTAAATAGAAATTTTATTTGATTAGTTTTAAATTTCATGGATATGGTAAAATATCCAAGTATATTCCGTGAGTTCACCATAGTTCCATAGAAGATGGTAGATTCCATCCACTGGAGAAAAGCCAAGTCTTGACCAATTTATGAAAATCAATGGAAGAAGACTATAAAATTACCCAATATCATGAAATATCACATATAATGTAATCCAAAGTGATAAAAAATTATCCTTGTTAATGATAAAAGATGATATATTTACATCATATAAAGATATGAAGAATAAAGTTAATTATTTCAAAAATGGTCAGATCCTGAGATATTTTATTGTAGCTATATATAATATTTTCCTAAATATTTTAGATCCAAATAATCATAATCATGTTTTCCACATGGGATATTCTAATTATTTTCCCATTAACTATAAGTTAGGGGAAAAAATCCAATAATTATTTGTCTTCAAATACATCCTTCAAATTATGGTTTCTTTTAGACATGTTACATTCAGGAGGACAATAAAATAAGTGTATTTATTTCCCACATTTCCATAACAATAAAGGGATTTGAAGGAAGCTCTGAATAAGGGAACATTCAGAATTGATGATTAGATGACTAGAAATATATTTAGCTAAGAAATTTTAATCCTCCGAGGATAGATAAATCGCCAGTTGTTTCCCCAACAACCTCTATAGTAACTGATATTATTTTTTGGCACCACAATAATCATAGAGATAGACTTATAATATATTGTAATAATATACATGATAGGATAAATGGACAATAAGATAAACCCATGTTGATTCTGAATCTAGTTCAATCACTATTGAACATTACGCCCCCAATACCAGGAGGACATTCACCACCCTACCAAATGATTCCACAAGAATTGATATGAAAAATATAATCCACTACATGTTAAGAGTCTATATATATATATATGAAAATGTAATTCCCATGGAATATCACTTCTATAATGAAGAAGATACATATGATCCTGACTTTCCATCTCACAGTTAGGGTGAGGCTAGAAGAGGCCACTAAGGATAATGTGGTCGACGAAGATGTGGATTAAATTGATATCTTCAGTTCAGATCACTCTTGAGGCATCGTATGTTCTAGACTCCCAGATACATGCACTCTAGTAGGATTAGTTGTAGAACCAATCTACTCTGGAATCATTCATGTCTTTTTCATGTCTAATTGTATTGGTGGATAATTGTAAAATCAGTACATGTTATATCTATGTCAAAATATGGGATGATAAACTCATCCCAACCAATTGGTGACAAGGATTCGATTAAGTTCCAATCATGTAATGAATCCACCTTCATAGATAGCCGCAAATCCTAATATCCAAACCAAGGAATAAACCCATCCAACATATCACAGAACTCTACCATATAAATATAACTTATTGAAATAGAATTCTATCATTTCCTCCAATGTTTTAGTCCTCAATAACCTTCATATTTCAAAGGATCTTGTAAAATCACTTATTGAGGCTCTCTTAATACCCTAGGAGTTTTAACACGATGTAACTTCCACTAAATTATATCATGTATAATTAGACCCTACCGAATTTCATACAACTATCTTCTTTACAGAGAAATAAAATGACACATACATATAAGAACATATCATTCCCCTCTACATATCTATAAATATAGATTATGTTAAAATTCATCAAACCCTTTTTGATAATATTTCAAGAATCAACCTCATACCGGTCCAAACACTCCAATTCTTGGTACATAAAAAAGATAATTTTTATCACTCTAACCTGAAAATCCATGTGTATATCAAAAAGAGATTATAATCCTATTGATCGAATAAAGATCAGATCCATGTTTGGGGAACTTATCTCTGATTCTGAGTTTATATTTTTTTCATTATTATACAATATTCAATATACTTTTTGGAAGACTGTAGCTTCATTACCATATG
This sequence comes from Viscum album, assembly GCA_963277665.1. Classification (NCBI taxonomy): domain Eukaryota; kingdom Viridiplantae; phylum Streptophyta; class Magnoliopsida; order Santalales; family Viscaceae; genus Viscum; species Viscum album. Next base: position 1,421,877,949 of record OY728140.1, on the reverse strand, counting down.
TATATACTTTAAACATTCTACCAGTTCCTCAAATACTCTACCAAAAAATAGGAAAAATTGGTTCATTGTGATGATGACCCCTATGAGTCCATCAAATCTCAACGCATATATATAGGATTCAATCAAATGGATACAAAGATCAAGAGACAAGTTATTTCCTATAAACCACAACTCCAAATTGGTCTAAAGATGCCCCTGTTAATAATTTCCATGAACATGTTGAAGATTATTTATTTATCATCAATTGAATCATGGTGATCACTCTAAATTAGGGGGGTTCATTAGTTCGTATAAACCCCATATGAGAAGATGAACCATTTTATCACATTTTTTAATATTATGGATAGGAAATAATTCCCATGGAACCACTATATTTAATAGAGAGAAATAATTTCATACCATCTTTTTAGGTTAATATCATTCTATAGCATCTCTATTTGATGTTTGTCCTGACTAGTCTTCAATACTTGTTAGCACAACAGAGGCTCTTCCACCAAGTGGATTTAAACCCAAAAAGAAGAATAATGGGTTGATGTTTGAACACATTTTACACTATCTTCATCATATCAATCACACAGACCAGAACAATTTTCACTAGGGGAGGCCCTGATCATTACTATAAAAATGGTTCCCTAAATTAAAATTATCCACCTTTTTTCACCAAGACCAAAGGAACCCCTGTATCACTATCTAGATCAGGTAATTCCCCTACATCATGGTAGGAATTAAATCCAACCATATATTTTATCTTGAATCTCATAATTTGTGTACCTTATATACCCCTGATAATAGTGAAAATGAGGGGGGTCATATAAAAATACCTCTAAAATTGATGCTCATATATCTATACTCCCATGATCTAGAGACACCTTCTCATAATTGAAAGTGGATAATAAGTACCTTACATTTTATCTGAGTCCTAATATCATACATTCATCACTAAAATCCATTAAAATTGATGTAGAGGATGGAGAAGAATAAATCTCATAGATTCCCCACTAGTATCTACCTATGGTGTTACCACAATCATAGATGAGATCAGACAAATATATTTGGTACAATGTAAGACATGTGGGATACCTTGATTAGAATCTCCATGTATCCCAAAGATCAATAGATAAACATATTGTTCTTAAAATAGAATCAATATGACTCTAGATGAAATTATATAGAAAACCCTGGACACAATCCTAATGTAGAAACCCAAAAATTGGAATTTCAAAATATAAATAAGGGATATAAATTGGAATCCAAAGGAATTAAACTGATTCATTCTTATAAAATCGTAATTTGGAGATGAAAATTTCATCAAACCTAACTTAATTTGGGTGGTTTAGTACATAAAATTTCATTCTCACAACTTTCCTATCAATAATAAGAATTGAAAAATAAAATTCTTCATCAAATCCCTATATCTTCGTCATCATTTCCAAAAGGATGACTTCTTTATCCCAATCACTGAAATTTCAATAAAAGAAACTACCAATTTCAAGGCCCTCTTCTTTAGGGATATACATTTCAATTATAAACATACTAGTATATCCCCAAAATATATGTAATATTCTTCTTTTAGGTCACCTCAAGGATTCTAATTCCATAGTGAAACATAGAAACATTCCATATAACATATTTTCAAGAATTTTTTTGTGTAACCCATGGATTACTAAATATATGATATGGTGGTAAAATCTTAATAGAATTATGACCAACATTCTGATATAAAATATTTTTTCACGAAAATATAGAAACATAGCATATAGATAAACCCTTTAAAATACACTTTTAGATTAACATGAGAAATTTTTCATAGATTTATCCTATAAAATCACATAATCAAGGTCAGCCCAATGAAAAATAATTTTATCCTTAATATTCCAAATCCTTATAATTTCCTTGAGTTGATATTGTTTCAAGGCTACTTCTCCTATATCAATTGCTTCATATAAAACCTCATGATAATGTTCCTACCATTTACCAATCTAAGGAAAAATATAGTCACCAATTGGTGAGATGAATATTTTTATGAATCATTCGATAATCTTAAACAATATATACCAATCCCAAGAAAATTAATGCCACCATTTGAAGGAAATCCACTTATTCTATATGCAACAACTTTATGGAAATCACTCAGTCCCTTAATCATGTAGATAAATATTATGGGAAAAAATAGCATTTAAAATCTCATAAAAACCATGCTTGAGACTGAGAATCCATATTATAAAATCGAGAAGAATTACCTTGCATTGATATTTTGGGGTTATAAATAAAGACATCACCTAAAATATCACCTAGTCCACTTGATCTCTCATATAAACCCACTCAAATATATCATAAAAAATCTGATACTGACTGGATGTCTTGTATGGTGGGTGATCATCCTATTGTAGTTTGATATTTAGTCTATAGTATAGAAGTTATTAAAAATTAATTTGTAGGTATTATTTATTTTGGAACATACTACCTCATAAAGAACACTAGTAGATATTGAATTTCCCAATGAATTGGTATTCTCTATCCATGACATTCCACATACAATGGGAATGTATTTTGATGGAATATCTATGAGTCCAACAAATAGAATGATGGGAAAACCAAAACTAAATATATTTAGCTCTATCATGTTTTTAAAGGGAATTAAAAATAAAAAATAATAATATAATGCTATTGTTATAGTCATGGAGTTTCTCTATATGTACCTTTTTTCATGTTAAATATCAAGGGACATTTATAGTTGGTAATTAAATAGATTAATTTTGAATATAAAACTAATAAAGTGGAACTAATTCCCATGTTAAATTACGTGTGAGGTTTGGTTGAATAATTCACCTTTCTGAAGAAAAAAAATTCATGTCATGTGATCAAAAAAGTATTATGTGGATGAATTTTCTAATAAATATATTACTTTAGAAGATCTAGACCAGGAAAACATAGTCATTAGTAATACACATTGTAGTGTGGTTCCCCTGCTAATTGGTTAAAGCATAGAATAGATCTATGAGATCAACCACTCTAAAACCAAATGAGTTGATAAACTCACTAAATAATATAGCTAATGGATGTATTTCACCCATATTAGGTTATCTATGAAGTGAAATTCTTATTTCTAATAAATTTAAAAGGGAACATATTTAATGATAGAAAGTAAACCTAATTATTTATGATGGACCAAATTCTCAAAAAGTTCTCCATATATGAGACTTTGATGGTGTCCTCATAAAATGTATTAATGGAGGAGAGACCCTCAATGTTATGAAAGAATTAAAAAAAGGTAATTTTGGTGCTTATTTATTTTGGAATAATATTTTTCATAAAATTAGACGACATGGATACCTCTTAACATTAATAATCCAGTATTTCATGGAATTTAGTAGGAAATGTCATGCTTTCGATATATAATCCAATTTCATACATCAGCCACCGTAGTTTATTCATACTTATAAATATTATTGGACTTTTTTAGTCGAGGTAATAGATTTCATAGAGACATGTCCCCTATCAATAACTAGGCATTTCAAGTACATTATTACAGCCACATACTTTTTCTCTTAGTGGGTCAAGACTTTATTACAAAAATACTTTGGATTGAAGGAAATCATCTACATCCTAAAATAAAATAACTTTACCATATTTGGGGAACCTCACACAATATTGAGAGAAAATGGAACAAAATTATGCTCTTATGAGTGGAAAATATTTTATCATCACTATAGCATTTAGTACAACCACTTATCCCACTACCATGTAGTGGTAAACTGATATATTAAGGGTTTCAATAAGACGTTATCTAGAATACTATGATAAATGGTTGATAATTATAAAAATTACTAACAATAATAACCCATGCATTATTTGTGGTCCAACCACACCACAAACAATATAGAAACAGAATATACCCAATATTCCATTCTATATTCGATAGAGGTAGTCCTTCTTATTGAGGTTTAACTACCCCCAAATTTCATTTCTATATACAACCATATGTCTAAATATTAATAGTTAGAAGAGATTAGAATATTTTCAATGACAAAATGTGAATATATTGTGGAGATAATAAAATATAACATTTATTCCAGACAATGTTTCTTGAGATTTTAAAAATAAATTTTTCCTTTATTCATTCCTCCAACATGAATTAGAATTGGTTCTCAAAACATCAATGATACATGGTAAGAATCTACAAGAGATCAGACCAAAGTGGGAAAGGACTTATGTAGTACACAAGTTTTAATCCAATGGATTCTATTCTGTGGTCATAATGGAGAGTGAGTGCATCACACTAGCCACCAATAATGCATTTCTATAAAAGTACTCTATCTAAATTCCATGTTAATCCATAACATCCTCACTATATGAAGTTAAAAAACATAGTAAACATCCTCACTATATGAAATTAATCCTCTTGGTCAATTCCCCTACCAAATTTCATTAAAATATATGAAAAATGTTCTATGAATAAGACATTAAACTACACAGTATAATGTCACAGTTACATTATGTAGAATTACACAATAATTCTCGTATAATATGAGGTTAAACTAGATAGAATACATCATAGTCACATGATGTTAAATTGTATAACTACTTCGACACTATAGATTCCAAACTTCATGGTATGTGATGAAAACTCCGCTATCATGACATCTAATGAATTACATGTACTCCCAAAATTGTCTCTAGTTTCTCACACCAAGTATTAATAATTTGTGATTAGATATTTTGGTCAAATACTCTATTTAGAATGACTATGATAACCATAAATAAAAATGGTGAACAATATAGAACATCTTATTTGACCTTGAACTACTTATGGAAGACTATTATGCATGGTCTAATTTCCCTACATGTAAGGAAAATCACTTTAAGAGCTATTGGAATACAATATTCGTATGATGTTAGATATCAATCCACCCTTATTGATTCTTATTAATTCACGATATATAGGGGTTTATGGATCCTCTACCCTATTCCCATCCATGAATAAAAAAACCTGTATAATTTCTCAATCTATATAAAGGTTCTCTCTCTATTTCTAGGGTATTTAATTGTTATGGTTATATTGACCAACCCCAACATCAAATTTCACTTGACCTATGATAGAAAATTCATATTACCTTGCATATGAGATTTATATACATCGTGAATTTCTATTAAAGAACTACATATATCCTGATTCATATTCTTGTATGATACACAATTATTCCTAGATTTCTTATCTTAAGTATATCCATATATTATAATCAAAGTATCTACCATTCCTATTGTTTTATCTTCTTCATTCCATCATGTATTTAATTATAGTTTCAACACTAATAAGACACCACATAATTTTATGCATGATCCAGATCTATTAAAATTAATCATATAAATGTCCTCATTATATGAATATAAACTATATGACACCTAATTCTTTATCGCATGACATTTAAGAGTACAACATATGGTACACCCTGTATGGATTTAAACTACTTAGAGTGTTCTATTTATATAGATCATTTTCCCTACATAAGAGAGAGATCCATGTAATGATGCTCGAAATAATGTTAATATATAAATAACAATAGGATAAAATACCCCTTCATCAATAATATATCCTCATATTCAGAGATTCCCCTACAATATAAGAACTATGTGTAGTTGTATTCCCATTATATCATGATATTTAGTGATGTATGAATCACATATTAATTTTCTCTTTGGAGACATCCAATATAATTATAATTATATAGAGTGGTGAATCACATATTCATGACCCAGCCATGATTCATCATCCATTTTCACTCATTTTAAGGAAAGAAACATAATCGTGGAAATATCATGTCTAATATATCTCCATAAATCTTTCTGAATAACCTTTTTATAAATCACACTTTGATCCTTGAGTGTCTTGGATTTCTAGAAATATATTTAACTATTGGTATCCATCTTTTTCAATTATAAAGGAAACATATTCTTAACTATGAATACATTCCCCTATTATGGATCAACTTATGGGCCCCATTATGGCCTATCAACTAGAGAAAATGAAATCTTAATAAGGAATACCATCATATTGTTGTATGAATTCACATTATTGTAGAACAACATATCATACAAATGACATCAATGGGTATCCCTTCCATAAAGATTCTATACCATTGCTCCTAATAAAAGAACTAAAAGTGGAAATTTATGACTTCATCACACCTATATTCCAAAGCCTCTAGAACATTATTATTCCTTATGGGTCCATTTGGGATCTTATTTTCACACCATATAGTCCATACCTTCTAACCATAAACTATGTGTTCCACTTTGAGACATTCTGTAAAGCCATTGATCTCTCTATTCACATCGGGTAAAAGTTTCCATTTCCACTTAATGTACTGTCTAACCCCAAGTTGGTCAATGATATATGACATTAAATTCAGAAAATGTATAGTCAAAGATGCTTGATTTTAATCTCTATAACTTAATGGTCCATTCATCATGACCATAAACTATGTTCACCACCTGACATGGTCTACAATAGATTTAGACTCTTTATTCACATTGGGTTTTTAATTTTTCTAGTTGTATAAACTATCCCACTTGTTGGTAAAATATATATGAACATAACCTTGTAACATTCAGTTTATAAATGTGTTAAATTAAACTTTTCACTTTTTGGTCAAAGTTGTATGAACTTAAATTCCATCACTCACTAATCAAAACCCTAATACCCTAAACTATATGAAAAAATATCCCAAAAATTTTAGGTTGAAAACCCATAAATGGTAATCTGGACAAAAATTATGTTCTAACTAACTAAGACTCCAACACATACGGATTTCAAAAAAATAGAAAAATAATAAAGTTATGAAGTTTGTAAGGCATACCATATGGCTCTATAAAAATGAAATTCATTATAACTGATCCCACTTCTTCAAAAAAAAAGTTAGAGTAGTGTACATCATATCTGTTTTCCCAAACTTGTTTTTTATATATAGTGGAATAACCATTTGGGTTATAAAACACTTATTGAATATTTCTTCCTTCCATAAATTTACTTAATTTTGTAAGTATTGGAATCATCAAAAATCTTCCCGGATTGTGATAATGAGCTTAATCAACTCCAAAAGAAACATACAAGCCCCTAATATTCCCCAGTATATGTGCTCAGAAGATGGAATGTCAACTATTGGAATCTATATCTTGACGGGGTGATCCTAAAATATCTATATGACCATATAACTTTATAGTGGAACCTACCATTTAAATTTAGATGATGGTCATCCCAAGCATACATGCCCCATAACATCATCACTAATTCTAATTAATGTGTTATGATTTATAGAACCCATAATCTAACTATTCAAGTGGATTTAATACCATTGATTCTACACACCTGTACATTATGATCAGATTTTTTGTATAGATTTAAAATATTTCCCTCTAACCAATGAACTTTACTCCTCATGTGACTGTAAGTAATAATAAATTGAGACCTACGAACGAAGACCATAAACTATATGCACATATCCAAATTAATGATGGCATTTATCCCTCATTTATTTTGATATTTCTAGTTTTATGTTTCTATAAAAATTACCTCTCATTATATTTGGTCAAATATATATGACCTTAAACATTACTGACCTTGTAAAACCTTATTTATGGCCAAAAACTACAAAATGGATGAGTTTCAAAACTATATAGGATGAAAACACATAAAAATAAACTGAAGAAAAAAGAAGAGCATATTCTCACTGAACATATAACTCAATGATTCAGGAAAAATGAGTATTTAAAATTAAAAATTCTTAAAAAAATCATTTTAAAGTTATAAATTGGACGTCTAAGAACAAATTAAGTTCTTTTCTATTATAATTCCCCTATATGAAGATTAGAATAATTTTAGGGAAATTAAATAAGAGATTCCAATCTTATTGGTTTTACATTATTACCTCAGTAAAAATCAATATATGCACACTATTTCCCTTATTATTTGATAAATATAGAGCATTAATCAACTCCATCATATCTACACTATTAGTTTAGATAATCCACATGAAATATGAAAAGTAATCAATTTAAACTACTCAACCCTTTTTGAAAATTGGAATCATCATTAAAATTTCCATTTGTGACCCTCAACACATTGATTCTTCTCATTCAGTCATCCAAATGGACCATATCTAGTGTTATGGTGATAGTATTTATACTGATATTCATCTATGAGACACTCTCAGGAGAAAATAATTCATCCAAATCGACAAACTCCAATGATAAATTGATGTTATTTTTGCCTATATCAATTCATGATCCACACCGAAGAGGAAATAATTCATCTAAATAGACCAAATTTAGTGTTATAGTAATGATATATATACTAATATCCATCTATAATCCACACCTATAATGAAACTATTCGTCCAAACAGGGTAAGTCTAGTGTTACATTGATTGTATATGTGACTATATCCATCTTTGAGCAACACCCAGGAAGAAAAAATTTATACTGATGTGTTTTGGAGCAACATTTAACTATTCCCATTTCAAATTAAAAGTTAAAATCATTTTTGGCTAATTTTTCATTCATTTTTAGAGTTTAAAGTTTTATAAGAAGGTGGTATTTGAAGTAGAATAAAATATAGACGAAACAAAAAAAACAAAAATAGCAATTTTTAATTAATTGGTCAAAGAATGAGATTAATATTTGCATATTTAAGCCCTTAGTCATAGTGAAGATAAATTAAAAATACCCTATAATGAATATTGTAGTTCATGAATAGACATTCATGCTACATAAATGTGGTTTTGACTTTTTCACAATTGTGTGGTTTCAATATATTTATTAGTGGGAATACTTTTCACCGCCATTTCTTCATTTTTACCCCTCATTCAATAATTCATTTATGATCATTCAATGTTCCACAAGTTTCTCCTTGGTGTAATTTGACTCCCAATTGAGGTGATTTATTTGGGAATCCTCTTCAGCAACTAGGTTTTGTTTCTTAGATAGTACCCTCACACAATGTTATTAAAATTGAAGTGCCATGGATTAGATTTTTGTGGATCAATCATTTGATACTCCCATTAGAAGTGATTTATGTTCCACTAATTTTTTGTCCCATGCATGGAGGATCATCTTTATTTTATCATATATGTTTCTTTAATGGAACCCATGCGTCCAAGGTAGATTAACTGATGATGTTATTAATATAGATACCTGAATAAATCAGTTATAGAGGTCTCATAAATCATCTTCCATATGTTTTACAAATCATATTTATGTGAAATGTGATATAGGTTCATCAACCATTCATCCAATTTAGTTTCACTATCATAAAGTGGGACATATTCTCTGATTAAATCAATGAGGGAAACATTATCAAGGGAAAATTTCATACTATTTCCTTCCAAATTATGTTGATTCTGGGAAATACCTGACTCCCATGTGTTCTAACTAATGAAATGTGAATAAAGAAACTTCTAAGGATGGAATGGTCTATTAGGATTGTGGTAATACAATGATATAAAAATATGCATTCTAGTCAATAAATTTTAATCTTTTCAAATGTTTATTAGAATAATTACATTTTATATTGACATGTTGTCCATAGTGGTTGGTTACACCTTTGTTGGAAAAACCATAGAATAATTCCCCCTGATAGGTTTTTCATTATTGATGATGAAGGTAGAATTAACCCTTGATATGATCCTGATCATATCCTTTATATGATTATTCTCATTTCTCGAAAAATTCTAACCATCAATTGAGCTATGAACAAACTTGATGATGATTGTTTCATCAATATGATCATGAATTGTCTCTGGATGGGTAGGATACCTAGGAGGAGGCTCATGGTCTGCCTTAGGTAGTCCCAATTCCTAGAAACCTCATTCAGGTATGGTAGAATCTTCACTGACATCTGTGGTTGCCACCTTAGAAAGATCTAATTCTTGACCATCTCTTTCAGGGGTGGTTGAAGACACAATGGCATATATGGACTCCAAGTGGTCATCTAATGTTTATAGATACTATAAAAGTGTAATTTTCCCTACTGTAGTAAAATGGTTTACCCGTTATTATGTTAAATTACAATTATGATTCATTTCCAAAAATGAATCTTATCTTTCTCCATCATTGAGAAGAATAGGAAGAGTTATCACTGATATTATGTTTCCCATAATGGATTAATTCTAATTAGTATAGACTTGATATTCACCCAAGACACCCTTTTGTTGTCATAGATACTCACTTTGGATCACTTAATGGTAGACACATAGGTTGATCCAATGGTTTATATATTCCTGATTCTAGTATCTGAGTGTACACCAATATGTGCCTAAAAATCAAAAAATGGGTATCTAAACTAACCATGTTGAATTATTTATTTTTTCATCAACTTTTTTTCTTTTTACATTTCACTTTACATAAACAAATTGCAAATATGTGCCTTAAAAATGTTAATATTTTGGGGGAAAAATGAGAAACACCTCCCTCTATCTCTACAAACATAAGTATTTAGGACATAGATAATTAAATTTTCATTAAAGGATTTTATCTCTCTATGATAATAGGATTTCTAGGTGTATTATACCTTGGAAATTTCATTGGTCAAAAATCTATTTCTACCCTCTTAAAATTAATGATACAATTCACATAATAAATGGTTTCTCATCATAATAAAAAATATTCACTGATGATACTTACATCCCCAAGGATTATATATTCCACCCAATCATCAAAATATTAGGTAATTAACTCTTATATAGTTCCATGGTCCATCATATCCCTCACACACCATGTTTTATGTATCTTGTTCAATGTATAATATTTGAAAATGTTTAAATCTCTAATTCATTTTCCCACATCAACTCAGTAGGTATTGTAATTGAAATCTGGGGATTCCTATATATCCATATGTTGGAAAATTTAAAGACTATACAAGAGTATATCTTATAAATCCCCAAATATGGAATTTTCATTATACCAAAATTGTATGTCCTCAATGTCTACATGATTTATGGAATCCTTGGTCATATGTGAAGAAGGCCCTAGTTCTTTTTCGTTGAGTTTCATTCTAGGACACTCATCGCCAATTGGATTTTTGGGAAATTGGATCTTGGATATCATATCTAGAATACTTTATAGACTATCTCAACCTATGCTAAATTCTAAGATGCTCTTACACTTTTAGCCTCTAAGAAACTTATGGTATGGTTTTTTGGTGACATTAGGGATCTATAATTTTTCTCCTCTTTTCGAGCCATTTTTCTTCTCTATCCATCTTCAAAATTTTATCCATCATCGGCTTGGGGGTGGTGAAAATCCAATATAATTCCACAATAATATTACGAAATATAATAATTATCAAGTTCAATGGTCAAACTGAATGATTCACTCAAATGAAAAAATTTTATTTTAACTTGGGTGGTTTCACAGGCCATCATTACCCAATGTTTTTATGACACTATCGGGTGTTTCCTTTCCAAATACAGTAGTTTTTGGTGAAATAATTTACAATTTAATGCACCTAATCTATCATCCAAACCTATAAGGCACATAATCCACATTGATTTTTTCACTATCCAATCATGTTTCAAAAACATAGACCCATAAAGCCTTTATATATGATTCGTTTTATACTTTTTAAGGGTGTTATCAATAATTTTCCTAGTATGAGGATTGTCATAGGGGAAATTTTAAATTCATTGGATAATGTCAAAGCCTTTAATGTTAATCCATAAATCTTGTAGAATGTTTTTATTTTATAGATAATATAGACAAAAGGATTAAATCAGAATTTAGGGATGCTAACTTCACTATATAGCACATATGGATTAAAATATGCCACCACCCATCCTCCTAACACAATAAATATCCCATAAATATAGAAGGGGGATTTTCGCATTTATGGGTCTAGAAGTAACTAATATATCATATCTAGAATCTGTATCACTAATCCTACCTGATCTTATTGTTCTACCATATCATCCATGAAAAATGATCCTCTCCAAATTTCTTTGTGGGAGTTGTGACCTGGAAATAGATTAGTTCATAGACACATTGCTAAAAAACCCACCATCATTGTCAGAGTGAAGATGTTGGATGTAGCCTTGTTACCCCATTCATCATAATAACCCTATCATAATACATACTAATATTTATAAATAAATCCCTACATTTCTATTATGGGCTCTCTAGTTGGGCACTTGAAACATAGAATAATTCCATAGAGATCCAAGAAGAAAAATATCCATAATTCCAAATGGATTATAGATCATGGAAGGGTATCATTTCCCTTGATTATTGAAGTTAAACTCAAGAGTGCATAGGAAAATGGTGGAGTTCACTCAAAATCCTCACACATTACCTTTGGGAAGAAGAATTTTTCAAACATATCTCAAAGGATGGATCCCCTTCGAGTTTTTAGATATCTGATAAGCTGATTCCAACATCTCTATATTGTAGATGGAATGTATTGTTATATAGGATCCATAAGCTTCGAAACTCCAAGGCTAAATCAGACATCATATAAATATATATACGGGTGATCTAAACAAACTCATAAATAGAAACATCTTTTATCATTTTATTAATTTAGAACTTTTCTTTTGCACCTAGTACTCCCATATCTATTTGGGCTATACAATGTCCACTATGTGAAAATCAAATTCATCATTCCAACAAATTTTCTAATAAGAATCAGAATAATAAAAAATGGATTACTGGTAATGTGTATTGGGCTCATAAATATGATTTTTTATGTCTAGGTTAGTTGTATATTATTTATTATTTTGTAATCCTAAATCTATTAGTTAGTTTTTATTTATCTAAACACAAATTTTTAATTCTAGTGATTTCTATAGGTGCATTTTAAAATTTATATTTTAGTATTTTATTATGAAGTTTTAGGACTAAATATAGGGATAAAGAGGGACATATGGATGGTTTTTAGATCCCACACATATATATGATAGTCTCTACCCAGTGGGTTACCATCGCAAGGCTAGTAGAACACACTATCTATCCTTTGGTACCTAGACAGACAATAAATTAATCATTGGTGGTGGTCTTGAATACATTATTTCAATATATAATGGATCTATTCGACCCAAAAAACTACTAGAATGATCTTAAATTCATGGTATGATATGAATAAATTATAGAGGGTTCTATTATGCTATTTTTTACCTTGGAAATTCTTTTTATATTCAATTTTTTTTCGATTTTCTCTCATTCTTGAGATCTCTTACATTTATCTCACTTTATCCTAATTGTTTCTTGTAATATTCTTATTAGGGGATAGATATTGTCTTTCAATGGGATTATGATAAAAAAAATAATCTTGTATTGGGTTCCCACTACCATTTACTATGAGGTGGATAGGTGATGAGTTCCATTAAAGTGAGGGGATTTGGGTTTGTAACCACTATCTTTAAAAGGATATCCTTACTTGGGTTTTCTTGGTACCAGCCACTAAAATCCATGGTTCTTAGTTCATGTAATAGGTTTTCATTCTATAACTTTTAAAAATTTAGGGTTTGCGGCTTTCTGATACAACCATTAAAAATAATTTTTTAAACCAAAACCACTCAAGGATAATTGAGGGGAATATATGATTCGATACCATGTGGATTATTGTTATATGGCATTACCAATTTCATATGCCCTTTATTTTAAATTTATTATTCCCCTATTCTTAACTATTATAAAACTTTTATTGCTTAATATTCTTAAATTCATAGAAAATAATTTATAAATGTTTTTAAAAAGAGATTCACCCCCCCCCCTCTTACTAACATTACTTGGACAAAAAAATAGCATCAGAGCCGAAATTTATTTTAAAACATTCGTTATTTATAAGGAATTATTAATTAAGGATGGAATCTACCTCTAACACCCAAGGTGGTCTATAAGAAAAATCAATGGGAAGAGCCCCCTATTTTGATGGAACTCACTATAGTTATTGGAAAACAAGAATATCTAATTTTCTTAAAAATATAGGATATTCAATTTATAGAATTATAATGTATGGTTATACCACCACTAAAGGTATGGAGAAAAAATGGACTTTCAATGATATATCATCTTTTGAGAATTATGTAAAATTCATGAATAGTTAACATCTTGGGTTATAATGAAATGAATTAAATATATTTTCTGGGTATAAAACCTTTTTTGAGATTTAGAAATTATTAGATGTTTTGTATTAAGGTTCTAATAAGTTAAAGGATACTAGGATTTTTATTTACCATCAATATTTTTGAAGGCATTTTATGAATCATAGAGATTAAATAAATAAAATTATAAATCATTTCACTGATACTTATAATATAACAAAGTACATAGTTGATGAGCATACAATGGAGATGCTTGTGAAAAAGAACATTTGGTTATTTCCTAATTCTTGGGCACCTAAGCTGATGTAAATACATTATGGGAAGGATATTAAAAACCTTTATATTCATGAACTCATTGGTTCATTACTGACCTATGAGATTATAATGAAAGTACTAGAGGATAATAAATCCAAAGAGGTCAAGGAGAGAATACCATTTTCTATAAATCCAACATATATGAATCCTTTATAAGTGACAATGATATATGTAATCTTTACAAATAGATAAACTAATTATTCATGAATAATAAGTAATACCATCATGAAAAGAATGAGAATAAACATGTTTAACTAATGGTACGATTCTATGACTGTGATAACATGGGTCACGTATAGCTATAGCATATTAATCTCAAAAAGAAGTCAAAGGATATGAATAAAAACCATAATTCCTTCAAGGTATTGGCATGGAGTGCTAGAGATGACTATCACACTTCATCAGACATAAGTGATGGAAGAACCAAGTGCTTCATGGTTGATGTTAAGGTAACTTCTAGGGGAAATTCATTCACTTATTCTTACTCTTATAGTTTTTTAAATTATTAATATTTATGAAATTCTATGCATGAATTACATGAAATATTTTGTGAACATAACAAAATGTTCTTTGTGATTAAAAATGAATACAATAATTTTGGTTATGAGAAGGATCATATATTTAAAAACAAATTAAAAATTAAAAAAATAGGATAAATCTATATATTTTATTTCAAAAAATAATAAGGATCATGAATTAAAATTTTCTTTAATTTTTGTAAGAAACTAAATATTTTCATAAATGATGTAAATAAAATTAAAGGTAATTGGTTTTTGTCAAAAAAAAAAATAATCCCAACATTTAAATATTTTAAAAAAATATCATGTTACTCACAAATTACCTTATGATGTTTTTCCAAGGTGAGAAAATTTTAAATTTTATTTCGGTTTCCCAATTTTATGGGAAAATTAATTTTTGTATCAGTTTTTATAATTAGGAAAGTTCCTCTATAAATTTCAAAAATACCAATTTTGATAAAGGTAGTACTCAACCTAAATTTTAATAATAATTTATAATTATTGGGAATTTTATTTATTAATTTGATTGAAAAAATTATCATTATTAAGGCCTAAATACATTCATCTTTATTTAAACTTTTACTCTATAAAATATTTAGAGAAATTATGGGTTCTAAAATCTCTTTTGGATAACAGTTTTTAAGAAAAATTTGGGTAAACAAATCTTTGGTTTCAAAATTATTTTTATAAAAAAAATGTTTAAAGATAAATTTATATAGGGATGAATTATACCTAAATAGAGAGTTCTCTAGGACTATGTGAGGTGACTAAATTAAGTTCAACTACCATGCAGAGTTTTATGGTGGGCATATCATCTTTAGTGAAAACACATTGAATAAGATCATTGATATAGGTAATATTGTATTTTCAAACTCTTCTTTTATAAAATATGTTTTAATTTTTAGAGTGTTGAAGAATAATTTACATAAAATTATTCAACTATGTGATATTAGTTTTAATGATTCATTTGAAAATTATGTTTACAAAATTTTTGATTCCCATGGGATGATATTATTTTCCTCTTCTAGATTTAAAAATATTTATGTTATTGATTTTAAATCCTTTGTAAGATAAAATGTTAAATGATCTATTTCCAGTGATAGTGAGTCATGGTTATGGAATATAGGCCTTGGTCATTGTAGCACACACCCCTAGTGAAGCATTAATATAAACATATATTATGGGACTTACCAAAATTGCATTTCCAAAATAATAATGCGTGGTAACCATGAAAACATGGTAAACAATACAAGAAATACTTTAAATCTAAAAATGAAGGTTTAACGAGTAATTACATAGAATATATACACCTAGATAATTTTATACAAACCAAAGTAGACAGTATATTAGGTAAATCTTTCTAATTTTAAAATTTTATGAACATAAAATATTTACATGGGTCTATTTCAAGACACATAGTAGTGAATATTTATAGGTATTCATCAAATATAATATGAATTTAAAAAAATAAAAAGAAAAATATGATCATTTCCCTTTTGAGTGATAATTGAGGAGAGTTTGAAAATAAGTATTTTGATCATTTTTTTATAATGTTATCATTATTCCTTTTCCACTCATAGAACAACCCAACAAGATGGGGTTATTGAAATATATAATTGAAATTTGAAAGAAATTTCTTAAACTTAAATTAATGAATTCAATATCCCTATATATTTTTTAGATGAGGTAGTTAATATGAAAAGATATACCATTAACCATGTACTTGTAATACCAACAATCTTAAAGACCCCTTATGAGATTTATAAAGGTAAATTACTAATAGATAGTTATTTTAAGGTGTTTTATTATAATTTTTTAAATCCTAACTCGAAATATAACCTTGGTAAATTTGACCCCAAATCGAATGAAGGTATCTTTTTTGGGTATTCCAACTCTTTTAATGATTTTTGGGTCTTTAATAAAAGGACCAAGGTCAATTCATATCATTTGTCATGATATTTTTTCCAAACCTCATCCTTAAATTTATGATGTCGAGGTGCACCTTGATTATTTTACCTTAAATGATCTTCATACTCTTAAGGATACAAATTTTGAAAAGGAATCAAGTATCTTACCTAAGGAAAGGGTGAAATCTAAAGGCCATCCTCTTGGAAATTTTATTATACATTTGTAAAAAGGTACTCATACTATGAGATAAATTTAAAATAAAGTATGAACACATGCTTTTGTATCACACATTGAGCCAAAAAACCATCATAATTCAATTAAGGATGAAAATTTAGTCTGTACCATTAAATAAGAATTAATTTAAATTGTCCAAAATAATGTTTGGACTGTTTTATTAAGGCCCAAATATCACAATATTATTATCACCAAATGCGTCTTTAGAAATAAATTGGATGAGAAAGTAAATATCACTAGTAAAAATCGAAGTCTTATAGCTAAAGTATATAACCAAGATGTCAGTTTTGATTAAAGTGAGACCTTTTCCCAATCACTTGTCTATAATCCATATGGTTCTTGTTGTAATATTTATCTTATTTAAATTTTATTCTTTTCCAAATGGATGTTAAAAGTTAATTTTTCAATATTTTATTTTTAGAACATGTTTTTTTAGAAAAATGAATAGGTTTTGAGGAATTAATTTTTCTAGATCATGATTTCATGTTAAGAAAATAACCTTATGAAATGAAACAATATCCTTAATCTTGGAATTAATGGTTAACTAAAATTATTTTATAATTTTTTTTAATAGTAAAGACCAATTAAAATTTGTTTTTATAACACACTTCAAAGAATATTTGGATTATGAAAATTTATATTAAAAATTTAATTATTTTTCAACCAAATATTCTATTTCCAATGAATTATCCAATTTAATGAGTATGGAAGCTAAAATGAGTTTTATGGGAGAACTCTAAATTTTATTTTTGTCCAAAATTCAAAAAATTTGTATAGAAATTTTCTTATCCAAATAAAATATACTAATAAGATTTTAAAGATTTTTGGAATGTATCAAGTTAAGGAGAATATTACTCTAATGAGAACTTCTTATAAGATTAATTTGGATGAAGTAGAAAAATGAGTGGAAAATAATATTTATAGGCCAATTGTAACTCCCTAACCCCAGAAACCCAGATCTGGTGATTTATTTTATTACATTTGAATGATTATAAGGAATCAAATCATGAAGGACCAGTCAGCTTAGTAGTATTGAAGAAACCAGATACATATATGGAACCCATTTTATATTGGGGGAAGAAAAAAACATATAATACATATTAAAAGCTAATAAACTGCATCCTTGAAAACTCAATAAATGAACTCTTCTTCATAACCTATGGTAGAAAAACAAATGAAAGTGGTGGGCTCTAATTCCTAGTAAGGGGTAAATATATTGGAATCATGAAAAAAAATAATTGAATCATAATAAATTAGACATAATCAATATGGAATGGTGAATAATTGAAGAACACACGCCAACAATAAAATAAGAATAAAAATTCATCCATAGATTTTCTTCATAGTGAAAACCTCATGGAATGTAATAATTGAATTATGAATAATGATAATGGTTATTATTTTTATTTAATGTTCACTTCATATGAACTATAATATCATTGATATGGTTTAAGTAGATGGGTAAAAACCCATATGATTATGTTTTGGAATCAAACTTGAAGGGTATGTCTCCAACGATTTCGTCTCATCAGGCAAAATGATGCATTGAGGGGCTATAGAAGGCCCCAAAAATCACTAAATGTCTAAATAATTATTATAAATACATTTAGTTCCCAAACAATATTCCAAATAAGTGTTTTTATTGAGTAGAGTATATTGATTAATCAATATTTCCATAGTTAAAATAACATTCAAAATATACACCATATGTAAAATTGTATACGGCTAAGACAATAATCATATCCATTATACAATAATATGGATATTTAATATTAATTAAATTTAAAATGAAAAATTATCTCAAATGGGTAGTAGATACACCAGATAAAAATGATTGGGTTCACAATACAAAGTAAGTCTCAATGAAATGGAAATTGAGATAAATTCCATTACCACATCATAATCAATCAAATCGCATGGAAAAAAATTAATAATAATTAAATAAATCATTTAATAACATGAATATAAATTTAATCATTATATTATATATCAAGCGGTACCACACATACACCACATTCAACAAATAAGTGGTGAACAATGGAAATCTCACATAAATAAAAGATAGATGAGAAACCCCATACCTTATGCTCAAATGTGTTCTTCTCATGATCTTAATGTCCTGAATAATCATATAAAATCCATTAATTAATTAAATAATTAAAAATATTATATAAATTTATTTTATTATTATTATATTATTATGTTCATTTATGGATTTTAATGAGTTATATGATACAAATTTATCACTCGAGAGCATTTTTTTTCTTGGTTTTCACAATCAGCATACTTGCTTATGAGCAAAGAAGTTCATGTGGAATGGATATTATTCAATAGAATTGAATTTAAATATTATTAATGAATATATAAAATTATAAATGGTTATATATGTAATTTGGTTTTACGGTATGAGGATGAATCATTAGATAAGTCATTTAGTGATAATTGTTTAGATTTTTACGGTGGTTATTGATCATAACAAACTCATTTTTATTTTATCATTTAGTATAATCTAAATATGTTACCTCATGAACAAATAAAGTGTTATATTAAAATTTTAAGAGTCTTTTTAAACCATTAAAATGGTTTTATGAACATATTTTATTAATAATTTGAAGAATGAAACATCGTTATCCATGAAGGTTGTAAATTGGCACCTCCCAGATGATGATTTCCTTTATAAAATGGGGAGAGTAATGAGATTTATAATGTTAATTACATTAAAATGATATAATTATATTATATAGATGATACAGAAGTTACTATTATAAATTGTATATATTATGTTATGATAGAACAAGAAAATAAGATAAATTGAATTGAAATTAAATAGAAAAGGAAGAGGATTTACCTGTTGAAATAACCTCATTAAGGGAAAGAGTATTGTTCTTTTGGAAATAAAAACTTCTCCTAAATGTGGGGATGGACTATGGAACAGTTTTTTTGACGAACTTTGAGATTATTCAAGTAATATAGGAGTGAGGAGAATAGTGGAGGTGAAGGGTACCTTTTATAGTGGAGAAGAAGAGTGATTTCTAAATATTTTTTAATTATTTTATTATTTCTCTCTAAAAAATAATTAGTATTGATTATTGTGACCAAACCTATATTAATATCATGATATTAATAAAAAAATTAATTTATATCATCCATTACCAAAGCATGATGCAAAAATTCATTTATTTAAAAAATTGTGTAAATTAACGAATTTCACTATTTACCAAAATTTCAAGTATTTCAAAAAAATCCAAATAATTCGCCATAAATTTTTTTTAAGTGTTGAATAAAAAATTGAACTCCATTATATGAAAAAAAAATTTCTAGATATGATAAATTTAATATTTAATTAAAATAACCATTTTCATGAAAAATATGTTTTAAAATTTATAACTGATTTAATAATACCCTGAAAACTTATTTAAGGTCTCTTTAGATTGTCCTAAAATCAGAGTATAGAAAAATTTGGATTTAGGAATACATTTAATGAAAATTAATTTTCATTTAAATTAATTTATTAATTATAAAATTGTAATTTAATATTTATTTCTCACAAAAATTCCCACACAAAATTACTAATTTTTAAAATATTCACTTTCATTTATAAAGTGCCTAAATTTTATTTATACTTTCATGGGTAAGGTTACAATTCATAAGGTTCATATTAATATCCATAGGGGTTCATTAGTATTCATAAGGGTTACATTACTATTTATAAGGGTAAGTTTCTATTCACCTAAATTTATGTTGTTCCAATCGGACTCTAAATATCTTACTGAACGCAACTATGTATGTCGGTTTTTCAAAATTCAAATCAAAGAAGTGGAAAAATTAAATTTAATGGCTAGGTAATAAATATCACCTATAAAAAAATTTTGTTTTATAGACACTCAGTGTTTCATTCATACAAGCTATCTAATGAATTGAAATTATTTAAGAATAATGTTAGCATAAAATCATGGGGTGTTTTATTCTTCCCTCATTTGGAAATTTCATCCTTTAAATTTTTCTTGAATATACCCCTCTAAAAAGATGTGGTTCCTTCCTATTCATAACATCCTTAGGTTCCCACATTGCTTCTTCTATTTTTTTTTGTTTTTCTGAACAACCATTCCAAGTCAATTTTTCTGATTTCTCAATAATTTTTCTCCTGTGTTAAGAATCTCAATATGCTCTTTATA
Source organism: Viscum album (assembly GCA_963277665.1). Taxonomy (NCBI): domain Eukaryota; kingdom Viridiplantae; phylum Streptophyta; class Magnoliopsida; order Santalales; family Viscaceae; genus Viscum; species Viscum album. The sequence continues at coordinate 1,421,856,709 of OY728140.1, read as the reverse complement.
GTATGAAAATTCAAATTCAAATTATTTTTATTTATATCTGTGTACATGTTTTTGGTCTATCATGTTTTTCTTTAACAATGACCCATAGAACATATCATGAACTTTGAATACACATGGGGGCATTGCTAAAAGGTAAGCAACAACTTTAATTATTTCAAGAATTTCAAATAGTCCGATATACCTGAGGATAAGATACAATTTTTGACTAAACCTTAAGACACCCTTCCATAGAGATACTATTATAAATACAAAATATCTCACTTGAAATTCCAAATCCTTTCTCCGGTTTTCAGCATAACTCGTTTTCCTACTTTGGGCTGCTTTAATATGGGCCTTAATTTTCATAAACATTTTTATTGTCACTTCAATAAGTTTGGGGCCAATAAGTTTTCTCTCACTCAATTCATCCAAACAAGTTGGAGTTCAACATCTCTTTCCATATAATGATTCTTATAGTGTCATTTGAATACTAGAATTCAATATGTTATTATAATGAAACTCCACCAAAGGTATGTAATAATCCCACGTACCCTAAAATTCAAATGAGGATGTTCTCAACATGTATTCCAGTGTTGGAATAGTCCTTTTAGGTTGTCTATAGCATTGGGGTGATGAGACGTACTCATATGAATCTCATTATCCAATGTTTTCTAAATCCTTTTCCATAATTTCAACGTAAATTTGGGTCCTCGATTATACATAATCAAAAGATTTGAACCATGAAGTCATAAAATGTAATTAATATAGAGTCTTTACTAGCACTCAAGTGGTAAATATTTTCCTATAGGAAGGAAGTGTTATAATTTTGTAAGATGATCAATAATTACCTATGGAATCCTGCCTTTTTATTACGTAACTTTTCATTACATTTTACAAACATAGGATCTTTAAAGTCTAGTATCTTGGAAATCAGGAACATAATACATGAAAAAAATATAAAACATTCCTATAAACCACTCGTAAGTATTCATCATAGGTTCATCCTATGTACAATTATTTCATCTCATATCCAGGAGACATACATCAAATAAAATGGTTAGCAGAATGCTCACTAAGGAAAACCAGTGAAACAGTTGACATGTGATCTTGAGAAATATTAATAAGAACATGATAAATGTCATAAAGGCGTGAGAAATGGAAGTATAAGAATATCATAATGAAAAGAACTTGAAACAAAACTTGAATATGTGGCTTAAAAAATTCATTTATACATTCATGAATATTCCACCATGGTCCATCCCCAAGGTGTCATAAAAATTACCATGGTTATTCACCAAGGTATCGTGAAACAAGTCATCTCTAGAGATTAATCCTTTCCCAATGCATTGGAGCGCTATCAGGGTGCACCGTTAGTATTTATTAACTTTCATGTGAGCCACATAGATCAAAATCAAACATTTCATAAATAACCCATTGAGAATAAAACAAGTGGGTTTCATTTCAAAATTGTGATGTTTTAAAAGTTCTTAAAAATAATATCATTATATCATTTATAACCCATGGAAATGGAGTCAAGGTTATATGTATGTCCATTACAGAATAAAATATATCCTTTTTATATATTTATGAACAACAATAAAAACGAAATATTTCTGGTTATTCACATAAATAAACAAGATAATTTCTTGAGAGAAAGAGATAGAAATTTTGAGACGAAATTTCTACATCATAACAGCTATATAACATGGTTTTAGAAAATAAAACAAATATAGGGTACAAGGGTAACCCACTCATAAATAACTCATATTAAAATATAAATATAGAATAACATGGAGATAATAAGATGGTATGGATATTTTAATGACATACCACAAGAAAATGAAACATGAAAGGAAAGATAAGATGTGATTTCTTTTACGAGAAGTTCGGAAGGCTAACATCATCACTTAAAAATTAAAAAAAAATTGATGAGAGCAGAACGGGTCTCTCAAAAATTATACATGAAATGGAAAGTAATGAGAACATATAATAACATGCCCTCAACATAATGAGATGGAAACTAGAAGACATAACATAAAGTATTTCGTGACTTAAAAGAGGAGGGTGAAATGATCCCTTACCGTGAAGAGTAACATCGAAATCATGAAGGTTGGGACCTTGGGAGGCTTGAGGGAAACTTGGGAAGACTAAATGGGATTTAAGGAGACCCAAAAATCATTGAGGGTGATTTTGGAATGAAATTAATGAGGGAAACAACTTGGTATTTATAGGAAAATTGACTGAATAAATTATTAATTTCCAAGGGACACCTCATCAGTGGTTTTTGCAAAACCATGGGCTTTGCCACGGTATTTTCCTATGGTATTGGTCAGTTGGGACACCTCATAGAATATATCACTATTGAAAAGTATTACAAAAATCTTACATCATTATTACATCATTAATGATGTCATTAAACACCCGAAACTCAAAACTGTATTTTTATTATTCACCAATAATTCAATTGTTTCAGAAAAATCCCAAATATTGACCCTAATCTAATATATATGCTCTAAATTTAAAAATAAAGTCCATTTTATGAACAAAAGTTTCTAAATATTTTTAATATAATTTTTAAATAAATTATTATTTATTCCAAAAATAAAACTTTAAAACTATAACTCACATTGTAACACCTTAAACAAGTAATCAAGGTCCCATAAAAATATATTATACCCATAAGACAATAAAGTAAAAACTTATGATTAAATTTTTTGAAAATCCATTTCCATTTTAAATTATTAAATTAATTATAAAATTGTAAATAAAATATATATGGTGTACAAAAATACCAAAACATAAACTATGATCAATTTTTCACTTTTAAAATGTCTAAAATGTATTTATACATTCATACGTGAAGTTTCTATTTTTTTGGTCAAATTACCATTCATTTCTATTCATAAGGGTATGTTATTATTCCTACTTTACTATTCACTAAAATCCAAGTTGATCTTATTAGGCTCTAAATTTATCACTAATCAAAACTATAGAAGACCTTTTTTTTTTGAAAATCATTTCACATTATTAATTATTTAATGTATACAAAAATATTTTCAAATACCCTTTTTCCTTAAATTCATCAATAATACACATCCTATATTTATCTGGATGTTTGAAATTCACAAACTTTTCCATAAGAAGAAATTAAAATTTTATTTATATAAAAGTATTACACAAAGCAGCTAAGGTCTTGTTACATAGCCCCTTATAACACTATCATAGGACCTAAGTGTAAAGTGTGCTATGGTGATAGAATCATGGGGTGGCTCGGACAACATTGCTATAGTGGTGATTTCTATCTTCTTGAACTACTCCATTAGGAAATTCCGTTCAAGCTTCATACATTGAAGTTTGGCTTGGGCTTGGTCCAGAGAAAATCCTAATGATGCTACCTCCTTCCCAAGCTCCGATAGATGGGATTCATATGGCTCGAGTCTACTGGATGAGTCCATTCAATCTTCTTTCTGTATTAATTAACCAAGATAACTGTATTTATAGAAACACAACGTTAAGATTATAGTTTCAAATGGTCATATTGAAAAAGGGTCATATAACAGTCAAAACCCAAAGGTCTCATTTTAATTATACCGAGTTCATTAATTAAAGGATATATTTTTGTTGGGTATAAAATAAAATGACACACAAAATTAGGAAAAGAATATAATTAAAATGTTCCGGTCGTTACATTCATCCCCCCTTAAGAAATTTCATCCCCGAAATATTATCTTGTACCCTCTAATGGGAAAAGGTGTCGGTACTTCTATCTCATGGACTCCTCTGGTTCCCACATGGCTTCATCACATTTATGGTTCCTCCACAACACCTTAACAATGTGGGTAGTCTTGTTGTGTAGAACCTTGTCTCTACGATCCAAGATCTCCACTGACTGTTCCTCATAAGAGAGGTCATGTTCCAGTTGTACCACCATTGGATTTAGTACATGTGAAGGGTTGGGTATGTACTTCCTCAAGAGGGATACATGGAAGACATCATGAACATGGGTTAGATTTAGAGGAAGTGCAAGACGATAGGCCACTTATCCCAAACGATCAAGGATTTAATATGGGCCAACGTACCAAGAGATGAGCTTCCCTTTCTTCCCAATCCTCACTAATCTACTCCAAGGTGAAATATGAAGAAATAATTTTTCACCAACATCAAACTCCAAGTCCCTTCGACGGTTGTTGGAATAGCTCTTTTGTCGACTCTGAGCAGCCTTAATGTGTTGATGGATGGAATGGACCTTTTCTATCATCTCTTTCACAAGATCATGCCCATGAATCTTTCTCTCACTAGCTTCATCCCAAAAAGTATGAGTTATACATCGCTTCCCATATAGAACTTCATAGGGTGCCATTTAAATTCTCGAGTGGAAGCTGTTGTTGTAAGAGATCTAAACTAAAGAGAGATGTTGATCCCATCCACATTTAAATTCCATTGAGAAAGTTCTCTGCATGTCCTTGAGTGTTTGAATATTCCTTTAGGATTGTCCATTAGTTTGGGGGTTATAGTCTATACAGAAATTTAATTCAGTGCTCAGATCTTGTTGAAGACTTCTCCAGAATTTTGATGTGAACCTTGGATCACAAACAGATACGATAGAAAGTGGAACTCCATGCAGCCTTACCACTTTCTTCATGTAAATCCTAGCAATTGTATCATGAGATAAATATTCCCAAATAGATATAAAATCGGAAGTCTTGGTGAGACAATCCACAATAACCCATATTGCATTATTTCCTTTGGATGTTCTCGAGAGATCAGTGATTAATTCCATAGTGATATTGTCCCACTTCCTGCAGGTATGGGTAGTGGTTTCAATAACCCTATAATAATTTGTCGCTCTGTGTTCACTTGCTGACATACCAGGCACATTGAAGTGTAGTCAGCAATCACCCTTTGAATATTATCCCACCGAAAATGATCACAAAGGTACCTATACATTGTTTTGCTACCAGGATGTATAGAGAAAGTAAATATATGAGCTTCATCCATCAGCTCCTTATTTAATTCTAAAATAGATAGAACCCATAGTCTAGTACAAAATTCCAGTACACCATCCTGATCAGTATTGTGCTCAGAAAACTTCCCATCCTTTACAGCCTCAAACTTCTTCTGTAACAAAGGATCTTCTTTCTGAGATTTCTTGATCTTATCTAGTAGTGAATGTTGAGAAATAATTTGGGTTACTGTTGATGATGTCCCTTCATTTATAATTCCCATGTCTAGTTTTACTAGGTTATTGATCAAAGGATCTCTTTGAATCCTCATAATGGACAGAACAACTGGGTCTTTCCTGCTTAATGCATCAACGACTTTGTTTGCTCTTCCAGGATGATAATTAATTAAACAATCAAAGTCTTTAATGAGTTCCAACCATCTCCTTTGTCTCATGTTCTATTCATTTTGTGTGAAACTATACTTCAAACTTTGATGGTCTGTTTATATATCACATTTCTCCCCATAATGATAGTGCCTCCATATCTTTAGAGCAAAAACGACCGCCGCCCACTCCAAATCATGTGTAAGATAGTTCTTCTCATGAGTCTTCAACTATCGAGATGCATAAGCAATGAACTTGTCATTTTTCATGAGGATACACCCAACTCCTTTCAATGATGCATCAGTAAAAATAATGAATCCTTCACCACTTGATGGCAGAGTTAACAAAGGTGTAGAAACCAATCTCTAATTCACCTCTAGGAAACATTCCCCACAATCCTTTGTCTAGATGATCTTTAACCCTTTTCGAGTTAACTTGGTTAATGGATTAGAAAGTCGTGAATTTATTTTCACAAACCTCCTATAATATCCCATTTATCTAAGGAAACTATGAATCTCAGTTATTTTTGTAGGCTGAGGCCACTCCTCTACAACTTTTGTCTTTTTAGGGTCAACTGTGATTCCTTCATTGGTAATAATGTTCCCCATGACCTCAACTTATTGTAACCAGAATTAACATTTACTGAACTTTCCAATAAGTATCTTATTCTGTAGAGTTTTTAAAATATCCCTTAGATGATCCTCATGCTCCTCACATCTTTTGGAATATATCAGAATATAATCAATACAAACAACCACAAAGTTATCATGGTAGTCTTTAAAGAATATATTCATGAAATCCATAAAAATAGTAGGTTCATTAGTCAGTCCTAAAGGAATAACAACAAACCCATAATTCCCATATCTTGATCAGAAGGCATTTTTTGAATTATCTTCTTTCTTCACCCTCAATTGATGATAAACAAATCAAAGATCAATATTAGAGAAGAATTGAGCTCGGCGAAGTTGGATAAATAAGTCAAAAATTCTTGGAAGAGGGTATTTGTTCTTTACTATGATTCTGTTCAATTCCTTATAATCAATGCATAGCCTCATCGATCCATCCTTCTTATTTACAGAGAGAATAGGTGTTACCCTAGGAGACACACTCTATCGGATAAACCCCTTCTCCAAAAGATCTTGGATTTGTTTCTTTAATTCCTTCAGCTCCACATTTTCCATCTTATATGGGGTCTTTTATATTGGATGAGATCCAGGTATGAGTTCTGTAGAGAACTCTACCTATCTTTCTGGGGGAGGTCCAGGAAACTCCTCAGGAAATACGTCAATGTATTCCTAGTAAATGGGTACATTTTCTATCCTTAACTCTCATTACCTTCTTCTTCTTCACTAATCAATTCCATAAAAAATGATATAGGAGGTTCTTCTAGAGAAATATCAGGATGACATATCCCTCTTTTGAAGATAACTATAGGTTTTCCATTCAAGACTACTGATATTTACTTACTTCTGCATTTTATCATAGCATTTGAATTTGAGATCCAGTCCATCCCTAGTATAATATCGAATTCCATCATGGGAATGACTATTATATTTTCGAAAATATTTTTCTCACTAAAGTAAATACTAGAGTTTATAAACACTGATGATGGTTGGATAATCCCACCAGGGGTCTTGAGTGATAACTCTACTATTAGAAATCCAGGGGTTGATTCTAAATTCTTTCCAAACATGGAGGAAATATAAGAATGCATAGATCCAAAATAAAATAAAGTACTTGCTAGGATTTAGAGAACAAAAAGAGTACCTGCTACCACATCATTTGGAGCTTCAACTTCAGCTGTTATGATAACAAAATCACAACCTTTCTCCCTTGGCCTTTGTTGAGGCTGATGGTGGTTCCCCTCCACTACCCTTGGATTTGGACAGTGATTGTAAAAGTGCCCAAGTTATCCACACTTAAAACATTTGACATCAGGTTGGGCCTACACCATCTTCCCCTTGTTGTTAGTGTTTGGAATTTGATGTTTCACCTCACTATGAATATTCCTCGCAATATGGATATCTCTTCCACATTTTTATCATTTACCACTCCCGAGCAGGGAGTTCCCTGTATTCTTCTTCCCACATTTATTACACGTTGGACATTGCACTTTCTTGCCTCCTCTTCCCTAATCAAAAGTCCTCCCTATACTGGGCTCCATCAATCTCTTTTTGTCACTTGATTTATTAGACCATTGCATCTCACCAAACTCCAGTTCTACTTTCATCTCACTCCACATGATCTCCTTATAGCTATCATAGTATCGGTTGGCTAGATTATTCCACAGATGAGGTCTAAGCCCACCGAAGAATCTATCAACCTTAACATTTGAATCCATGAAAATGATAGCGGTATATCATGAAAGTCGGGTGAATTTCACCTCATATATTCCAATAGATTTGTTCTCCTTATAATTTATCTTGAGAAACTCCTTCCCCATTCTTGTTCTCATGGATCGAGGGGAATACTTACTGAAAAAAACCCCTCTGAACTCTTCCCACTCCATAGATTCAACCTCTACTCTTTTACTCGTGTTTTTAATCAGATCCTACCACTGATCAACTTATTCTTCTAGGCGATAGACACCCAGGGTGACCTTCTCTTGCTCCGAATAGCAGAGCACAGAAAAGATATTCTTGATATAGCTGATCCACTACTCAGCAATCAATGGGTTAGTCGATCCACTGATGGTTGGTGGTCATTGACGCATAAAGGGCTCACCAGAATTTTGTTGCCTTCGTAGTGAGATCGGTCTCTCATCTTGATTAATTTTATTTCCTATAACATGAGTCAGTAGGTTCATCATTCGCATGAATGTTTCCATTCTAGCTTCCATCGGAGGGCCATCAGCGCATGGCCCATTGCGGTCACCATTTGCACAGTTCCTAATATTTATGGCCATTTATAAAACATTAATACCTTAATGAGAAACTTATTTCATTTACAAATATTTTAAATATAAAGGATTTATGTCTTAAAACTTCTTTAAACAATTACATTTATCTATAAATCCTTCACAATGATTCATAAAAAGCTTATGATTAACCAAACATATCCCCCAGGTGTGTCATAACCAAGAGTGCAGCAAGGCCTATTGTCATGTACCAGGATTCCCCCGGTTAAGCCTGAAACTCCTTATCGGAGTTTTCTTACCTAGGTACCTCTGTGCCAGAGCCGCCTTTACCTACTCTTATCCAGACAGGGATGTATTTTCTTGATAACCCACTTACTTAATACACACCAAAATACCAGGATGTTTTCCTATATATAAACTTTTCTATAGGATTATTCCTAATGATTTCATAGACTAATTTCCATAAATAACTAAACTATCCTTTGATACCAACTATGGCATCTCGCCTTTTTATTACATAACTTTTCATTACATTTTACAAATAGAAGATCTTTAATGTCTAGTGTCTTGGAAATAAGGAACATAATAAATGAAAACAACATAAAACATTCTTCTAAACCACTCGTAAGGCTTCATCATAGGATCATCGTATGTAAAATTACTACATCTCATATTCTGGAGACATGCATTAACGAAAAGGGTGATCAGAAGGCTCCGTAAGGAAAACAAGTGAAACAGTTAACATGTTATCTAGGGAAATATTAATAAGAACATGAAAAATATCATAAAGGCATGATAAATTGAAGTATATGAATATAATAATGAAAAAAACATGAAACATAACTTGAATATGTGGCTAAAACATTTAATTTAGACATTCATGAACATATCACAAAGGTTCATCCCAAAGGTGTCATAAAATTTACCAAGGTTATTCACCAAGGTATCGTGAAACTTGTCATCTCTAGAGATTAATTCGTTACTCAATGCATTGGAGCGCTATCAGGGTGAACCCTTAATATGTCATTACTTCCATGTGATACACAGAGATCATAATCAAAAATTTCTTAAATAACTAATAGTGAATAAATGAAATGGGTTTCATTTCAAAATCGTGATGTTTAAAAGTTCTTCAAAATAATATCATTATATCATTTATAACCCATGGAAAGGGTGTGAGGGTTATGTGTATGTCCATTCTAGAATAAAATATATCCTTTTTATATATTAATGAACACCCCTAGAAACGAAATAGGTCTGGTTATTTACATAATAAACAAATTAATTTCTTGAGAGAAAGAGATATAAATTTTTAGATGAAATTTCTTCAGCATAACATCTATATAACATGGTTTTTGAAAATAATAAAAAGAGAGGGTACAATGGTAACCCACTCATAAATATCTCATATTAAAATATAAATACAGAATAAGATGGATATAAGAACATGTTAAGGATATTTGAATGACATACCACAAGAAAACTAAACAAGAAAGGAAAGAGAAGATGCGATTTTTTACGAAAAAATCGGCAGCCTAACGACGTCACTTAAAAATTCCGAAAACCAATTGATGAGAGCGGAAAGGGTCTCTAAAAAATTAGACATAAAATAGATAATAATGAGAACATATAAGAACATACCCTCAACATAAAGAGATGGAAACTATAAGACACAACATAAAGGAATTCATTACTTAAAAGAGGAGGGTGAAAGGATCCCTTACCTTGAAGAGTAACTTCGAATGCTTGAAGGTCAGGACCTTGGGAGGCTTGAGGGAACCTTCGGAGGAATCCATGGGAGGTAAGGAGACCCGAAATTAATTGTGGATGATTTTTAAATGAAATTAATGAGCGAAGTGGCTTCGTATTTATAGGAAAAGTGAGTGAATAAATTTTTAATTTCCAAGGGACACCTCATCGGTGGTATTTGCAAAACTATGGGTTTGCCCATTGTATTTTCCCATGGTATTTGCCACATGGGACACCTGATAGCATATCTCAATATTCATAAGTCGACTAGAATTCTTACATCATTATTACATCATTAATGATGTCATTAATCACCTGATACTCAAAACTGCATTTTTACTATTCACCGATAATTCAACTAATTTAGAAAAATCCCAAAAATTCACCCCAACCTAATATCGATGCACTGAATTCAAAAATAAATTAAATTTTATGAAATTAATTTTCTAAATTTTTATAATGTAATTTTTAAATAAAATTTTTATTTATTCTAAAAATACACCTTTAAAACTATAACTCATTTTGTAACACCATAAAAAAGTAATCAATGTCCCATAAAAATATTTTATACCCATAAGAAAATAAATTAACAATTTATGATTAAATTTTAAGAAAATAGATTTACATTTTAAATTATTAAATAAATTATAAAATTTTAAATAAAATATTTATGGTGTACAAAAATACCAAAACATAAACTATGATAATTTTTTCACTTTTAAGAAGTCTAAAATTTATTTATACATTCATGGGTGAAGTTTCTATATTTTTGGTCAAATTACTATTCATTAATATTCATATGGGTATGTTACTATTCATAATTTACTATTCACTAAAAACCAAGTTGATCTTATTAGACTATAAATTTCTCACTGATCACAACTGTAGAAGGCCTTTTTTGAAAATCATTTCACATTATTAATTATTTAATGAATACAAAAATATTTTGAAATACCCTTTTTCCAAAATTCATCAATAATACACATCCTATATTTATCCGAATATTTGAAATTCACAAACTTTTCCATAAAAAGAAATAACAATGTTATTTATATAAAAGGATTACAAAAAGTAGCTAAGGTCTCGTTACATAGCCCCTTATAACACTAGAATAGGACCTAAGTGTAAGGTGTTCTATGGGGATATAATCATGGGGTGGCTCAGAAAATATTGCCCAAGCAGTGATTTCTATCATCTTGAACTTTTCCCATAGGCGATTATGCTAAATCTTCATATGTTGAAGTCCGGCTTGGGCTTGATCTAGAGAAAATCCCAATGATGTTACCTCCTTCCCAAGCTCCGACCGATGGGCTTCATATGGCTCGAGTCTATTAGATGAGGTCATTCAATCTTCTTTTTTGAATTAATTAACCAAGATGTCCGTATTTATAAAAACACAACATTAAGATTATAGTTTCCAACGGTCATATTGACCAAGGGTCATATAACTGTTGAAACCCAACAGTCTCATTTTAATTATACCAACTTCATTAATTAAAAGATATAGTGTTTTTGAGTATAAAATAAAATGACACACAAAATTAGGAAACAAATATAATCAAAAAGTTTTGTTCATTACATTACCAATATTCCATCATTCCTTATAAGATTCCTTAGATGTCCTATGAAAACGTCTGTCATAACATCATCCCACTTACACATAGGAATAGGTGTAGGTTACATGACTCCTCTATAATGTTGTCTCTCTGCCATCACTTATTTATAAACTAGAGACATTTACACGTTGTCCACAATATCTCACTTCATGTTATCCCACCAAAAATTTCCTTTAGATCTCTATATGTCTTTGGGATACAAGAGTGTATAGATCAATTCCATCTATAAGCATCATCTAATAGTTCTTTGTTATCTCAGGTACTAATGGAGCACATAACCTCTTTTTAAATTTCAGAACTCCTTACTCCAAAAAGAATACTTTCAATCTTCCATTCTTAAAAACTTTAATTCTCTTTCGTATATTCTCATCATCAAATTGATATATTTTTATCTTCTCTATTAAATATGGTTTAGAAATCATTTGAAAATAGAATGATGTTTCATCTTCATTAATAATTCCTATATCTATATTTACTAGATCCATGAATATAGTATCTCTCTCAAAAATATTTTGGGTAACAAGTACATGATCTTCCCTAATTAATGCATCATCCAAATTTTTTCCATTTCTGGGTGGTAGTGTACTGAACAATCTGAATCTTTGAGTAACTCAGGGAATATCCTTTGCCTCATGTAGAGTTATTTCTGTTTAAAATTGTAATTCAAACTCTTGGTATCTATAAATATCTCACATATTTTACCTTAGAGATAGTGTATCTATATTTTTAGAGCAATGATTATGGATACTAACTCAAGATAATGAGTTGGATAATTTTGTTCCGGAGGCATCAACTGCCATGATGAATAAGAAATAAATTTATAATTTTTCATATGGAAACAACCCAATCCATTCTTTGATGTGCCACAATATATCATAAACCCATCATTTAAAGATAGAAGATTCGGAATTGGAGCAATGAGAAATATTATTTTCAACTACTCAAAACATTCTATACATTATTCTATCCGTATGAACTTAACCCATTTATATGTTAGACTTGTTATTGGGTTATCCAATCAGGAAACATTCTATAGGAAATCCCAATAGTAACCTACTATGCAAATAAAACTATGTACATCGATTATATTTGTTGGATTAGGCCATTCTGGGATTTCCTTTGTCTTCACGAAATCAACTGAGATTCCATTATTTAAGAAAATATGGCCAAGAAAAGAGAATGGTTGAATCTACAATACAAAATTACTAATATTACCATACAAGTCTTTTCTTTATAATAGTATCAAAAACAACTCACAACCGGTTCTCATTTTCCTCATTGGTTTTGGAATATATCAAAATGTCATCAATAAATACCAAAAACAATCCTCCTGACATTCCTTGAAAACACTATTCATTAGGTCCATGAAAATGGAAGGAGAATTAGTCAATCCAAATGGAATTACTATAAACTCGTAATGCCCATACCTAGTTAGAAATGTTTTATTATAGAATATCTTCATTTCTTATATGAAACTGATGACATCTACAGTGAATGTCAATATTTGAAAAATATTGAGCTCTGTGAAGTTGATCAAATTGATCATAGATGATTGGAAGTGGATACCTGTTATTTATTTTAATATCATTGATTTCTCTATAATGAATTCACATCCTCATTGATCTATATTTCTTATTGTAAAAGAAAATAGGGGCTCCCCATGGAGAAAAACTAGGGAAAATAAATTCTTTGTCACTCAATTCCTCTAGTTGTTTCTTTATCTCTATTAATTCTATAGTGGCTATTCTATAAGGAGTATTTGATATAGGTCTTGAACTGGTAATTATATTAATTGAAAATTCAACTTTCTTCCCTGGATGATGTCAATGTAAATCCTCTAAAAATAAATTAATGTATTCTTGCACAATAGGTACATCATGAATATGAAGATCCAAAGATGATGTTTTCTCTTCCACCCGAATAATTTCATTTAGAAGAGCTATAGAAGGTGGATCAAGATAAAATCTAGATGATTAACTTTATTCTCTAAAGATAAGGGATTATACATCAATTTAAAAACAATTAATTTCCCTCTTCTAGAAATATATTTTCACAACATAGTTTAAAATCCAATTCATACTGAGAATTATGTCAAATGAAATCTTATGTATGATGATAAGGTCAGCAACTAAAGTATGTTTATGCCTCAAAAAGGTTGTGTACTAATACATATTTGTTGGGATGATACTTCTATTAGGAGTTTTGACTGATAACTCCTTTATTAAATCAAATTGTAAATGTTTGATAATATTTGAAAACTAGTAAGATATATAAGAATTCAATGATCTATAATAAAATAAAGCAATGGTTAAATTTGAGGAAACGATTAAAGTACCTTCTACCACATTATTAGGAACATCAATCTCCACATTTGTGATTGTCTAAGCTTTCCCTTTCTCTCATAACCTTCTCTGAAGAAATTTCCCTTGAAGTTTAGTACACTCATTTTCATAGTGTCCCATATCCCTATAATTTAAGCATTGAACATCATTGATTTCTCTCTTCCACTGGAATTCATTAGATAGGTGACCCTTTTCTCCAAACATATAACAAACTCCCATGCCTTTCCAACAATTTCTAGATTTTTCATTCCACAAATCCTGCATAATGTTAATTTCATCCTTCCTTAATTCTTCATTGTAGATTCAACTTTTCCATGATTATTAGAAGACCTATTCTTCACATTATTTACCCTGAACAATTCAGATCTAGAAAATTATTTCTCTATTTTGATGGCACTTAATACTATTTCATCATATGATGAAAATGATTGGTAAGCCAGTTAACTTAAAAGGAATAGGTTAAAACACATAAAGAAATGATCAATGTTGTCTTTTGATTCACATATGTATTCTAAATCATGGCTGGCTAGTCTTGTGAAAGTAGCCTCATACTCCACAACACTCTCTTTTTTCCTTTGTTTCAAGCAATGAAATTTTCTCTTCATTTTATTCCATTTCACATGAGGGTAATATTTGTCAAATAATTCTTATTTAAATTTTCTCCATTATATATATTCAATTTCATCTTCTTCTCTGGTGTTTTGGATCAAGGACCACCGTTGATTTGAATCACCCTTGAGACAATATACAACGAGTACTACCTTTTAATTTTCATGGCATCTTAATTCCATAAATATATTTCCAAGGGACTTTATCCACTTCTTTGTTACCACTGTATTATTAGTCCAAATAAAATATGGGGGCATCTACCATATTAAATGAATGAAAATAGGTGTAGCATGGTAATTCATCACTACCTGAGTAAGTTTCCCTAATACGGTTATGATCTGCTCAGCTCCAACACTAAAAATCATGACTTGCTCAGTGGGAAAATCCCTTCATTGTCAGAAGGTATTTATTCCCTTTCTTCAATTAGGCACCATCACTAAAAAATGTCATACACTAAATTAGGTTATAAATAATAATGCATAATTTCAAACTAGAAAAACATGTAAAATTACTTAAAAATTTATGCACATAAAATATCGTAATCATAAACATGATTTCTATTTAGTTTTAAATTCTTCATAATGATTTGTAGATAAAATTTAAATTATCTAAATCATATCCCTCTAGTGTTTCAAACCAAGTTCTTAGTAAGGCCCATTTTCATGTACCAAGTTACCATGAGTCAAGCCCAGAACACCTTGTTAGAGTTGTTATTCTTAGGAACATCTGTTCCAGAACCATTTCTACATATAGTATCTAGACTGGGATGTGTTGTAGGAATACACTCATGATATCTACCTTATAAAAATTCTAAGATAATATTATATTCTTATCCTCAAGGTCTATATTGGGATTATTATCCCTAATCTATGTTTTCTAAATCTAGTTCCCAAGGTTTCTACTATACTTCCTCTAATAGAAACTGTAACACCTCGACCCCAGAAACCCAGAGCTGGTGCATTATTTTATTACATTGGCATGATTAAATAGAATAAAATATTGAAGGAATCGTCAGTTTTTAGTCATGGTGAAACAAGATACATAAATCAAACACATTTTACATTGTGAGAAGAAAACAACATATAATACATAACAAAAGCTAATAAACTTCATCCTTAAAAACTCAATAATTGATATCTTCTTCATAACTTGGGGAAGGAAAAAAAATTAATGGGTTGTGATCAAATGATCAGTAAGGGTTACATAAAGGGGAATCATGAAACAATAATAATTGAATCATAATCAATTAGACATAATCATCATGGCTTGGTAAATACTGAAAAACACAAGCCATCAATAAACTGAGAATGAATTTTCATCCATAGATTTCTTTCATAGTGAAAATATCATGGAGAGTAAAAATTGAGTTCTGATTAAAGAGAATTATTATTAATTTCACATTGTGTATATAGAACATGAACCATCATACCATTGAGATGGTTTATTTCTTTGGGTAGAAACCCATTTGAATATGTTTTAGAAACAAACTCAATGAGTATGTCGCTGACTATTTTGTCTCATGAGACCTGTCGATGCATTGAGAGGCTATAAGGGGCCCCATACATCATTGAAAGTCCAAATAAATCTTATAAAAAAATTTAAATCCAAAATAATTTTCTTTATAAATTTCTATATTGATTTAATGATATGAATTCATCAATACTTCTATAATTATAACAACATTCAAAATAAACACCGTATGAAAAATGTTATATGGGTAAGAAAATAATAAATTACAACATACGACAATATGGATATTTTATATGAATTTAATTTCAAATGAAAATTGATCAAAAAGGGGAAATAGATACCCCACACAAAAATTATTAGGTACACAATACCAAGTAAGTCTCAATGAAATAGAAATTGAGATGAAGTCCTTTACCACAACGTAATCAATCGAATCGCATGAAAAAAAATTAATAATCATTACATGGATCCCTAAATACCAGGAATATAAATAGAATAATTATATTATATATCTATTGTAAGAATACATACACCACATATTAGAAATATCTGGTGAACAATGGAAATCTTATGGAAATATAAGTGAGATGTGAAACGCCTTACCTTATGCCAGAATGTGTTCTTCATGTGATCGTAAAACCCTGATTAATAAAATTAATTAATTAAATCAGAACCTCAAATATATATTTATTTTATTTAGTTCAATTTTTTTAAGTTCATTTCGGTCCTTTCGGATGAGTTATAAGATACAAATGTATTGTTTGAGTGCATTTTTTTCCTTGGTTTTCACGATCGTCATACTTGTGTATGAGTATAGAAGTTCATGTGAAATGGATATAATTCACTAGAATTAAATTTATATATCATTAATGACCATAAAAAAGTTTAAATGGTTATATATATATAATTTGGTTACATTTTATGATGATGATTAATTAGAAATTTCATTTGATGATAATCATTTAGATTATTACGGTAGATATTGATCATAACGAACTCATTTTGCTATATCATTTAGTATTATGTAAATATGTTACATAAAAACATAAAAAGGGTAATTTTATAATTTTAAACATCTTTATCAACCATTAAAATGGACTCCTAAACATATTTGAAGAATAATTTGAAGAATGAAACTTCTTCATCCACAAAGGTTGTAAATTGGCACCTCTCGGACAATGATTTGTATTATAAGAGAAGGAGAGTAAGGATGTTGATAATGCTTATTAAATTAACATGATATAATTATGGTATATATATGATACAACAGATACCATGACCAATTGGATAGAGGAGCTTAGGAGATAATATGAAAATAAGATAAATGGAAATTAAATTAAATGAAAAACTAATAGGATTTACCTCTTGAAATAACCTCCTTGAAAACCTCCCTAAGGGAATGGTTTTTGGTATTTTCGAAACACCAAGGGCTACTATATATGGGTAGGGAGTAGGAAATAGTATTTGGGAATATATTTTATATGGTTCCAGTCTTAGAGGAGTGAGAAAAAGAGGGGGCGAGGGGTGGCTTTTATAGTGGTGGGGAGGAGCGATTTCTCAATATTTTATTCACTATTTTATTATTTTTCTCAATAAAAAAATAATATTGATTATTGTGACCAATAATTGTAATAATTACCTATGATTTCGAATAAATGGCCATTTACAATATCCATCACTCAAGAATTGGGATGAAATTCATTTATTTAAAATGTTTTGTAAATTACTGAATTTCTCTATTCACCAAAAATTCAAGTATTTCTGAAAAATCCTAAAAACTCACTCTAACTATATTTAAATGTATAGAATCCAAAAAAGAAATAAATTTTATGGAAATATGTTTCTAGATATGAAAATTTTATTTTTTAATTAAAATCACCATTTTCACGAAAAACATGTTTTTAACTTATAATTGATTTTATGATACCCTAAATTTTAATATAAGGTCTCATTAAATTATGCTAAAATCTAAGGATAAAAAATTTTGATTTAGGAATATGTTTTAAGAAAATTTATTTTCATTTAAATAGATTTATTAATTTTAAAATTGTAACTAAATAAACATTTCTCACAAAAATACAGACAATTAATTGTTAATTTTTAAAATATTCACTTTCATTTGTAAGGTGTCTAAATTTTATTTATAAATTCATCAGTTAGGTGAATATTCATAAGGGTTGTATTACTATTAATAAGGTCACATTACTATTCATAATGGTAATGTTACTATTCCTACGGGTAAGTTACTATTCACTAAAAATTATGTTGGTCCTATTGGACGCTAAATATCTAGTTGAACGCAATTGTGTATGTCCATTTTTTAAAATTAAAATCAAGAAAAGTGGAAAAATTAAGTTTAAACACTAGGATATAACTATCTCGTATAATAATGTTTTGTTTCACAGAACCTCAGTGTGGAATGCAATATAAGCTATATAATGAATTGAAATTATTTAAAAAGAAATATATTATAAAATCTTAGGGTGTTATACCTATGATGGGTTTTTTTCACTATCTTACAATGACATGGTTTTATATCATGTTTATTTATTCTTTTTTGCCAATTTTCAATCGAATTCAATGGAATACCATTTAAACCCAATCAAAATAATTTTTATGTATTTAAAAGTAACCAAAAATCTTCACATGTTTTATCCAAATGTATCCAATTTTGAATATAATAGATTTTTTGATTTAGATGTTAGTGGTTTCCATCTATAATAGATGATTAAAAGTGGGAATTTACAACTTCAATGAAAATATGTTATTGCATGGTGTTGTGTGTAGAAAAATCTGGTTTCTATTTTAATTACTGAAGTAGAATATATTTTCATTGGAAGTTATTACTCCCAAGTCATTTATTTAAAACATAATATTCTAGATAATGAATTAAATTATGACTATGTGCCTTTTATTTATGAAAAAAAAACAAGTGATATTTTTATTTCTAATAATACATTTCAACACTGTCACTTAAATCACATTCACCTTAGGCACAATTTTCTTAAAGATATTTTCCAAAAAGGAGATATCATGCTACAATTTTTATTCACTAATATTCAATAAGATAATATCTTTAGTAAACCCCATAGGTTTTATATTTTTTAATTTATTAATGGGTAGATATGAATGGAATGATTATAATTCATTCATTTAATTTTTTAATGAAGGATTAATTTTTCCTTTAATTTTCTCTATGATATTTGTTGGTTTATAATCCTTCTTTTTAGTCTTATTGAAAAAAAATATTTTAGTTATATCTTGAAGTGATTGGACTATATCATTCAAACTCATAGTTAAGTTTTTTTTTATTTTAAACATGATTTTCATGATTTTTTATGGCTCCATTATGATTTTAGAAGTATGCAGTCTTTTAGGGGGATCCAACACTTTTAAAACTGAAATTGTCCATGAGAGAGACTCATTTTAATATTAAAATTGATACTTTTAAATTATAAATAGCAATATTCATTTAAAGTAACATTTTTTGTGTATTTTTTGATTTTTAGAACACTATTTATAAATGTTGAAATCCTTTATGTTTTGATTTTTTTTAGTAAAATTATATTATAGAAATCTCAGCTTTATATTTCCCAAGAAATGGTGGTTTTTCCCTCACCAAATAAATTGTTGATGGTATTAATAATACTAAAAATCTATTTTGTTTAATAATTATAATTTTATTTATATATTTACTCATTTTTACCTTACCATCTTTAATGGGGTTTATGATAATTAAAATAAGGGGTAAGGTGATGTAATAAAAAATTGTATTTTTCTAAAACTATTTCATAATTATATTTATAAGTATTCAAAGGGGGGAGGGTTGATAATTCTAAATGTAGGTTTTATATTGTTTTGAAATTAAAAATACAAAAATAACTTTAACCATGGAAAATTAAATTTCAATGATGTTATTATAGTTCTTTAATATTTTTTATAATATTATATGGGGATGAAATTATGGAATAGGCATTAAAAATCACATTTAATTTTTTTAAAAGAAAATGGGGAGAAATTTTTCAAATAAAATCATTTTAATTAATTTAAAATAAAAAATGTCTTACAATATTGGAAATTTATTTCATGGATTAATTTCATTATAAATTTTTAAATTCTATTTGGTTGTATTATGTTCATAGGAATCATTCTTATATTCATATTTTAAATTTAATTAGTGTTTAAGATTGTCAAAAAGTGGATAATTTTTACCCCTCACTCTCTTAGGAAAATTTTAATGATAAAAACACATATTTTTTTTATAATGATTTATTTTGATAGATTTTAGTATATATATTTTAGGAATTTTTTCATTTATATTTTGGGCTAAACAGGGGTGCAAGAGGACCATGAGGATAATTTTTTGAGCCCCCCACATGTAGGCCCCAGCGATTACAAGGTGGGGTTCCACTGGATAGTCAGTGGTATCTGGACAAAACACCAGTTCTTTTCATGTTCTATCATAGATCCCATTATGGTATGGATAGAATGATGGTTATTCCTAGGTTTCATTGGCTATCTGATGGAACCCATAATGACAGAAAAATTAGCCACTGGTTGTGGACCTTGTATGGATTAATTTGACTTGTAAAAATTATATCCATCCAAGAAAACTTCAAAAATCATATTTAATCCATGGGAGGCTATAAATATGAAATGAAACAAGCCCCAATATTATATATTTGGTGTCTTTTATTAATATATTGACATAGATACAAGTGTTAAATCCCAAAGGACCGATCAGTTAGGTGGTCTTGGAAAATATATTGCATACATGAACCTTACATTAAAATTAAAAACATAAAATAGAACATAGATAATACTTTAAAAACTCCATTATACATATATATTAACCCTTCATATCAGTCATAATACAAATATTCGCATCTGGGGAAAATAAACATATGAAAGGGGTGATCCCATATGCTTATTAAGGGTAAATGTATGGCAGAAGATATGAGTAAACATAGAATAAAATATATGTAAAGGTAAATAATGGAAACCTATTCCATTTAAATAATCACTTTTTCTAGGAAACATAACCATGGATATTCAAACTAAAAAATAATCAAATGGAATAATAATAATGACCGAATGCGTAATGTTGGATGTCTAAACTATCAATATCTATTCTTAAGATATTTAATATCAAGTTCTTTCCTTATGAAAGTTTAAGTCTATGGGAATAAACATGTCTGATTTGTTTCAATATCTATCTTCTTAAAAATATGACACTACTTGGAAACAAATTTGAATGGGTTTTTCACCAACTGACTTCATCTCATGAGTCCTACCAATGCATCGAGGGGCTATAAAGGGAATTTCTAATCACTTACAAAGTACAATTCATTCCTCACATGAGAAAACAAATAACTTAACCATTTCTATTGAAACACTAACATACAAAATGTTAATACTTTAACCATAATTCATGAATGGTATCAAAATAGCATACACATAGTCAAACTGATCATAAACCATTTAAAAAAATATGGTATATTGTATCATTAGATATCAACCAAAATCAATCATAATCTTAAACAAAGTATGTTTACATGGTTGAAAATACTCTAATAAAATCATTAAAAATATGTTGAGAGAAATACCCCCTTTTACTTTGAAATTATTTATTTAAAATTCATGCATTTATAAAACAAAAAAATATTTAAAATAAATTTGTGAACATTTAAAGTAAGAATAAAAATATCAAAGATACATGATTGTGGTAAAATATTATCACTCCATATATTTTATAAATAAAACTTATTTTTATTTTTTTTGTTGAAAAAGTCATAAAATATTTCATTTGGAAAATGAAAAAAAGTTTCCTTTCAAACAGTTTTATTAAAATTCAAACATTGGATAATGTTACAACCAATATTATATAGATTATTGTATTCATGGTGTTTTATTTTTTTCAATTATGTTTTAGAATAAAATGATGTTTTAGAAGAAAGTTAAATCAACTCACTTTGTATTTGAATCAAAATGAACATCGTTTTCATGGAATTGGACATACATTTCTTGAAAAGTTTGATTGTATTGGGGAATAATAATGATTTATGTAAATGTTCATTGGGTTCACACTAAATTTTGTTTGAATGTTCTGATCATAATGAGAATAATTTCATTCTATATAACTATGATATAAATGTGATCATTCCTTACTGATCATGGAGTTCTCAAAAATTACAAGTATTCTGAAAACATGTGATGCAATCTTGGTGAATGGATGGACTGAAAGAGAGGCCTCCAATCATATTCAGATTTATCGGATCAAGATGGAAAGTAAATAAAAAGGTATTGGAGATCATAATCACTTTGATGATTATCATTCTAATCATAATCATCTATATCATATTTAGGTCAGTTTTATTGTGGACAATCATATTCAATCTATAATGTAAATAAATATGTTGCTCAGAAAGTAAGAAGATACTACAAAGTAAGGGAAGTTAAAAAATAATCCAATGTGAGACTCATGATTCTAAAATTTTTATCAAATATATTTAAAATCACAAAAAAAATTGATACAAGAAGATGTATTTTATTGAAGGAAGTTTCTAATGTTGAAGATACTGAAACCGATCCATCATGGGAAATAATGTTTCATTTTCTTTAAACACCATAAAGGATGTTAATAGAACATTTAAATGGTTTAAAACATATTTTCATTTTAATTTCATTATCCCTATTATGTTCTAGAACTAAAAATTATAAATAAAACTAAATGATAAAACAAAACGAGTTCGTTGTGATTGAAAAACAACCAAAATAAACCAAAAACAATAATTATTAACTTTTATCTAATGATTCATCCTTTTGGTATATAACCAAATTGTTTATAAGATCATTTGAAATTCTTTAATATCATTAATAATATAAAATAACAATTTTTGATATTTATCCTCATTTTAGATGAACTTCCATTCATGTATTCAAGTGAACCGATCATGAAAACCATATAAATAAATGCTCTTAAATTATGAAAAGAAACTCTATAACTCATGGAAAGGTCCATGAATGAACATAATAAAACCATAATTAACCATATTCAATTATAAATGGTTCTATAATTGTTAATTAATGAATATGATTTTATTATATCAAATATTAACATGAATGAAGCATTCAGACATAATGTATTGGGAATTCTCGAACCCAACACTCTTTCTTTTGGGTTTCCCTCTTTCACACAATTTTCAATATGGATATAACTTATATAAAATTTCTTCATATTTATATGAAATTTTATTGGATATACATGTTTTATACATGATTTTATGAGAAACCCAATGTTATCCAAGAGAGCTCTTCTTTTAAAAAACACACCTTTTACTCTTGAGATTGTTTCTTCTTTACTCAAGGTTGACGATTCTTATATCAAGTATGTGATTACCTCTTTAATTTGGGAACCCAAATTTTATTAATTTATTATTTATGAAATTAAACTCATTCCTTTGTATATTTTATTATATTTTTAGTATTGATATATATTCTATGTGGAAAGATTGATAATTTAATTTTATAATGTGATGGGTGCGCCCGTAATTATATAGTACAATATAAATATTATGATGTGATGGGTATACTCGGAATTATATAGAAATCCAATTAATTGTTTAATATTAAGAACCTCATGATATAATGTGAAATATGTTTGAACATGCTTCTATATTTTACCACACCTATGTGTAGTAGTTGACTATTATGACATGATGTTTCATTTTTATGCATTTCCACATTCCAATATTTTTCCTAATGATTCATCTCATTATTATGATTATATGCCAATGTAATAATGATATTTATTATTATCACGCCATGTAATATTGTTTCATATTCTTATCTATCCTCTTACTATGATTTTATATCACCCCTCATTTAAGTATATCCTTTGGTGACTACATGTGTTAATGATAATTCAATGGGCCATAAGAAGGTAGAGAATAAATAATTAAATAAAATTTTATGGTTTATTTTGTAAAAATGTTATATGGTCCATGTTTTCCCAAGATACCAAACCTTTGGATCCTGGTAATTAATTCTTTAAAGGTTTATATAATTATAATTTTGTTATAGTGTTGTAAGAAAAAGAAGGGTCTCTATACTTAAGCTCATCATTTTGGAAATTTTATAACTAAAAGTAATAGTTTGAAGTTATAATTTCCCTAGTCTCATTTCAAAATCATTAAATTAATTTTGGTGTTTTATTTATGCCTAAAACAAAGGTAAATTAACTAAAATATAGGTTGGTTTAGTTCTTTGTGTGTTTGAATATTCAAAACTATTATAAGGGATCACTTCTTCCACGATTTATCAATACTAGGGGGAAGGATCCTTCTTTAGAAATAAACTTTTGCCTCACTCATCCAAATTCACCTATGGAGACCCATTATAATAATTTATAAGTTTCAATCAATTTACATTTCTTTTCATACCATCTCACCCTAGTAACATTATGGAAACACTTCACCTGTGAATCACTAGGGTTAAGCATCTAGATCTTCCACACTAGAGTGAAAACTCTTACATTATATCATAGGGGTAAAGCCAGTTTCTTCCGCTCACTATGGTGAGGTCCCTTGTTCCCTCTAACTTAGGAGAACCACTATCTTCTTCTCATATACTGATTTACTATCCATACTCATGTCACATTGGTAAATAACCTATTTTCCGGAGTCTGCTACTTGGAAATCCAATTATCAATGACTCCCTTGAAGCCTCCAAATGAACAGAATCACGACATGTACACTAGCATGTACCGCATAAGTCTCAAATCCACTAAAAAAATTAGGATCATGAATTATAATATAGAATAGGTATAACCCTTAGGGGAATAACAAACATGGATTACCTTTTAACTCAAGGCCCTATCCAAAATATATTGGAGAGGTCTCTGCTATCTCATTAATGGATTTCTTATCTACTTAATGATCCATGGAATACCAAAAGGGTATATCTAATGCATAACCCCAAAATATAATCCATCAAGGGGAATATTCCATTCATGGAATCCCCCTATGATAACTTCTCTAGTCTTTCATAATGGATTTCATATTCATCATATCTCAATTTCCCTCGCCATCTATCTACAGGGTGTAAGACTTGAGGATGGGCACCCTATTCAGGTATAAGTCACAACAATGTTCTTGTTGGAAATACCGTCAATGAGAAAAGGATATCCATAAAGGGAATATGTAATTCAGAAGACATATTAAAATCTAATTTTTCACTGTCATATAATTTTTTTGAGATTCTATGATCTCTTTTTTCTCACAAACATCATTCCTTGGGTGGGGATAAAGTTCTGAGTTGATCATTCCATTAGGAAAATTAATGGTCCTTGTATTTTGTTGAAGCCTTGATTGTCTATTCTAGTGAAGATCATTATGCCTAATCCCTACTGAACCTTCTATTTTCACATATTTCATGACATTAAAATACCTATATTATGACATTGAACTATGTGTTCAATAAATTATTACATCACATTAAACATTGTGGTATGGTCCTATAACATGATCATAAATTTTGTATCTCAAACAACATGATCTTTGATTCTTATTAACTAATATACAAAGTACTCCCCCAAAATGTTTAATCCCAACATCTTAGACCTTCCAAATCCACCGTTGTGAGGATATATTCTTCATTAATCCATTTACATCCTTTCTCACCATGTCATATTTATAAATTTTCAGATGTCCCTTAATCGAATCATACTCCCAATGAAATTTTTCCCCCATTCCTAAATATCCACATTTCATCCATTCATTATCATATCATTCTATTTTGGATATTTTTCAAAAAACATCCCTCAATTCATTCTCTCCATGTTTTTTTGTTTGTTGAAAAAACAGATTCTTGTGAATGTGTATGGTTGGTGTATTCCAAAATAGGTGTTTAAGGTGGTGTGATTTCCTGGTGCTTTAGAAATTTTTAATGTAATTCCCCGACCTAGTTACCCAGAGTTGGTAAATTATTACATAACATTGGCATGATCACAAGGAAATCATGTCTTGAAAGACTGATCAGTTTAGTATTATTGGAAACAAGATTCATACACGAGTTCAACTTTACAACATGAAAAGAAATACAATGCTAATTTATTCCACTGGAAACATCCAAGACTCCTAAATAATTCCTGCATGTCATTCATAACTAGCTTCTTCATATCCTGGGAAAATAAAACATAAGAAATGGGTGGGCTCAAACGCTCAGTAAAGGTAAGTAATACAACTGAAAATGACATAAATATAAAGCATTGTAAATAATTGAAAGCACATTCCTTTCCCAATAATAAACATGAATACTTTTATGGAAAGAATATGAGATGAGTAAATAATTCCATAATAAAACATAATCATGGGTATTCTACTAGTCGAATGACCACATGAACCATCAATATTATTTCCATAATGAGGGAATGTATAATGACGGACATTATGAAACATTTTGTCAAGGCCTCAGCCAAGACGTCTAAAAATTATTAAGGCCTCAACCAAAACCATAAATCAAATTGGGAAATGGACTCATCCAATTCCACATCTAGTTGTCTCATGAGACCTACCAATGCATCGAGGAGCTATAGCAGGCTCCACCCATCACTTAATAAGTCCAATACATTCCTCATATGAAAAGGTTTAAACATATCATAAACATTCTTATTAAAACTAGCATATGAAATGTCAATACTTTAACCATAAATCATGAATGGTATAAAAATAGAACATCCATAGTCAAACATATCACAAAACCTTCAATACAATATGGAAGTTTTGTATCATAATAAATCAACTCAAAATAAACATTAAATCCCTCAAAAGATGTTGACATAGATGAAATCAAAACCATTTGTAGATAAATATCTCTTTCTATTTTGAAATCATTTAAGTGTCACATAATTATAAAATAAAACATTTACTTTGAAAATATTCTTATAATCTTGTAAGCGAAGCATTAACGAGTTTATAATGGTAGAAAATAGTCGCACCCTCGATATAAGTTAAAAAAAGACATTCCTACCTTAATTTTGTCAAAA
This sequence comes from Viscum album, assembly GCA_963277665.1. Taxonomy (NCBI): domain Eukaryota; kingdom Viridiplantae; phylum Streptophyta; class Magnoliopsida; order Santalales; family Viscaceae; genus Viscum; species Viscum album. Next base: position 1,421,829,717 of record OY728140.1, on the reverse strand, counting down.
ATGTTAAAAATGACCTTGTTTGGAAAATGATGGAAATATTCCTTTATAAACATATTATAAATAGTCAACAAGGGTATAAATGACTTTAACCAATATTTTACAAAATAGTAAGAATGTTTTGAAATACATTTTTAAGAAACATGGATGTGGATGATAAAGAGGTCCGAGTAGATAATTACGTATACGCAACCTCGGATAATGAAGAGATTGTGAAATAAACCCTTACCTTATACTTTTCCTTGTTCGAGGGAAGTTTAACCTCCTATATAATAGTCAAATAATTGTTATTAAATTATAAAAGAATCATATACATAAATATGATATCATATATTATCTTTTAATATTGCTTTGTTAATAATATTTTAGTATTATCGTTGTTCTGGGTGTTCATTTACTCGTTTTCTTTTATATGTTTTGTTACATAAGCGATGTTTTTATTCATAGACTGTATATTATTCATATATATAAGGATATCAAGTCCTAAAACATTATTTTTAATCATAAAATTAAATTATTCCTGAATGGATACGATGGGGAATGAATTTCGTCGCATTCGTGGAGACAGTAGTCAGTACGTACGTACGAACGCTACTTCCATTTCGTTTTTCATTTTAAAAGGAATCAAAACCAAATGATATATAGGTATATTATTATTACATTAGAATACAATATCTTATATATGTTACTTATATTCATTAACACCATCCATTATACGTTCCATGAATGGTATGAACGAGTCATATCACTTTGAAGGGGCGGTAGTCCGCACTTCCTCAAATGAAATTATCGTATATATATACAACATGAAATGAATAATGGTATGATATAAAATGGAATTACATAACCTTATATATAAAATAAATATCATTAATATCATATTTAATTATAGTGCCATCATAATGGACACCATGAGAGGTGGTAGGAGATAATTGAACAATCATCGTTTTGTGAGGCGTTTTGTTTCCATCCACAGAAACATTATGTTATTCAACCATTTTATGGAGGTGTGTGAAAGTGTAGTTTGAATACATATCATAATAATATCCTATTATATTTGTTATACTGGTTTTTTTACAAAAGAAAAGATTTTAGGGGTTGCAGAATTAAAATAAAAGAATAGAAGCTAAGAGAAATCGTTACCTTTAATTTGGGTAACTCCCTTTGGTTGGAACCAAAAAGGACTCTTGAAGTGCCTTCTGCCTAAGGTAAGGATTCTAGGAGGAGTAGAGGGATGTAGGGAGATTAATTGGGTAGATTTTGGACGATCCAAAAGGCTTTAGAGGTGTGAGGAATTGGTTAAAAGTGGTGTCCTTTTATAAGGGGGGGGAGGGGCTCTTTAGGAAAGATTGAAAATATTATTTTATTATAAAATGATATTCGGTTTCTAAAGGTCCAAAACTCATTAAAGATGAAGAAAATATGACTCAAGATCTAAATGAAATCATCCCATAAGAATCGGACAGGTTTTTTGTATTATTTTAGTCTTTATAATATTATTTATTTAAATCATTTATTAATGATGTAAACACTACATCATTATTGTGTCATAAATAATTTAGTTTATTAGAAGTATAAAAATTATAAAAAAATACGATGATGTAGGAAATATTTTTATCTTTATAATTAATATTCATAGTCGAATGTATAACATATATATGCCTATGTAAAAATTGTTTTCCTAAAATATATATGCTTATGTCATTTTTGTATTTACTTTAACTTAATTAATATAAAGTGTCATTATAACATAAAAGTGGCTCCATGAGGACCCAAAATCGACCCAAAGATTCCAATGGTTGGACATGGGTCAACCAATAGAGTTTGGAAACGTTTTAGGGTAATTTAATATTATTATAATATTATTTTTTACCCTTATTTACTGGATTTACCCTTTAACCATGGTATATAAAATATTTACCGAAGTAATTATTCAAAATATCTAAAAATAAAAGTTACCTATTTACACAATTTGGACCTCCTGATTATAAATATGGAATCCATTTTTATAAATTCAAAACACAGAAGTGGCAGAAATTAATTTTAAAATTAAATCCCGCTGCCAATATAAATATCGTGTTTTTAAGAAATAATAACTATCAAAAGATTGACACTTGTTTATGTCTGGTTTAAATGTGAAATTATGTCCAATGACCAAAATTGTATTATATGGTAAAAATATATTATAAATATACTTTAAAACCACTAAAATTCAGAATTTATCACTGTTAATTATTTCCATTAAAAATGTAGTTTTTTATTAAAATTTGTTATTTTTCACTATTCATCAAAATATGAAAGTTTTCAGAAAAATATCAAAATTTTACCCTAGGATAATTTCGATATTCTGATTCCAAAAATGAAGTCCATTTTAAAAGTTAAAATTTATAAAATTTCAAAAAGTGGGTATTTCTATTCATAACGGCTAGTTTGATTGGTTGTGGTGTTTGTTAGAACTCGAAGTTGTGTACAACACACGCTATTTCATTATTCAAAGAAAAGCGTACCATGGAAGCTTGAGGTGTTACATTTAGGCCCCAAAATCTGGAGTTTTTTTTCAAAAGGAATATTTTACACATAGTAGAACACAGTTCACAGACCATGAAGGATAGTTCATAGACCACAATGGAATTATATAGAATGATTATGGAAAATCATTTAAGTAAATATTCTTCATAGCAGTGATATGAGGACCACAAAGCATAATACACAGAACATATAAGGAACATGGTTTGTAGAAAGTATTTTCATTCACATGAGGAAAGTAGTTTTTGGAAGGTTTCCAGTATGCAGGATGGATCATCATTTTCTGAAATGATGCGGTGATTTGATGAGCCTCGAAGGGTTTTGTTCATGGAATAGATTGGCCACCGTGAAGGAAGAGAAGTGGTACATTGACTCTAGAGGGAAAACAATTAACAGGAGAATTAGTCTGTAGTGAATTATTTATCACATTGAATGTTTTTGTAAAATAGATTATAATTATTTTAGAATCATTCTTCCAATATAAAGACCATTCTTCCCATCATTACAAAGATAAATTTTCATTTAAGAATATTATTTCTCTCAGAACATTTTGGCTATGTCTGAAAGAAGTTTGAAAAGTGGTCTGTGAATGAGAAATGAAAATTATGGAGGATTCCACGAATGGATTTTGTGGGGCCTTGCAGCTTGCAAAGGAAAAGTATCTTTGAAGGATAAATGGTCTGTGGAAGAGTATGTGGTCCGTGGAGAGAGAATGTATCTGCGAAGTAGGGATGGTCCACAGAGGAGAAGTGGTATGTGAAAGAGAAGTCATCAGTGGAGGATAACTAGTCCGTGGATAAGAGATAGTATCCAGAGGATAATTAGATCATGAAGCACTTACACTAAATGGTGTAACATTGTTTGAAAATAACTCAAGGTAGATCTAATAAAAGTAGCCACGAAAGTAATTTCTGAAAAATGACAGGGCATAGAAATGTGAATTTCATCTATGGGTGACAAATGGACTTTATCATAGCATCTATATACTGTTGAGGATATGTTATTTAATGAAACTTAAGGGACCTACAAGTCCATAAATTGTGGGTGTACCCCTTCCAAGAGTAGTGAACAAAGGAAGAGGAAGACAATGATCATTTCCACAGGCAGTCAGCCAAAGAAATAGGCTATGGAGTGACCCTTGGGAATGTAGTGTGCAGACCCAATTTCATGTATACATGATGTGCTTGGGAATAGAAGTGATCTAGAAAAAAACTTATTTAATGTGAGCCTCAATGAATCTGGTATAATTGGAACATTGTCATGTATGATCCTTGGATGTATCCCAATGATTGTGAATGAAGTAAAAATCTATGCGTCCTTGTAAAGGATTTATTTATTTACTTTAATTACACTATCATCATATAAAATTGGAAATGATACGATCAACATTAACATTTAAATGAAAAATAAGTATCCCTTGTAATAAAGACTTCAAGATCCAGTGGATAAGAATAAGTTTGAAGAGAATATACACCCTAATTCAACCCCCCCACCCTTGGGGTACCTAGGCCCCTTTTGGATCTACTAAGTTATATTCTCAAAGAGAAGATGATTTAAATAAAGAGCCACATTCCCTTTAGGTAATCATAAAATCCAACATAATAAGGTAATAGTACCTTTGATCTCAACCTCATAGAGACAGTTTTATGTAATTCCCAGACTAACCAAATCTAGCCATCCTTCACCTAGTTTTCCTTATTGAATGAAATTATACAACATGGATTAGACCTTATCACATGACCATAAAATGTATTACATATTTCACTATATGGAGCTAAACTATGTGGGTTCTGATTCCTTTCACAATTATATATAGGAATACCTTTTTCATGCTTATGATATCAATACTACAAACACCTACAACTTTCCTAGATAATGATAAAATATATAGTTTCTATCTATAAGGAGTTAAACCATATTCCCTTAAAATTAAGCATCACTAATTAATAAGTACAAAATTTAGAGAACCTCTCATGCATACAGTTGTTTACATCAATACGTGGTTATGAAAAACTTCTAGCATGGGGGTAGCGAGTGACCGGCTATGATATGGTGTAGATTCTAAAACATTTCATAAATATATAACATATTCCAAAAGTAAGGAAGAATCCCCTCAAAAGGTGTGATTATCCGGACCTTCCAACATCTTGAATAATGTCCTTTTCGAAGCGTCAGTGGTAAAACACCCTAGTGAAAACCTACCTTTTGAATGTAAGACCATGGTGTTTTCCATGCTAGATAATCATATAGACGTGGGAATATTGAAGTTTCCCATAAAAAATAGACATTCACAATCAAAATGAGAGAAATTTTTTCATCTCTAATGAAAAATATATTTGAATCCACGTTTTCTTTATTAAATTTCATAAATTTTGAGCTACTTTATATCATGAAATACTACGATGGTGTTCTTCTTTAATCCAATAAAGTTCATTATCCAAATTTCACACTTCATAACTATCACCTTCATTGATAAACCCTTCTAGTTGTTTGAATTACATCTCTTCCTCTAATTTACCATAAAGTAATGTTGATATTATTCCCATTTAAAAAATAATAGTTTTATTAAAAACAATTCATTAAATATTTGAATTTCATCAAAAATTATAACTGGGGAAAATGACTCCTAAAAATGAATACGATTAATTTGAGGACATCCTTTTCAAGAAGGAGATGCTTTTTACATGCTAATTCATCATTCTCATTGTGCTTATTCTGAAAAGAAACCAATTTTATCAAAATAAAAAAATCTTTTGGAAATGACACCGATTATGAAGTTTCATTCTGCTCAATTGGGTTCAGATATTATTCCATAACTAATATATAATACTTATTTTATCATTCCTAATCCAAACTCTTTGTTTCACCCTACAAAAGTAAGTTTCTATGATTCTAATTTCTCAATATTATTTGGTTTAGTAATCTATTACTACTATCTCTAAGAATATTTTCAAGATAAACTTGTATTCTAATTCATTTGAACTTAAAGATTTTTTGTTATGGAACTTCCACACTACTATTATTTTCATACTCGTATTGAGAATAACGAAAATATTCTTGTATATCTTAAATCTCCTCATATTTTTCCACTTCTCTATTCATGGGATTATTCTATATTATCATCAATGGGAAATAATGCTCTGGAGTAATTCTGATTTTTCAATATAATTATATCAAATATATCAAAAATCTTTTATGGACTCTTATTTTAGTAATGGTAACTTCTTTTGTTGGGTGTTAGCCCAAAAAATACCTTCATATTCCATCTCCTCAAAATTTATAAAATAAATTACTTTAATATTGATAAATATTCAATTGTAAAATAAATTCAGATTCATTATATATAGTTGGTTTCCAAACCATAACTCATATAATGTATTGAATAAATTAGTTTAGAGTTGGAACACATTCAAAATGTTGAAATCCATGGTTGTTTATTGTCATAAAAATATTTTTGAAGTTACATGCTAAAAATTTATTATTATTCCCATGTACACCGACTTATATTCTTAATTTTAGCCTCTTTATTTTTTTATTTTGTGTATGGATAACTATATCCATGTCATATCCTATGATCCTCATGATATGACTTTAAATTTTCATTCTTGTATTTTTAACTATTGTATGATTAAAATGTTTTGAATACATGCCCTATTTGAGCCACAATAATTCATTAAAAAAAATTTGGATTCATAGAATATTTTTAATAAATCAATATTAAATATTCATAAATAAAATTATTAAATTCTTTATAAAAATTCATGACATACTTATCTCCATTGGTTCACTTCAAGATCATTTTCCTAAAAAAATCTAACCATACTAAATCAAGAGGTTTCCCCATTTCAATTTTTATCAGTTTGTAACTTTTTCTTGCTCTTTTTTCATTATACAATGTAAAAATTGTTTTTATTCTATCATGCTAAATAATTATTATATTTCTAAATGATTTAGGGTTAATAATTTTGTTATATTCTTTTTTCCTAAATAGAGAAGTACTCTAGGGAAAATATGGTTTTCTTCTCTTATACTCCTGTGAAACGAAATTTGATTTTCAAAAAAATTTAATTATTATTATCACTATTTCACTACCCCATAAATGTAAGTCTTCCATCCTTTAATATTTTTATAACATCATTATTTCTTTAAAGAAATATCTCATTCATATTTCAACACATTTTAGAAAAAAAATTATTTTACCTGTAAGTTGATGGAAAGGAGAACATCACATGATTTCTTATTACCAATCCTGGTGTATCCAACACCTTCCACATTGGGAGGTCCTTAATTCATAAAATAGAAAATGCCTCCATCATTCCATTGAATTTATTTTATTATACTTTTGTTGAAAGTTAAGTTTTATGAGAAACCTCTATTAAGGATCCATGATTTATCACTTTTGGTGACTTTGTAGTCCCCCTTGATCACCATTTCATGCTCTTGAATATTAAAAAACTTATAATTATTTTAATCTTTATGATTTAGATTCTCTAGTAGTATGGTAAGACACATTATGCAAAAAAAATTGGTGTTATCACAGCTCCCATAAGTCTTTTTAATAGAATCAAAAGATTTTTTGAAATATAACATTTCTTTTGAATGTTGTTTCAACAGTCTTTTAGGAAATTCATATATACTCCCCCATGAATTAATACCACAATTAGACTAAATGAGTGAGTTATTATACAAACAAAACATGGGATTTATGACCATATACTCAAAAACACTAAATTCATCCATCAAAGGAAAATATACTCTGATAAAAAAAATTATCTTCTACATTTACTCATTCTGATTTGATGTATGATGGTGTTTTTCAATCATCTCATGTTGGGAATCCATCTCTTTTACCTTGACCATTCCATTAAAATTGGTCTAGGAAAACCTCTATTTCCATACTAATTCTCTTTTTTAATTATTAATACTAACATTGATTTTGGAATTGATAGAATCTTCTTTTATTAATAAAGATATCATATTCATATTTCCTTTATTTCTACATCTATTACAAATATTGGAAGCCCAAGTGTTCAAAAAAATTCATGGAAACATGGAATAATCATCATGCTACCTAGTAGAAATATCTAAATTATATGTTATTTTAGATATTTAAAACACATCATTCACTATTTTTTGTAACTTCACATATTTTTATTTGATCATAGAATTTTTATCTTCAATTATATTTTCCTCAAAAAATTAACTTCTTCATTATTGGTTTTTAGATTTTAGGTGGTAATATTATTCATTTTGTCTCTCACCTTTGAAAATTAATTGAGGTCTCCAATATTTCATTTATGATCAATTTCAATCCCACTGATATATTAATATTTTGACACAACAATTTATTTCCTTAATGAATCTTTCCTTATCTTAAAACTTGTTTTCTCTCTTTTAAGTCTCTATTTAATTTATATCACACCATGAGCTCCACTCTAAGATGATAATTTTTTTTCTCATCATTTCAGCATTATACTCTTATTATCCATTGTTCTTCTTCATGATTAAAGTAATAATATGCCTATTTTAATTTTCCCATAAAGTAACTTCTTCTATTAACCCTATGATCCCTTATGATTTCTTTCATATTTCTCATCACATGATATGGTTTCATATTGTGAGAAAATATTTTTATTATTTTTTGTGTTGTATTTTTTTTACTTTGAAAAAACATGCTTTATTAAGTTTTTTGGCCATATTTTTCTTTTTAATGTTCTTTTTAGATGATTATCTTACTCCTCTAATTATTTCTGCTTAAGTAAACCTATATAAAAGTTTCCAATCTTACCATAATTAATGAACATAAATAGAATCCTAACTCATATTTTTCTTCTCCTTAATGAATGTATTTTCAGAATAAATATATGAATTGGTGAAAGACCATTGAATCATATTTGGAATTATTTTCTTCTATATGATACAATATTTTTATGTTCCTGAATTTTTTAGCATGGAAATTTCTAAAGGAATTTGAAAATTTATTTTTGTGGAAAAAAAACATTAAAACAATATTTAAAATGTAAATATGGGAATTAAAACACTTAAAAGTGTTGTTTTTAGATGGTTTTTAAGGACTGAAAGGTGTCTCATAATTTTTGTTGAGTTTCGAGTTTATCGGGTGCTATAAAAATTTAATGAAATAACAGGAATGGTTGAATGGTTTTTTACAAACCATGCATCCATCAAAGTGAATCCAGCTGGACCTTATGGGGTTAGAACATGGTTTGAAAATTCATTCACCCAATTATATGCATCCATGAAAATGATCTATAATAAATGTAAGAATATGATGCATGAGATACACACATTTTTCCAAACTATGTTCATCACCATCAAAGGGGAGTTTTCATATAGATAATAGCCCCAAATAGTTTGCACATTGTTTTTCTAACTATGTACCAAGCCATTCCGGGCCAAAACCTTGTTGATACAAGGTTCACCCAAATGGAGCATGATTAGCCAACCATTTCATCCTAACCGTCTACCTCATTTAAAGAGGTAAAATTACACTTTTTACCATGTTTTATTTGAACCATCATCCCTAATTTTTCTCCTCCCATCCACACATAGCTTCCCCCATATGTGGAGATCTCATCCTTTTCTTCTATTAACAGTAATATCTCCACCATCTGATCTCAGAATCACTCATCATCTATCATGTTGGATATCCCTTATGGATTCTATGACTCATATTCCTTATTTTCATGGTTTATCATTCTATATTGAATGCAATTTCATTGCGAGATCGTATACCAAATATTTAGGGTGTTTGTGTATTATACATTTTTCTATTATTCCATTTCAAATAGAATCCTGGTAATTGATGAGGGAAGAATAATAAGAATGAGGTGGATGGTCTATGGATTTTCCCTTAAATTTTAACATGTTTAAAAATTATTTTATTGTGAAGCATATACAAAATTTCTTTAAATCACTTCCAAAGTGTGAAATTTTCTTTTTAAAAGATAAATTCCTAAATTATTTATCCATTGTGAATCTAATTGCATCATCAGAAGTTGTATACCATGAATTGAACCACACATTTTTTGTGTGATGATCATATTCCATTGACCCTTATGCTTTTCTATAAAAATAAACGACCATTATAGGGTTTTTTTAGATTCATATGATCACAATGCCTTTATTAAACTTTTATCACCTTTTTAAGTGTATTTATTTATCTCTTATAAAAGAAATTATTAGATTTAATTAATAGAAATTTTATGAAAACCATGCCTTGTCTTATAATCTAAACACCTATTATGTTCATTGTATTATCTAATAGAAAGGGGAAATAACATGGGAGTACATGAAATGATTTATTTCATGTTTATGAACATGTACTAATATATCTCCTATTAATTAAATTTTAATATTCCATGTTCATGAACATTTACTTCTCTATTATTTATGAAAGATATGTATTTTTTAAACTGGATTAAATGAAGTGTGAATGGTAAGACTATCACAATTTCCCCTCCCTAGGAACTTAGGAATAAAATAATAAAAATTATTCACTAAAACAACAATCAACAATAGAGTTCCTTATTATTCATGGGAATAACACCACAAATTTTTATACTCGAGCTTGATACTCAGGCATTGACCCCATTATTTTGAACTCAGGAATTATGTCCCTTATTTTGATACTAACGAATGGAATCCCTCATTATTATTTCATGAGAGTCTTGTGACAATGCATGGACACCTAATGTATTCCACAGGTATTGGATAGCACTACGTATCTATATATGGATATATGTGTGTGTGTGTGTTACTAGGTATATAGTGCATATATATACATTCAAATTTATTTACACACACACACATATATATATATATACATATTTGTTTATTATGATACATCATCAGATATATTCTGAATCAGGATAAAGTATTATGGTTAGTTGGGTGGCTTTGAGGAACCCAAGCTCAACTTACTTGAATTTATTTATTTACCATCTTTTTGATACACATATACCCTAAAATATTTTATATTCATATACTGGATAGCATTAGACACCCTTGCTGGTCGCCTACTGATTATATCCCACACCCTATTCGGGTCTCCAATTGGTAACTGAACAGATCTCCTGGTTTCTGGATCATGTTTATGTATTATGGTTGTGTTATCACTCATGTACATTGGATCATAAGAGAACATGATTGATCCAGATCTTAGAACGATCATGGAGATATACTTGGTGATTTGGTTCAATTTTCTATGTATTTATTTCGCATTATCTGTTGTATGTCTATTATTGTATAGTGTATCATCACATGGACATTCATTATGGCATCCCGCATTTTTATTTCATAATCATTTCATTATAAAGAATAAAACCTAGTGTCATTTAATTTTTGGTTTATTGGAAATTTGGAAAATAGTACAATAAAACAAAAAAAAATATTCTAATCTACATGAAAGGCTCCTTCATAAGTTCACCCTAGGTTACTTTTATGGCACATCATATCATGGGGAAATACATCCATGAGAAGGGGAAATCATTATCCCACTAAAGGAATAAGCAAGGGAGACATTTAGCATGTGATTATGAGGTGTATAAATAACAAGAGTAGGTATATTAAAATAACATGATCAATAGAACACGGTGCATATAATGAGAAAAATAACATGAGTCATAACATGTAAATCTGGATACAATATCAAATAAATGCATTATTAAGTATATCACTGTGGTTTATCACCAAGGTGCCATAAAATAAAATTAACAAGGTTATCCACTATGGTATAATAAACCATGTCATATATAGATATTAAATTATTTACCCAATCAATTGGAGTGATATCTGGGTTCACCCTTCATATGTATTAATTTCATGTTATCCATATTGATCATAGTAAATCAATTTTTCAATAACTCATGGAGAATAATGTATGATATTAATATAAAAGAATTGACTACATAATTTCTTAATGGCTTGACGATAAAATAAATATTTACCCATGAAAAGTGAATTTGGGTTTTTTATATTTAAATCCATGAATCAATAAATTATGTCGAAATATAGTTGAATTACCATGGATAAGGTAATGGTTTTATTATTCACAATATAATAATTATTCAATTAAAATAGTTAAATTTGATAAGTAAATTTGTAAAAATGATGGGTATAAAATATGGGTTTAAAAGGGAGGTATTAGAGATAATTAATGTATATCATTGATAAAAAATAATTTGTAAGGAAGGGTATGATCAAAAAGTTCAAAACGAATGTAACATAACACTTATTAGACCAATACAAAAAGGTGATCTTGAATTCAAGAGAAAAAATATATAATTCTCTTACCTTAAAGAGTTGTTTTTAAAAATTAAGGATGGAACCTTGGAGGATTGATGACACATTAGGGGATCATGGGGAGTAAAATTAAGTAAAAATGTGTGGAGGATAATTTTTTAGTAAAGGGGAATGGTGAAATGGTTGGGTATTTATTGAAAAAGGTAGAGTAATTGTTAAATGACTTCAAAATATAGGTCTTGGAAATCTATTTTGTGGAAAATGAAAAACGACTGGTTTACTAATGGTTTTTGTCATGTTTTTGGAAATTTAACACTAATTTTGTGATAATTTAATGTATTATAATTGAACACCATTTTTAATACTTCTTTTGGCATGGATAAGTAAATTTTCTACAATGTGATGTTCTTAAAATAAAACATTCTATTTTAGACATTGGAAAGTTACTTACAGGTTTGAAAATTGATTAAAATATATTGAAATACTTAATATTAATAAAATAAAAAATTAGGTCATGGATTGTGATTAATTAGTTTTTAAATCACTATGACATAAATATGATGTCATAAAATATACCAAAACCCCAAAAAGTATATTTTTTACTATTCACTGAAAAAGGAATCCTTTTAGAAAATTCTCAAAAATTAATCCTAACATGATTTTGGAATTATTATTTATAATATATGATTTATTTTATCAAAAAACAAAAAATATTATAATTTTAACTTTAAAATATAAAAAACCTTATTTAGTGAAAAATATCAATTTTTATGACATTCTCAAATTAATGAAACTTATAAAAAATATACAAGGACATTACAAAATTATTTTGTTATTTATATTTAAATAAGTGTGTTTTAAAAGACAATTTTATTAAAAATTATCATTTATATACTTGATTTTATTATAAAATGGTGAAATTTTTTAAAGAAAACAATTATGTTTTACTTGCATCAAGTAATCAATGTATCAAATTTGACTTATATAAAATTATATTTTGTTACAAAAATTGTTTCCCAAATGGGATTGATGGAATAAATATTTTATTTTTTCAAGGGTAATTACACATTATGTAACTACGACCTGTACATGTAACCCCTTATTACACATGTGTACACCCTAAGGGTAAGGTGTGTGATTGTAGCAGTTTCATACAGTAGCTTAGATAACATATACTACTAATTTATTTATTTCTGTAAATTTTAATGAATGGGATAAATAGAAGTACATAAAACTCAAGGTGGCATAAAAAAGTGGAGGCTGAGGGAATCCCCTAAAACTAGGTTCACTCCATCGGGGGAAATAAGCTCAATCTATGGATGCAACGTGATCGATATGTTGTTAGGGGCCTTGGAGTCAAAGAAGTCTACAGATTTCTTACCCTTGTGATAAGTAAGAAGAATATACATGTGATTATTAATGGAATTTATGAACATATGGATGAGATAGAAGACACACCTTGGGGTGGGTATAAACCACATAGAGAGTTGAAGATGGTTTTGGAGTTGGTTTTAACCACCACAAGTTCAATGTTGTTCTTCCTATGAAAAATGAGATCTTTCTGCACCCCCTTTCTTCCACTTGAATTGAATCACCACTCACAAAGATGGGAGTGAATGTAATAATAACATCTCACCTGGAATCTCAAACTATGGATGCTCCCGTATAATTCTTCTGTAGCATGAGCTATGGCTGTTGAGTTTGGGTCCTGAGCATTGAGGATATTGGTAGATCGGCATGCCTTAATGTACAATGGAAGAAGTAGTGAGAGGAAATCTCGTATCCAAAATGGGCTTGAGAGAGGTGATATTAACCCAACTCTCGGGTTTTAATGAGAGTTCAATCAAAAAATCGTGTTCTAAAAACTTCGGCCATCTTTGAGAAAACAATATCCTCATGACACACTTTGTTCCCTGCCATCGAAATACACCATCACCCCAACACAAGTATAAACACTCACACAATCCTCTCATGTTTGTTTTTATATACACCATGAAACCATATAGAAAGGAAAGAGCCTCTCAATGACACATGAGTATGAATTCCATTGAATTCACTAAAGGTGTTCCAAATTGTGTATGCATAATCTACTTTATAAAAGAAGTGTGAGGAGGACTCCACACAAAGCTCACTAAAACAACAACACCTAAAAACTAGGATGACACTAGTATGCTTGACATACTCATTAGTGGGTAACAAATTGTTACAGATTTTCTAGATAATAAAGATATGTTTTGAGGAAATGACCTTACACAATTATACGTATCTTCACCTATAAAAATCAGTATAGGTAGACACCATATGATGATAATCCTTACCGGAAAAATCTCATGACATTGAACCTATAAAAATACATTTATCTGGGTTGGATAACAGCTTGAAAGGATCAAATAAATCACACCTAGCCCTAATCCATGACTACATGAGTGGATTTTCAGTATCCTCTGTATTTCTTAAATGCAATTTCTAGAACTAGGAATCCAAGGAAACCAAGAGTAAATCCAACATCGTTATCAAGCTAAAATATTATGTATCCCTTACCCATAATCCAATAAATATGATTTTGGAGAACCATAATTTGAGGATGAATCGATATCCATAAAGATTATAATTTCCTTATAGGGGAAACCATTTTGTTTCCATAATTTTATTCCCTAAGCCTACACCATAAATTCTAACCCTATATAACATCCCAAGCCAAATTTTCATGAAAATTTTACTTCTCAGTAGAGATGCTCTAAATTTTGATTCCAATCTCTTTTTCTAGTTTAGCCATCCTTTCCCATGACGCCTAGTGTTGTTTCCCATACGAGTGGTCATCCCAAATGAATGAGACTATAATTTTATTTATGTTGTTAATAACCACATTCTATACCTTTAGAGAATATATTGTATTCATAGGAATCAAGTTTAAAACACTGGTAACCATGGTTATTCTACCACCGAATGATAATAAACTATTCCTCCAATTATATATTTTATTAATGATCATATCAACCACAATGTTGAAGTGATGAATACAGAGACGACTCAAGTATATTAGGGACCATGGATAGTTCATCAGAAAGGATATCTTGTGAATACCCAAACTCCTTTCCATAATTCTAGATCTCCTATCCATGCTTTGGATGAAAGGTGCATGATACATTTCTCTCGGTACACCACTTTCCCTCTCCAGTGAAAATATTTCTCTATAATTTTATTGAGGCCGCATATTGATCTATTACTAACATTATGTAAAATAATAGTGTCATTGGAAAACATTATATGGGATGTACTCCATTGGTGGTTCTTGCATCGATAAGGGATAATTCTCTATTCTGAGAGGATTTTGTTTACAAGTCAGCTGAGAGTGTTCCCTAAAAATAAATAAGTTGAGGGATAGCAGATCACATTACCTAAGCCCATTAACCAATTTTAAGAAGCATTAATTCCTCCCCAATTAGAATTTTTAGATCCATGAAGAACTAGAAAACATGCATAGAAGATCACAGGACCAAGAGTAAAGGTCCATGCATGAGAGAAGCCTAAGGATGATATTCAATTGCAGTGTATAGTAAGAGTTTTTTATATCCATCTTAATAAAAAAATTTGATACAATAACCTTTCTATTTATCTCACTATTAATTTCATAAAACAATCCAATGGTTCCATGGATCTATCTACTTTTATTTCATCCTCTATTGGTCCTCTAAATTTAATCAGGGTAGATACACTGATAATCCTCAGTTCAGGATGGAGGTCAAAACCTTTAAAGTGAAGTGGAACATGCTGATAGTCTATTAATGATAGAGTGATAATGGATCCTTTACCCAATGATGGATAAATAAAAAGTAATGATTTCCACTCACAGGAGATGACCTTTGTGACAAAAATCGATGCACTTCTTTCACTAGGTCTCTCTTAACCAGGTCCCATGAAGACTCATAAAACCATCTAGGGAAACTGTCCGAACATTGTCATATTTTAGGGGTTGAGAGAAAGCATTGTATCATGGATGTCCTTCTAATCTGGTATCACCTAAAATGAAAATTTGTTTCTTTCTAACACCAATCATGGAATAACATAAAAATATCCCCACTTCACCTTAGATATCCTCTTTGCATGGGGTTATTCTATCTAGAAAAACTGGTATTCAAATGTAATTCATCCATACCACCACAACCCCATGATCATTTATGTAGGTTCCATTCTCTGAAAGGATATATTTCTTTTTGTGTCACCTATTCTCTTTAATAAAAATGTGTACTTAATCCATGTTCTTATCTCATTCCATTAGAAAATTTATCATGGATTTATCAGGGACCTGTCATTCTTATCCTAGGATCAAGTTAGCCAAAGAATCTTTATTGAGTGTGATATCACTTAAGTTACCTTCACTCTGTTCATTTTATATTGAGTATTCTATCCACTCAATATCTAAAATGATAATGTCAATGTCTAGGAATTGGGAGGATTAAGAGGTTTTTGAAAACTAAAGATAATTTTTATGACATTCTAACTTCTTATGGAGTCCATATTATGATCCATACTACAATAACTTGGCCCATGACTCTATAACCTTCTGATCATATCATGGGGATGAGGTCTAGTTGGGAGGTAAAAAATAAGTTCCCATCATGCTCAATTCAGGTTAAAAGATAAATCACACGAATATAATGATCCTAAAGATCATGCGTCAAGTGTGTTACCTTAGTATCTTGGTAACTAGATTGTGAAAACATTTACTAAACAATGATATAGATGTAAATACATTTAGATTCTCTTATTATAGTTGTTACACCAAATAAAATTATCATATGTATACCCCAGATCCCTAAAACGAACATGGTATTCGAGAGAAAAGAAATCTCAGATAGCCTTCCAAGAGTATTCACCTCAACTCTTCTTCTCTGAGCTATCCAATATCACATTGAAGTCCCCTCCCACTTTCTATAGTTGAAAACCCAGATAAAAACACTAAATCATTCCACATATATTCCTATACTTATTCCTTACATTTATCATACATGAATATAAATAATAAACTATAAACCCCAGTATTGTCCTTCATAGTGTTGAACTAATCTAAAGTTGTTACAAGTACCGTTGTAATATTGGATTTCCAAAAAAAAACCAAATAGGCTGGTTTTGAGGTGTCGTGTGAATAAACACTTGAACATTTATTCAATGAGAAATATAGGATATATTGAAGGAGTTTTTCTTTTTCTTTAATACTTAAACTAAGAAATATTTATTGATGGTCATCACATTAGAAATATAGTCGATCTTTACATAGGATCCCTAGAAGTGAACATTAAATAGAACAAAGAAGGTCATTCGAAAAGATTGTGTTGAGACCTTGCCCCTGGAATGGTGCAACCATTAACAGGGAAAAAAGAGTGATTAAAATAATTTTTGGATTGATATCGAGTATACATACCTTTTGGAGGATTATATATATTAACCTTCATCTAGGTTACAACATTATGGGATTGTAAAGGAACTTTAGGGGAGTTCTACTAGGAAACACCTTGAACATGCAATACTAAACTATTGTGAGCCTTTTATGAAAATTTCAGGACCTATCCATCTAGTCCATATTCCTTTAAATAAGCCTATAGAGGTTAGATATTATCAAAATTTTATAATATGTCGAATGTATTAAGTGAGAGAACTAGAGAAGAACTGTAAGAAATTGTATTTTGAGTATGAAGAGATTGGTGGAGGTGGGTTAAGTTTATGGGGATGGATTTACCTTTATCTTGAAAAGCACCTTGGACCGGGGGCTAAACCAAGAACCTAAGATCCATGGGAGAAATATGCATCATTTTCCTGAAATAAATCAACACCAGATAGTCATTAAAGTTTTTATTAGAGCCCACACATGAGGTGACGTTCAATTTCTGTATTGAGTCATCATCAAGGGAATGAATCTCCGAAGACACAAGATTTACATCATTTCTGGAATCTAGAGGATATATTGGAGTGATCATAGGTAACCCAACCTTATCTGGGAATAAGATCTCACCTCATGTTGGGATATCGAACAAATGAGATCATGAAGCCTTAAAGATTGATCCTTCCATTGACTAATATAGTTTTCTATACACAAATGTCATGTGGCCTTGGATGTGATGGGATTAATTGGAAAGGGGTTTGAAATAAATACAAGGTAATACTATCAATGTCACAAACCCTCCATTCGCAAGAACAAGAATATTGGTAAGGGTTTCATTATATCTAATTCCACACATATGTGAGAGATTGAGGATTCCTAAAAACCATGTGTTTGAACATTCGTGTAGAGGAAATATCCCTGGGGTTTTCTGGTTCCTTGAAAGATTGGATGTTGTGGAAATATAGGGGAATACACAGTAACTTGATATATATCATGGTGTGGTAGGATTCCCTCCAATTGTGAACCTCCATCAACAAATTAAATAAATCTAAACTCCATCATTCCAAAAATATAGACCTTCTGGACCACTCCTTGATTATGTCTTCATAAGAATCAAGTGAGATGTAGAAGGCCTTGTGGTTTAGGAAGGAAATCGAAGCACAAGCCTCCGAACCCCAAGAGTGGATGATGTTTTAGAAAAGATCCACTGGGGGACTGTTAGCCCCAAATCTCGCCACCAAGGTCCACTCCAAATGTTATACAGCGTTCATGAAGGAAGAGACGAAAAGGGGAATCACATATGCTCCTTCCTTACAGGTATACCAAATTAGTTTTGAAGATGAAATTGGAGCATGTAATGTAAGTATAACCTGGTATGATGCAGGATATAATAGAATGACTTTTAGGGTCAGAACCATTGGTGGAGGTAACTTTTCTTCCCATATGGGGGGGATCTCGGGGAAAAGACCTCATTATAGGAAGGAGGATCCAATAGTCCAAAGTCTAGCAAGTGTACTTGCACCAATTGGGAGGAACAATCTGAACTGGGGTTAACATTCAATTTATTTTGAAAATAAAGTGGTGTGGGAAACATGATCTACCAAGAAATGGTATCCATTTTTCTTTCACTATTATATTCTGATAGCATTGATATCATTGACTATGTGGTAATCTTCAATAACTTGAACGTCTCCCATATGTGATTTTATTAAAACTTCTCTTGTTAAATCATGGATTGGTATTGGAAAAGGGTTAACACCTTTTATTATACCTCCCTCCCATATTCTAAAAAATTGGGCTTCAAAAGGCATGACTCAACTAGTTTAGGCCATCACTTCTTCTTTTGACATCAATTTTCTGTATTCCTTACTACTTCTAAACAACAAGTTATAATGGTACAATTATTAAAAAAACTGTATAATTCCCAATGATTAAATAGAGCAGTTGTTGTATAGATAAACTGTTATTTTTGACCAGTACTCATATCTCTACTCTAATGGTCAAATTTCTACATTTAAAAAAAATTCATTATTCCAATAAAAATTCACTACAATTCCTCTTATGATTATATTTTCATTTTATTATGATATTTATCAGTTTATTATATTTTGTTTTATTTCTATAGCATTTATTATGGTGTAGATTATTCTACTAGAATGGGGTGATCCATATTTTTCCATTTTAGCATTTCAATATTATATTTTTTTGACTAACTGTCATTTTTGGAATTTTAATTAGTTTTTTATCAGACTAATATAGTGATATCTATTAATGAGATAATGTTTTTTTGTTCTTATATATTTGGTGTGTGTATAATATTATATAATATAACACACATTTTCTTAATAAAAAAATATCATTTAAAAAACATGGTTCATTACATTCTTCCCCCTTTATAAATTTCATCCCTAAAATTTCAACTCATATTCTTGGTTGCAAATATCTGAGGGCACATCTATTTCATTTTTCCAATATTTATTTTGTCACCTCTTTATACGTATGGTTCCTCCACAACAGTTTGATAGTGTGATTTGTCCTGTTTCATATAACTTTCTCTCTACAGTATAAGATCTCCATCGACTACTCCTCAAAAGAGAGGTCATGTTCGAGTTATGCCACTTATAGATTTAGTACATCTATGGGATCATTTATGTACTTACTCAAGATAGATATGTAGAATACATCATTGAATTGAGTTAAATTTGGTGGAATTTCTAGATTATTGGCCACTATTTCTATACAATCAAGGATTTCAAAGGGGCTAATGTACTGAGTGATAAGCTTCACTTTATTTACAAATCATACAACTCTAATCTATGTTTATATCCAAACGAAAACATCAACAGAAACATAAAAATCTATGTCCCTTAAATAGTTTTTAGTATCGAACTTTTACCAACTCTGCGCAGGTGTTCTTCATCGCTTCCCATATAGATCTTCATAAGGTGTCATTTGAATATTTGAGTGAAAGCTTTTGTTTTATGAGAACTCCACTGATGGGAGTTGTTGATCCAATCCACATTTAAATACAATTAATCATTTACTCCAAATGTCCTCAAGTTTCTAAATAGTCCTCTCATATTGGTCATCAGTTTGGGGGTGATGGGATATACTAATGCTAAATATATTATTTAGATATATCTCCAGAATTTATATGTGAATCTGGGATCATGATCAGAAATGATTGAAATTGGTTCCCCATGCAGCCACACTACTTCCTTTATGTATATCTTGGTAACTTTATAAAGAGATAAATATTCCCAAATAGTGATTAAATGGGATGTCGAGGTGAGCTGATCCACTACAACTCATATCTCATTATTTCTTTTGGATATTCTTGGGAGAATAGTGATGAAGTCCATAGAGATATTGTCCCACTTCCATGTTGGTATGGTTAGTGGTTTCAATACACCTTCTGAAAGTTGTTTCTCTATCCTCACTTATTGAAAAACCAAGAACCATCCATTGTACTTGGAAATATCCTTTTCATATTATCCAACCAATAATGAACTTGAAGATATCTATACATTTTAGTGTTTCTATAATTTAGAGAGAATGTAGTGCTATGATTTTCACAGATAAAATCCTTCTTTATCTCCAAAATTTATGGGTCACATAGCCTTGTATAAAATTTTAGTGCATCTTCTTAATCAATATTGAACTCATAAACCTTCCCATTTTTCACATCCTCTATCTTCTTTTTTATAAAATGGTCTTCTATTTAATATAGATCATTCTTCTCTAGTAAATGATGGTTGAGAAATCATTTGGGATGGGATTGATGATATTATTCTCTTATGATTCCCATGTCTAGAATTTCTAGGCCCTTCATCAAATGATATCATTTAATCCCCATCATTTTTAGCCCAACAAGGTCTTTTCTACTTAATTCATCAGTGACTTTCTTTTCTCTTTTGAGATGATAATGAATCTAACAGAAATAGTAATTAATAACCTCCAACCATATCATTTGTATCATGTTCAATTCAATTTTCTTGAATATATTCTTCAAACCCAAATTGGTCTCTCTATATATCACATTTATCCCCATAAATATAGTTCCTCCTTATCTTCATAGAAAAAATGAGAGTAGCTAACTCTAGGTCATCTGTAGGATAAATCTACTCATGAGGCATTAACATTAGATATGAATTAGATATCACTTTGTTATTTTTAATGAGGTTACGTCTAATACCTTTTAGATATGAATTATTATAAATAAAAAATCCTTCTACAATAGAGGGTAGAGTTAACACCAGTGCAGAATCCAATCTCTTCATCAGTCCATCAAAACAATCTTCACACTCCTTTATCCAGATGAACCTATATCCATTTCTAGTTAAGTTGTTTAGTGGATTAGAAATTCATGAATACTTTTTCAAAAACCTCCTGTAATATCCTATTAAAACAATGAAACTTTCAGTCTCTGTTATTATTGTATGATGATTCCAATCCTCCATGGCCTTTCTCATGGAAGGATCAACTGATATTTGTTCAATGGTTACAATGTAATACAATAATCCAACATGTTGTAACCAAAATTCACATTTTCTGAATTTTTAAAATAGATTCTCCTTCCTCGGATTTTCAACATAAGACTTATATGTTCCTCATTCTATTCAAATTTTTTTAATATATAATAATTTCAACACTAAAAACTATCAAAACCTTATCATGGTAGTCTTTAAAGACTCTATTCATTAAATCCATAAATATTTCAGGATCATTAGTAAATATACAGGATATAATAAAAAAATCATAATAACTAAATCTTATCTCGATGGTAGTATTTGGAATATCTTCAGTCTTCACCATCAATTGATGATACCCATATCAGGGTTCAATGTTGGAGAATAATTGATATCGATAATGCTGGTCAAATAAGTCATCAATAATTTAGGAGATGGTACTTTCTATTAACTATGATCCCATTATGTTCTCTGTAATCAATGATTAGCCACATGGAGTTATCATTCTTCATTACAAAGAGAATAGGTTCTCTCTAAGAAGACACAATTGGTCAAATAAATCCCTTATCCAAAAGCTATTGAATTTGTTTATTTAATTTCTCTAACTCTAAATTTTCCACTCTATATGGGATCTTTGATATCTTCTTGTATCTAGGTATGATTTCAATTTAGAACTCCACCTCTCTTTCAGGGGGGGGGGTCTAGGTAACTCATTGAAAAATATGTCAACGTATTTTTGAATGAGAGTGACATTTTTTATCCTTATACTTTCTCTTCCTTCTCCCTATTTACTAATTATCTCAATGAATAATGCTATTGGATGTACTGGAAGACAAATATTGGGTTAGGATATAGCTCATTTGGAAATAACACTAGTATTTCCATTCAAGACTACTGAAATTCCATTGCTCCTATAGTTGATCTTGAGAATTTCATTTGAGATCTTGTCCATCCCAGGTATAGAATCTAATTCCACTATGGAAATGATGACTAAATATTAAATGATATTTTACTCATCAATGATAATATGGGAGTTTCTATATAGTGTTGGTTTTAGGATAATCCCTTTAGGATTCATAGTTGTAAATAAACTTTTACTAGTTTGTGTATTGGTTCTATATTCTTTTCAAACTTGGATGAAATAAAGGAATGGGTAGAACTAGAATCAAACAAAGTAATTTCTATCTTTGATAACAAAACAAGTGTAACTTCCACCACATCATTTAGAGAATCTACTTCAACCGTTGTGAAATAAATTTCTCAATCTTTCTCCCTTGGCTTAAATAGATGTTGATGGTGGTTTTCATTCATTATCTTCTGATTTGGAAATTTATTGGAAAAATGACCATATTTTCTACACTTGAATCATTAAACTCCAGGCTAGTCCTACACCATATTCTCTCTATTGTTAGTGTTGGGATTATAAGGCCTCACCTCACTATGACATTTATGGGATATTTTATTATCTCTTACATACATATAAATCTTTCCACTCCCAAGAAAGACGTTCATACAATTCTTCTTCCCATATTTGTTTCCCAAGGGAAATCAAACTTTCATTCCACTTCCATGATTTAAATTCTTCCCTAAGATTGCATATATTTCTCTCGTATTTTCATTTGACCTATGGGGCCACTACACGTCTCCAAACTTCAATTAAACCCTTGTATCACTTTATACTATCTTCTCATAGATTTTATAGTCTTTATTTACTAAATTTCTCTCCATACATGGGTTCTCATTATATGGAATAATTTTTAAACCTTTCCCTTAGTACCTATAAAACATTAAGTCATGTATCGATAAAGTATTGAAAATTTTATTTTATAACTTCCCACATATTTATTTTTATTCTTCTTTAGCTCTAGAAATCCCTTCTCCCTTTTTTGCATACAATAGGGAAAATATTTAATGAAAAAACACCCATGAACTCTTCCCACTCCATTGAATTATTCCCCCTTCTTGAATTCTAGTTTTTAATAAGTGTCCATCATTGATTTAACTATGCTTATAAGTGGTATACTGCCTATGTGAGATTCTCTAAATTTTAACAACATAGTATAAAAAAGATCTTTTCTATAATGGTAATCCATTATTCAATTATCAATTGGTCAGTAGAGCTACTAAAATAATATTTTCCATGATCTGTTTATGACTCATTAAAAATTTGTTCCCTTTAAGGTAAATGTGGTATCTTAACTAAATTCAAGTTATTATTTGTTACTTGATTTAGTTGATTCATCATCCTCATTAGGTTTTCCATTCTTTCTTCCATCTTGTGTCTGACAGTTCATCATCCATTATACTCATCATTTAAAGAGTTCCTCCTATTCTCCAATATTTTTCTAAAATAGGAAACCCTTAGTGACAAACATGTTACTTTTAGGAATTGTATAATTATAAATAAATTTTATATCTTAAAACAGTATGCTTTAATATGTTATTAATCTCCTCTAATAACAATTATATTTTCTATATATCCTCCAAAACTGTTTATAAAAAGATTGTGATTAACCAAACATATCCCATGGGAGTGTCAAACTAGTTGTGAAGCAAGATCCATTGTCATGCACCAGTTCTGGATCAATTATTTCTCAATATGTTGTTTCCAGGTGTTACACCTAGGTATATCCACTTGTATGAACCTTTATAGGGTTGTATCCATAGAGGAATATATTTTATGGGAAACCACTTACATAGTACTCCCAAAAATAGCAAGAAGTTTTCCAATATTTAAACATTTATCTGGGGTTTATATTGAGTATTTATAATCCTAATTTCAAAAAATAACTAAGATATCATTTGATACCAACTATGGTATCCCACCTTTTTATTATTTAATCTTTTCATTACATAGAAGAAATGAATGATATTTTAATGTTTAGAATCATAGAAATTGGGAATATAATACAAGAAAACATAAAATATTTTTCCAATCCTCATGAAATGATCCTTCATGATTTCACCCTAAGTTACTTTTACAATATATCATATGTTGGGGACATACATCAAAGGAAAGGGCTGAGAATATTCTCAGTAATGGATTTATCAAGGGAGACATTTAGTATGTGATTATGTCAAATATCAATAGGAAGAAGAGGTATTACAATATAACAAGATCATGATATCATGAGGCATATAATGATAAAAATAACATGAATAATAACATGGAAATGTGTCTATAACATAAAAAAGAGGCATTCATATGTATATCACCATGGTTTATCACCAATGTGTCATAAAGGAAGCATACCAAGGTTTCACACCAAGGTTTCATAAAATATCTCAACTCAAGAGATTAAATTATTTAATAAATGCATTTATTCACTATAATTTAACTCCAATCATATTTTGTAATTTCATGTGAGTCACAATGATCATAAAAAACCATTTTTTCTAAGCCAATGAGAATAAACTATGGGTTTCATATAAAATCATTGAGTACCTAATTGCTTGTAGGCCTGGACATAAAATCATTTTAACCCATTGAAAGGGAATATGGGGGTAGTATATATAAGTCCATCAGTCAAAAAATTATATTTACATATAGTTTAATATCCAAGGAAAAAATAAATTGTTTTTTTATTCAGAATATAATATTTTTCATTTAAAATAAAGAAATTGGATAATTAAATTTGCAACCATGATGGGTAAAAATGAATTTATAATACTGTGAAATGATGAGAAAGGTATCCCATTTTAAAAATATAATTTTTCGTTAAGGTTATGATCAGAAGTTTTTGAAAATAGTGCAATATAACATTTAGAATAAATATATGAAAATAGGTTCTTGAACTGATGATAAAGGAAAGAGAATTCCTTTATCTTGAAGAGTTGTTCCTAAAACATGATGATGGAACCCTAGGGGATTATGGACACATTTAGAGACTATTGGGGAGAAAAATTAATCATAACATCATTTAAAATTAATTTTTAGTGAAGGGGAATGGTTTAATGGGTTGATTTTTATAGGAAAAGTGGGGGAATTGTTTAAAAAGTTTTAAATATAAGTCATGGAAATATAGGTTGCGGAAAATAAAAAACCACTAGTTTATCCATGGTATTTTCTCATGGTTTTGGAAATATGACTCAAATTTTATGATATTTTAATATATTATAAATAAACACAATTTTTTAATACTTTTTTTGGCATTGAAAAGTAAATTTTCTACAAAGTGATGTTTTTAATATAAAATTTTCTCTTTTAGTCTTTTAAAAGACACATATAGGTTTTGAAATTGATTAAGATATATTGAAATACATAATATTAATAAAATAAAATATTTTAGTTTTTGGGTAGTGGTTAATTAACTATTTCATCATTATGACTTAAATATGATGACATAAAACATATTGAAAACCCAAAACAGCATCTTTATTTTTCATAGAAAAATATATTATTTTATAAAATTTATAAAAGTTATACATAACCTAATTTTGATGTTATGCTTTAAAATATAATATTTATTTTATTAAATAATATTTCAAAATATGATAATTTTAACTTTCAAATAAAAAATCCTTATTTATTGAAAAATATCTTTTTATAAGATAGTCAAATTTCTGACACTAGTGAAAAATATTAATACCTTATGAAAATATATTATCATTTATATTTGAATAAGTGTTTTTTAAAATAATATTTAATAAGAATAAATACTATTCAGAAGACCATAGTTTATTATATAAGTGTAAATATTTTCAAAAAATTACAATTATGTTTTATTTGCATCTAGAAATGAATTTATCAAATTGGTCTTAAATAAACATGTATTTTATTACAAATATTATTCCAAAAATGAGATTTTCGGGATAACTATTTTATTTATACAAGGATAATTTCACTTTTAACTATAGTATTGACACAAAACCCCTTATTACACCCATGTACGCCATAAGGTTAAGGTGTGGGATAGTGGTAGTTTCACGGGGTGGCTCGACGAACATCTAATGAGTGGTAATATCCCCTAACTTTAACATATCCCATATGATATTTCATTCCAGATTAAACTATTGATTATAAACATGGGATTCATCAAGGGTGAAGCCCAAGGATACTACTTCTCTCCCATGTTCTGACAAATGGGCTTCAAACATCATGACACTACTAGATGAGGCCATTGTGTCTCTTTTCTACATCAATTTTCATTTTTATTACAACTTATAATCACTAATTATAATGGTAAAATTATTTAAAAAAGTTTATAATTCCCAATGGCCTAATAGACCAATGGTTATATCGACTAATAGTCATGTTATTTCAATGGTCATATTTCTATTCCAATGATCACACTACTCCATATAAATACCAATTCATTCTTTCACCCAAATTTTAATACGATTAATTTTAATGTTATATTTTATTTTTATTAATATATTGATTAGTTTTCTAATATTTTGTATTAGTTATAGAGAATTTTTTGTGGGTCGATGATTCTAGCTGATTGGGGTGATTTATATTTTCCCATGTTATCTTTTCTATATTATATTATATATCCAATTTTATTTTGTGGAATTATAATTAGTTTCTTATCTGACTAAATTAATGATATTTATTAATGAGATAAAGTTTTTATGGTTCCCCTATTTTTTCACATGTATAATGTTATATAATATAACACACATTTTCTCATTACACAAATAGTGTTTAAAAAACCTAGGTTCTTACACACTTCACCCCTTTATAATGTTCTTCCTTAAAAATTCAACTCATATACACATTTGGGAATATGCGAGGTGTAACACCCTAAGATTTTGATAATTAATTTTTTTTAATTTATCTTTTCAATAATTTTCATTTCACATGACATTTAAATGTTTTATTATATATATATATATGACAAAAATTCAATAATTCCTTTCACATAAAATACCATCATTTCTTGTGCTACATGAAATACCAACTTGACGTACACTACAATCAACACTGACATGGCCTACGATGCATGAAACATTGAGTTAGGGTATGATACACGCAACCCCGAGTTTCTATGAAACATCTCTTTTTATTATTTCAAATATTTATATAAGATAATATGAATATAAATCACTACTTTTCAAATATTTTATAATTTTTTTATATAAATAAAACTTTTTGATAACAAAAGATATGATTATTGGTAAAGTCCTTCTATGTTAAAAAGTTAAATTTTCTCAAATATAAATTTTTTTATTCTATTATAATGTAAGTATTTTTAATAACATTTAGAAATTTAATTTCATAAAATAAACTTAATTTTTGAATTTATAATATCAAAATAAACCTGGGGTGAATTTTTTGGATTTTTCTGAGAAACTTCATTTTTTGATAAATATTAAAAATTACAACTTTTTAGTTAAAAATACTTTTTTTAATAAATTATTAATGGTAAATGTTATAATAAATATTTTTTAAGGTAAAATGTGATAATTATAACTTCTATTAATACAATTTAATTAATTATAGCCAATTTCACTTTAAAACTAAATATAAAATCTTAATAAAATTTTTAACTTTTTTATACTTCAAAACCCAGTTATTTTGCCCTGTCTACATGATTAGAACTAATATTTATTTTTCCTCTTTTGTGAAGAGAATTTAAAAAATCCAACACACACCATTTTATTCTGTTTAATATTTAGAGTCTAATAATACCATGTTAATTTTTGACCAAAATGATTAGTAAAGGTGATTAAAATTAATCAGAATAGTTAAGGACAAATTAAGCTTTATTAAAGACTAAACATTGAACTAATGTCCCAAATGACCAAGACACATATAAAAGACCCATTTTATATCCCTAGTTCTTATATACACCTTCCATTTTCTATTTTATAAAGTAATTTTTTAGGTAATAACATGTTCACAACTAATATGTTTCTAAAAATTCCATGTGAGTCCTTTTCCTTCCCTATAAAAGGCCACCACCTCTACCCATTCCTAAAACCTATAACACATTTATGTTTTTCTAATATCATCCCAATTATACTCCAAAATATCCTCCCTTCCACCTTGAATCCTTCTTTTGTGACGAATGTTTCTTAAGGAATCATTTTGGCACAAACCAAAAGTAGTTACCTGATTTAGAGGTAGCATCTTCTCTCATTCTCCTTTCCTTTATTTCCCTTATTCACCCATTCAAATATCTTTATTCCATTATTGTGTGACAAAACTCGTATCCTAAATATACTTCGATATTTTTATGAAATGTTTCTGACCTACACTTACACACACCACCATCTAATGGATGTCGAACATATTGTTTCTATGTATGGTGAACTACTGCCTCACAAAATGATGATTGTTCATTTCGCCTTTACCGCCAATCATAGTGGCCATTCTGATATAAAATCATTTTATATATTCAATATGTTATATTTATTATGTATTTAATATTCTTTATTCCTTTTACAACACACATCTTTTTACCTTCCATTTGGTGTTAATACGATAATCTTGTTTGAGGAAGTGTAGACTACAACCCCCTCAAAGCGAAGTGATTCATTCACAAACCACATAGAATATATTAAGGATTGGTTTAATGAAATAATATTATGTTTATTCTCCTTTAATAATGATTTATATATACACATAAATACATATATATATATATATATATATATTTCATTTACATAATTTTGTTCACTATGACAATAAAAAAAGAAAATATTGTTCACACGTACATACAGCTTACCATCTTCATAAACAGTCTAATACATTAAGTAAATCATTATGATATATATTATTATAATATACATATACTAGATATACCTGATATTTATAACATCTTATATATTTTTGAATCATGATATATGTACAAAGATCAATGATATAAGTAGTTAAGACACATGGAAAGAACAAAGTGAATATTACCCGAAATGAAACCTTAACATAGGATCTTTAACAAGATGGTAATTTAAGGTTATAGTAAAACAAAATATAGTAATATAGACAAAAATATTATTCTGTAAAATTTGAATAATAAACTAATATTTTTTATAATGAAAGCCTATACGAGTACGGAGTGATTCAAGACCGAAGGTAAAGGGTTTTTTTCAAAAGGTACCAAATTCATAAAAATGTTTTTGTCTCAAATTTCCTTCTTTGAGACTCATATTTTGTTGTTCCCATAAAATATTTTTAGGGTGCATATACTTCCATTTTACATTCCATATCATTAATTTTAATATTTTCATTATATTATATGCTTCATGTAATTAACTTTCCTAACATGGAGATCATGATCCCAAGATACCAAGTTGTAAGAGTTTATTGAGACAACATCTTTGTTTCATTGAGATTGATTATGTTTATGTTTCATTGGATAAAATATTATGATGAATCTCACAAGAATATTCATGAGTTTTCTTCTCCAATGTTATTTAATTATATACTTATATATTTTTACCATTTTCTGCTTTTTGGTACATAAGATAGTTGAGAAAGTGTTTTTAGTAAATCTCGACTTTAAAATTTCTTTGATCAAGAAACAATGTTTTCTAAAAAGGGTTTACAGTAATATTATACCATTCCCCAATAATAACTAAAATAAATTTTTACCCATTTTTTATTTTACCAATATCATTAAGGGAATCTTATTATTGCTTTCTGAACAAGGGACTTTTATATCCTTTTTACCATGCTAAAGGAATATTCTATTGACCTCATATAGCATGTACAAATTTACACATCAATATTTCTTAAACTCTACATTTGAATTCTTAAAAAGGTTAATATTTAGGAAAAATTTTAAAAAAAATTAATTTTCAGGGAAATTTTTTTGAAAATGGTTTCAAACTTCTTTTATACGTTCTCTTGGTAAAATGTTTTCAAAATGTTTTAAAGTCTTATTTAAAAGTTTCAAATTATATTCAATGAAATGGTTATCAAAACATATTCAAGATTCATTATAACTTTTCATAAGAAAATATTTTTAAAATGTTTTCAATATTTCTCTATATGTTTTCAAAGTATTTTCCAAGAAATGGTATTCAAAATTTCTTCAATATTTCATTTAATGTTTTCTAGTGTTTTCAAAGAAGAATGTTTTCAAAAAAATTTCGAACTTATCTTAAATTGTTTCAAGGAAAAATGTTGTCAAAATTATTTCTTTTCATCATTATATGTTTTCAATGTATTTTATAAAAAAATTATTTTCAAATGGTTTTATGTGTTAAAAATTATTTTTCAAGGAAGAAATGATATTTTTATCAATAAATGTTTTTAGAATATATTTCAAATTTATTTTCCATCTATGAAGACATATATTGATGTTACTCAAGCCTTTATAGGAAATGATCTAAAGGTTCCAATCATATCCTTTCTTTAAATGATTTATGATCACTCTCATGGCCTTTATGGAACTCATTTCTCATTCATGATTTTATGTTTATGAAACTCATTTCTCATTCACATGTTATATACTTTCAAAACCTTCTTCTTTTGAGGTGTAATGTTTATGATTAAATGATTATGAACCATGTCTCTTTCCACAGGTTTTGATATGTTTACCTATTTATGATGCCTATTTCATTTCATGGGTTATGATATGTTATTTATGATATTGTTCCACAAGTACATATGATTTCATATTGTGATGGGTGGGATCTATATCTCCCTCTAATGCATTGGGTAAAGATTTAAATATCAGGATATAGCCAGGTCTAGAATGAGGGTTTTCTCAGATCAGTAATATAGAGTTGGAATTGGGGTTTAATTTGTTCAATAATATAGTGACGGAATGAGGATTCACTTAGTTCAGTAATACAGGTCTAGAATGGGGGTTCACTTGGTTCAGTAGACGGCTTTTTTCACTAATATTATCTTGACAGTGATGCCTTTACTACTATGGATATTAGTATATGGTTATGTGTTTCCACAATTTCATGTCATATTTCTTTGTAAGGATTTCATGTATTATTATATTTATTTCATTATGATTCATGTCTTATGAACTGTAAAACATTGTTCCATGATCTTTGATATATAGGGTATGATCTTATATTTTCATGATCACTTTCTCATTCCCTTGTGATCATGTTTATAATTACATGTCTCCCTTGTTTACTGTTACTGGTCATTTGATGTCACCCCTTTTTATGTTTCCTTTTCCCTGAGTTATGATGATAAGTATTATGTTTGATATGTCTAAGAAGGATTATAGTCAATAAGAACATAGTGTGAGAAGATGTAGCTCACTAATGTACCAGTGTTTATGTTTCCAGGTTTCCAAAGTAAATATATCAAATATGGTCTTTGGGATTCCTTTTCTGCAATGTTTATGTATTATGAAGATGTTATGTAATGTTTATGTTTATAAAGTGAGGGTTACTACATTAGGTATTAGAGAAAATGTATACTTAACCATTAAAAACTAGGATGAGAAAACCATAGTGAGATCCCACTATTTATTTCTAAAGAGATGTCCAAAGATGTCTCCAAGGATAAGTATAAGGATTATTTAACATTTAGGAAAATGTCATGTTATTTTGGTAAAGGATAGAGTGAGTGATTTCCTAGAAATACATCCATGTCTTGATACTACAAGTTGATGTGGCCGTGGAATAGATGTACTTAGGGTTAAAAACTCTAACAAGATGTTCCAGGCTTGACTAGGGGTAATCTAGTACACGAAAATGGACCCTGCATCACACCTGGTATGACACTCCCTGGGGATATTCTTAGGTAATTCACAAACTCTTCACGAACCATCATAAATGTTTTAAATATAAGTTTTCTATGAAAAAACTTGGATAAACCCACGGTTTCATAGATTTTGGAAGGTGTAATGATATTTAAATTCAATAAGTAAATACTTTCATAACTATATGGTTTTATTCCATGATAAGTAATGCTCACACAATGCTTCTAGTTCTAGTAAATGGTAGGAACTTATGGAACTAGATTAATGTTGAATGTGATGGATGATTTTCTAATGAGCAGTCAAGTGGGATGATCAATGGAGTGAATGATTTTGTGATCATGCCTTATCAATTTTCATGAAATATGATTGACAATGTTTACCTTAACCAACTCTCAGACTCACCATGGAAGATAAATAAGGAGTTCACTGAGAGTTAGGGTAATGGAGACCATGGAGGAAAGTAGATTCGGTTTCCATTGGGTCAATATTGTGGAGAGAATCACCAATGTGAATGTATTAATGAAACTAGAATGTGTTTTGACTATTGAAATGAAGGAAAAAAATAAGTGACTGCAAGGAAAAAAATAGTTCTGCTAACGAAATGGATGGGAATTTTGGCCTCCCTAAGTCAACATTGAAAGTTATGTGTTTTAAATGTGAAGAAAATTAACATTATGAAACCCAATGTCCTAAGAGGAATGTTACTAAAGAGAATCATTAAGGTGGTGTGAGTAATGGTTATATTGTGGATGATGAAGAGACTACGAATGAAAGGTGAAATGAAATAGGTATAATTGTTAATGGATTAATGATGAATTAATGAAATTATTTATGTATTTGGATTAAAAATGTGTGGATGATGAAATATAGAAGGATTGTTCTACTAAATTTTTCACTTAGTATTTTCAAGTGTATGTAGAATGTTCCCTATGGTCTGGTGAAGTTATTTAAATATAATATGATATTTTCACTAAGGTAAGGTAACCCTTAATACGTCCTTTATGATAAGATAAATTTTTAAGGGTAATGATATGTGGGGTATGCATAATTAAATTGGACATTGTTGATTACCATGGAACTAAGTGAGGACTTGTTTATAGGTGGTTTATTCTAACACTGATGAAGTTTATGGAAATTTTTGATTAAAGGAGTAAATACAATATACACTGCAATGAGAAAGAATGATTTCTTTACAATAGAATTTATGGTAATTCCAGTTGTTAACATGTTTCAAGAGAATATATGATGATGTTATTCACATGCTTGGAATTTGAAAACCAAGAGATACTTTGTGTTATACAATGGAATCAATGTTAATCTAATTTCATGACTCTCTTTCTAAGGTTTTTGATTTCCACATTTGATAATGGTTATAAGGTGAACCATTCATGAAATGTTTAAGTTAAGATCTCGAGGAAGTATTTGTGCATTGAGCTTGTGTTTGAAACCTTGGTTAAAAGGATAGTTAGTGATTAACCTTATTTCAAGGATTTCTATCTTATATATTAGTTTGGTTTTAATAATGACAATATGTATGTCAGGTGAAAACCAATCAAGTCATTCATGGTTGTGGGTTTTGAACCCATGAATAAAGAATAATAAGGGTTTCAATCCTACCACAGTCCTACATGATGTATTCGTTAATCTATATTTATTTTTAATAAATAAATATTTATGAATAACAATTAGTGTTTCTTTTTATATATTAATGAATTTTGTTTTTTTAAGACAAAAATAGTAAGACTTTTTATTCTTTTATGGGCCTTAAGATCCATTAAAGGCATATTTTAGTTCATTATTCATCAGAGTTAATTTCTAGAAATTAATTCCATGGGGCGATGGATGTATTAGAAAATTTTTAATGCACAACCCAAGAATGGAACTTTGTTTGAATAAATTTATCAAGAATTACTCAACGTTCTGAAAATGATAAATAAAAATTATTATCCTAGTACAATAATTTTCATTGAACAATAGCATTTCAAATAATCTCTAATTTATGAATTTGAGGCTCTCAAAATTCTTTTGACCATTCACTTGTTTTTGATTTATGTCCTCAATCACTCTCCATAAACATTTACATTTTCCTCTGTGCCCAATCATCACAGCCAACCCATGTTCTCTTATGTGGGAAACCTAGTTATATGTTACTTTGAGAAAACATCATAGTTAGAACTTTTCCTTTTTAAGGGAGGTTTTAATATTAATTATTACTATATGGGTTTGTATGAGTGAAAATTTCATGTATTAAACCTTTGATAAACTAAATGAATTTCTAGGGAAAAATTCATTTTAGGGGGGGTGTAGAATATAACACCCCGAGATTTTGAGAATTTTTTTTCAATTTATATTTTCAATATTTTTCATTTCACTAGACAAGAGAAATAGTTCACTATATATATAAATAAAACTATGTCAAAAATTACTCTCACAAGAAATACTAACTTGTCTTTCGCAGCACATAATACCAACGTGTCTTGCACTATAAGCAACATTGACTTGGCGATGATGCATGCAACACTGAGTTGGCGTATGATACATGAAACACTGAGTTTCTATAAAACAACTATTCATGTTTTAAATATTTAAATAAGATAATTGTAATATTAATAACTAATCTTCAAATATTTTTATATTTTTTTATATAAATAAAAGATATTGATAATAAAATATATGACTATTCGTAATGTCCTTCTATATATAAAAGTATTATTTTCACAAATAAAATACTCCTTATTTCCTTATAATGAAAGTAACATTAGAAAAAATTGGAAGTTTAATTTTATAAAATAAACATAATTTTTGAATTTAGAATGTCTAAATTATACTATGGTGAATTTTTGGGGTTTTTCTGAGAAACATCATTTTTGATGAATAGTGAAAAATAGATTTTTTTAGTTAAAAACTACCTTTTTTCTAATTAATTATTAACGATAAATGATGTTATAAATATATTTTAATGTCACCTTATAAAATTATTACATCTATTAATACAATTTAATTCATTAGAAACAATTTCACTTTTTAACTGAATATAAAATCTTAAGAAACTTTTTGATCTTTTCCCTATTTTAAAACCCCGTTATTTCATCCCGTCTGTGGGATTAGAACTAATCCAAATTTATCCACTTCTATAAAATGAATTAAAAAATATGATATGCACAATTTTATAATGTCAAATATTTATATTCTAATAATATAGTGTTTGTTTTTGACCAAAATTATTAGTGAAAGTGATTAAAATTAATCACAAAACTTAAGGCCAAATTAAGATTAATTAGGAACTAAACCATAAAATTAAGGGCCCCAGTGACCTCTAAAAATTTAAAACACTCATTGGATGTCCGTATTTAGGGAATTAACATTCAATTGTTTATTTTTTTGATTTGGTAAGAATTTTTTTAGGTAAGAACATGTGAACGCCTAATTTGTTTCTAAAACATCCATGTGAGTCCTTTTCCTTCCCCATAAAAGGCCACCACATCTACCCATTCCTCACACCTCTAAAACCTTTAAGTTCTCTTATATCTTTATAATTAGACTCCTTGAAATCCTTCCTTATACCATTAATCCTCTCTTTGGTTATAAAGCTTCTCAAGGAATCCTTTTTGCAAAAAACAATAGGAGTTACCTGATATAGAGGTAACGTCTTCTCTCATGATCCCTTCCTTTATTTCCCTTATTCACCCCTTAAACTATATTTATTCCATTATTTAGTGAAAAAACAGTATAATAAATATACTGTGATGTATTTATTGAAATATTCTGAGCTACAGTTACACATACATCCATTTAATGGATGTTAAACATAGTGTTTCAGTGTACGGAAAACTACAACCTCAAGAAACAATGATTGTTCATTTCTACTTTACCTCCAATCATAGTGGAAATTATGATATAAACTATATTTATATATGTAATATATTATATTTATTATTTATTTAATCTGCATTATTAATTTTACCAGATTCATCTTTTCACCATCTATTTGATAATAATATGGTAGTCTCGTTTGAGGAAGTGTGGACTATTGCCCCCACAAAACGATGTGATTCATTCACACACCACATAGAAGGTATTAGGGATGTGATTAATGAAATTATATGTTTTATATGATATATTAATTATAATATAATAATGATATATATATATAACTATATATATATATATTTCATTTACATTCTTTCTTTCACTGTGACAATAAAAATTGAAAATAGTTTCCATGCGTACGTACGTCTTACCGTCTCTATGAACAAAGTATTACATTACGTACGTAATTATGATATATATTATTATAATATAATTATACTAGATATACCTAAGATTTATATCTTGTTCTCTATTATTGAATCATGATATTAGTATAAGGATCAACAATATATAAAATTAAGACACATGCGAAGAACAATGTGAATATTACCCGAAGTGAAACCTTAACATATGATCGTTAACAAGAGGTAATATAAGGTTATTATAAAACCATATATGGTAATAGATATAATAATATGATTATAAAAAATTTGTATAATAAAATTATATTTATTATATAGGATTCTTGTACCAGTACAAAGATAGTCAAGATACAAAGTAAGGGTATTTTTATCTCACTATTAATTTCTGTGAGATACAAGCTATGTCTGCCACTCTTTCCTTTTGTGTAGAGTATGTACTAACTATGATTTTATTATATTCATCTATTAATTAAATTTATGTTTATAACCATTCCCATTTTATTATCCTTCTTTCCTGTTGTTTATGTTTCAAAAGTTACCCATTTGGTAAAAATGTTCTTGTCTCAATTTTCCTTCATTGAGACTCATGTTTAATTATGAACCTAAACTCTTTTTTGAGGTTCATATACATACATTTTACATTATATATCAGGAATATAAATATTTTCATGATATTATACGCTTCATTTAATTACCATTCCTCACATGGAGAGCATGATCTCATGATACCAAGTTATAATTGTTTATTGAGATAATCTCATTGCTTTTCGAGATTGTTTATGTTTATGTTTCCATTGATAAAATCATATTATCCCTATATAATTAATATTCATGAGTTTTACTATCCTATGTTATTTCTTTATATACTCCATTATCGTTACCATTTTCTTCTCTTCGATACATTTGTTATTTAAGAATGTGTTTTTTAGGAAACCCCGACTTTTACCTCTCTTCGATCAGAAATCTATGATTTCAAAAAAGGGTTTCCAAGAATATTATAACATTACCATATAATATCTAAAATAAATATTCTCCATTTTTTATTTTACTAATCTCTTCAAGGGAATCTTCTAGTTATTTTTGGAATAAGGAACTTTTTTATTCTTTTTATCTTTCTAAAGGAATGTTATTTTTACCTCATACTCCATGTATGGATTTACCCACTATAATTTCATCGAATCTCCCTTTTAATTGTTAAAAAAGATTAATGGTTAAGATAATGTTTTTATAAAAATTAATTTTCAAGGATATTATTTTCAAAAAAAATTCAAACATCGTTTATATGTTTTAATGGAAAACTATTTTCAAGTCTTATTTAAAAAATTTCAAAGTGCTTTCAAATAAACAGTTTTCAAGTCATTTTCAATCTATTTTATGAGATTTCAAGAAAAAATATTTTTAACACATTTTCAAGATTTCTTTATATGTTTTCAATGTATTTTCAAGGAAATTATTTTCAAAAAAAATTCAAACATTCTATAAAATTTTTCAAGTGTTTTCAAATAAAAATGTTTTTAAAAAGTTTTGAAGCTTATTTTAAAAAATTTCAAGGAAAAAGGTTTTTAATGATTTGATGTATTTTTTATAAATTTTAGAGGTATTTTATAATAAAATGAAATTCAAATGGTTTTATGTATTAATAAGGCTTTTCCAAACAAGAAAGGATATTTTTCTCTAGAAATTTTTTTAGAGTGTACTTCCAAATTATTTTCCATCTAAGATAATATCTATTGATGTTACTCATTCCTTTATAACAAATAATTTAAATGATACATTCATATCCTTTATATAAATTTTTATAATTAATCCCATGGTATTAATGAATCCAATTTCTCCTTCATAGATAATATGTTTGTGAAGCTTGTTTCAATTTTAAGAGTTATATGCATTTGAAACCCGCTTCATTTAATTAGTTATTTTTATAATGAAATGATTATGAAACCTATCTTATTCCAAAGGTTTTGATATGTTTAAATGTTTATGAGACCCATTTCATTTCATGTGTTATGATATGTTATTTATGATCTTTTATAACATGTATGTGTGATTTAAATATGGGATGGGTGGAACCTATATCTCCCGCCAATGCATTGGGTAAAGATTTATATCTCATGAGATTGAAAGGGATGAAATAAGGGTTTACTTAGTTCAATAATACAGGGCTATAATAAGGCTTTACTTAGTTTAATATCATAGGTATGGAATAAGGGTTCACTCATTTTTGTAATATAGGGCTGGAATGGTGGTTTAGCTGGTCTAGTAAAGGACTTTTTTCCACTAATATGCTCTTGGAAGTGATTATTTGGATACTGTAGATTTTAGTTTATGCTTATTTGTTGTCGCAATTCAATGTCTCATTTTTATGTTATGATTTCATGGATTATGATCTTTATTTCATTATGATTTATGTCTTATGAACTGTCAGTCTTTATTCCATGATCTCTGATATAAATGGTATGATCTTATATTTTCATGATCACATTCTCATACCCTTATGATCATGTTTATGCTTACATGACTCCCTTTCTTACCATTTCTGAGAATTTGAGCTCACCCCTTTTTATGTACCCTTACCCTGGGTTATGATGATATGTAATATGTTTGATATGTTTAAGAAGGGAGATAGTAAACAATAACGTAGTGGGAGATGATGTTTCTCACTTATGTACTAGTGTTTATGTTTCCTTGTTTCAAAAGGTACTATACCGAATACGGTCTTTGGGAGTATTTTTATATAATATTTAAGTATTCTAAAAATATTATGTAATGTTTATGAATGTAAAGTGAGGGTTGATTCAGTTTGTATCAGAGAAAATGTATAGTTATCCATTGGAAACAACGATGAGAAAACCTTAGTGATATCAATAGTTTTATTTCTAATGATATAACTATGTATTTCTCTAATGATAAGTATAAGTATTAGTTAACATTTTTTAAAATTCCTTTAATTTTTTGTAAAGAATAGAGTAGTTTTTTCCTAGAAATACATCCATTTATGGATACTATAAGTTGATGTGTCTCTAGAACAAATGTGCATATGGGTAACAACATCGACAAGATGTTGAGGTCTTGACTCGGGGTAATCTGGTACACGAAAACAGGTCTTTCTTCACACCTGGTTTGACACTACTGGAGTATATTCTTTGGGAATTCACAAACTCTTCATGAACCATCACAAAGGATTTAGATATAAGATAGCTATGAATAACCAAGTATAAACCCAAGGTGTCATATATTATAGAAGGTTTTATGATTTATAAATCATATAAGTAATTATTTTTCTAACTATGTGGTTTTTTTCTATGATATGTAATGCTCAGTCTATGATTTCAGTCTTATTCAGTGATGGGGGATTGAAGAAATTGGTTAAATGTTGAATGTGATGAAATATTTTTTAACAAGAAGTCAAGTGGGATGATCAGTGGAGTGAAATATTTCATGATCATGCCTAATCGGTTTTCATGGAATATGATTAACAATGATTTCCTTAACCAACTGTCAAACTCACCAAGGAAGAGAAATAAAAAGTTCACTAAGGGCTTAGGTAATAGAGAACATGTAGGAAACAAGGGTTTCCATTTTGTTGATAATGTTGAAATAATAAGCAATGTGAATGTCTTAGAAGAACAAGAACGTGTTTTGAATGTGGAAAATAAGGACACAAAGAAATTTACTACAACGGAAAAATGAATATTATGGTTAAGAAAATGGATGGTAATTTTTTCCTCCATGTGTTATTATCGAAGGTTAAGTGTTTTAAATGTGGAGAAACTGGTCGTTATGTAACCCAATGTCTCAAGGGGAATGTTCATGAAGAGAATTAGAAAGTTGGTGTGAGTAATGGTTATATTGTGGATGATTAAGAGACTATAGTTTAAATGTGAAAGGATGGAGGTATTATTGTTAATCGATTAAGGATGAACTAATCAAAGTATTTATGTGTTCGGATTAAAAATTTATGGATAATGAAATATAAAAGTATTTTTATACATATGTTCTTCTCTTAGTATTTTCATGTTTATTTAGAATGTCCCCTATGGACTGGTTAAGTGATTTAATGAAAATATGATATTTTTACTATGGGAAGTTAACCCTTAATATGTTCTTTATGGTAATATAATGTTTTATGGAGAAATATAAGTGTAGTATGAATATGTAAATTGGACGCTATTAAATACCATGGAACTAATTAAGTACTTTTTTATAGGTGGTTTACACTACCACTAATTACGTTTAAAACATTTTTGGAATGAATGAGTAATTTTTATATACTTTGGAATAAGGATTCATGCATGCTTTTGAGTAGTATTTATAGTAATTCAAGATGTTACCATGTTTCAAGAGAATATATGATGAGGTTATTCACATGCTAGGAATGTGAAAAAATTAGATAATTTTTGTTATACAAGGGAATCCATTTTAAGCTAATTTCAAGACTCTCTTTCTAATGTATTGGATTTTCACCATTGAGAATGGTTATAAGGTGAACCATTGTTGAAAATTTTATGTTAGGATTCAGAGGAAGTATATGTGTAGAGAGTTTGTGTTAAAAAACTTGGTTAAAAGGATAATCTACGATTAATCTTATTTCACGGATTTCCATCTTATATATATTTTTTATTGCGGTTTTAAAAATGGACATCTTTTATGTTGGGTGACAACCAATCAATTTCATCAAGGTTGTGGGTCTTGAACCCATGGCTGAATGAAGATAAGGGTTTCATGCCTATAGTTGGCCTACATGATTTCCTATTTAATGTATACTTAGTTGTAATGAATAAATATTTCTGATGAACTATTTGTGTTACTTTTTATAGTCTACTTCATGTTGTTTTTTAAGAGACAAATATTTAAAAAATTTATTCTTTTATGCGACTTAGTATCTTTTGAAATGATATTTTAGTGCTTTAATAAACACAGGTAATATGTAGACATTCATTTCATTAGGTAATTTATGTATAAAAAATTTTTAAAGAAAAAACCAAGAATGAAAATATTTTTATAAATTTCTTTCAGTAATTACTCAATATTATGAAAGTGATACAAATTTTTTTTGTCCTAGTACATTAGTTTTTTGTTTTCATATGGCCTTTTAAATCATCACATATTTATAAATTGGAGGCCCTCAACATTACTTTTTCTATTTAGTTGTTTGTGAATTATGACATTAATCACTCCCTATATATATTTATGTTTTCCACCATGTCCAATCTTCACACGCAACCCATGTTCTATTATGTCGAAACCCAATTATATGTTACATTGGGTAACCATTATGGTTCCAAATTTTACTTTTAAGGTATGTTTTAGTATTAATTTTTTTTATATAGGTTAATATGAATGAAAGATTCAAGTATTAAACCATTTTATAACCCAAATGAATATTTCAAGAGAAATTCATTTTCAAGGGATAGAATGTAACACCCTAAAATTTTGAGAATTAATTTTTTTAAATTTGTCTTTTCAATATTTTTTATTTCGTGTGACACTGGAAATATTCCTTTATGTATATATATAACACTAGGTCAGAAATTACTTTCACATGCAGTACCAACTTGTCTTGCACTACATGCAATACCAACTTGGCATGCACTATAAGAAACAGGAACTTGGTGTACGATGCATGCAACACTAAGTGGGTGTACGATACACACAACATTGAGTTTCTAAAAAATATATTTTTATTTTTTAAAATGTTTAAATAAGATAATATTAATATTAATAACATCATTTCAAATATTTTTATAATTTATTTTATATATTAAACATATTAATAATAAAAGATAAGATTATTGGTAATGTCTTATGTTTAATAATATTATTTTCTCAAATAAACTTATTTTAATTACCTTATATAGA
This sequence comes from Viscum album, assembly GCA_963277665.1. NCBI lineage: Eukaryota > Viridiplantae > Streptophyta > Magnoliopsida > Santalales > Viscaceae > Viscum > Viscum album. The sequence continues at coordinate 1,421,787,371 of OY728140.1, read as the reverse complement.
AAGAAATTTTATACACATTTAGAAATTTAATTTGATAAAATAAAATTCATTTTTTTATTCATAATGTCTAAATTATCCTAGGCTGAATGTTTGGTATTTTTTGATGACTAGTGAAAAAATACACCTTTTAAGTTAAAAACTGCCTTTTTATCTAATTATTTATTAATTATAAAAAATATTATAAATATTATTTAAGGTTAAATTAGTTAATTATTACATATATTAATAATTTTTAATTCATTATAAACAATTTCACTTTTAAATGGACTTTAAAATTTTATCAAACATTTGAAATATTTCTTACATTTAAACCTCGTTAATTAGTCACATTTGTGGGATTAGAACTAATCCTAATTTTTCTTATTCTGTGAAGTTAATTTCAAAAATATGAAATAAAAAAATTATTCAGTCTAATATTTATATTCTAATAAGGCCATGTTAATTTTTGACCAAAAGGATTATTAAATGTGATTAAAATTACTCACAACAGTTAAGGCCAAAGTATGTTTAATTAGGCACTAAATCAAAAAATTAAGGGCCCAAACGACCTAGAAACATGTACTGTACACATTTTATGTAACTAGTTCTACCATAAACCTTCAATTATTTAGTTTTTTTGGTTTTTTAATACGTTTTTAGGTAATAACATGTTCACACCTAATTTATTTCTAAAAAATCCATGTGAGTCCTTTTCCTTCCCTATAAAAGGCCACCAACTCTACCAATTCCTCACACCACTCAAAACATTTATGTTAGACAAATATCCATACAATTATACTCCTAAAAAACCTCCCTTTGACCTTAAAGTATCCCTTTGGGTAGAATGCTTTTCAAGGAATCCATTCGCCACAAACCAAAAGGAGTTACTCGATTTGGAGGTAATATCTTCTCTCAAGATCCTTTCCTTTATTTCCCTTATTCACCACATTAACTCTATTCCATTCATGTGTGAAACCAACAGTATCCTAAATTTAAGATTACGTCTTTACCAAAAGTTTATGACCTACACTTACATACACCTCCATCTAATGGATGTTGAACATTCTGTTTCTGTGGACGGCGAACTACTGCCTCACAAAATGATGATGGTTCATTTCTCTTTTACCACCAATCATTGTTGAAATTGTGATTGACAATATATTTTTATTTTTAAAATATTATATTTATTATGTATTTAATACTATTTATTCCTTTTATAACACACATATTTTTAACTTCCATTTTGTGTTAATACGATAATCTCGTTTGAGTAAGTGTGGACTACTGTCATCTCAAAGTGATGTGATTCGTTCACACACCACATAGAATGTATTAAGGATGGGTTTAATGAACTTATATGATGTATATGATATATTAATTCTATTTTAGTAATAATATATATATATATATATATATTTCATTTACATACTTTCTTTCACTACAAAAATAAAAACTGAAAATAGTGTTCGTGTGTACATACAACTTAACGCCTCCATGAAAGGTGCTTTCCATTAAGTACATAATTATACTACAGATTATTATGTTATGAAAATACTGGATATATCTTATATTTATATCATGTTCTAAATTTTGTAATCATGATATAAGTATAAGGATCAACAATATAACAAATTAAGACACATGTGAAAAACAAAGTGAATGTTACCCGAAGTGAAACCTTAACAGAGGATCGTTAACAAGTGGGTAATATAAAGTTATAATCAAAACATATATGGTAATATACATAATAATATTATTATTTAAAATATTTTTAAGAAAATTATATTTATTATACAAGAAGCCAGTATGAGTTTGGAGAGAGTCAAGACACAAGATAAGATGATTTTCATCTCACTATTAATTTCTATGAGATACAAGCTACATTCACCAGTATTTACTTTTAGTGTTGACATTACTTCCCATTATTGTATTATATTTATATTTTTATTATTTTTATGGCTATATAAATTCCCATTATATGATCCTTCTTTCATGGGGGTTATGTTTCAAATGTTACCAAGTTGGTAAAAAAAAATTCTCAATTTGTCTTCTTTGAGACTCAGGTTTAGTTATAAACATAAACTCTTTTTTGGGGTTCTTATAATTCCATTTTACATTCCATACCATGAATCTAAATCTTTTCATGATATTATATGCTTTATTTAATTACCTTTTCTTATATAGATAACATGACCCCAAGATACCACGTTATAATATTTTATTAAGACAATCTCATTGCTTTTCGAGAATTTTTGTGTTTATGTCTCCTTTGATAAATTCATATCATCCATATCTCAATAATATTAATTAGTTTTATTCTACTCTATTATTTCATAATATAATTTTGTATTGTAACAATTTTCTCCTCTTCGGTACATAAGTTAGTTAATAATGTTTTTTAGGAAACTCCGACATTAGCCTCTCTTCGATCATAAATATATATTTTCTAAAAACAAGTTTCAAATAATATTATACAATTCCCAAATAATATCAAAAAGACGTTTTTATTCTTTTTTTCTTATACGAATATCTTAAAGGGAATATTTTTGTTGCTTTCAAAACAACTCACTTTTCTATACTTTTTACCATACTAAATGAATGTTCTTTTGACCTCGTACAAATTGTACAGATTTACCCATTGTCATTTCATTGAAGCTCCCTTTTCAATTTTAAAAAGGTTAATCTTTAAGAAAAAGTTTTTAAAAAAATTAGTTCTCAAGGAAATTATTTTTAAAAATGGTTTGAGGAATCTATTATATGTTTTCCTAGAAAACGTTTTTGAAAAAAAATTCAAGTCTTATTTAGATGTTTTCAAATTGCTTTAAAAGAAATGGGTTTCAAAACGTTTTCAAGATTTTTTATGTGTTTTCAGTAAAAAAATTTAAATTTCTTTCAATATTTCATTGTATGATTTCAAAGTATATTCAATAAAATGGTTTTCAAAACATTTTGATGATTTTGTTAAATTTTTTCAAGAGTTTTTAATGAATTTGTTTTTAAATATTTGGATGCTTATTTTAAATGTTTTCAAGAAAAAAGGTTTTCAAAATGATGTCATGTATTCATTATATCTTTTTAAGATATTTTCTAATAAAATTATTTTCAAATAGTATTATGAATTAAAAATAGTTTTTCACTCAAGATAGTATATTTTCCTCAATAATATTTTTTAGAGTATATTACAATATTATTTTCCATCTAGAATGAGATCAATTGATGTTAATCATTCCTTTCTAGGAAATGATCAAAAGGTTACTTTCAAATTATTTCGATGAATGAGTTATGATTAATGTTGGGGTCTTTATGAAATCAATTTCTCCTTCAGGGGTAATATGTTTATGAACATGTTTCAATTTCACGCGTTATATTTTTTTGAAACCCTATTCTTTTGAGTGGTTATGTTTACGATAAAATGATTATGAAAAATGTATATTTCCATAGGTTATGATATTTTTACATTTTTATGATTCCCACTTTAATTAATGCTTTATGATATTTTATTCATGATCTTGTGGAACATGTATGTATTATTTCATTATGTGATGGGTGGGACCTATATATCCGTATAAAACATTTGAAAAAGATTTATATATCATGATATAGACAGGGCTAGAATGAGGGTTTACTCAGATCAGTAATACAGGGCTGGAATGAGGGTTTTCTCGGTTTAGTAATACAGGGATTGATGGGGGATCACTTAGTTTAGTAATGCATGTATGAAATGGGGGTTTAATTGGTTTAGTAATGCACATTGTCTACTAATATGATCTTGGTAGTGATTCCATGGCTACTATCGAAATCATTATATGCTAATGTGTTTCAATAATTCCATTTATTATTCCTATGTTTTTCTTTCATAGCTTATTCTATTTATTCCATTATGATTGATGTCTTCTGAACTATCAATATTTTTTCCATGGTATTTGATATGTAGGGAGTGATCTTATATTTTCAGGATCACATTATTAATTCCCTTATGATCATGTTTATGCTTATATATCTCCATTGTTTTCCATTACTAAGCATTTGAGCTCACCCCTTTTTATGTTTCCTTTAACCCATGTTATGATTATATGTAATATGTTTTATATATATTAGAAGGGTTCTACTTAAAAAGAACCTAGTGGGAGATTATGTACCTCACTTTTTTACCAATGTTTATGTTTCTATGTTTCCAAAGGCAATATACCAGCTATAGTCTTTGGGTCTCTTTTTGTATAATGTTTAACTATTCTATCATGACCCATCCCCTAGGGCTCATGTCGTGACTACCGAAGCCCGCCTCCCAAAGGAAGGCGATGGAAACTAGCGTTGAAGGAATTATTCGACAAGCGGGAGGCATTTTCTTGAGAACCTATATAGATGCACACAACTTCCGACCATAGGTACTAGAAAGTAAAATACATGTAAACCATGCATGCAATCCACTATGTTAAGCACAACCAGAGTGCAATGGAAATTATAGTGCATAGTGGACAAATGAGCCGGTATAAAAGACCATGAAAAGAAAAACTGAACAAAATTCAAACTCCAAGTCCCTGAAGCTCATTCGACGAGAATCCTACCTGAAGAGTGTGTGAAGGGTAGCTTCTGGAAGTTCTGTAAGTGCACCTCATCTGTATGATCTCAGGGAAAACTGCTAGGCTCTGTCCCTCCCTAGACTTCGTCAAATCATCGATCATCTACAAAAGATGTGACATGTTCCAGCAAAGCCCATGTAGGGATGAGTAAAACAATACTCATTATGGGAACCCAAAACCCCAAAGGTAAAGCACAAGAGAAAAACCACAGAGTATTGAATAATCATCTCTACTTGAGTATATGCCCATACATATACCCTGAACATCCATATATTATCATTTCATCCACTAAGAAAACATGTTCTCCCAACCACACATCCAACTTCAATTCTATCATCGCATGATCAAGTCATAACAACCATCCTAGGAGATCACACTCCATGAGCTCAGCCACCCCAGATGGCACCCATCCAAGAGATGAACTCCGTCGGGTACATTCCTAACTCTCCGAATGGTTTGTCCGAGAGAATGTGATCCATAATGAATATTATACTAGGTCTAACTCTAGTTCTCGGCACTGGAGGTCTAGTTGTCAGTGCCTTGCACCTGATGCAAGACTAAGGAAATCCAAGTGAAGAGACCCTCTCCTCGTCACTGCACACATTTGAGGGAGCACTACTCCAGACTTACCAACGATACCAAATTCACTCTTGTAAGGAGTGGCTCGTGCCTCAGTCCATGAGGGAGAACTAATTTATATCTAGGTATCATTTTCATTAAGTGTATGGGCCCGCTCATCGATACTGTGTCCGACAGCTGAGGGAGATCAATCTCCAATCAAGGACCTACACCCTACCCGGTAGGGGAGTAATACTTAGTGCCTAGAGAACCCATGCCCTAGTACAACTGGTGGGTACTACTCATGCAGGACCCACACCTTGTATAGGCAAGTAATTGAAAATTCTTATATCAAGGACACGCACCCTACCTGGTAGGGGAGTACCACTTAATGAATAGAGGACTCACACCCTGGTAATATAGGGGAGTACCGACTCTGTCACTCTGTTCTCTATGGGGGACCCTCACCCTAGTACGTTAGTAGTGTACTGACCCTATGATAGAGGTCTTACTCCCTGACATGGAGGGGGAGTTCACACTCTTCCATAGCATAGTGTATGGAGGACCCGCACCCTAGAACGATGGGGGAGTACCAACTCCAACAATAGAGGACCCGCTCCCTACTCGATAGGGGAGTATTGACTCTATGTGCATTAGATATAAAGAACATGCACCCTAGTCCAATAGGGGAGTACCAACTCCATGTATAGTTGACCCTCCCGCTATAATGGCTGGGGAGTACTGACTCTTCCTTTATGATCTTCTCGGAGAACCTGCGCCCAAATCTTACAAGAGAGTAACACTATTAGAGGAAAACTCTAAAAGGAAAATTAACCCACACCCAAAACATGAGGATTCTGATATCTACTAAAGAAGAAAGATAAAGAGTACCTATGCCTTCAGCCATCAAGGTAGTAACCTTCCTAACATCTTATCATAAGAATCACCCCGACTATGCCCAAAGTCAGCTCCAACAGGCAGATCCTACCCATCAAACCAAATAATCCATCCTATAACATTCTCAAAAACACGCATATAGTATCTAAAAAGGGCCCTCTCATCTTAAGGGTCACAACTTCATATACAGTTTGTTAAACGGATGCTTTGTTTATAAGTTATGGATGTTTTATCAAAATAGGGGTCAGTTGGGCCCGCGTTTGGTCCAACCCGGTTGGACTAACCTGACCCGACCAGGTCTGGGTCTACTGACCTCACCCCGTATGATCTGGAACAATGGGCGTGGATAGCTAGGCCAGGTTATTCATATCCAATACTTCAAAACTCTAATGTGATCCCTTCCTATGGAAAATTACTGATTTCTGTTATTTCATGCACCACTTTGGTCCACCCACCATTGGTCGTTGTCACGCCTTCATTGTGTCATGTCCATTCTAGATCAAAGATGTTGTATCATTGAGCCAAGGAAATTTGTGCAATTATTGTCCATTCACTATCCCGTGAAGAACGTGAAGAACATGGTTGAGAAAAGAACAATAATCAACCTGACATTCAAACCTCGGTCATTTGTTCATTCCGGTCTCGACCTGATCTGTTAGAAGAATCAACAAAAAAAATTCATCCCATAAGAACAATCAAACTATGGGTCAGCCTATTCATGGTTTGATCTGCATTGGTCATTTAAAACCATGAATGGGGAAGATTTAATTCAAATAAAATCTCCTACCTTGGTCAGGTCATTCGTTAGTGATGAACAGTGTTGTTGAATTCGTTATTCTGCGATCCTCTATTTACGGTCATTGGTAATTCACTGTTGGTGATGATCCATTTTAAGGGGGGTTGGCATTCATCTTTGTCACCCACCAGAGAATCTAAGAAAAACCATGATTGTGCCAACAATCATGCGTTGTCTGCTTGGTCATTAAAGGAGGAAACAAGAATTAATATTCCAGTTACATTTATATTACAAATTTGTTACATTGTTTCATTTAATAAAACAATATATTCAGTTTCACTTGGTGGGAATACCATTTCGATGAAACCATTTGAAACAAATAAAATGAAACAAGTTATTTTTTTATTTTTTTTTATTTTTTCTTTAAAAATTCTGAAAAAAAACTTTTCCGGTCGACTTGTGTTACTCAAAGTTAAGTCTGTTCTAGGAAAATCTCATCATTCTAAGTTCAACAGTGCACTTCTGAGCACTGTTTCAAAAGATAGAAACCCCTTATTTCACTTTTAATTAATAAACATTAAAAAGTTTGAAAATCTATTCTGGTGACTCCAGGTCTCAGAATTTCCATGTCGTCTTAGAGCCTGGTCTCAGAAAAACCCATTTAATTTTTACAAAATGATCTCATGGAATTATGGGCCATTATATTCTCCCCACCTTAAGACTTTTCATCCCTGAAAAGAAAAAACCAATTCTGAGGGGAAGAAAACAGAGTTCATCAAGGGTCAATGGGCTGCTTACATGCATGCACCTCAAGGAACCACTAAGATTGACCACTTTCATGTCCATCTTATACTAGGTCAACATCATGCAATAATGGGCATATGTTTCTTTATCAACTAAAAGTGTGAATACACCAAGGACTATGATCCATCTGCAGTCCTCGGGCCTAGTGTCTCACATCCACACTAACCTAACACAGATACAGAAAAATACCCATAGTTCACATCCACCCTTAGATGAACTGCGCTAATGCCTCCACAAGTCTTACACATTTAGGTTAGACGCTAAACATGCATGGGTATTTATGAATGAAATAGAGCTGCCCATGAGTGAAATTTGGGTCTTACTATGCCCTCTATTTTCAACTTCGAACGATCACACAACTTGCGGAAATGGAAACACGGTCACACTCACTAGTAGTGTTTAATCTTACTATGGATGGTAGGGAACCATTACACACTACAAAAAACATCATGGGGGTATAACTTTACCACCACAAATCAATCCAACAGAGGTCCCTTTGCGATAGTCAAAAATGTGTTACCTGGGTTTGCCTTTCATCGCAAGGGTAATCCCTTCTTTACCATCATGGGCACAGCACATCCTTGGCCTAATACAGTCAATCCGAGTATGAACGGTAGTAGTACATACTGAGAATGATGTCTTAAGGCCTCGATGCCATGAATAAGATATCCAAACGATAACTCTCTCCTCCAAGAGTCAGGCCAAACTATCAGCACTAGTGTGTGATCAACAAGTCTCCTCAAGAAAGAGTCTATAAGCATGAGGGTCAAGTCCATAGTCAAACTAGAAAATCAAAGTCTCAAATATAAATTGTGGAAAAAGGAGAACATATAGAACATATCTCTATTTAAGAAGGTATCCCAAATAAAATATATAGATCTTACCTAAAATTTCTCCTAGAGCATCTTATTCACAATCCAAGATCACATGCAGCTATCCTCACCCATGTTTTCGAGCTCCCAGAGCCAGGTGTGAACCACCTAGGGGTGGTGGTGGCAAAGATGATAACTTCCACCCACCTCCTGTAGATCTTCTAGATCCTCTTCCATGACTATAATCTGGCATAACTCATTGCTTCAAGCACTGTCTCTACCAAGGAGTCTTTTTAACTAGTTTCATCTCAGCAGCACAGTGGTTTGGACAATCTTTAGCTAGATACCCCTAGCCGTTGAAAGTATAACACTGCCTGTCATGTGGCTTATCTTGTCCTAGGAATTTCTCATGTTCCACAGACCCATGTTCTTGTGTTCAGGAATGTGTATTCCTCCTATTCCATGATCTTATTTCTTGTCTTCTAATAAATCCATCAGACGCATCTATCGCACGACCTCTATTGTAGGTCACATCCATCTTCTCTTCTGCCAGGTATCTCTAAACCACTAAGGCTAGCTCCATCACACCACCATATGTTGGAATGCTAAGGGGTATCACTAATTCCCTGATCTCATAGTGTAGTCCATGACCAAAGGTATAGGCCCTAATGTAAGGGTCTTTCAATATATCTAGAGAGTGGCGACAAATATAAATGAATATTGCTGAGTATTGTGCTACCACCATGCTTCCCTTCCATTGGTGCAGCAGTTCCAGCATAAGCCCAGTGCATAAAGTCTCTAGAAAGAAATCCTCCTTGAAGAGGCAATAAAAGTCAATCCAGGTGAGGGTCACCTCATCATGAATCTATATCGTCAAGCTCCACCATCTCCCCACTGATCCCTGAAGAAGGCTCGTAGATAAGATCGCCATCTGGTTGAGAGGTGTCCAATTTAGGCAGAATTCTCATGTAACTGGCTCAATACAATCCTCAGATACTTTAGAATTTGTCTCCATTTTAGAACCTGGGAGGTCTTTAACTTTGAAACTAATGTAATTCACTCATCCCTCATGCATCCTCTACTAGTAACACTTCTAGAAATGATGATCGATGGGTGGTTGAATCCCTGGTGCACCATCAAGAGGTAATTCCACAGATTTAGTGTCATGCACTGAAGCCTATACTTGGGGTGGATCATCATTACGATCATGTTGTAGAATCCTATCTTTCCATCATCGTGGTGGAATCCTTAAATATATCAAGATGATCCATGGTTAAAGAGTATATCTGGAGAGCTGACTCAAGATGGACATGGAAATCCTATCCATTCCTACAAGATGCATGTACACTTTATTTCCCTACATACAATGTTCCCATGTATAGAGTCGGAAAACAGGTGCCCAGATTCCCAACACCACACCAAAACTGGAGTCCTGGGCCTGAAATCTAAACTCAAAACACTTAACATTGTTTCCCCCAACCAAAAACAATAGAACCACGGTCTTTTTGGTAGAACCGACCACCTCTGAAACCAATTTTTCATGACCCGTCCCCCTGGGACAATGTCGTGCCAACCCCCCAAGACCGCCTATAAAGGCCAGGGGCTAGTGACTAGTGAAAAAGGCATTATTTAATAAGCAGGTAGCAATTTCCTGAATACCTGTACACACACACAACTTCCTTCCAAAGGTACGAGAAATAAAATCCATGAAAATCAGGAATGTCATCCACTATGTAAAACAAAACAATATTACAACAGAAATTAAAGTACAGGGTGGCAGCCTAGGCCAGTATACAATCCCATCAAAAGAAAAATAGATCAAAAGTAAAACTCCATGTTCCTGAAGCTCATCTTCCAGGAAGAATAACTGAAAGGTAGGTGAAGGCTAGCTGCATGAAGCTGTATAAGTGCACCTCATCTGTTTGATATCACTGAACACCACCATGCCCTAGTCCTCCCTGGACCCCCTCAAAGCATTGGTTGTCTAAAAAAGACATTACACATGCAGGAAAATCCCATAGAGGAATGAGTAAAACAATACTCAGTAGGGGAACCTAAAAGAACTTGGGTAAAGAAAAAGAGAAAACCCAAAAAGGAATGCATATTCATCTCTACTCAAGTATATGCCCATACATATACCATGAACATCCAGATATACTCATTTCATCTACTAAGAAAACATGTGGTCCCAACCACACAGCCAACTTTAGGACTCTCATTGAAGGCTCAAGTCATAGCACCCAAAGCCATAGATCATACTCCATGATCTCATCCATCCTTGATGGTGCCTGTATGATAGATGCACTCCATAAGGTATAATCCTACCATTGATAATGGTACGTCTCAGAGAACGTGCTCCATTAAGAATATTCTACTAGGTCTAACTCTAGTGATCAATATTGGAGGTCTTGTCATCATAGCCTTGGGCCCGATGCAAGACTATGGAAATCCAAGTGAAGAGGCTAGCTCCTCGTCACTAAGCACAGTTGAGGGAGCACTGGTCCAGACTAATCTGTGATACCTCATTCTCTCCTGTAAGGAGTGGACCACACCTTATTCCATCAAAAGAGAAGTAAATCATATCTACGTATCTTTTTCATCAAGTGGATGGTCCTACTCAATGCTACTATATCCGATAATTGATGGAGATCAATCCCTAATCTAGGACTCATACCCTACCCTCTAGGGGAGTAAAATTCAGTTACTAGAGGACTCGTACACTGGTATGATAGGGGATTACTACTCAAGAAAGACCTGCACCTTGAATCAATAGGGGTTTACAACTTCATATAACAAGGAACCTCACCCTACCTAGTAGGGCAGTACCACTCTCTGACTAGAGGACTCGCATCATGGTAATATAGGGGAGTATCGACTCTATCAGTATGTTTGCTATAGGGGACTCAAACCCTAGTTTGTTAAGTGAGTACAGACCGCAGACTAGAGGTATCGGTCCTTAGCATGGAAGTAGATTACCGACTCTGTTTTAGAACTTCGTAAAGAGGACAAACACCCTATAACGGTAGGGGAGTACCGACTCCTATAATAGAGGACCTGCTCCCTACCCGATAGGGGAGTACTGACTCTATGTGCATAAGATATGGAGTACTCACACCCTTGTACAACAGGTAAGTACTGACTCTAAGTATATAGGGCCCTCTCCCTAGCACGGAAGGGGAGTACCAACTCTTACTTTACAATATTCTCCAATAACCACCACCATAATCCTATAAGGGCGTAACACTATTGTAGGAAATCACTCAAAGTAAAATGAAACCACACCCAAAATTTGGGGAGTCCCATCTATACCAAAGCATATGGATAGAGAGTACTTGTGCCTTGAGTCATCAAGGAAGTAACCATCCTAACATCTCGTCAAAAGAATCACCCCAACTCAATCCAAAGTCTACTCGTACCGAGAGATCATAACCTTGAAACCAAATATTCCATTCTTTAAATTTCTCAAAACCTCACTTAGAGTATCTCAAGATAAGATTCTAATCCCAACGGTCCCAATTCCAGATATGGCTTGTCAAATGGATGGTTTTTTTAGAAGTTGTGACCATTTTAGTGAAACTGGGGTCGGTTGGGTCCGAGTCCAGTCTGACCCGGTTGGACTGACCAGACCTGACCCAGGCTGGCCAGGCCCACTGGGCCAGGGGTCTCTCTTGTCAGTCTCAGCCCGTTGGTTCACATGTTCAGCCAACTGGGATCAGCTCACTAGGATGTGGGTCCATCCTGAACCACCTGGATGGGCACGAACCACCAGCACAAGCCCATCCCACATCAGATCGGGCTGGCTCTTCTAGCCCGAATGCACTATTTTCGCGTCCACTTCTGCAATAGGTGACGCAAGCTAGAACTGCCCCACCCCCATCCAGCTAGTCTACAACCGTGGGCATAAATATAGCACACGGTCTGACCGAGTGCTTCTGGTCACGTGGCGCCACTATGGTCAACACTATGCCGTCGAGGTCAAAGAAGCAGTTCACCACGGTCAACATAGTGGTTCGCCGCATCCAGCAACCCAAGACGCCACCTGGCACCACATCCCCAGAAAATCGGTTCACATAATAGATCGGGTTTCTCCACACGACATGTGGCTTTCTATAGGTCCATATCACACTGTGGTCGGAACCACATTTTCTCCATGTGGTAGCCGAGAAGTTGTCGCTGCCATCTCCACCGAGGAACACCGCCCCACCGTCCAGCAACAGGCTAGCACCGGCAGCTCAACAAAACATTCTGTGGACCACCAGACACGCACTGGTAGTCCATTCTTCGATTCGGAGGGTGTTGTAGAACCCCTGGGACGCGCTCTTCATATCATGGGGGTTCAAAACTCTATTGTGATCCCTTTCGATGGAAAACACCCAATATCTAGTATTTCACACACTGCCTCAGTCCACCCATCATCGGTCACCATCACACCTTCATTGTTCCATGTATGTTCCCCATCCAAGATTTCGGATCATTGCACCAAATATGGCTGTGAAATGATTGATCACTCACCAACCCATGAAGAACATGAATAAAATGGGGGAGAAAAGCACAATAATCCACTTGAGGATCGATCCTCGGTCATTTTTTCATTCCGTCTGTGACATGATCCATTATAAGGATCATGAAAAATGAAACCAAAATCATCCCAGAAGAAATATCAAACAGCAGGTCAACCTATTAGTGGGTTGATCTGCGTTTTTCATTTAAAACTATTAATGAGGGACAATTTAATTCAAATAATACCCCCTACATGGGTTGGATCATTCATCAATGATGAACATTGTTGATGAATTCGTCCTTCCACAATCCTCTTCTTACTGTTATTCGTCCTTCACCACTGGTGATGACCCATTCGAAGGGGGGCTACCATTATTCATCTCCATCCAACATAAGTTCAAAGCAGAACTAGGATTGTGAAAATAATATTTCATTGTCTGCTTGAACATTAATGGATGAAATGTGAATCGGTGTTCTGATTACATTTCTAAAATTATATCGTTACAATGTTTTATTTAATTAAACAACTTATTCAGTTTTTCTTGGTTGCAAAACCATTGGGCTGAAAAAATTTGAAAAAAAATAAAAGGAAACAAGTTTATTTTATTTTATTGTTTTAGTTTTTCTTTAAAAATTATGAAAAATAACTTTTCCAATCGACCCACGTCGGTCAAAGTTAAGTCTTTTCTAGGTGAACCTCCACGTTCTTAGTTCTATAGTGCCCTCAAATTTTCTATTTGAGCACTAGTTAAAAAATGGAAAATATTTACTTCACATTTAATTAATAAATTTTAAAAAAAGTTCAAAAATCTATTCCAGACATGCCAAGTCTCATAATTTATGTGCCTTCTTAGATCATAAACTAATAAAAAACTGATTTAATTTTAAAAAAAAATCAATGAAATTCTGGGCCATTACATATTTTACAAAAGTTATGTAATGTTTATTTATGTAAAGTGAGGGTCTCTACATTAGGGTACCTATGTTTTATTTCTTCCTCTAGTTCCCAAGTAGCCACTTCATACAAATAGTTTCTCCACAACAGTGTGACAAGGTGAGTTTTCTTGTTGTGTATAAATTTACCTCTGTGGTCCTACGTCTCCATGTAACATCCCGACCCGGCTCACCTCTAATATGGTGGCTGGACCAGTGCATCACATAACCTCAAGCGCATATCTGTGAACTCCAGAGTCTACCGACTAGTAGCAAGGGCCCTTTTTGTGTCTGTGGGGGAGACTATTCCCTTATAGGTAACAGATAATATCACAATGGAAGTGAAAAACAACAAATAAAAAGTAGCAGAAGCATGTGAATAAATAAACTATAGTAGAAGAAATGTAAATAATCCAACTAAAAAATAAAAACCAATTGTGGAAACTCACAAAAGACTACCATGACATGATATTAGTCTAAACTGACAGTACAGAAAATAGAACCCAAACACACAGTCAACTAAAAGAAAAAGACACAAGTAGAAACTGCATAATGAGAAAGGCATGGTCCTCTGCCCCAGTCTCTATCCTAAGCAGTAATGAGCAATCAATCATCGGAATCAACATGCTTTCCCTTGTCAATACCTGCGAGCATGTAATCTACTCGGGTCTCGACGACGCTCGAGTTGGGTTTGAGATAAAATCCTAGTAGGCTGGCACCCGCGGTGTCTAAACTATTCCATTTCATGCAAAAATAAAAATTCAGTGTTCCATTACATAGCCATTTTAAATAAATTAATTATAGTGCAATGAAATAAATAATTCAGCCTGGGACCCAAATAGAACCCGTGCCTGGTCACCTGCTTCAGCCTAAGCTGGTAGTATGAAAGGGTACCTATCAGCAGAAATGCACAAACACGCATATATATTTATAAAACCTAGAAAGAAAGGTAAAACCAAGAAAAAGTATACCCCTCTCTTGTTCTTTAACTTGGGGTTCATTTCCAGTGTCAACCAGGCACACATCCACATATCAGTGGAAATATCTAAATTATCAATAGACTCAATTAGCAATAACATAAACCTTATATTCACCATTATTTAAGGTTCAAGTTGAGATTTGGAGTCTGATCCCATCTTGAAGGTATCACAATGGAACATCCGTCAATTTATCTAATGGCACTAAACACGTCTGAGGAAATATTTTGAAAGACCAAGTATTTCTTGAGGCATGGAATTACCCTGAGTCCCTCCCGATCACGCAAAAAGGGGTCAAGTGTCATCCAATGCTGTCTTAGCCACATTTTCAATGGATCTGTTCTGATGGGCCCTTTGGGAACCGGTATCACTCAAAATTATTAAGAAGTCCGGGAAAGTCTCGATCCGAAAAAGACAACGACACAACCCCCGGAACATAGTGGTAAATCATCAGGAACGGAGGATCTAAGTGTGTCCCTTAATAAAGGATCTTCCTCCTTTACCCGCCCTGAATTTAATTAATGTTTTCAAATTAGTAGATATGACATAATCAACATATAAAGTCACAGCTTGAAAACTGACAAGATACACCCATTCATCATAAGGAATAAATTTAACAGTACAACCCTACAACTAGAAAAGAAATATAAGTATCATATCAACCTCAGTGGATAATGAAAATTTAAATAATAAACAGTTTGGAAAAACATGTTCCAATGATCAAACAATTAATGATCATATTCAAGAAACTATTTATTTAATTTAATTAAAATAAAATGTTGATTCGCAACACATGATATTAATCAAAAAATAAACTTGGCTAATGGTAGAATACACCAATAATGTCAGCATTCCCTAATGGGTTTTCATATTTTTGGAAATAATTCAAACAGCTATTCATTTAATTTAAAAACAATAAAATGGGGCACCGTAATACCCCCAACTAATTAAATTAATAACTCGGATAAAGGAAAAAAATGCCGACTATATTGGCACACCCAAAAGGTGTCTGATCTTGTTCCAACCATTCAGTCAAATTAATTTAAGATGATTAAGGTTGTAATAATTAAAAAACCATTAAAATAATTAAAATGGGTAAAATTGCACAAAGTCGGTATGCACTAACTAATGGCACAATGGTGTGTTTTTTATAAATCGCAAAATAATGGAAGGAAATTGAGTATTCACTCTACCTTGTATTCATATATGACTCTATGATCTGTGTTATACTTTTATTTTACCTAAAATGGATGAAAACGAAGGATTTTAGAAAACCACCAAAATAGGGTAAAAATATTCCACGATAAACTATGCATAGAATACTCAACGGAATCGAACGATTCCACTTGAAAAAACGTTCTTATTTACCTAAGGTTTACTGCACACCTAACGGTGAAGGAATTGGACCTCGGTCGGAGGAGCAGCGGCCTTCCAAAGGGGTTGTTGGTTGGTGTGATGGGATTGAGGGGTGCGACATGAAGAATGTGAGAGGGAGAGAGGGGGGAAAAGAAAAGGTAGAGAAGAAAGAAAAAGAAAAGAAAAGAAAAATAGGATAAAAATAAAAGATAAGGAAAAATGAAATAAAAGAAAAAGATAAAATAAAATAAAAGAATGGAAATAAAAATAATAAAAATAATTAAAAACGGGAATCCCCCATTTTAATTATTTCCATTTATCTCGTAACCACCTCTTTATTTTATTTCATAATGTCTTTTTATCCTTTCTTTCTTTCTGTTAAATATTTTTTAAATATCTTATTACTCTTATCCAGTCCTTAATTAATTATTTAAAACCCAAACACCACGCCAAAGTCCAATGTGAAATTTTTCATGAAACGTCAGCAATTATTTAAACTGAATAAAAAGCTGCCTGGGACCTAGAGCGAGATGTGCATGCATGCGCCCCGGGTCACATAATTAATTAGACTACAATAAAGTAAAAATTTTATATACCGGATTAAATCCGAGATGTTACATCATCCCCTCCTTAAGACAACTCGTCCCTGAGTTTCCCTTCTGAGGGAAGTGGAACGTCACTAGAGAAGAGTTCTGGCCACTGCGCACATACATCAGTCTCTTGATCCCCGGTCTTGTCTTGAATGCATCCTTGTTGGCACAACACTCGAACTAGTGGGACTGAATTTCCTCATAGGAATTTCATGCTATGGTCGACGATACAGATCAGATGCTCTATAAAGGAAACATCAGCGTCAAGTTTGATGTTGTCTACGTCAAAAAATGACACGAGTCTGGAAGATATTGTAGAAGCTGAGATACATGGAAAACATTTTGCATGGAACGGTACCTCTGAGGTAGCAATAACAGATCATATACCTTCCCAAATCTCTCAACTATCTTGAATGGCCCGATGTATCATGGTGATGACTTCCCCTATCTCCTGATCTGCATATGACCCAACCTCAGAGAAACACACAGAAAGACTCAATGTCCCACCTTGAACTCTAGAGGTCTGCGGAGACGATCGGTATAAGGATTTTTATTGGACTGAGCTGTATTCATATGCATCTAAATTAGTTAAACTTGCTCAGAAGTCTCCTGAATGAGATGAGGACCCAAAAGAGTTACTTGACATGCTTCAAGCCAGCATAAAGGCGAACAACACGGTCTACCATTGAGAGCCTCATAAAAAAGCCATTTGGATTTTCTCCTGGAAGCTGTTATTATAGGTAAACTCAATAACAGGTAAATGATTCTCCCAAGAACCTCCAAAATCAAGGACAGAAGCCTGTACCATATCCACTAACACTTGTATAGCTCTCTCGGATTTCCCATCAGTCTGGGGGTGATATGCAGTACTTAGATGTACCTGTGAGCCTAGTGCATTTTGCAACCTTTTCCAGAACCGTGAAGTAATACAAGAATCCCTATGCGAGATAATAGAATGTGGTACACCATGAAGTCACACAATTTCCTATATATACAACCTCCCCAACTCATCAATCGTAAAGGTCACTCAGATAGGCCCAAAGTGTGAAACATTGATTAGCCTATCGACAACCACCCATACTGAATTGTTACCTTGAGAAGAACTTGGAAATATTATAATGAAATCCATGGTGATTTCATTCCATTTACATTTAGGAATGGATACAGGATATTGGAGTCCAGCAGGTCGCTGGTGCTCTGCCTTCACCTATTGGCAGGTGGAGCACTGAGTGATAAAACCTAATATTTTCTTTTTCATACTAGGACACCAATACTGTCGACACATATCTCTCTACATCCTGGTCAGCTGAGGATAAAATTACTAAACATATGTGTGAGATTCCTTCATTAGCTCTTCCCGTATACCTGATGGTACCCACACACGACCACGGAAAAGGAGTGTTTTACTGCCATCAATAATCCAACGAGGAGGTGGGTTCTCTCCTGCGACACATTCCATCAAAAGGAGACCCTCAGGGTAAACCAACTATATCTTGTGGACATTCTCTCTAAGAGAGGATGTCACTATAAGAGCTGCTAGAACCTGTTGTCCACTCTGCTTCTGAACCTCCAGATGCATCTCTGAAAACAAGGCCATCATCTCCCACTCACTACTGGCTACCTGTACGGCCTAAGTCTGTGTCATACGGCTTAAAGTGTCTTCCATAGCATTACCATTACATGGGGTATAAGCAAGCTCAAAATCGAAGGACTACAAGTATTCAACCCACCTGAGTCACCTTAAGTTCTATTCTCATTGAGTGGAGATATATTTCAAGATTTTATGATTTGTATAAACACAAAATCTCTCACCAAAAAAATATTGTCTCCAACAACGTAGAGCATGAACCACAGCTTCTAAATCATGGTCGTGTGTAGGATAGTTCTGCTAGTGAGGTCTCAGCTGGCAGGATCTATGAGCCACGACTCAATCAACCTACATCAAAACTGTTCCAAGTCCAATTCGGGAAGCATCACAATAAACTCTATAGCTCTTACCAGGTTCAGGCAGAATCAGGATCGGGGATGAGGTAAGACTTCCTTTAAACTCCTGAAAATACTTTTCACAAGATTGTGACTAGAAGAAATGTATAGATTTCTAAGTCCACGTCGTAAGAGGCACTGCTAAGCGGGAGAAATCTGGGATGAATCGCCTGTAATAGCTAGCTATCCCCAAGAAACTACAAGTGTCGAAGACACTCTTGGGATGCTACAATGAAACCACGACGCTCACCTTTTTTGGGTCAACTGATACCCCTACTTTAGATATAATATGACACAAGAAGTGTACATTATCATTCCAGAAGTGGAATTTACTAAGCTTAGCATATAGCTGGTTCTCTCTCAGTGTACTCAGCATGATCTCAAGATGGGTTTCATGGTCATGTCTGGAATGTTAATACACTAAGATGGCATCCAAAATGACTACCACAAAGGAATCAAGATACAAATGAAAAACATGGTTCATCATAGATATGAAAACAATCGGCGTATTCGTGAGGTCGAAAGGCATAACCATATACTCGTACAAGCCATACCTACTTCAGAATGTTGTATGTGGTATGTCAGATGGTCGCACACGCACCTGGTGATATCCCAACCTCAGATAAATCTTGTAGAAAACAATTGCTCCCTGAAGCTGGTAAAAGAGATCATCTATATGAGGCAATGCATATCGATTCTTTACCGTGAGCTGGTTGAGTAGACAATAATCCACCCATAACTTTAGGGTACCATCTACCTTCTTGAAAAAAAGGACAGGTGAACCCCATGGCGATGTGCTAGGTCTGATGAAACCCTTAGCCTCAGGGTCTTTAAGCTGATTTTTGGGTTTCAGTATCTCTTTTGGTGCCATCATATAAGGAGGAATAGACACTGGTGTCTCACCTGGCACGAGGTCAATATTGAACTCCATGTCTCTCATAGGAGGTAAGCTAGAGAAATCATCAGGGAAGACATCCCCGAAAAGATCCACCATTGGAGGTAATTCAACTAGTCGTGTTCCCTGATAGCTCATGAGGAGACTTTCCAACTGGGCTATCACTCTGCTC
The DNA here is from genome assembly GCA_963277665.1 of Viscum album. Classification (NCBI taxonomy): domain Eukaryota; kingdom Viridiplantae; phylum Streptophyta; class Magnoliopsida; order Santalales; family Viscaceae; genus Viscum; species Viscum album. Next base: position 1,421,767,599 of record OY728140.1, on the reverse strand, counting down.
AACCCTACTTATTTAGGCTCAGCTCGGTCTACATGCAGGTCCAATTCTCCTTTTTCAATATATGTGTCGCCCTCAGGGGATGTAAAAGACACCCGACGGTGCTAGAAATCCACTAGGGCATGGTATGGATAAAGCCAATTCATACCAAGAATGACATAAATTATAGACATATTGAGGATATAGAAATTCCAAACAAAATTATACTCACCTATCTCGAGGTGGCACTCTTGGCACTGGCGTATTCCCTCTGTCTTGACCCCAAGCGGGGTGTTTAGATAAATGGTGCTACAAAGATACTAAATTGGAAAACCAATACTTTCCACAACAGTAGCAGATATAAAGGAGTGTGATGCGCCTGTATCAAAAATAGAAGAAACTAAATTAGAGGTTACTAAAATAGTACCTCTAACTGTAGATTGCCTTTCACTCTGCTCATACGGTTCTGATTGCACTTCATACATGGGACCTGAGCCACGACCCCGATACACTGCCTGGTTGGCCTGAGCTGGTCCACTCTGCTGACGCTAATAGCCTGGAACATGATTTCCTCAACCATGACCTCCACCATTTCCTCGTCCTGATCGACCAGTGGAAAAAGAACTTCCATTCTACTGTGGAGTCATGAAACCCATACCTGACGGAGGTGCAGGTGCAGATCCTCTACCATTAGATGTTCAAGAGAAGAAATGGAAGAAACACTAGAGTTGACCCATCCTACCGCAAGCTCAGAACTCCTTCGGATCTCTCATGCACTGTGGCTTCTTGTGAACATCCCTTCCGCACTGATAACATGTGACAGAGCTATCAAGATGTGCTGTTTGGAAAGGATTTCCCATGTGTTCACTTTCAAAACGATGTTTCTTGTAGTTAGAAGAGCCATCACCCTATCTCGGAACTGAACCACCCTGGCTCATTGGTTAATCTTCCCTAACATTTTTCTATGATATTAGAGCCTAATTTATAATCTCTATAACAGTGGTCAAATGGAAGACATTCACCTGTGAGCGGATATTATACTCAAGTTCATCCTCAAAATGCCTCACACTAGTCTATGTGTCACCAATCAGAGATGGGAAAAAATGTTGAAGTTCCGTGAAACGGGTAGAATAATCTAACATAGTCATAGGGCCCTGATGAAGATATAGGAACACCCACGCACGATCACCTCTTAGAGTCTGTAAAAAAAGTGATTGTAGAAGGCTTCTTGAAAATTGTCCCAAGCCATGTCACTGGCCTACTCAGCCTGAGAAACAACGTCCCACCAGCATTTGGCGGTGTCATGAAGTATGTAGAGTAAATTCTTGGCCCTTCGTTCTGGAGGTGTCTCAATGTGGTCAAAGATAGACCGTACAACTTATATCTATGATTCTACAAGATGAGGGCCGCCACTCCCCGAGAAGGTTGGAGGGTGCTGTTACAAAAATTCCCACGTAAGTTCTAACATAGACGGGATAGGTCTAGGAATATTCTAAACTTACTACATAAACCTAAGGAGTCTATCCCAGAACTGAGTGTCAGGGTACCTCGGAAGATCGACAGGAGCTAGTATCACAGGAGGCACTATGAGAGGAACCACTGGTGGTTCAGGACCCACCATATCTGGAATGCTCTCATTGACACTCTTCTAAGACACAGCACAAAGATGTCGCAGTGGAATTTTTCTACGAAAGCCAAACAAACCCTTAGGCAAGAAGTAAAGAAGGTGAGAAAACAAGTAGGGTGCAAAAGAGGTTAGGTACATAGCCTACCTCTGAGCACTAAATAGCAGACAACCCGCCTCAAGAGCTAGGTTTCAATATAGAAGAGACAACTAAAAAGGATTACTAAACAATTCTACAACCCACACCTAGGTTGAGTCAGGATAATATATAACAGACTAACACAACCTTATATTTAATAAACCAACAATTCAAAATTCTACCACTAGGTATAACAACACTCACATGAAACAAGAAAATGCATGCTGAAAGTATATATGGCGTGGCAATATGAATGGAATTTAAATCATATAGTTCCAATCATGATGGATGAGATGTTTTTTCCTTGTATCATCAGGCTGCAATGGTAAACCCATTATTTCAATAACACCATCACAATAACAATGCAATAAAAGTGAGTCACCCAAGGTGAAATCATATCAATAATAACCGGAATAATTAATAACTACAATCCCAATCCAATAATTTGACTTTTCCCCTATACATGGGTTAGCTACGTCCAAGAATAGAGTACATCCCCAATCCCTATATCCTAGTCTCCTGTTAAACCCAAAAAAGTAAGAGAAAAGGAAAAACCTTCTATGATACCACTTTATAACGTCATGACCCGGCTCACCTCTAATACGGTGGCCGGACTGGTGTGTGACATAACCTCAAGCGCATCTCCCCGAATGCCAGAGGCTGCTAACTAACACCGAGGGCCCTTTTTGTGTCCGTGGGGAAGACTATACCCTCATAGGTAACAAATAATATCATAGAGGACATAAACATCATCAAATAATATGTACAGAAAGCATGTTAATAAATAAACTACAGTAGAAGCACTGTAAATAATCAAATTGAATAATAAAAACCAAGTGCAGAAACTAACAAAAGAGTGTCATGCTAGGATATGAGTATAAACTGAAAGTACGGAAAACAGAACTCAAACACACAGTCAACTAAAAGAAAAGACACAAGTAGCAACTGTATCACGAGCAAGGCCTGGTCCTCTACCCCAGTCTCCATCCTAAATAGTAATGAATAGTCAAGCATTGGAAGCATCACGCTTCCCCTTGGAAACACCTACGAGCATGTAATCTACTCGGTTGTCGACGATGCCCGAGCAGGGTGTGAGATAAAATCCCAGTAGGCTGGCACCCACGGTGTCTAAAAATTTCCATTTTTTGAAAAAATAAAAATCCAATGTTCCATTAGACAACTATTTAAAATAAATTAATTATAGTGTAATGAAATAAATAAGTCAGACCAGGTCCCAAATGGCACTCATTCCTGGTCATCTGCTTCATCCTAAGCTGGTGGTCTGAAAGGGTACCAATCAGCAGGTATGCACGAACATGCATATATATATATATTCACACATATATATATAACCCTGAAAGCAAGGTAAAATCAGGAAAAAGTATACCCCAAGTTTGTGCTTTAACATGGGGTTCAAGTCCAGTGTCAACCAGGCACACTTCCACATATCAAGGGAAATATCTCAATTCTCAATAGACTCAATTAGCAATAACATAAACCTTAAGTGAATCATTATTTAAGGTAAAAGTTGAGAGTTAGATTCTGAGCCCGTCCTGAAGGTATCGCTACGGAACATCCGTCAATTTTCCAATGCAACTGAACCCGTCCAAGGTAATATTTTGAAAGACCAAGTATCGCCCGAGGAATGGCTTTACCCTGAGTTCATCCTGATCCAAAAAAAGGGGTTAAGTGTCATCTGAGGATGGATTAGAAACATTTCTAATAGATCTGTTCTGATGGGCCCTTTTGGAACTAGTATCACTCAAAAGTATTAGAATGTATTGGGAAGTCTCGGTTCGGCAAAGTCAACGACACCTCCCCCAGAACATAGAGGTAACCCGTCAGGAACGGAGGATCTAAGTGTAGCCCTTAATACGGGACCCACATCCTTTATCCTCCATGAATTTAATTAAATTTTTCACAGCAACAGATATGACATAATCGGCATATAAAGTCACAGCATGAAAGCTAACAAGATACACTCGTGCATTACAAGGAATAAATTACATAGTACAACAAAACAACATCCAAGGAAATATACATATCATATCAATCTCAATGGATAATTCAAATTTAAATAATAAACAGTTCATCATAAAAAGTTCCAATGATCCGACCATTGAAGTTCACGTTCATGAAACTATTTATTTATTTTAATTACAACAAAATTTGCTTCGCAACACATGCAATTAATCAAACAATAATCTCAGATAATGGCAGAATACACCGATCATGTTAGCATGCCCAAATGGGTGTCCAACTTTGTTGCAATAATTCAAACAACTATTAATTTAATTTAAAAACAATAAAAAGTGGATACGCAATACCTGTAGCTAATTAAATTAATAACCCGGCTAATGAAAAAATATGCTGACTATATCGGCACACACAAAGGGGTGTTCGATCTTATTTAAACTATTCAAACATATTAATTTAAGATGATTAACACTGAAACAATTAAACAGAACCATTATAGAAATTAAAATTGGTAAAATTTCACAAAGCAGGTAGGCACCGACGAACAACACAACGAGGCAATTTTTATAAATCACAACAAAATAGAGGGTAAACGAGTAGGCACCCAACCTTGTAGTCGTATATGACACTATGATCCAAGGTAGACTTTGATTTGACCTAAAATGGATGAAAACAAAGGATATTAAAAAAACCCCAAAATATGGTAAAAATAATTCGTGACAAACTGTGCACAAAATACTCAACAGAATCGAAGGATTCCACTTACGCAATGTTGTACATTCCCTATGGTTTACATCACACCTGATGGAGAAGGAATCAGACGTCGGAGGGAGGAGCAGCGATCTTCTGAAGGGGCTACTCGTTGGTGTGACGAGATTGAGGGGTGCGACATAATGATTGAGAGAGGGAGAGAGGAGAGGAAAAAAAAGAAAAGAGACAAAATAAATAAAAAGAAAAGAAAAGAAAAATGAGAGAAAAATAAAAGATAAGGAAAAAAGGAAATAAAAGAAAAAGATAAAATAAATCAAAATAATTAAATGGAAAGTATAAAAAATAATTAAAAATGGGAATCCCCCATTTTAATTATTTCCATTTTTCTCATAACCTCCACTTTATTTTATTTCAGAATTTCTTTTTTTCCTTTCGTAATTTCTTTTAAATCTTATTTAAATATCTTATTACTCTTTTCCAATCCTTAATTAATTATTTAAAATCCAGAACACCATGCCAAAGCGTGACATGAAATTTTTCATGAAACATCTTCAATTACTTAAATTAAATATAAAGCTTCCCGGGACCCGCAGCAATGTGCGAAGATGCGTGCCCCAGGTCACTTAATTAATTAGACTACAATAATGTAAAAAAGGTACGTACCTGATTAATGTCGAGATGTTACACTCCATCAAATTCTCCTCATAAGATAGGTAGTGTTTCAATTGTACCACCTCCATATTTATTACATTTGAGGGATCAAGTATGTACTTCCTCAAGAGATATACATGGAATGAATCATGAACACTAGTTAAATGTAGTGAAATTCATAGCTGATGGGACACTACTCTAATGAGATCAAGGATTTCAAAGGGTTCAACGTACCTAGTTTTAAGCTTACCATTCTTTCCAAATTGCATGACTCTCTTCCATGGTGATACCCGATGAAAGGAAATCTCTAACATCAAACTACAAGTCCCTTTGATACTTTTCAACATAGCTCTTCTTCCGACTCTTATCATATTTTTATATGTTTTTTTTATGGCATGAACCTTTTCTATATTCTCTTTCGGTAGATCACACCCCAATTATATTTCTCTCACCAACTTCATCCTAATAAGAAGGAGTTTTACATCGCTTCCCATAAACTGATTTATAGATTTCCATTTGAATACTCAATTGAAAGGTTCTATAGTATGATAACTCGACAAATGGGAGTTTTTGATACCATAAAAATTTAAATTCCATTTTTAATGTTCTTATTATGTCCATGAGTCTCTAAATATTCTATTCTGATTGTCTGTTTTTTGGGGATTATAGGATGTACTGAAGATTAATTTAGTATTTAGAGAATATTGAATACTTCCCTGATAGCCTCACTCCTTCCATTAAATATATCTTGTAAAGTAGATTAAGAGATAAATCTTTCCAAATAGAAATGAAATGGGATGTCTTGGTGACTCTATCAACTACACACAATATCATGTTGTTTCCTTTGGATGTTCTTGGGAGACTAGGGATGAATTCTATGGTGATATTTCCCCACTTCCATGTTGGTATAGTAAGTGGATTCAATACAACTTTAGGAAGTTGTCTCTCTTCCTTCTCATTTGGCATACCGAGCACCTTTTACTTTAGTTCACAATCACCCTTTTCATATCATTCTAGCAATAATGATCATGAAATTACCTCTAAATTGTAGTCCTTCTAGGATGTATAGAGACTTTTGATCTATTAGATTTATATATTAGCTCATCATTTATCTCTGGAATAGATGGGACACATAGACTTTAATGAAATTTTAATAAATATTTTTGATCAATATTAATCTCAAAAATCATCCCCATCATCATAACCTCAATCTTCTTTTATATAAAAGTATCTTTTTGTAAGCTCTCCTGATCTACTCAATTGATGATAGTTTATAAATAATTTGATATTTAATTGATGATATACCTTCCCTTATGATTCTCATATCCAACCTTACTAGGTCCTTGATCACTGGACCTCCCTGAATCCCCATCATTACAAGCACAATAGGGTCCTTGCTACTTAAAGCGCACACAACTTTGTTTTCTCTTTCGGGGTGAGAATGAATTGAATAGTCATAGTCTTTAAGAATCTCTAACCATATCCATTGTCTCATGTTCAATTCATTTTTCATTAATATATACTTCAAATTATGGTGGTATGTGTATATATAAAATTTCCCCCCATAAAGACAACGCTTCCATATCTTCAGAGAAAAAATAACTGTATCTTTATCCAGGTCATGGGTAGGATAATTCTACTAAAGAGGCTTTAACTTTTGAGACGTATAATAGATCACCTTTTCATTTTTCATGAGTAAACGCCAATGAACTTTAAGATATTAATCACTATAAATAAAAACACCTTCTATAAATAGAGGTTAGTGTTAACATAGCTTTAGTAAAAAATCTCTTCTTCAATTCAAGGAAAATATTTTCACACTCCTTATTTTAGATAAACTGAACTCCTTTTTGAGTTAACTTTGTTAGTGGATTATAAATTCATGATTTCTTTTAAAAAACCTCCTATTATTTCATACTATACAAAGTAAACTAGGAAGCTCAAATACTATTGTAGGATGAGGCCACACCTATATGGACCTTTTCTTGTTATGGTCAATTGAGATTCCTACTTTGGTTACAATGTGCCCCAAGAAGGCAACTTTTTATATCCATAATACAAATTTTATGAATTTTCTAAATAGATAATATTTCCTTAGTATTTTCAATATAACCTTTATATTTTCATCATTCTCTTACAGAATTTTCGGAATATATCATAATATCATCAATAAAATTTACCATGAATTTATCAAGGTTGTCCTTTAAGACTGTGTTCATCAAATCCTTAAATATAGTAGGATCATTAATCAAGCCGAAAGACATAACAAAAAACACATAAAGCTTGTGTCATAATTGGAAGTTGGTATTTGGAATATCTTCTCTCTTCACCAATAGTTAATGATTCCCATATCTAATTTCAATCTTGGAGAAGCATTGATCACGAAGATGATCAAATTAATCATCAATCATTTGGAGAGGGTAATTTTTATTCATTGTGATCCCATTATGTTCTCCATAATTAAAGAATAGTCACATGGATCCATACTTCTTCATTAAAAAATATAATATTTGATCCCCAAGGAGACACACTTGGTTAAATAAACCCCTTCTCCAAAATATCTGGATGTTTTTATCTAATTCCTATAACTCCGTATTTTCCATTCTATATGGGGTCCTTGATATTTGGCTTGGATCCATGTATGATTTCAATGGAGAACACTAACTCTATTTCTGGGAGAGGTCCAGATAACTCTTCAAAAAATAAGTCATTTTTTTCTAAACGATGGGGGGATTTTTTATACTTATACATACATTTACATCTCTCCCTTCCCTGATTTTATCCATAAATCGGATGTGGGAGGTGCTTCTAGAAAAATCATAGGTTATGATATCTCTCCTTTGAAAATAAATCTATATTTTCTATTCAACAAAACTAAAATTTACATTCTCCTGTAGTTTATATTAGTATTATAATTTGAGATCCAGTCCATCCCTAGTACAGTGTAAAATTCCACCATAAGAATAACAAATAGATTTTCAATGAGATTGTACTCAACAAAGTTAATACTTAAATTTCAATACATTTCTTATTCAAGGAAAATGAATCTAAGATATTTGACTGATAACTACAAGTATATCATCTTTAGGATTCCTTATATATTATTTTCAAACATGGGTGAAATAATGGAATTCGTAGAACTAGAATCAATGTTCATTCTAGATTTCAGAGCACACTGAGTGTACCTGCCATCACAAAATTTAGTGCCTATAATTCATCCATTATGATTGAGAATTTATGACCTTTAACCCTTGACCTATGTTAATATTGAATATTTTTTCCATCCATTATCTTATAATTTAGACATTTATAGAAAATTTACCTGGCTATCCACACATGAATCGTTGAAATTCCACCTGGGCCAACATTATCATCCCTTTTTCTTTAGTGGTGATTAGTTGAGGATTCACCACACCACGATATTTATGATATATATTCCCATTTCTTCCACACATTTAGTATTTTCAATCCCAATAATGTAGTACCTCAAATTCTTCTTCCCATATTTTTTGAATGTTGCGATTATACACTTTTATTCCACCTTTGTGATGAAAATTATTCCCTGAGATAAAATTCATATCTCTCTTCTTTTCATCTGAACTATGAGACCATAATATATCTAAAAACTTCAATTAATCCTTTATATCACTCCAAAATATCCCATCATAGATTTCATAGTTCTTTATTTTCTAAATTACTCTATAGATAGGGTCTCAATACACTAAAAAAATAACAACCTTTCCCTTAAGATTCATAACAAAGATAGAGGGGTATTGATAAAGCCTTATAAAGTTCATTTCATAACTTCTCACTGATTATTTTTCCTTATTATTTTGCTCTAGAAATTCATTCATCATTTTTTTCACATTGAATGGGGTAAATATATGTTGAAAAATATTTCCCTAAACTCTTACCACTCCATATGTTAATATCCCTTATTTTCATTGTGTTTTTAATCATCTTTCGCTACTGATCATATTCTCCTTCCAAGTGATATAATGATAGGGTAACATTATCTACCTATAAACAATAGAGTATATAAAAGATCTTTTTTATAGAGTTAATAAATTATTCATAAGTTATTGTGTTGATAGATCAATGAAAATAATGTGGTTGTTGACTCATAAAGGAAACAACGACAAGTTGTTCTCTTCAATGTGATTCTAGTCTCTCAAAATGATTCTAGTTATTATTCATACCGAGAGTTAGTTTATTTATCATCCTCATGATGTTTTCCATTCTAGATTCCATTAAAAGGATGTCAGTGCATCATCTATTGCACTATTAGTTTATGTGGTTCCTCCTATTTCTCTTAATTTTTCTAAAATAATTAAACCTTAGTGAGGAACATTTTAATTTTAGAAATCATATAATTCAAAATGGATTTGATGTCTAAAAACATCATGCTTAAATCTATTATTAATCTCCTCTAATAAAAACTACATTTTCTATATATCCTTCATAATGTTCCATAAAAAAGATTCTAGTTAACCAAAAATAACCGAAAGTGTGTTAAACTAGGAGTATATGAAGGAATATTGTCATGCACCAGATACCAATCGAGTCTAGATCAATGTGGTGTTTTTAGTTGTTACCCCTAGTTACGTCTATGTGAGATCCACATTCACATGTAGTATCCAAATAGGGATATATTTTATTTGAAATGACTTACTTAGTAATCCTAAAAATACCAGCATGTTTTAAAACATTTAAACATTTTTATAGGGTTCATAATAAGGGTTTGTAATCATAATTTATAAAAATAACTCAACCATCCTTTGATAACAAATATCTCATTATACCCTTTTATTACATAAAAATTTCATTACATAAAAAAAACACATGATATTTTAAAGTTTAGTTTCATAGAAATTAGGAACCTGATACAAGAAAACATAAAATACTACTCTAATCCACATGAAAGGAACCATAATGAGTTCTACCTATATTACTTTTACAACATGTCATGTCCTAATGGAATACATCAATGTAAATGGGTTAGCATGAGCTTAGTAAAGGTATATGAAATGGAGACATTTAGAATGATATTATGAGGCCTATCAATAAGAACAATAAGTATAACAATATAAAATGATCAATATAACATGGAGAATATAATGATAAAAATAACATGAATCATAACATGGAAATGTGGCTATAACATAAAAATTAATCATTCATATTCTTATCACTCTTAATAATTTTTTCATTTAAAAGAAATAAATTTGATAAGTAAATTCAGTAGCATGACTAGTATAAAACATGGTGTTAGAAAATGATTAAATGATAGAGTGAAAAGGTCCCCAATCTATAAAACATAATTTTGAAGTAATGGTATAATAAAAAAGGTATTAAAATACAATAACATAAAATATATAATACATATAAAAAAAAGTTCTTGAATGGAAAATAAAGGAATGATAATTCCCATATCTAGAAGATTTTTTCCTAAAACTTGATAATGGAACCTTGGGGGACTAAGGAAACATTCGGGGACTATTAGGGAGGAAACTTGAGAATAAATTTGGGGAGGAAAAATTTTTAGTGAAGGGGATTAGTGAAATGGGTGGGAACTTATTGCAAAATTGGAGGAATTGTTTAATAATTTCTAAATATATTTCTTGGGAATCTTGATTTTGTTAAATAAATCACTATTGGATTACCCAGGGTTTTTGTTCTTTTTTTGGAAATATGAGTCACATTTTAGGTTATTTTAATCCATTATAAATGAACACCACATTTGAAACATCTTTTGGAATGGAAAATTAAATTTTCTACAAATTAATGTTTTTAAAATCAAAATTTTCATTTTAGACATTCAAAAGTCACTTGTAGGTTTGAAATTTGATTAAAATATATTTAAAAAATTAATATTAATAAAATAAAATATTTTAGGTCATGTATTGTAGTTCATTAATCATTACATCATTATTACATAAATTTGATGTCAGAAGACATACTGAAAACCCAAAACAGTAGTGTTTACAATTCACTGAAAAATAATATAGTTTAGAAAATTATAAAAAATTCACCCTAACATAAATTTTATGTTATAATTTCTAATAAAATATATATTTTATCAAAAAAATTATAAATATGAAAATATTTAATTTTAAAAATAAAAATCCTTATTTAATTAATAATAGTCGTTTTTAAGACGTAGTCAAATTTCTGAAAATTGTAAAAAACTACTAGGACATTATAAATTAAATTTATTATTTATAATTAAATAATAATATTCTAAAATAATATTTAATTAAAACAAATATTTTTAGAATTCCTGAGTTTATTATAAATTTCTATATATTTTTTAAAAAATACAATTATGTTTTCTTTTCATTTGACAATCAATTTATCAAATTGGTATTAATTAAACGTATATTTTATTAAAAAAATTATTCTCAAAATAGGATTAATTGAATAAATATTTTATTTATACAAGGAGAATTGCATTTAATTAACTATAACCTGAACATGTAACCCCTTATTACACCCTCATATACACTAAGGATAAGGTGTGTGATGGGGGTTGTTTCATGGGGTGGCTTAGATAACATAGAACAAGTGGTAATATCCAATAACATTAAATTATCCTATAGGAAATATCATACAAGATACACTTGTTGAATATTTTCATGGTATTGGTCATGGGTGATCCACAGTGATGCTACCTCCCTTCCATTTTCTGGAAAATGAGATTAAAATCACATGACTCTAATGACTGGGGCCATAGTTTCTATTTTCTTTATCAATTATTATTTTTTAATTCTAATTATTACCAAAGAGTATAATTCCCACTATTCTAATAGACTAATGGTTATATATAACAACGGTCATATTTCTATTGCAACAGTCACATTGTTTCCCATAAATACCACTTCATTATTTCAGAAAAAATTCACTTCAATTCCTCGTAAGGTTATATTTTTATATTATTATTAGGATTATTAGTTTGATATTTTTTTATTTGTATAGAGTTTTTTTTGGGGGAGATGAGTCTAGTAGATTTCAGTGATCCTTATTTTCCCATCTTATCATTTCTATTTTATATTTTTTATCCAATTGTAATGTTTGTAATTTTAGTTGGTTTCATAGTTGACTAATGTAATGTTATTTATTTTTAATATAAGGTTTTTTGTGGTCCTATATATTTTTTACCTATATAATATTATATAATTTAACACAGATTTTCTCAGGAAAAAATATCATTTTAAAAAACCAGTATCATTGCATGCATGGTTATTTATTCAACTATTATTAATTGTTTGTTATTATTTTATTCCATTTCTTTTTTCTATATTTTTTTAATGTTTCATTTTTTATATACCATTGAACATGAAGGTATTGTCTCTCCACCATACCACCATTATCCCATCACTTATTATCACTCCCAAACTCTAGTTTTCCATTATTTCTTTTATTTTTATCCATTTATTGGTTATTTATCATTCTGTTAAGGTTCTGGTTAAGTTCTTGATGATGATTATTGAGTGTCAGAGGTTCTGTTTGATTTTTTACCCTCTACATGGTGTGGGAGAAATTGTGCATTTGGTTAAGGTATAGGCTTTTTCTAGTTCATTTTTTTCTTACACGGTTTATCATTCACTGTGTTTGTATAGCTTGAACCAAACTAGGAAATCCAAACAAGTAACCATGAGGCTTGTTGGTGGTGTATGAGGCAAGGTTAATGGCTTGTGCATTGTTAGGAGAAACCATGCAGTAAGGGTGTGAGGGTTTCTACAATTTTTTATAGATCCAAATTGCATTATTGGTGTAAGGTGTCCCAAACAATGCAGTTATCCCTTGTTGGTGTCCCTTCGTTCTAGTAAGGTATGCAAGATTGGTGTATAGTTGGAAAACCATGCATCCAAATCTTACAACTTGCCCAGATTCATTAAAACTTATTTTTCTAATTATACCCCTATTTTGTTTTAACCCATTTCTACCCCCTCTCTCAATTGGTCAGATTTAGCACATGAAGGGGGCTCCAAAACACCTCTCCCTTGGTTCTATTTCAATCTTTCATGCTCCTTCATTCTTCCAAGGTGATTTCCACTTGATTTTTGATCATTTCTGAATTTTTCTTCTTCTATCATGGTTGGTTTCCCTCTTGAACAAACACTAGTGTTAGGTTTGTATAATTTGGGTTGTTTTATTTGATGTTAGGGTGTGTGTTTTTCTTCATGCGTCGTGTTCTTCCTTCTCTTAGAGTTTTGTCACATTCTCACATTGTTGAGGAAGGTTTTTACACCCACTTCCTTTCATAATCTTTCCAGGTGATGCTTAATAATTTCTAATTAATTTATAAATTATTTATTCATGCTACTGAGGTTTTATTTTGATCTATAATAGTGTTTACATATTGTTAAATGGATATAAATGGGTTTTAGAGGGATTTCTATCATTATGCCTATATATATATATATATATGCATGTAAGGTGTTTGATAAAATTTTAATTGGTCCTTTCAAATTAATTTGAGTGTTTTTGAGATTTTTTTCAATATGGTTTTAGATTTTTTGGTTGTGTGACACATGTATTATTATGTTTTAGTGGTTATTGGTTACTTTTATGGTTTGGTGTGTGTATGTGTTCATCCTTGTGATAGGTTATAGTGTTACTTATGTTCTTTTAAATGCAATATTCGGTGTTTTTGGTTTTCTGTATATATTCCATAGGATGTGGGAATACCCATATGCAATTCGATTGTATATATATATAGTCACACATACATAAATAAAATTTCATAACAATGTCCTTCTTAAACCTGGTTTTTAAAATAGTATTCTTCCATTTCAATCTCCCTTCCACTATATCTATTAAATAGTTTTTCTAATATTTCTACATCAGTAATTGGTCTCTTGGTTTCTAAGTGACATAAAATGTGGTTTCAAAATTTGTTTCCCAAATAATGTCCCATTTGCGACCTTGAAATTTAATTTGGTAACTAAATGGCATAAAAAGCCTATATAGAGTCCTGCAATAATAGAGTGTGTTTTCACCTTGGTTTTGGAAGTGGTTTTGGAATGACATGTTTTATTGGATGCAATTTTGGATTTAGAAGTATTAAGGCTCAGTTGGTACATTGTGATGTTTGAAAATTGGTTTTAAAACTCATATGATGAGTAGGCTTGGTTGGAACATTTAAATGGTTCTATGTATGATTAGAATCCATATTTCCATATTTATAATTGGAGGGCCATGTCATAGTTAGTATTAAGGATTGGAAGAGGCATTTACATTTTAATATATCTGATTTTTTTTTCTAATTTCAAGTGTGTGATGACCTCATCATTCTCTTTTATACAATCATCATGGGATCCCTAGATGTCATCTACAGGGTCAAGTGATTATTACATTCCAATTCCAGTCATATGGATTATAACCCCCTAGATAGAGGATATTAGAGGTGGTATTTCCCCATATCAATGCTATTTAAGAGTATCCATGTTCATTAATCATTATGGAGTTGCACAATATGCTAGAAGGTTGGTCCGAACTAAGTGCTTCTAGTTATTTATTATAGGGATGCTTCGGAAATTCCTATAATTACATATGTGTTGGTTATTACTTCATTCTATAGAACCATGGTGATTTTTTTTATTTTCCTTCTTGTACTATAAATGTTTCATTTATAACTGGATATGTTTAATATACCGTTCTTCTTATTCATAGTTCTGATTTTCCTTTTTTTTTTGTTATCTAGGTTTTTTTTCCAACCCGGCTTTTGGGATTCCAAAATGGGTTTCTAAAAAGGAAATATGAGCATGGTATTTAATATATGAAAAACCTATGTTTTAAATTGTATTTCAAACTATAATTTATAGACACTTTTGGGAAAAGAAATGAATGGATTCGATGTTTATTTCGTACTATTATATTTTATGCTCACACCCTGCTTGTTCCACTCGACGTCGGTATACCCAACCTATTTTGAAGGATAAACTTTTTTTAAATATTCTTATGATATTGGATAGTCTTATGGATAGTGGTTACCAAGAGGTCACTTGAATATCATGTCAGTTTTGTGTTGGTGTTAGTTTGGGTTTTGTTTTAGTTTTTTATTTTTCACTATTTTAGTTTTATTGGGATATATTTCTGTATTGAGTTTGTGTTCTGAGATTTAGTTCATCCATTTTATGTTTCAGAATTTGTATCATTTTATTTATTGGTTCTTTTTGTTGAAACATTATTCCCAAATGGATATCATTGATTCATGGAACTAGTTTCTAACTGAGGATGATCGAGAAGGATGCTTGGACCTTATCATCGGAAACCTCAGGTGACCAGTTCGGGGTTGACCTAGGTTGGTTTGTGACACTACTAGTCACCATAATTTAGCAGACAGGGATACTTGATTGAGACTATTGGGAGATCGATCTAGATATCGGTTATAGAGTGAGCTAGGTTGGGATGTTTCTTGTGGTATCAGAGTATTTTTTTTCCTTTTTATTACTATTTCTTCCTAATAGATATGAGACTAAGAATTTTTTAGCACTTGGTAAGTAGTATTATCTTTGAGTGATAAACCCTCACACAAGGAAGTGGCTGATTAGAAATGTATGGGAATGTTTTTCATGTTATTCATTGTTACTATTGATTATTAGTTCACCTTGAGTTACTGATTTACATTTCACTACTTACTTATTTAAGTGATTTATAATATTTTACCCTTGTCAATGGAAATAAAGTATTGTTACATGCATCATTATAGGCACTTAGAGATTCACATTCCATGAATATTCTATTCCATGTAGGTTACATTTTTTACTACTTTATATAATGTGGATGTGTGTTTTTTGATTTATAAATTTATTTATCTTTATATCAAGTTTAAGTGTTTATTTATCCTGATTTCATATATACCATTCTTCTAAGGTTACCTATTTATATATAGTATTCTTTAATAAAAAATGGCAGAATTATTTATTAATTTTATGATAAAATAATTTGTGACTAAAGTTCCTACATCAACATAAATGGTTTTTTCCTATATATCTTGATGGTGGAACCTTAACAAGCTAATCTAGAGATATTTGATCGATTGAACCTTCATTTCAAGGGATGATACTTTGGTGGTTCTGATAAAAGAGGTTCCAATAAAAATTTATAAATTATATGGGAAATTATAAATTGGGAAGGGGGACCCATATAATCAAATCATTATATATGAATATTCTATTTTTTGAGGCTGAAGATAAAAACTGGGTTGCAGCTACCTGAATTCCAATTGCAACTTATAAAGGCGTGTATATTTATAACAAGGGAATGATAACTAATCGAATTGAACTAAAAATATTTATTATGTTTGCAGAATTTTAATTCATATGGAAAAATGGTTACTGTAAAATAATACGATGGAAACCTATAATGGATTGAACCTCTATAATTTGGGAAAGATCACCCACACTACTAAGCTTTACAATTCACAACTAAACACAAGTAGGTTAGTTGCAGCATGGTTATTATGAAACAAACCCATTAAAGGTTTAGCTAATATTTCATAAAAACTATTTTGTTTTAGAAAAATGGACCCTATTAAGAATTACATGACCCTCACAATTCACCTTTATTTTGATATGTCTTAGTGGTTAACCCCGTGGGGAAATTTTTGTAATAAATAAGAATCATTATTTAATGTTTTGGAATCCACTTATATGGTGTTACATATAAATTTAGGGTAGAATCATACTCAAATAACCATATTTAGTAGACAAATACATTTTATCTGCTTTTGTGATATTTTATTCGAGGATTTAGTTAATTAAAATTCCAATCAAAACCTAAAGGGTGTTTTCTTCCACACCTTGTGAGTGATGCTTCCTGTAACAATCTAATTGCAATAGTTTGTGGGTAAATACAATGCAAAAGATTAATTTATAGGATAAATTTCCCAAATTGTGAAAGGATATCAGGTAAATGAATAATTCATAAAAGTAATTTTGATATAACTTTCTAATGTGATTTTTTGAATTAGCTAGATAAAGTACCAAGTATTGTTGTATTTTATAATTTGATTTTTATATCCTTGATTTGTGAGCTTTTTAAACATTATAATGAATAAAATTTAGTTAAATGACATAAAATGGAATTTTTAGAGGTGTTTATGGATTGAACCCCCATGTAAGGGTTGGATTTAGATATTTCTTGATGTATGCTTGGGATGGGAACATGAACATTTCCCATAGGTCCCTATAATATTTTTCCTATGTTTTGTTGATCTTATAGATTATGTTAGTAAGCCTAGTGACCCTTTTTGAAGTGTCATATTTGTAGGATCAACGCTTATATCTCTGTAGGGGATATCTAATGTATGTAGTGCAATCGAAATTAAAAACGTTGAAAAATTATTTTGAAGGGTTTCCATCATGAGGTGTCTTTTGGGATGTGTTGTCCCAAATGGGCTCTAAGATCTAAACTGAAACCAAGGTATATATGTGTTTGTTTGGTAATTTGAACCTTATTATATATGTGAGAATTTTGTATGGATCCAATTAATTATTTAGACATGCCTAGGGAATGGTCGGTCCCTTAGTAGGTCATATGACCCTTCTTCCCCTTTAGAAATGGATGACTTGGGAGATCATCAGATGAATTAACGATACTATGTGATAATATGACTATGGGATGAATATTTTTGTAGTCCATTAGATACTAAGAATCATAGGGACAATGGGACTGTAGATAGTATCAAATGATGTGTTTTTGGGTTAATGAAATATCATGGTAGTAAGTGTTGATACATGTGGTAGCCATCAAGGGTTAAAATCGTGCAAAAAACTATATATGTTTAGTGGAAATAAATTAATCACTAATCTTTTATGCTACAAACTTGGGTAATCTCAAGATTAAAGTTACCTATAAAATAAAGGAAATCTAACTCATCCCAAATAATAGGATGATGTTGTTTAAGGATTAGTTTTTGTAACACTACTAGTTAGTTTAGTTTAGATTCCATGTCTAATGTTAATAACATGTGTGGGGGCGGTCAGGAGACAATCACATGTACTTCTATAATAAATATGTTCTAACATGCTTTTAAGTAGATGGTTTTTATCTCTATTTGAATTGGGTTTTTTTGAAACAATCTTAGACACATCCAAAACATTTTCTAGTGGTGTATGGAGTTTGTTTCATATGATGAGTTCCAATTCCCATTAAATAATGACTATGAAACTATGAAGTTAGGGAGATAAACATCAACCATGGGAAGTATTTCCTTCTAAGTAGAAGTAGTGAAACTATAAATGATCACTTGGGAGTTGAAATCTTTTCTTAAGAAATCACGTGTGACTATTATGTTTTAATTTATGTACTTGAGATGATACTTAATATAAAACATGTTTATTGGTTTGGATAATGTTTGGAAATTATATTTATACTCAGTGTGTGTATGAAACCCAAGAATGTAATTCTTTATAGACATGTTAGTGTTTTTAAGGTTGCATGATAATGAAATGGATGATTGGGTAAGAAACCTTTATAGATATCATTGGTTGATTTGAACCTCATTTGTTATGAAAAAATAATCACTGAATTCCTCAATAGTGAGGGAATCATGGTCAATTAGTGATGATGTGCTAGTAGGTGTAGCCAACCTCTAAAACTGTTGTCGGCCAAAGGCAGTTTGACTATTCTTTCATGTGCATACTGGGATATGGTTGGTTGGAATCCATTCCAGACACTATTTCTTGGATATGAAGTGAATTTCTTGGATATTTTTTGTAATCATTAATATAATATTAGTTTACTATTTTCTTAGTAATGTTCATACCGTTTATCTTGAAATCATCTAATGTACATTGAGAGAGATTCATTTATTCGATGAGATAAATAAATAAATTAAATTCATTTTTTCTTGATAAATAGACTCTCGAAGAATTTCACTTTGGGAGTGTGGATAATCTTACAGGTATGGACTATCCTAAGTGATATTTGGATTCCAATGTTGGAATACCATAGATAGACTTGGAGACACTGGCAATTTATAGACATGATTTCAAAGAGATATTTCATTGTTGGTCATAGTTAGTGTTATGATTTATGGATGTCTTAGCTATGTACCTACTTCTCTTCCATAAAATTCTATGAGTGGACTACCTTGGATGAGCCCCGTAGACTCCAGTGGTTGATTCCATGGCTAACCAGACATTCTATCTTCATGGTCAAAATGATTAGAATGTCATGATCCAAGTATCTTGGTTCAGTAATACTCCTATTTATATGTCAATGTATGACTAAAAAACTGAGTATTTGGGGTAGATACTCCACCTAAAGTTAGATTATAGGTTTTAGTGATCATGATCGAAACAATCATGAGGTTCCTTAGATAAAAGGCATTAGGTTCAAGTTTCGAATGTTTCATCTATCCAAGAAGATAATTCTCAATAATAGACAACCACTATTGGCTTGACTTGATTTTATTTCATTAGTTAAACATGGTCAGTAAGGAACTACATCAGACACACCATTGGGATGATACTAGTGCATTACAAGGACATTCAGGGCCTTTTATGCAGAAGCTGGTGTGACCCAAAAAAATGTGGTCTACTGTGAATTGACCATTCAACGAAGTTGAGAATAATACAAAGAGAATCATTTTAATGCTAAGGGGTTTTTATTTTAGTCAATTCTAATAATGTAGATTTTCATGGCTCAGAATTTCAAATTATACATTAGAAAATGTGGTAGTATTCTCTCTGATCTAGATAAGGAATGAGACAATGATGTCATCATGTCATTGGTTAGATGATCTTGGGAATGTTCCATCTTCATGTTTCATAAATGGTTATGGGTGTCGGTTCGAGTTTTAACTGATAAAGTACCAAATGTTGGAACTAATCCATTCTAGTGAGTTTGGTATTGAATATACAATGTGTCCATTCCAGTGGGAATTCCCACACCCAAGTAGTTTTGGTGATGTTTTATAATCCCCATGTATTATCAGGGATGATAATTTATTTGGTGGAAATATTTTAAGATCCCTCATTTTTGAACCATGGAAATTTAAAAAATAATTTGGAATTTTCATTTGGTGGGTGGACTAGCTGTTAAAACCAAGATTCGGAATCTAAATAAGAGAATTGGAACACTTAAAAGTGTTGTTTTTATATGGGTTTTAAGGACAGATAGATTTCTCAGGAATTCCATTTATTTTTATGAGTATTAGGCTAAAAACCTTTTCTCTAATAAAATCAAGTAAGGGTGAATGGTTTGTTACAAACTATATGTACCTCTAGGTAAAATCATGTGGTCCTGAAGGGGGTGGCCCGCAATTTGAAAAACTTTGCACCTCATGCATAATGATCATGAAAAAGGAATATAGTAAATTTCATAAGAGGGACCATAGGCTATGCATGGTTTTAAAAACTATGCACCTAGATGTATAAGGGCATGTACCTCATATAGAGTAGCTTGGTATAGGATGCGTATATTTTTTCTATCCATCATACTAGTTATGAATGGCCAAACACATTTGGATAGAAGGTGTGTGTGGTTAGAGCATGGTTTTCGAAACCATGCATACTGACCATGAACCACATTTAAATGGGTAAGATTATCGATTTTCTCCTATTTTCTTTTAAACTTGAACACTCTTTTTCTCCTACCATCAAAAAAAAGAATCTCCCATGTGTGAATATCTCCTCCTCTCTTCTTAGGCATGGTGAGATCTTCTCTATCTGAGCTCAAAATCACTCACTATCTATCACACTGGAACCACTATGTGAGTCTATAACTACTCTTCATTCTTTTACCAGTTTATATTTCTGTATTGAATTTTATTTCAATGTGAACGCATACGTCCTATTTTTAGGGCATTTGTATATTCTTATATACTCTCTCATTTTCTCTTGGATCAAGTCTCGATAATGGATTATTGGAGAATCATAATAATGAGTTAGGTGGTATATGAATTTTCAAATAAAGTCTAGATTTTTTAAATTAGTCCATTTTTCTGTGTTCCATACCATTCAAAGTATTTCTTCAAAAGTGTGAAATTATAATTTTTAAATATAATGTCCAAAATTAGTTACCCCTTTTTCTTTTAACAGCATCATTGAATTTCATCTACGTTGACTCAATCCATCCCTTTTTGGGTGTAACACACATATGATGTTGGACCCTACACTTTTCCATTAAATTAAACCATCATTATATTTATGTTGATTTAGATTATTATAAGTATAATGCATATCTTAGGATTTTATCACATTTTTTAGGTGTATAGATTTATCCCATAAAAAATAAGTTATTATATTTAATTAACTAAAATGGTATGAAACCCATGACATGTCTTGCTGTAAAAACACCATGAAGTTCATTGTTTTATTAGATAAAAATTGTAAATTAAATGGGAATACTTTAATTGATTTGGGGCATGTTTACAAACATGGAATTTTTATCATATATTAATTAAATTGTAATATGGAATGTTTATGTACATGGCATTATCCATTATTAATTAATAAACTAAATTTTTTAAATTGGATTAAATGAAGAGTGAATGGTAAGATCATCTCAATTTCCCCTCGCAAATAAATTATGAATGAAATGATAAAAATTATTTTCTTGAACTATAAATGGGCATGGCATCCCTTATTATTCCTAGACATGGAATCCCTTTTTGTGATACTCAAGAATGGAGTCCCTTATTGTGATTCTCAGGCATGTAATCACTTATTTTTATACTTGGGCATGGAGGCCCTTATTTTGATACTTGAGAATTGAATCACTTACTGTGATACTTTGGCATGGCATACCTTATTTTTATCCATGAGACTCTTAGGAAATTGCATAGACAACAGAGTTATTCCTTGGTTCCCAGATTGCACTTCATATCTATATATATTTCTATAGATGTAACTATGTATATAGTCTATATTTATACATACATATTTCTGTACATATAAATATATATATACTTATATATATATGGTGACACATCATCAGAGATATTATTGCATTGGCCAAAGTACGTATGGTTTACCATGTGTCCTTTAAGGAACCTAACACCGACATTCCTACATTTTTTATTTATAGTCTTATTGATATACCAATGCACTTATGTATTTTATATTCATGGATTGGTAGAATTAGATGTGGTGGGTTGTGTTCTACTGAATATATTTCATACCTTCTTTGGCATTCCAATTGGTACTTGAATAGATCTCCTGGTCAGAGGTTCAGGTTTATAGATTATTCTTGGATTCCCACTCCTTTACATGACATCATAGGAGAAATATACTGAGCCAGATCTCATGAAACTCATGGAAATATCCTTAAGACTTTAGTTTTTTTCACTGTGTTTTTTTGTAGTGTCTATTTTATATATGTTTTAGTACCTCGTAGCATGACATAGAAATTTAGGGTTATTTATTCAATTTTTATTGATCATCATTTATTATTATCTTCTTTTTCTTTGTTTTTTACTCAATTCTCTTTGATTCCTTATTGTATATAAAATTATGATTCATTGATCAAGAGTGTATAGTCTCCCACTATGAACCAATAAACCCTCACTAATAGTTGTCAACCAATGGTATATTGGGAGGCGTGATAGAGACAATGCAGAGACCAATCCCAGTACTAGTTATAAAGTGATTCAGGTTATGACATTACATCCTTGACTCATCCTTATTTGAGTCTTGTATTTATGTGAATTTTCTATCCTTTTTATTTTTAATTTTTTACTTAATGATGGATCTATTATCATATCATAAGATTTCAAAATATTGTTTTTTTTTCTCGATAGTCCACTCATCCATGTCTTGATCCTGAAGGGATGAAATTTTTAAAATATATTTATGTGGGAGATTCAAATCAGATATTATATGAATTCATAATAATTGTGTTTTTCACCAAATTATTTAATCAAGATCAATTTTTTCACTCAAATTAATTATTCATCCCTTAATTAATCTTCTCCCATTATGATATCTTCAAATTGATCTCGAGAAAATTGTAATTTAGAATATTTTACCATTTTATCTCCTTCAAGGATATCTTGTAGTTTTATCTAAATTTTTTTTATTATCTTCATTCTTATAACTCATGTCAATTATTTATCTAAAAGTGTGGAGATTAATTCATCTAACACTTTTCTATCATGTTCTATATTTTTCTTATTAAGAAAATGTACATCATCTTTGTTTTTTATGGTTTTCACTATTCTCTATCATATTAATAATGTATAGTAATAATAATAAAAGATAAAAAACCATCCTCTCTCTCTATCGATGGAATACCTAGATATAAAATATAGGAACTCCCTTATTTTTTATGGCAATCAAATACTCTATGGGTCTCGTCAATTAAAGATATATGCAATTAAAGAAAAACTAAGATCGTATAGAATTACATCTAGAATTATCGGTCAATAATTTATCTAAAATAAATTTAAATGAATCAAAATTTTAATGTGTTGAGAAGTATATTCATGAAATTTCACTTTAACACCATTTATTAGGCTCGAGGGAGAGTATACCACCACATAGAGTGGGGACAATCAGTATTGAAAAAACCACCAACTCACACTTCCAAACAATTTTATTTCCATTTTTTGTTTAGTAATAAACAATCTTAATGGTGATAAAGTGAACATGATATAATGATAATGATATTACATAAATAAACCTATGGGATTTTACAAGGTTCATTCACCTTTATTATTAGGTGACTAATCCTTAGTGTGTAGTGATTACAACACTACTACCCATATTTCTAATTTAATATAAAATAAATAAGTAAATGAGAATGAGTATTTTATTAAACTCTGATTATATGATAAATCATGAGTGTAAATAAGTTTAATGGTCTCCTCTTATCATACCATGACTACCTTTATAATTTGGAATTGCTTTGCACCCTTGTTAATCTTCATAAAAACCATATAAATCCATCTTGTAATTCTCCTACCACAGAAATTACCCGCATTGAAGAATGAATCCTATACATAATACATGATTCTCATATCCAAAATATTTATAATGTATAATTCCAAGGATCTTGGTGTATCCCAACACATCATTGACTATATTTGTGGTGTCACTAATTAATTTTGGTGTAGAACCTTCGATCCCACCATAACTATAGGCCTACTAATATTCTCGAATTAGATATATTATATAATGAAACATTAAATATGTAATGATATAATTCACTTCAACACATATTGCAGCATGAACCATTAATTCATAGAACAAGGTCCACTTGTCCCACAAAACCACACGGTACTTAACTCTCCTGAGGTATTATTCATAGTAAATTACTCTTCCTTTGGTTTCCATAGATTTATCGTTGCAGTGAAATAATATTTTTGTATGAAATGATTTATCTCACTTCAGGAGAACTCCTTCCTCAAGTTAAATTACCTCTTTAGTGAAAACCTTGTGTTGGATTAACTCATTCCTCGAATAAGTATCACCATGACATAACCAACCTGATTGTGACATGATCTACCTCTCATGAGATTAATTAATTTTTTCATAAGAATATATTTGGGGTTTTCCTTCTCAAATTAGTTAATGTCTTTCATTATGTGTTAATTACTTATACTAGTTGTGGTTTTATCATATCTCTTATACAGTGATTTGAAATTTATAGAATAGATTCACTCCTTTAATTCATATGCATCTACACTCTTCTCAAAATTTTGAGAGTACCACATCCTTTGGTGTAAGATAAATTTCATATTAACCATGACTCAATTGATATCAACTCCACTATTCCTTCATCAATTCAAATTCATGAGATTCTATTTTTTTTAATCCCCCAATGGTCTTTTACAGACTAAAAGAAATAAATTTTTTTTAATTCATTTTGATTTAGTTTGAAATATCAATGATTAATGAATTGAAAATTTTCCTTAGATTTCATGTGATACAAGGAAGGATTTGAACTTTTATTTCTCAATTCAAATATTTTATAAAAGTTATAAAAAAATTAAATGGGGGATTCAAATTCTATGAAAAAATTAATTCCCAACTAGATAATGTTTTCAATATATAACAATGTAAATAATATTAATATCATAAAGTATTGGAAATTCCTCGAGAGCCTAATTTACCAATAAAACTAGTATTGTTTTTATACTAATCATTCTAAAATCTATCAATGTTTTCCCAAACAATCGACATACTATTAGTAAAAAAATAATGCTTCAGTTGGTCAAAGGCATGATAGAATGTGAATTATTTTAAAGTGAAATATCATAGTACAAATTATTGGGATTTATGGACATAGATTTTCCTGATACCTAGGATGATGGAAAGTTAATATTTGGATTTTTAAAATATATATTTTTTAATTTATTGGTTAATAATGAAGAAATTTTATACCTCATTTATAATTAAAGATGATAAATATATTATTACTATTGAATCTTGAAAAAAAACTCTTATAGATGAAGAAATATCTTGAACATGCTAATGTTGAAGTTAATTCTCTTATAATAATCAAGTGTGATAATTTTTGGGTGATTAATAATAGAAAATAAAATACAATAATTCAATAATAAATAATAAAGATATAATATATCACTTTATAAATGATAACGTTAAGTTATTGTTTAGTGAGATTCTTGTAAGTTTCTACTTAAATTTAAAATAAAAAAATCATTGTGATGGAACTATCCAAAGAAGTGTTTGGGAAACATTTTTTTATCTCTTGGAATTCAACAATATCCATTCACTTAAATTATTTGGATAAGGTAACCCCATTTTCCTATGGACATTTTGTTTTTTTAGGATATGTTTTAATTAAATCACTAGAGAGATGGGGTGAACCAGGGTGGGAACCGATTAAAAATGTTCCCTTTGCATCGGTCCTCTGAGTCTTATATATATTTTTCTCAAATTAATATAAACGCATTAAATAAAAATTTCTTGCTCTAACTAACAACATCAAATGATAAATACATATTTAGAAATTAAATCACATATAATATAGGGGTTTCACATTGTTAAATACTATGGGATAATCTAATAAGATTACAATGATGGTATGTCAATGTTATAAAATATAACACTACACACTATATGTGTTACAATTACTTAAGAACGATGCCTTATTGATTATTACGTCCCCCCCTTTTATTTTCTTCTTATGGACTACTCAAATACATGGTTTGGATAGTTTATAGGTTTTTGGATCTTATTTAATATTTTATAGATATAATGGTCCATCTATGTTCAACACAACACTTCACTTGTATCATAACTATAGATTTGATTATCCTTTGAAAATTGGTTTTTTGTAATATACTCATTATATAGTTGATGATATATAATCCCTGATGTGAGGGTTGAATTTTTTTCTTCAAAAAAAATTAGGGACTAGAAACTCCTTCAACTAGATGATGATAATTCTAATATATAATTATTTGATGCCTTCCTTTTTCTATTAACTAGATATACTAGTGTTATATTTTCATTATCTCAAACCTACTCTTCTAGAATGTAACTAGATATGATAGTGGTATTCTTATATTGAACTCATTCTTCTTACTCTAAACCAAATTATTCAATAATTATTAACATCTTCTTTCTTCTCTCATGAATCCAAATATACAATTTTTTCCCTATTGTATTTTCAAAACAACTACAATAAGTTTTACAACAGTCATTTAAACATCCCATTTAATTAGATTTTTCGAATTAATAATACTTTTTAAAATCCAATAATATAATTCCTGGTTTACTATGATAGTTAATTTCTTCATAAATAAGAATTCAAAGACCAATTAAAACCCTAAAAACTTGACCTAGATTTACTCCATTAAAATCCAGTCACATATGTCAAATAATATGGAAACAACCTTTTTAAAGTATGTATTATTCCTTCATGGACTGTTATTATATATTTTAAACATTTTTTGATATGTTCATCTTTACTATAATTAATTTTTTGGTAAAAAAATATATATCATAAAATCCCATGAAATTATATTCTATTTAAATTCTCTAAATACCATACCTTGAATCATCAATTGTTCTCAACCTTTGAACCTATCGTGGATTAGTCGAAAAATCCATGGTCACAGCCACTAATTTAATAAAAAACCATGGTTTAACATTATCATATCCTACTTATTTCTCATTGATGATTTATGCATAAAATTCCTCTTCAATCGTATTTTATGGTTATATAAAGTTGTGTATTATGTGGCATGATCCTTGAGTTGTGGAATGGATATCACAAGCTCCAAACCTATTATTCCAAGGTAATTTTATGACATGGGAAACTCTATATCTCTAGAACCTCTAAAATATTCAAAAAATATTTTTTGGTATGTCCATTCATCTTTTGATTAAACTAATTTATTTCCTCAACAAAATGATATATGATAAAACCATACATGTGGAAATAGTGCACTCCATTTGTGAATGGATCCTATGTTTTCTATTCACTTCTTCAATACTCTTTAGAATATCTTCATGGTATGGTCATTCCTTTAAGAGTATGTCTATACTTCATCTAAAATTAGTAAAGTATAAAACCTTATAAATCCTGATTAAAAAAATTAAAAAATCCTAAAATTGTAGTATATTCATGTATCTGTCTTCCCATTTCTTTATTTCATACCCAACAATCATATTACACATTCAGGATCTTTAACCCTCATCCTCATTCAGCAAAACTCCAATCATGGTTTTGAACATTAAATAATGTAATCATTTCTTCTTATAGCTCCCATATTATAACTCATATTTCCCATTTCAACATTGGCATTCTTTATACCACTAAACATCACTTCCAAATACATGACCTTAATATATAAATATATCAAGGTGTATCTTCTCATTTCACCACGAAAAATTCTATGTGAATAACTTGTCTAAATTTTCTAATACCATTAAAATAATACATGAATATTATAACATCAATATTCCCTTGATGTAAACCCATAATCCAGTTGTACTTTATTATTCCTATGATTGAAAAAAAAATCAACACCAAACTCAACTTTGGTTCCCTAATCCTCCAAAATTTGATTATGTTGTTGCTACTATAATAAATTTTCATTCATCAAATAAATCTAATAATTTTATATTATAGATTAATGGACACTATATTTTCTACCCCATTATGGTAAAAATAAAAATATCATATAGATCCATATTTCTCTTTTTGTTGTCACCCCCTTTTATGGTTATCATTTTGTATGTTAAGTATTCAGTTCATATTTCTCTAAACTCCATAGCGATTCCTTCTCATATCTACTTACCCATTCTCTAAATTTTAGATGATCTCAATAAGAGTCTTATTAGGCAAATATGGTTTTCATTAAGTTTCTAAAATATATTTTAAGAGATATTATTCTCCATCTTTTCATGTTATCCTTCTCATCCTATTTAATATCACTAGTTCATATCCAAAAAATTCTTATCACTTTAATCAATTCAAAAATTTTCTTCAAAATAATTCGTTTATATCTACCACTTCCAAAAAATCTCTGAATATTTGGTATTTTACTTTATTTAAAAACTCAAATCTTTTTTTAAATACCCCATAAATGGTTCTTTAGTCATTTTCAACATGTTCGTCCCACTAGTTTGAAAGAAACTTTAACTATTCATTTAATCCTTGATTCTTGTTGATGATATCAATTATTGAATAAAAAAATTCCAAATTTTAATTTTATCCTTTGAACTATTTTTTGAATTAATTCATTCTATATTTAATATCATTAAATATTCAAAACCATCACTCCTATAAAACATCATTTTACTCAATTATTTTTTGTATGTGAAAAAACTACTTGACATTGAGTCAATGAAAATATTTTAACACTACTAAAGTAGAACTTGATATAGGAAACACGAGTTTAAGTCAACAATAACAGAGTTTCCCATGTCACTCACTTAATTTAATATAAGTTATAATAATGATATTTTTAATATATTCAAAGCATTATGTGATCTAAATAACAATAACTCTTAACCATCAGCAAATAAATAATAATGAAAAAGTGTGTGAGACATGACATAAATTGAACTATCTTCTACCACATCTTTTTTATATACTTTTGATACTAATTTATATTTATGTATATATAATTTTCATAGGGATACATATTTCTATTGGAAGGAAAAACAGAATTTGAGTGCTTACAACCAACTCCCGCAAAAATTCCTTAAGGTCATGAAATATTATAGTGAATTAATTCCATCATTGGGAACCACACTTTTGGTTTGGACACTTCCTTTAAAGTGGATTTTTCTATCCTAAAAATAGTCACCTCATAACAAGTCTTACTATAAAAATAAGTGAACATGAAATTCATTATCATTGATACTTAATCCATTAATATTTCTTCACCTTATTATACTGGTTATATAAATCCTCAGAAATTTCATAATATCTCTTGTTAATCTCTAATAGTGGAATGATATCACAAGAAAATTAAAATGAATTTATGATACCTCTTTAACTCTATATCAAGATTTTAAACATTATATTTCTTCATCATATCATGGAACTTATAGATTCATATTATAAATCATAAGGGGTTGCCTGAAACTTCTTAATAAGTATGATTAGGTCCTTGATACCATCTCTACTATTTTTGAAGTCATGATTCCAATTAGTAAGTACCATACTTTTGACTCTCCTTTTTCTATTTATCTCTTTTCATCTTATACACATGTATTATTTCATAACAATCACATATTAACATCATGATCACCCCATTTTATCATATTTTTCCCTTAATCCTATACCACATCCATAAAATATTATAAAATTTTAAATACATGAGGAGAGGGGTACTTCTAACATCCTTAATTTACCAAATGTGATTAGCCTTGCGGAGATAACCATTTACTTTTAACCAATTCACATGTTATTATAGAGGTTATTATTAAAATATAAGTTATACAGGATTCACTCTATATGTTTTCTATAGGTTTATTTATATTTTGTGGCTTGGACTCCAACTCTTTTGTGAGACTAATCCCACTTGAGAAAGTTTCTTCTTATGGTGAAACACTGGTTCATATTTATTCATGTTATCTCCACCATAGAAAGTCTCTAATTTATAACTTCACCAATTATCTAGTTGTGTGGTTTGTGAAATCATAAAATAATTCTGTTTTGTTTATCCTCTTCAATGGACATTAGATCCACTTTATATATATATATATCTTTGGTAGGTCTTCATTCAAGTGAATTCCATCCTTTCTCATATCTAGTGTAGATTCCTTCTTTATCATATAGATTTATTTTATTTCTTTGTACACAATAATATATGAGTGAAACAATGAAATTGCATTAATATCCCTTTATTATGTTCCATTTTTTTCCTAAAGAACATTCAATATATTTTCCAACTTTTTAGAATTTGTTTCGATGAAAATTGTATTCTAATTTTTTATTAGAATAGAGGAATTCCTTTTGAAAATTTAATCTAAAATGGTGTTTCAATTTTTTTCCATGTATCCACAATTATATAGAATAATTAATATTACAAAAAATTGATACCAATTTTTATCACATTTCAATTAAGATATTTCTTTTTTAAATTATTTTTCATACATTGATATATCATGCTTCTAGAAACACACTCATGGTGTGACCCAATCTTCTAAAAGGGTTATATTTCAAGGATAACATCACCTAATATATTATTCTTTGAAATTTGTAAGGAGAATTATTTTTACTTATAGATTCAAAATTTTAACAAACTTTCCTTCAACTTGATTAGACTTTTACATAGGTAATATATAGTTTCTCATCTCCATTTCATGATTTTAGCATTGACTCAAACTCCGTGATCTTTTTATCCATTGTATTTATTTTTGTAGTTATATCCTTTAACCTAGAGGCTTGCTCTAGTTAATATTTTCTCATCTATTCAATTGTGTTTGGAGAGTGGAAATTCTAACATTCAACTCATTCTATATGGTTATTTTATTTCCCACCTCTTGTGAATGTTATTCAAGTATATCACTTTTCCCCCTAATATTTCAATACTTTTTCATTATATCAAAATTTTAGGCCACCTATAATAAAAAAATTTATTCTGCATGTACAGAATTATAGTCAATTATAGGTCCACTTGCTGAATTATTTCCTAATAATAAACCATCTTATAAAATGATTGGATATTTTATTGAACACTGGTGGTGCATTCACTATAACAATGACTTAATTTCATTTCCATGTCATCATTTTATTCCAAAATTTTATCAACATCAAGGAGAAACAAAAAAATGTTATATTAATAATCACATTCAAAAAAAATTCTAGAATTATATTTGACAAAATAAATTGAATTGTTCACATCAATATTTGTGTTATTATTCCCTAGAGTTTTCTTCTTATTTTACATATTCATTCTTTTTAACAAAAGTAGAACCTTACTAGGTTATAAGGATTGTATCTCTAATAATTTCCACTGTATTTGACAAATATTTATTTTTATTTGTTTTAAATATAAATTATGTCATCTTGTGTTGGATAATTATTTAGTGGCTAGTATCAAACATGAAAATTAGATGTAGCTCATGTTGAAAAAGAAAATGATAAGGTTTCACATTCATATATGGGTAGTGTATATTGGTGAAAGTGACACATCCCCTAAATAACATGGTTAGATAGATTCAAAGGGAGGATTAAAATAATATTATATGACATTTGGTCTTTCTATCATGACAAGTACAAAGGTTGTACAGAAAAATCTATAACAGTTTAGAGAACTGTGAAATTGAAGGAAAATAATGGGGAGATCCATGAATATCTAAAGATATAGAGAAACCATCTAAGGTTTTCTGCATAGGAATTATATTTAATTTAGTATTTATATAGTGTTGGATGATGTTTGGAGAATGCTATATATTATTTGAAGAGGACCTGAATCTATTTGGAAATGTCTAGGACTCTATGTAAGCACCATCTGGTGGACTCATACATATCAAACTAGCTCATGTAAAACAAAAAATTCATGTTTTTAACTATCGAACAATGTAACCGAGTAAAAATATAACAATTTATTTTCAATGAATATATTATTATATTTTTGGGTAACATCCTCCATGATCTTGTATACATCATTGAATATGTGTATATGATACACGCCTGTCGTAGGGCATGGAAAAAGTAAATTTTTTATGTTTTCCTAGTGCAGCATAGAGGCTGACCAGGGTTATCTCACTTGAGGAGCTTTCTCAGTTCATTCACCTACTTAATCTAACTCACCTAAATTACATATTTTTGTGGTTTTATATTTTATGAAATAAATGGAATTTAATAAAATAAATGAAATTCATAAATCATATGAAAATAAAATTTAATTATAAATTTCCATGCAATGCTAAACAGAATGTAATTTGAGAAGAAAAAAAGTTCTCCCGAGATAACTTTCAGGGAGCACCTTCATTGGCCATCTTCAAATATTCTTAGTGTACAAAATCCATCATATGAGTTCACACCTTATTCTACCCCGGTTATGAATGAAAAGTCTACTTAGCGATTGCCAAGCACACCCTCCATCCACCTCCTCAATCGGGGGAAAATGGTTGTAGATTAAGAAGTTAATCTTTAGACAACCATAGTGAGGATTACACCCATTGTAAATTATCCTTAGATTTAACTCAAATAAAATTAAAAACATGGTCTTGGGATCAAGAACCTGATTACTCCCTAGGGATATTCCTCTTATTATTTACTCATGATCATTAGTATTATAGTTCATGATGGTAAGATGAGAGGAAAAAAAGAGGGTGGATGGGTGGACACAATAATAAAAACAATGCATGAATTTATATGGAATATAAATTAAAATTGAAAACTAAAACAAAAATAAATAAAAATAAATAAATTAAAAAAGAAATGTGGAAGGGATGCAGCTGGCCTCCCTTGGTGGAGATCTCCTCCTT
This sequence comes from Viscum album, assembly GCA_963277665.1. Taxonomy (NCBI): domain Eukaryota; kingdom Viridiplantae; phylum Streptophyta; class Magnoliopsida; order Santalales; family Viscaceae; genus Viscum; species Viscum album. The sequence continues at coordinate 1,421,734,646 of OY728140.1, read as the reverse complement.
GGTTCCTTGAAGTAATGGTGGAGAATGGGATGATTTGGGAAGGAGGAGAGGGCCTCCTTTTATAGGAAGAAATCTATACTCCGAAAGTTTGCACTTTCTTGACCCATTAAATAGAAGTTTCACGTGTGGACCCCTTATTACAAGTTGTTAATAAATATTTTTTCCATTTTCCCTCCAAATTTCAGCTCTTTTGGACACCGGATGAAGGAGATATGAATTTTAATTGGCGGTTTCAGATTATGGACGAAGCATCCAGGAAGGTTCCTTTAAAATAATGTCGTTAAATGGCTTCCTTAATGACTTCAAAACACCCATAATTTTATTTTAGAGTCGGCCATATCTGTCCTCGTGCGATCCTAGGTGAAAACAGCTCATTTTTATATGTGTAGGCCGAGTTTGGGTTCCGTTATAGTGTTGGGGTCCACGCAGTCCACCCAGAAAAATGTCCAACTTCAATGAATTTTTAGGCCCTTTAGATGGCCGAATCAGCTCTTAGTCCACAATAAAAAGTTCAAGTAAATAAAATCACGATTCTAAAACAATTTTAATCACAAAATTTGGATTTTTTTCATGAAATAATGAAAATACCCTTGGTGTAAAAATCTGTCTAAAATATAGAATTATGCGTTTTTCACCATTTTTCTCAAAACACATCATAAATCCAAAATTGATTAATATAAGCTCAAATTTATTATTTGGGATGATTAAAACAATTAAAATTCATACAAAAAATGTTTAAAATATTAGCTCTATCAATTCCCCCACACGTATGCTATGCTTGTCCTCAAGCATAAAATCTCAACATGGAATTCAGAGGACACCAATGTTACCAATATTCAAATTCCAAAGTAATAAAATATAATAATTTTCAATGTCAAATCAAACATTAAAAAATCCACATAAAATATAAATTTAATTTCCAATTTTTCAAGGAAACAATTAAATCATGTATTTTACTTTTCCCCTTTGGAAATTGATGGAACTTTTCCTTTCATTCATTCAAGCTCCTTGATTCATTATTATTAAACATGTCAAGTCATGATTTACCTCACTTTTGATTCTTCTCTCTCATCACTCAAGATACAATTCAATTAGAGTTATTCTCATATCATGAGATCATAAACCTAATCCATAAGATTGTAAAAGAACTAATTTCTCCACATTGTAAAGACAAAATGCATATAAAATCATGAGGATTTTTCAATAAAGGTCCAAATGAATCTGAGGCTTAAGGTTGGTAGAATTTGATGTTTTAAAATTTAAGGCTCAAGGAGGAGGCTAATCTCTTAAGTAAAATTCATGATATAAAAATTTAAATTGTAATGAAATTACCCCCTTCAAAGTAGCATCGCCCACTTCCAAAAACTCAATGTAATGGTTTGATAAAGTTATGCATAATATATTATTTGTGCACCCACTAGTAAAATCATGACCATTATCGGCCACCAAAAGCCGTCTCTAAAGTTCTATAGCGGCCTCCAAATGGCGGTCTCTTTTGGACTTTCATTATTTCTATCAGCAACCACCATTTGGAAGTCACCGTAGGCAAGATGGAATGGGCAACAGCGACCGCCAAATGGGGGCCGCTATATTCGGCAATGGAATCACCTACAACGGCTGCCTAATAGCTGCCACTTTAGGTTTTTAAATTTTTTTCTAAAAAATATCAATAACACAATAAAATATACCCACATAAATCTCATCAGTTATCATCCAAGATCCACATCCACCATCAAATATAACTGCATAAAAAAATTTAATAACAAAATAAACACTGAATAAAACCTATAAACATATAATTGAAATAAATTAACATATTTCAATTCAAACTTACTATAACAGATCGAAAGTATTTGATTTTCAAAATATATTCATAATTTTGATAACCATTTTAAAAAATTAAAATAATTAATTCTATGGTTCTAATTAGATTGTTTCCTTGTGATTTCATGTTAATCTGATGTCGTCCGCTTTGAATTTGACCATTAAACATCCATTTTGGCCGTTTATGCCACCAGAACAGCGTTCTCGGTCACTACAGGCACACGGCACCTCCGATTGACATGTTGTCTATGCAAACACTTCACAATTAACTCACTATTTATTGTCGTCTGATTTTAGGTTATTCCGACATCGTTCGCCCGTTTGGACCCCCCACGCGCATTTATGAAGCGCACCAAACACTTAAAATAGGCATATTGAGCCATATAGTAAAAACCACACATCTGATTGAAGTTTCGTCTTCTCTTAAACATCAAAAATAATAATTATATTGTTTCCCAGTGATTTCAAGTCAATATGATGTCGTCCACTATGAATTTGACCGTTAAACGCCCGTTTTGGCCGTTTATGACACCAGAAATGTGTTCTCGGTCACCGCGGGCTCACGACACCTCTGATTGATGTGTTGTCTACGCAACCACTTCCCAATTCACTCACCCATTATTTTCGTCTGATTACAGGCCATTTGAACTTCATTCAGCCCATTTGGACCCCCCATGCACATTTATGAAGCGCGCCCAACAGTTAAGCAAATGCATATTGAATCGTACCGCACAAACCGCATGTCCGATTGAAGTGTTGTCTGCGCGACCAATTAAAAATTCACTCACTTGTTGTTATTGTCTTATTTCAAGCCATTAAGACATCTTTTAGCCCATTTGGACCTCCCCCCCCCCCCCCACGCAGGTTTGTGAAGCGCGCCGAACACTTAAAAATGCATATTGACTTGTACCGCGCAGACCGCACATCCAATTTACGTGTCGTCTCCGCATACATGTCAAGAATAATAATTAGATTGTTTCCCTATGATTTCATGTCAATCTGATGTTGTCTATTATGAATTTGACCGTTAAACACCCGTTTTGGCCATTTATGACACCAGAACTGCATTCTCGATCACCGTAGGCACACGAAACCTCTGATTGACCTTTCGTCTACTTGAAAACTTCAAAATTCACTCACTCGTTGTTGTCGTCTGATTTCAGGCGATTCTGACGTCATTCGGCCTGTTTGGACCCCGACGTGTGTTTATGAAGCGTGCCCAACACTTAAAAATGCATATTGAGCCGTACCGCGCAAACCGCACGTCTAATTGACGTGATGTCACCTCTTACACGTCACGAATAATAATTATATTGTTACTCTATGATTTAAGGTCAATCTGATTTTGTCTGCTATGAATTTGATCATTAAACGCCCGTTTTGGCCGTTTATGACACCAGAAGTGCATTCTCGGTCACTGATGGAACACAACCACTCCAATTGATGTGCCATCTTCTTGACCACTTTACAATCCACTCACCCATTGTTTTCGTCTAATTTCATGCCATTTCGACTTTGTTCGGCCTATTTGGACCCCCACGCGCATTTATGAAGCGCGCCCAACACTTAGAAAATGCATATTGAGTCGTACCGCGCAAACCGTACGTCCGATTGACATGTCGTCTCCTAGTAAAAGTCATGAATAATATATTTTATTGTTGACCTATGATTTCAAGTCAATATTATGTCTTACTCTATGAATTTGACCGTTAAACATCAGTTTTGGCCGTTTCGGACACCAGAACTGCGTTCTCGGTCACCGCGGGCACATGGTACCTCCAATTGATGTGACGTCTACACAACCACATCAAAATTCACTCACCCATTGTTTTCATCTGATTTCAGGCCATTCTGACTTCGTTTGGCTAGTTTGGACCCCCCACGCGCGTTAATGAAGCTCGCCCTACACTTAAAAAATGCATATTGAGCCGTACCACGCAAACCGAACGTCCAATTGACATTCCGTCTTCTCATAAACATCAAGAATAATAATTATATTGTTTCCTTGTGATTTCAGGTCAATCCAATGTCGTTTGATATGAATTTGACCGTTAAACGCCCGTTTTGGCCGTTTATGACACCAGAAGTGTGTTCTCAGTCGCCGCGGGCACACGGCACGCCTGATTGATGTGTCGTCTTCTCGACCACTTACAAATTCACTGAACCATTTTTTTCATCTGATTTCAGGACAATCAGACTTTGTTCAGTTCATTTGGACCCCCCCCCCACGCGCATTTATTAAATGATCCCAACACTTAAAAATGCATATTGAGTCGTACCAAACAAACCGCACATCCAATTGATGTTCCATCTATGAGACCAATTGAAAATTTACTCACCCATTTTTTTAATCTTATTTCAATCCATTCTGACATCAATTTTCCCGTTTGGACCCCCCACAGGCATTTATGAAGCACACCCAACACTTAAAAAATGCATATTGAGCCTACTACACAAAACGCACATCCTATGGATGTAATGTCACCTCGTACACATCAAGAATAATAATTAGATTGTTTTCCTATGATTACAAGTTAATCTGATGTCATACACTATGAATTCGACCGTTAAACACCCGTTTTGGCCGTTTATGACACTAGAACTGCGTTCTTGGTCAATGCGGGCACACAACACTTCTGATTGATGTGTTCTCTACTCAAAAACTTTACAATTCACCCACGCATTGTTGTCTTCTGATTTCAGGCCATTTTGACTTCGTTTGGCCCATTTGGACCCCCCCCCCCCTCCCCACGCGCATTTATGAATCACACCCATCACTTAAAAAATGTATATTGAGTCGTACCGCACAAACTGCACATCCAATTGAAATGTTGTATCCTTGTACATGTCTCAAATAATAATAATATTGTTTCCCTCTTATTTCAGGTCAATCTGATGCCATCCGCTATGAATTTGACCGTTTAACGCCCGTTTTGGACGTTTAGGACCCCCAGAAGTGCGTTCTTGGTCACCACGGTACACAGAAACTATGATTCACACGCTGTCAGCTCGACCACTTCACAATTCACTCAACCGTTGTTTTCGTCTAATTTAAGTCCATTCTGACTTCATTTGGCCCGTTTGGACCCCCCCCCCCCCACATGCGTTTATGTAGCACGCCCAACATTTAAAAACGCATATTGAGTCATATCGTGAAAACCACACGTTTGATTGACATGTCGTCTCCTCGTACATGTAGTGAATAATAAGTATATTTTTTCCCTATGATTTCAGGTCAACTTGATGTCATCCGCTATGAATTTGACCGTTAAATGCCCGTTTTGGCCGTTTATGACACTAGAACTCCATTTTCGGTCACCGTGGGCACACGACACCTCCGATTGACATGACGTCTGTGCAGCCACTTCACAATTCATTCACCCATTGTTTTTTCTGATTTCAGGCCATTCTAACTTTGTTCAGCCAGTTTAGACCCCCACGCACATTGATGAAGCGTGCCCAACACATAAAAAATGCATATTGAGATGTACCGCCCAAACTGCACATTCGATTGATGTTACATCTCCTCTTACATGTCACTAATAATAATTATATTGTTTCCCTATGATTTCAGTTCAGTTCGATGCGAACTTTCTCGTTAAATGCCCGTTTTGGCTGTTTATAACACCAGAAGTGCGTTCTCGGTCGCTGCGGGCACACAGTACCTCTGATTAACATGTCATCTACTAGAACACTTCAAAATTTACTCACCCATTTTTTTATTATTATTTCATTCCATTCAAACATAATTTTTTCCATTTGGACCCCCCCCCCACCCCCCGTGCGTTTATTAAGCGCGCCCAACACTTAAAAACACATATTAAGTCGTACCACGCAAACCAAACATCTGATTGACGTGTTGTCTACGCGACCAATTCACAATTCACCCACCTATTGTTTTCATCTGATTTCAGGACATTCTGACATCGTTCGGCTAGTTTGGACCCCCCCCCCCCCACGCACATTTATGAAGCGCGCCCAACACTTAAAAAACACATATTGAGTCTTACCATGAAAACCACACATCCTATTGACATGTAGTCTCCTCATACACGTCCTGAATAATAATTATATTTTTTTCCAATGATTTCAGGTCAATCTGATGTCGTCTTCTATGAATTTGACCGTTAAACGCCCGTTTTGGCCATTTGTGACACCAGAACAACGTTCTCAGTTACCGCAGGAACACGGCACCTCCGATTGACATTCCTTCTACTCTACCACTTCACAATTCACTCACCCGTTGTGTTAGTCTGATTTTAGGCCATTCCGACTACATTTGGCCCATTTGGACCCCCCCCCCCACCACGCGTGTTTATGAAGCGCGCATAACACTTAAAAAATGCATATTGAGCCATACTTCACAAACCACATGTCCAATTTACATACCGCCTCCACTTACACATCGCCAATAATAATTAGATTGTTTCCCTATGATTTCAGATCAATCCGACGTCGTCCGCTATTAATTTGACCATTAAACGCCCGTTTTGGCCCTTTGTGACACCAAAACTACGTTCTCGGTCACCTAGGGCACACGGAACCTCCGATTGATGTGAAGTCTGTGTGACCACTTCAAAATTTACACACCCATTTTTTTTGATTTCAGGACATTCCAACTTTGTTCGGCTGGTTTGGACCCCCCCCCCCCCCCTCCACGCGCGTTTATGAAGCGTGCCCAAGACTTAAAAAATTCATATTGAGTCATACCGTGCAAACAACATGTCCGATTGATGTTCCGTATCCTTTTACATGTCATGAATTATAATTATATTGTTTCCCTGAGATTTCAGGTCAATCCGATGTCGTCTGATAAGAATTTGACCGTTAAATGCCAGTTTTGGTTGTTTGTGACACCAGAAGTGTGTTCTCGGTCGCCGCGGGCACATGGTACCTGTGATTGACGTTCTGTCTACTCGAACACTTCAAAATTCACTCACTTATTGTTTTCATCTGATTTCTGGCCATTCGGACTTTGTTCGGCCCATTTGTACCCCCCACGTGCGTTTATGAAGCACGCCCAACACTTAAAAAACATATATTGAGTCGTACTGCGCAAACCGCACTTCTGATTGACATTCTTCCACCTTGTACATGTCACAAATAATAATTATATTGTTCTCCTATGATTTCAGATCCATCCAATTTCGCACTCTATGAATTTTACCGTTAAACGCCTGGTTTGGCCGTTTATGACACCCAAACTGTGTTCTCGGTCACCGCGGGCCCATGACCCCTCTGATTGACATGCCATCTGCACAAACGCATCAAAATTTACTCACCCATTATTTTCGTCTGATTTTAGGCCATTCCAACTTCATTCTTCCAGTGCGGACCCCCCCCCCCCCCATGCACATTTATGAAGCTCACCCAACACTTAAAAAAGGAATATTGAGTCGTACCGCGCAAACCGCACATCCAATTAACGTTTTGTCTCCTCGTACATGTCACAAATAATAATTAGATTGTTTTCCTATGATTTAAGGTCAATAAAATGTCATCCTCTATGAATTTGACCATTAAATGCCTGTTTTGGCCGTTTATGACACCAGAAGTGCATTCTCGGTCACCGCGGGCACACGGCACCTCCGATTGACATGTCGTCTGCCCAACCACTTCCCAATTCACTCACTCGTTATTTTCATCTGCTTTTATGACATTCTGAATTTTTTCTGTCTATTTCCCCCCCCCTCCCACACGCATTTATGATGTGCACACAAAACGTAGAAAAGGCAAATTGAGTCGTACCGCGCAAACCGCATGTTCGATTAACGTGTTGTCTGCACGACCACTTCATAATTCACTCACCATAGAAATATACAGATATCTAAAGAGTTCTTGGGCTTCTCCCAATAAAAACTACCTAAAGTTTCTCTCCATCCACTAACACACCTTCCTCTAAGATTATTTGACCTAATAACTATATCTAATCAATACAAAAATGACATATATATAGCATGGTGTATAGTCGATGCTTTATAAGTGTAATCTATATGATTTCAAGATATCAAGTATGATCATCATCATTCTTGGAGTGCATAAACATTTCATCCTTAAATACTAAAACAAACTAATCTAAGTAAAAATTGAATATTCTATTCATCAAGGATTAAAAAACATCTAGAAAATTCATCAACACAAATGAAATTACCTCATACATGGGGTTCATTCTCATCTGGATCATCAATATCACTGTGATTTCCACCAGCTGTATTCGGAGCCTACAATATATATCAATATTATGTATCTTAAACATATCAATAAAATTCAATCTGAGTATGGTTTGTTTTATTGTTTACCTATGGAACCACTTGTTGGGCCGTCATTTCATCGATACGTGATGTCATCTATGACAACCTCTCTTCATACTCTGCACGTAACTGCTGAAACTGTGCATCACAATTGCACTGCATATCCCACATGGAAGCATCTATCTCAGTCTGTGTGCCCATCCCTGAATCTATGCATGCACCCATCGCATCTTCTCTAACAACTAAACATCATGGGACACCACTACCATAAGTCAAAGAATAACCATGACAGTCATACACCACGACACGGTAAAATATTTCATCTCTATGCATAGTACTACGATGTTGATCCTCTGGAAACTCTACTACTGAGCATCAAACTGATCCTGTAGCATATAATGAATCAATGAACAAATATCAATAATTAATAGAAAATAAAAATACATTTATTAGTAAATAATTTGCTTACCATAACACCAGAAACATCAGGATAACCCGCCCTACGAGTCCTCACCCATATGGACATCTGATCGATTGACTCACCGCATTGGTGTAACTATAATAAAGGGGTTCAACATTTTATACTAAAATATTTTTAAAATATTAATGAATAGTGAATTCTAAACTTACATCATGTCTGAGCTGTGACACATGTCGAGTGCCAAGTCTAGAAGTCATTCCATGCATCGCCTGATTATTTGAATGGAAATCAGACCCGGTCTACATTCAATATATTTACTTAATAGACATTTAAAAAATTATTCATTTATAGATTAAAAGTAATAAATCTTAACATCGCTACCTCACTTGACCAAAACGCAACCAAATCATGCCACTACACAGGAAGAATGCCCGGAGGGACTCACTGTAGAATGTATGGCACACCCAAAAATGGTGTCCAGTGATCTCTCTTCACCATTGACTTGTAATCCTTCCATAATGTTCAGCATTTGGACATACATATATCCCGAAACTCATCTGGACATAATGTCAAATTATCTTGTTAAAAAAATTTAGTAGATGGGACAATAATAATAACAATATCATGAAAAATTAGACATTGAAATTATCTGAAACTCCCTCCATAATCTGTCCATTGTATCTTGGGGGAAAGAACTCCATTCATGGGTCTTCATAGGGAATCTGTGTGAGTCTCGTATCATATGGCCAAACTGACGACTCAATATAGTAGCACCTTCTCCAACTGGATGAAATGTGTCATCAAATAATACATCCAATCGGGCTCTAGAGTTACAGGATAGAACGCCTCTACTAGGACCCCTGCATTTTTTTGAAGATTCACTAGATCCTAATATACATAAATTCATAATTAAATTAAAATATAAATTAATCATTAGAAACAATTAGGGAAATATAAACAGAAAATTACAATCAATTAATTTATAAAAATGAAAACATACATACCGACAACATTAGGTGAACCACTCTAACCACCCTGTGACATACCTATATTAAAATAAATTATATTTAAATCAAGAAATTTTTATACATAAATAACTCAAAAATATTTTTACAAACAATAACTGGGGATATAATTACAATTTTCACAAATCATGCAAGTCTATCGTATCTCCTTCAACTGTCTATCTGGCCCATTGTATATCTTCATCTCTTACAGCTACTATTGTTTGGTCATGTGTTTGATCAGGAAATGCGACAACATCAGGTTCCTTTTGGTCAATTAGAAAAACCACTCTTCTAGACATTTTCACTACAACTTTCCAATCAGAATCAATGCCGAAAATGTAAACATGTTCTGCCTGTAATGTCAGTATGAGGGGCTCATTTCTTACTCGGTCATTGTAACACCCCGCCCCTACCACATTGGCTTGAGGAGGTGGTGGGGGATACATGGCCTTAAGAGACATTCCCAAGAAGCCAAAGGCTATCAATAAATGCTGAGGGATTCAAGATCAAGTAGGGGAACGATTTTCCGTTAAGACAAAACCAACAAAACAAAAAACTTATGATTCATGCACTTTCACACCCAAACATGTATTCCCAAAAGAAAACCAAGTTGTTCCACAATACAACCCAAAACCAAAAGAACCAGACATGTCCACACATCATCAGAGTGCAAGGAGGAAACTAATAAACAAAAGCACCAAGATTCATGACACCTCTACAGCTCCACACCAACCTCCAATCTCCAAGCTCTACCAAGACATCACAACGCACCACTGAAGGAGGTTGACGCCTTACCTTTTCCCACGTCATGGTACACGACATCTACAAAGACACCAATGTTCTAAAGCAGGGGGTGAGTACTAAAACTCAGTAGTTTTTTCCAAAATGACTTCCCTACACATGCCACTTGGATAAAACCGTTAACACATTTATATAAAATAGTTATATAAAATGAATCACAAGTGCAACCATTTTTATAATCCATATGTGCCCTTAATAAGCCATCACATCCAACCCAATCAACCAAGGGAAATCCAACAAAAAATGCCATAGTTAATCTCATCATTTACACATTAGCACAACAATTCTATCTTGCAAGAAATTCAAAACAAAACAACCATAACAACCAAATGGTGGAGCTTCTGTCCAACCTGTTCACCTATTCACACCAAGAGGAACATCCCGTCCACTTATCCTTTATAGTGTCCCTTATTTCCACTATCCATCCCCTTTTTATAGTGTTACTTCTCTCCAATTCCACACAACATTAAAAATAATCCAATTCCAAGCATATAACCCACCAAGGTCACAACCACATGCAATCCACAAATTCCATTGAATATCAATTCACTTCAATAAATCACCCATTTATTGAAAACCATTTTCAATTCCAAAAAACATTTCAATAAAACAAACGTTTTATTGAAAACCATTTCCATCGGTCATTTTCACAAATCAACCATAGCATCCCATTTTAGAATCTCCATTTTAAAATCCACAAGATTAGCATTTCAACATAAAACACCTGTTTCCCCAAAAAACCCCAAAACATCACCCAAGGGATTTATAACCAATTTTTCACATAAAAACACAATTAATTTCAAGAGAAAAAAATTAATTGTGACCAAAACCATTAGCTCTAACCAAGTGGAGTTGAGAGAGAAGCCGCCTACTTTTAGGGTTCTTGAGAAATCAACCCACGAACGACCAAACCTCAAATCTGTCAAACACACCACCAGAACCTCTTTAGATCCTTTTCCCTAACATCCACATGCCTTAAAAACATCATCCAAGGCAACCACAACCCAAGATATACACAAAACAAGTGTAGATATAGAAAACCAAGAAAGATAGGGATGAAGATCTGGAGGAAAACACAAGGAAACCAAGAGGAGAGACTTACTGTAGAGACCTGAAGCTTGACATACATGGACATTAAATTACTTTTGCGGAATACTTAATACATAACAAAAACAGACACAAAAAGATCGTAATAGTTTAGTGTCTTTGGAAACATGGAATATAAACTTTTAATCATGTTGAAAGATCTTCAACCACTCCTATAACGATCTTCCCCTTTTTGTTTCTTACCTAAAACCTTTCTTTATTTCCTGGGGAAAATAAAACATAAAAGGGGTGAGCTCAAATGCTCAGTAAGGGCAGACATAGAGAACATAAAACAATCCATAAACATTTGAAAGAAAAAAATTGAACATGAAATTTAAACATCAGAATCTTGAGCAAAGACATAAATCGTGGAACTACGTAAGGCATATATCATAATGGAACATCAACCATGATAAAATATAATAGGAATAAAACATGTAATTTTGGAAACCATTCAGCACATGTTATGATTTCCATAGTATCCAAGGCATTGCTACCAAGACCATCTTAGTGGACAAAGTCCCTTTCTGAATCGAGTTCACTCCTTGTTTTAGTCCTGTAATACTGAACCGGACTAACTTACCGTTCCAACAAAGTCTATCTCATGAGATATAAATCATTACCCATTGCATTGGAGGGAGATATAGGTCCCACCCATCTCATAATTAAATCATTCTTACTTGTGACACAACATAAACATAAATCATTTATCATAACCCAAAGAATAAAATGGGTTTCATAAAAATCATTCCATCATAACATAATCCAAATAAAACAAATGGATATCATTTCATCATAAGGAAAGTGAAACCATGTAAATAAAAGAGAAATTATACTTGAAACATACACATACGTAATAATGATATCTTAGATGGAAAATGGTTTTAATAAAACAGTTGAAATGAATTCTTGAGGAGATTATCCTTTCTCCTTCAAAATCATTTTCTTTTCACAAAATGTCATGCAATTTTAATAGAAAAGGATTTTGTTGAAAATAGTCATGAAATATTTTGGAGGAAGCTTCATGAAAATAATCCTTTATAAAACCGTAAAAATTTGTTCATTCCGTATAAGTTAAAAATAACAATCTCCTCGTACTTTTTTCGGAAAAGTCAAAAAGTACCTCGTGTGGTAAACAAATGAAAGATTCCTTCCATACGATGTGGTAAAAGTAAGAAAAGGGTAAAAATGTATTAAACATACATGGAAAGATAGTAAACATTTTATGAAAACATTTTGAGAAAATATGGACATGGATAATAAACATATCCCCCAGTAAATACTTACGAGTAAACAATCTTGGATAAGAATGAGATTGGAAGAATTATCCCTTACCTTAGGTCCAATATGCTTCATATGGATCCAAACCTCCTGTATAATGATTTAAATAATGTCATTGACTTATTACATAATCATATTCATTATTATGATATCATATATGTTTCACTTATGACTTTATATTACCCGTACTTTTGTAAATTCCATGTTAAAGCAGCATTTTGGGTAAAATCATTTAATTTATCGTATGTTCTTCGACTTGTCGTTCTTGATATTATTAATTATATCCTAATTTACATAATTCCAGAATGTAAAACATGATTTATATGTAATATATATTCATCAAATACATATATATTATAGATCTATAAAAGTAATGAAATACACCGTTCATGGAGACGGTAGGCCTTACGTACGCATGAACGTTGTTTTCGTTTCCTTATTGAATTGAATGAAACTAAATAGATTAAATACATATATATAAATACATAAATCCAGTAGAATTATTTTTTCATATATTTCATTATTATTCATTATAGAAACTTTATGATCATTCATGTATGGTTAACATGGAGAATGAATCTCATCGTGTTGTGGAGACGGTAGTCCGTACGTACGCACGAGCGATGATATCGTTCCCATAATTATTGAATAGAATTTGAGTGGACGGTATAATATATCAGAATCAGTATTATGTTATAATAACCATATATAGTTATTCTTTACACCATTATACTCATCCATGTAAGGTGTTGGTGCAAAAACAGATTACACCACGGCGTGGAGACGGTATTCCGTACGTACGCACGCGCGGTGATTTCATTTTCTATAGGATGGATAGAAGGTGAAATGGGGTTGTTTTATATTTATAATAACATATCAGTATATTAGGGATAATAATGTTATTACTTCATAATGAAACAACTAAAGAAGAGGGAGTAGAAGAAGAATGTATCTTGAAGAAAACGGTAGAAGGTATTACCTCTTTCTCGAACTGCCTTCTTTAAAATTTCTCTTATGGAACTAGATTTGGCCTTTTGAGAATACCAGTACCTCTATAAGGTTTCTAGGGAAGTGGGGAAGTTAAATGGGCAGATTTTTGCCGATCTTCAAGGCTCAAAATGGTGTGAGGAAGAGAGGGAGGAGGTGCCCTTTTATAAGGGATGAGAGTGGCACCTTTGGAAATATAAGAAATATTAGTTTATATTAAATCTCAGCCCCACATAAAAACCTCCAAAAATGACTCAATTATAATATTAGATTAGATATGGTTGTAATAACATCAACCAATAAAATTTATACATGTAGGGAATTTATTTTAAACATTATCAACTTGATTTATCCTTATTTAATCTATTAAATTTTATTTGTGGTAATAAGATTCTAAATTTTAAATTATTATAAATAATTACTTATGTGTTGTTAATTATACACAATTATATAATTTATGACATTATAGAATATATAAATTTCAATTTATAAATTTTAAATATTTTTGTGATTTTTAAACAATTTAATAATATGTTATTTTTATAAAATAACAATAGTGTCAATTTTGACACTATTGATTTATTTGAATTTAAATTAAATACACACAAAGGATATATTCAGAATAAAATATTTAATAGGTTTATAACATGTCATATTAATTTAAAAATTAGTGGAGTACATTAAATAGTTCATATGATATTTATTTTAATAATTTTAACACCATTTATTTGGTATATCTCTTAATAAAATAATTAGTACAACATTTTTGTATAATTATTTAATATACTTATTTGTTGCATAAAAATTAAAAATAAAATCCTTTGATGAATATAAATATCAGATATTTTATAATACTAATTTTACTCGAATTTATCATCTTAAAATAACAACATGTAAATTGCTATCTTTGTTAAATTATGAAGGTGACAACTTTGGAATCATTTAAAATAAAATATTATAAGTGTCATAATCACTTTTATAAGGCTCAAAATGGTAAACTATTCGACCATTGGACGATTATGGTTTATATTTACTTGACCAATAAGTTTTTTTCCGGGTTTTGGTGCCTTTTATGGTCACTATTAGTTTAATAAAAACTATATTCTTGATTTTTCACTAGATAAACAATTTCTGTATCACTATTGTGTCACAATTAATGATATTTATTTAATCCTTAAAAATTATAAATAAATTCATATGATGTAGATAATTTTATTATCTTTCAGGAGACTATTCATGTTCGACATTCCATGATGTTTATCACTAAATTAAAATTAATATACTTGTAATATTTAAGAGAGTGACATGTTGTCACTTTCTTTTGTTTTAATAATAAATAAATAATTTTCAAGGAAACAAGTCCATAAAATGAATATATTACAACCATTAAGTGATATGGGTCTACTTTTAGTCATCCAATTGAATTTTGGCAGGTGTTAGGGTAATTTTATAATCTTATATTTACCCTTAATTACCTGATTCACCTTTAACTATGGTAAATAAAATTTACCGTAGTTACTATCCATAATGCCCAAAAATAAAAAATATCTTATTAACATAATTTGGACCCACTTATTCCAAATATGGAATTCATTTTTCTAAATTCAATACACAAAAGATTCAGAAATTAAATTAAAATTAATCTCGTTGTTGAAAGAAAATGGGTTTTTGTTTAAAACATTGCAAAAGATTGAATTGATTTAACCTACGAATTCAATGTAAAATCAATGATAATGACATACATTATATTAAATGGTAAAAATATATTCTATTTATACTTTAAACCCATTAAATATTATAATTTAACCGTATAAAATATCTCAATGAAAAAAGTTGTTTTTAATTAACAATTAGCGTATTTTTACTATTCATCAAAACATGAAAGTTATTAAAAAGTATCAAAAATTTATCCAAAGTAAATTTTTATATCCTGATTCCAAAAAAAGAATTTTATTTTACCAAATTTAACTTATAAATGTGTCAAAAACTAGATTTAATGTGGGTGCGCCATCAAAAGGCGGCAAAACTGCATTTTTTTAAAAATACTTATTTTACCTGATAAATTTATTTTGTTCTCTTAACATGTTCTAGAAAATTTGTAAGAGGAATAATAATTTTATAAAATTCAAAATGTAGTTAATACTATTCATAATGGGTAGTCCATAATAATATAATAAAAATATATCACTGTTTAGTGAAACCCGGTATTGTGTACAACACGCGCTATCGAGGAAGGTCGTGATTGCATGTAATGCAAGCCAAGTCAGGGTTGCGTGTAGTGCAAGACTCCTTTGTTGTTTTGTATAACATAATCCAACCATATTTTATTTATAAATTGAATATATATATATATACACATATATATACACTCAATGTTGAGAACTTGAAATTGTGTGTAACAAGATCCAAGAATAGTGTTGCGTATACTGGAAACAAATACGGTGTTGCATATAGTACAAGCTAATATTGGTGTAGTGTACAATCAAAGGAATTAAAAAGAATATATCTCATAAAATCTTGGTGTGTTACATTCTACCCCCCTTAAAATGAATTTCTTCCTCGAAATTCATTGGTGTTATAAATCGTTTACTATTCATAGAAACCCACATCGTAAAAAGGAATACTAAAACATAAAATTAAAAAAGAAAGATAGAAACGTAATGGTCACCCAAGGTAACTCAGCATTGGGTTTCCACATAGGAGAGTATAGGTGAAAATATGGATATGGAAGAAAAATCTAATGATATTGTTCTGATGGAGAGTGGTAGAGAACATGGCTATGAAAAATCCAACAATCAAAAAGCAATAGATTTGTGATGATCTAAGGTACCATCTGATTCATTGGATATAAGATCACTAGGACAACATTTTTGGTTTTCAATATCATTTCCCTAAAGTTGACAATTTTGAATTAGAAGAAATACTTTCTTGATTTTGGTACAATCTCACTGTTGTTCGTGCTTTGAACATTTTCCACTTCATCTCTTAATGAAATGAAGTTGAATTTGTTATTCGTGAAGTGCTAACAGATCATGTGATAGAACGATGGGTCATTCCATCTGTTTCAAACAAAAGGTAACAAAAGTTATCAAATATACATAATTCCATCTATGGTGAGGTTAATCATATACGATTCCAAAAATGAACTTATACTTCATATATCATACCACTTAATAAAATAAAACTAGTTTCTACTAACCAGGGAATTCTTGTAGGCCAGTGGTAGGCGATAAAGGCCAGTCACACTTCAGTTGTTGGTTCGATTCCCACAGCCTTGTCCGACGAGATGGGATGTCACCCGTCCTGTAGGTTGTCCTTTTTCTAAAACAACATTAATATAACATCCAATCAATAATATCAAAAAAAAAGTTATAGCCTTAAAAAATACTAAATTATATCCATCATAATCCATTTCAAATATTTAGGTTTATCTAAAATACTTCTGTCCAAGCTTATAGTATAAAGAAAACAATTACTAGAAATGTCATTTACCGAGCATGTGAATTCCTTCATTTGTCTCTGATATATCTTGTTGATCACATTCTAGTCATGTGAATACCTTAATAATGTATTCTCTTGAAACATGAATTACCATAGAACCTTAGCAAAAACATGAATTCTGTCAAAAGTTAACTCTTTCCACATACAAAAATCTCAAATAAAATCTATATACTCAAATCATGATATCACTTTTTCCTTTTATCATCCATGAGCTCATGAATACAATCAAACATCTCATTGTCTTCTTATCCATTCATTATGCGCATATCATCTAATTTCCAAAAATATCGGAATAACCTCTCATGGTTACCGGTACCATTCAATATATACATTCAAATACTTTAGGAAAAACAATAGTGTAACAATACTTAGATGGTTATTTATTCCATAGTACCATAAACTATACAACATAACTCTTGATAAACATACAATCATTCCATTACCTTCTTAAACAACTAACTGAGCATCAACACTTCTTTCATCTCATATATAATTTTTAGTCTCATCAACATCATCCACATAAATACTACCCATATGACCATGCTGATTCTCTTCATGAGATTTTCCCTTAGGGCATTGGTTTGCATAATTCCCGTACATTCCACATCTAAAACATCTAATCATTTTTGATGTCGTAGCGATACCATTATCATTGTCCATGGTGTTAACTGAACCTTTTCCATTGCACTTACTGGCTTTGTGTCCTTCTTTTCCACACCCAAATCATCTTCCAATTCCTTTGAAACAATCTCCCCAATGCCTCTTCCCACATGTTTTACATGAGGGAAATTGAACTTTCATTCCTCTATGATCATCATGAAACTCCATATTTCTCTTATTATCTGAGTCGGGAAACTTACCAAAGTTGAGATTATTGATAATATTATGAGATTACTAATTAGGAATAATAACGATGTTTGGACTTCCAAATCCAGTTTCATTTAGTTGCCCATGAAGAATATCATTCCATTGTCCGTCATATCCTCCATTATCGTGAATCTTCTTGTTTGCAGCCATTTTCTAAAACCCAAAAGGAATAGTGTGAGAGCCAAAAATAATGATTGGTAAGACAACATAATAAAGGGGGAGTACCATCAATATCTAACATCTTAGGTTAAATTCTATGATCGTTATCGTAGTTCTAGGACTATATCCTATACGTATACTTATCCTTAGGGAAATCCCTAAACATACCTTAGAAATATCATTAGGGATCTCACTAACGTTTTCGCATCCTAGTTTCCAAAGGTTGGCTAAACCTTTCCTCTGATACCAACTGTAGATATCTGAAGCTTGACGTACTTGGAAATTACATTACTTTTGCGGAATACATAATACATAAAAAACAGACACACAAGGATCGTAATAGTTTAGTGTCTTTGGAAACTTGGAATATAAACTTCTAATCATGTTGAAAGATCTTTAACAACTCCTATAACGATCTTCCCATTTTTGTTTCCTTACCTAAAACCTTTATTTATTTCCTGGGGAAAATAAAACATAAAAACGGTGAGCTCAAATGCTCAGTAAGGGAAGACATAGAGAACATAATACAATCCATAATCATTTGAAAGAAAAAACTTGAACATGAAATTTAAACATCAAAATCTTGAGCAAAGACATTAATCGTGGAAGTACGTAAGACATATATCATAATGGAACATCAACCATGATAAAATATAATGGGAATAAAACATGTAATTGGGGCAACCATTCTGCACATGTTATGATTTCCATAGTAGCCAAGGCATTGGTTCCAAGACCATCTTAGTGGACAAAGTCCCTTTTGTAATCGAGTTCACTCCTCGTTTTAGTCCTGTAATACTGAACCGGATTAACTTACCATTCTAGACATGTCTATCTCATGAGATATAAATCTTTACCCAATGAATTGGAGGGAGATATAGGTCCCACCCATCTCATAATTAAATCATTCTTACTTGTGCCACAACATAAACATAAATCATTCATCATAACCCAAAGAATAAAATGGGTTTCATAAACCTCATTCCATTATAACATAATCCATATAAAAAAATGGATATCATTTCATCATATGAAAAGTGAAACCATTTAAATAATAGATACATTATACTTGAAACATACACATATGAAATAATGTCATATAACATGGAAAATGGTTTTAATAAAACAGTTGAAATGAATTCTTGAGAAAATTATCCTTTTTTCTTCAAAATCATTTTCTTTTCACAAAATGTCAGGCAATTTTAAAATAAAATGATTTTGTTGAAAATATTTATGAAATATTTTTTAGAAAGAATCATGAAAATAAGGCTTTATAAAACCGTAAAATTTCGTTCACGCCGTATAGGTTAAAAATAACAATCTCCTCAAACATTTGTCGGAAAAGTCAAAAAGTACCTCGTACGGTAAACAAAAGAAAGATTCCTTCCATACGATGTGGTAAAATTAAGAAAAGGGTAAAAATGTCTTAAACATACATGGAAGGAATGTAAATATTTTATGAAAACATTTTGAGAGCTTATGGACACGGATAATAAACATAACCCCCAGTAAATACTTACGAGTAAACAATCTTGGATAAGAATGAGATTGGAATAATTATCCCTTACCTTAGGTCTGATATGCTTTGTATGGATCCAAACCTATTGTATAGTGTTTTAAATAATGTCATTGTCTTATTACATAATCATATTCATTATTACTATATCATATATGTTTCACTTATGACTTTATATTACCCGTTCTTTTGTAAATTCCATGTTAAAGCATCGTTTTGGGTAAAATCATTTCATTTATCGTATGTGTTTCGACTTGTCGTTCTTGATATTATTACTTATATCCTAATTTACATAATTTCAGAATGTAAAACATGATTTATATATAATATATATTCGTCATATACATATATATTATAGATCGATAAAAGGAATGAAATACACCGTTCATGGAGACGGTAGGCCGTACGTACGCATGAACGCATGAACACTGTTTTCATTTCCTTATTGAATTGAATGAAACTAAATAGATGAAATACATATATATATATATATATATACATAAATACAGTAGCATTATTATTTCATATATTTCATTATTATTCATTATATAAACTTTATGATCATTCATGTATGGTTAACATGTAGAATGAATCTCATCGTGTCGTGGAGACGGTCGTCCGTACGTACGCACGAACGATGATATCCTTCCCATAATTATTGAATACAATAGGAGTGGATGGTATAATATATCAGTATCATTATGATGTTATAATAACCATATATAGTTATTATTTACACCATTATACCCATCCATGTAAGGTGTTGGTGGAAAAACAAATTACACCACGGTGTGGAGACGGTATTTTGTACGTACGCACGCACGATGATTTCGTTTTCCGTAGGATGGATAGAAGGTAAAATGGGGTTGTTTCATATTTATAATAACTTATCAGTATATTGGGGATACTGATGTTATTACTTCATAATTAAACTACTAAAGTAGATGGAGTATAATAACAATGGAACTTGAAGAAAACGGTAGAAGGTATTAACTCTTTCTCGAAGTGCCTCCTTTAAAATTTCCCTTAGGGAACTAGAGTTGGTCTTTTGAGAAAACCAGTACCTCTATAAAGTTTCTAGGGAAGTGGGGAAGTGAAATGGGAAGAGGTTGGCCGATCTTAAAGGCTCAAAATGGTGTGAGGAAGAGAGGTAGGAAGTTCCCTTTTATAAGGGAGGAGAGGGGCACCTTTGGAAATATAAGAAATATTAGTTTATATTAAATCCCAACCCCACTTAAAAACCTACAGAAATGACTCAATTCTAATATTAGATTATATATGGTTGTAATATCATCAACCAATAAAATTTAGACATGTAGGGAATTTATTTTAAACATTATCAACTTGATTTATCCTTATTTAATCTATTAAATTTTATTTGTGGTAATAAGATTATAAATTATAAATTGTTATTAATAATTACTTATGTGCTCTGAATTATCCACAATTAGATTATTTATGACATTATAGACTATATAAATTTAAAATTATAATTTTTAAACATTTTTTTGATTTTTAAACAATTTAATAATATGGTATTTTTATAAAATAACAATAGTGTCAATTTTGACATTATTCATTTATTTGAATTTAAATTAAATCCAAACAAAGAATATATTCAAACTAAAATATTTAATAGGTTTATAAAATGTTATATTAATCTAAAACATTAGTGTATTGCATTAAATAGTTCATATAATATTTATTTTAATATTTTTAAAACCATTTATTTGGTATATCTCTAAATAAAATAATTAGTACAACATTTTTGTATAATTATTTAATATAATTATTTGTTGCATAAAAATTAAAACTAAAATCCTATAATGAAGATAAATATCAAATATTTTATAATAATAATTTTAATCGAATTTATCATCTTAAAATAACAACATGTAAATTTTTATCTTTGTTAAATTATGATGGTGAAAACTTTGGAATCATTTAAAATAAAATATTATAAGTGTCATAATCACTTTTATAAGGATCCAAATCGTCAAATATTATATTATAGTTTACATTTACATGACCAATATGTTTTTTCAGGTTTTTGATGCCTTTTATGGTCACTATTAGATTAATAAAAACTATATTCTTGGGTTTTCACTAGATTAACAATGTTTGCATCACTATTGTGTCACAATTAATGATAATTATTTAATCCCTAAAAATTTTAAATAAATTTATATGATGTAGATAATTTTATTAGCTTTCTATAGACTATTCATGTTCAAATATTCATGATGTTTATCTATAAATTAAAATTAATATACTTATAATATTTAAGAGAGTGACATGTTGTCACTTTCTTTTGTTTTAATAATAAATAAATTATTTTCAAGGAAACAAGTCCATAAATTGAATCTATTCCAACCTTTAAGTGATATGGGTCTACTTTTAGTCATCAAATAGAATTTTGGAAGGTGTTAGGGTAATTTTATAATCATATATTTACCCTTAATTACCCGATTCACCTTTAACTATGGTAAATAAAATTTACCGTAGTTACTATTCATAATGCCCAAAAATAAAAAGTAGCTTATTAACAAAATTTGGACCCAATTATTCCAAATATGGAATCCATTTTTCCAAATTAAATACATAAAAGTTTCAGAAATTAAATTAAAATTAATCCCGTTGTTGAAAGAAAACGGGTTTTTGTTTAAAACATTGCAAAAGATTGATTTGATTTAACCTACGAATTCAATGTAAAATCAATGCTAATGACATACATTATATTAAATGGTAAAAATATATTCTATTTATACTTTAAAACCACTCAATATTATAATTTAACCATATAATTTATCTCAATCAAAAAATTTGTTTTCAATTAAAAATTAGCGTATTTTTACTATTCATCAAAACATGAAATTTATCAGAAAAGTATCAAAAATTTATCCAAAGTAAATTTTTATATTCTGATTCATAAAAAAATTATTTTATCAAATTTAACTTATAAACGTGTCAAAACTAGATTTAATTTTGGTGCGCCATCAAAAGGCGGCAAAACTGCATTTTTTGAAAAATACTTATTTTACACGAAAAATTTATTTTGTTCTCTTAACAGGTTCTAGAAAATGTGTAATATTAATAATAATGTTATAAAATTCAAAATTTAGTTAATACTATTAATAATGGCTAGTCCATAATAATATAATAACAATATATCATTGTTTAGTGAAACCTGGTATTGCGTACAACACACACTATCGAGGAAGGTCGCGATTGCATGTAATGCAAGCCAAGTCAGTGTTGCTTGTAGTGCAAGACTCCTTTTTGGTTTTGTATAACATAATCCAACCATATATCATTTATAAATTGAATATATATATATATATCTAAAATCAATGTTGTGAACTTGAAATTGTGTGTAACAAGATCTAAGAATAGTGTTTTGTATACTGCAAGCTGATATGGTGTTGCATATAGTACAAGCTAATCTTGGTGTAGTGTACAATCAAAGTAATTAAAAAGAATATATCTCATAAAAACTTGGGGTGTTACATTCTACCCCCCTTAAAAGGAATTTCGTCCACGAAATTCGTTGGTGTTATAAATCGTTTACTATTCATAGAAACCCACATCGTAAAAAGGAATATTAAAACATAACCATAAAAAAGAAAGTTAGAAAAGTAACGGTCACCCAAGGTAACTCAGCATTGGGTTTCCACATAGGAGAGTATAGGTGAAAATATGAATATGGAGGAAAAATCTAACGATCTTGTTCTGATGGAGAGTACTAGAGAACATGGCTATGAAAACGTCAATAATCACAAAGCCATAGATTTGTGATGATCTAAGGTACCATCTGATTCATCGTATATAAGAGAACTAGGACAACATTTTTGGTTTTCAATATCATTTCCCTAAAGTTGAAAATTTCGAATTAGAAGAAATACTTTCTTGATTTTGGTACAATCTCACTGTTGTTCGTGCTTTGAACATTTTACACTTCATCTCTTAAAGAAAAGAAGATGAATTTGTTATTTGTCAAGTGCTAACAGATCATGTGATAGAATGATGGGTCATTCCATCTGTTTCAAACAAAAGGTTAGAAAAAGTTATCAAATATACATAAGTCCATCTATGGTGAGGTTAATCGTATAAGACTCCAAAAATGAACATATACTTCATATATCATACCGCTTAATAAAATAAAACTAGTTTCTACTAACCAGGGACTTCCTGTAGGCCAGTGGTAGGCAATAAAGGCCAATCGTACTTCAGTTGTATGTTCGATTTCCACAGCCTTGTCCGACGCGATGGGCTGTCGCCCGTCCTGCATGTTGACCTTTCTCTAAAACTACATTACTATAACATCCCATTAATAATATCGAAAAAAGTTATAGCCTTAAACAATACTAAATTATATCCATCATAATCCATTTCAAATCTTTAGTGTTATCCAAAATATTTATGTCCAAGCTTATAGTATCAAGAAAACAATTACTAGAAATGTCATTTACTGAGCATGTGAATTCCTTCATTTGTCCTCGATATATCTTGTTGATCACATTCCAATCATGTGAATACCTTAATCATGTATTCTCTTGAAATATGAATTACCATAGAACCTTAGAGAAAACATGAATTCTGTCTAAAGTTAACTCTTTCCACATACAAAAATCACAAATAAAATCTATATACTCAAATCATGATATCACTTTGTCCTTGTATTATCCATGATCTCATGAATACAATCAAACATCTCATTATCTTCGTATCCCTTCATTATATGCATATCATCTACTTTCTAAAAATATCTGAATAACCTTTCATGGTTACTGGTACCATTCAACATATACATTTAAATACTTTAGGAAAAACAATAGTGTAACAATCCTTAGATGATTATTTATTCTATAGTACCATTAAATATACAACATAACTCTTGATAAACATACAAGCATTCCACTACCTTCTTAAAAAACTGACTAAGCTTCAACACTTCTTTCATCTCATATATCATTTGAAGTCTCGTCATCATCATCCACATAAATACTACCCATATGACCATGCTGATTCTCTACATGAGATTTTTCCTTAGGGCATTGGTTTGCATAATGCCCATACTTTCCACATTTAAAACATCTAATCATTGTTGATGTCGTAGCGATACCATTATCTTTGTCCATGGTGTTAACTGAACATTTTTCTTTGCACTTACTGGCTTTGTGTCCTTCTTTTCCACACCCAAAGCATCTTCCAATTCCTTTGAAACAATCTTCCCTGATGCCTCTTCCCACATGATTTACATGAGGGAAATTGAACTTTATTTCCTCTATGATCATCATGAAACTCAATCTTTATCTTATTATCTGAGTCGGGAAACTTACCAAAGTTGAGATTATTGATCATATTATGAGATTTCTGATTAGGAAAAATAACAATGTTTGGAATTCCAAATCCCGTTTCATTTGGTTGCTCATGATGAATATCATTCCATTGTCCATATTATCCTCCATTATCGTGAATCTTCCTGTTTGCAGCGATTTTCTAAAACCCAAAAAGAATAATTTGGGAGGAAAAAATCATGATAGGGAAAACAACATAGTAAAGGGGGAGTACCCTCAATATCTAACATCTTAGGTTAAATTCTATGATCATTACCGTAGTTCTAGGACTATAGTCTATACGTATACTTATCTTTAAAGACATCCCTAAACATACCTTTGAAATATTATTCAGGATCTCACTAACGTTTTCGCATCCTAGTTTCCAAAGGTTGAATAAACCTTTCCTCTGATACCAACTGTAGAGACCTGAAGCTTGACGTACATGGATATTACATTACTTTTGTGGAATTCTTAATACATAACAAAAACATACACACAAAGATCGTAATAGTTTAGTGTCTTTGGAAACATGGAATATAAACTTATAATCATGTTGAATGATCTTGAACAACTCCCATAACGATCTTCTCCTTTTTGTTTCCTTACCTAAAACCTTTCTTTATTTCCTGGGGAAAATAAAACATAAAAAGGGTGAGCTAAAATTCTCAGTAAGGGCATACATAGAGAACATAAAACAACCTTTAAACATTTGAAAGCAAAAACTTGAACATGAAATTTAAATATCAAAATCTTGAGCAAAGACATAAATCGTGGAAGTATGTAAGGAATATATCATAATGGAACATCAACCATGATAAAATATAATGGGAATAAAGCATGTAATTGTTTAAACCATTCATCACATGTTATGATTTCCATATTAGCCAAGAAATTGCTGCCAAGACCATCTTAGTGGACAAATTCCCTTTCTGAATCGAGTTCACTCCTCGTTTCAGTCCTGTAATACTGAACCGAATTAACTTACCATTCCCGCCATGTCTATCTCATGAGATATAAATCTTTACCCAATACATTGTAGTGAGAAATAGGTCCCACCCATATCATAATGAAATCATTCTTACTTGTGCCACAACATAAACATAAATCATTCATCATAACCCAAAAAATAAAATGGGTTTCATAAACATTATTCCATCATAATATAATCCATATAAAACAATTGGATATAATTTTATCATAAGAAAAGTTAATCCATGTAAATAATAGATACATTATACTTGAAACATACACATATGAAATAATTTCATCTTAGATGGAAAATGGTTTTAATAAAACAGTTGAAATGAATTCTTGAGGAAATTATCCTTTCTTCTTCAAAATCATTTTCTTTTCACAAAACGACATGCAATTTTAAAAGAAAAGGATTTTGTTGAAAATAGTCATGAAATCTTATGGAGGAAGCTTCATGAAAATAAGGCTTTATAAAACCGTAAAAATCCGTTCACACCGTATAAGTTAAAAATAACAATCTTCACATACTTTTGTCAGAAAAGTAAAAAAGTACCTCGTATGGTAAACAAAAGAAAGATTCCTTCCATACGATGTGGTAAAAGTAAGAAAAGGGTAAAAATGTCTTAAAAATACATGGAAGGAAAGTAAATATTTTATGAAAACATTTTGAGAGCATATAGACATGGATAATAAACATAACCCCCAGTAAATACTTACGAGTAAACAATCTCAGATAAGAATGAGATTGGAATAATTATCCCTTACCTTTGGTCCGATATGCTTCATATGGATCCAAACCTCCTGTATAATGATTTAAATAATGTCATTGACTTATTAAATAATCATATTCATTATTATGATATCATATAAGTTTCACATATGACATTATATTACTCGTTCTTTTGTAAATTCCATGTTTAAGAAGCGTTTTGGGTAAAATCATTTCATTTATCATATGTGTTTAGACTTTTCGTTCTTGATATTATTACTTATATCCTGATTTAAATAATTCCATAATGTAAAACATGATTTATATATAATATATATTCATCATATACATATATATTATAGATCGATAAAAGGAATGAAATACACCGTTCATGGAGACGGTTGGCCATACGTACGCATGAACGCTGTTTTCATTTCTTTATTGAATTGAATGAAACTAAATAGATGACATAAATATATATATACATAAATCTAGTAGCATTATTATTTCATATATTTCATTATTATTCATTATATAAACTTTATGTTCATGTATGGTTAACATGGAAAATAAATCTCATCGCGTCGTGGAGACGGTAGTCCGTACGTACGCACGAGCGATGATATCATTCCCATAATTATTAAATAGAATTGGAGTGGATGTTATAATATATCAGAATCAGTATGATGTTATAATAACCATATATAGTTATTCATTACACCATTATACCCATCCATGTAAGGTGTTGGTGGAAAAACAGATTACACCACGGCGTGGAGACGGTATTCCGTACGTACGCACGCGCGGTGATTTTGTTTTCCGTAGGATGGAGAGAAGGTGAAATGAGGTTGTTTCATATTTATAATAACATATCAGTATATCATGTATACTAATGTTATTACTTCATAATGAAACAACTAAGGCAGAGGGAGTATAATAAGAACGGAACTTGAAGAAAACGGTAGAAGGTATTACCTCTTTCTCGAAGTGCCACCTTTAAAATTTCTCTTAGTGCACTAGAGTTGGTCTTTTGAGAAGACCAGTACCTCTATATGGTTTCTAGGGAAGTGTGGAATTGAAATGGGCAGAGTTTTTCTGATCTCCACGCCTCAAAATGGTGTGAGGAAAAGAGGGAGGGGGTTCCCTTTTATAAGGGAGTAGAGGGGAACCTTTGGAAATATAACAAATATTAGTTTATATTAAATCCCAAACCATCTTAGAAACCTCCAAAAATGACTCAATTCGAAAATTAGATGAGATATGGTCGTAATATCATCAACCAATAAAATTTAGACATGTAGGGAATTTATTTTAAACATTATCAACTTGATATATCCATATTTAATCTATAAAATTTTATTTGTGGTAATAAGATTCTAAATTTTAAATTGTTATAAATAATTACATATGTGCTGTGAATTATCCACAATTAGATAATTTATGACATTATAGACTATATAAATTTCAATTTATAATTTTTAAATATTTTTTGTAATTTTTAAACAATTTAATAATATGTTATTTTTATAAAATAACAATAGTGTCAATTTTGACACTATTCATTTATTTTAATTTAAATTAAATCCACAAAAAATATATATTCAAAATAAAATATTTAATAGGTTTCTAACATGACATAGTAATGTAAAAATTAGTGGAGTACATTAAATAGTTCATATAATATTTATTTTAATATTTTTATAACCATTTATTTGGTATATATCTTAATAAAATAATTAGTACAACATTTTTGTATAATTATTTAATATACATATTTTTGCATAAAAATTAAAAATAAAATCCTTTGATGAAGATAAATATCAACGATTATATAATAATAATTTTAATCAAATTTATCATCTTAAAATAACAACATGTAAATTGTTATCTTTGTTAAAATATGATGGTGACAACTTTGGAATCATTTAAAATAAAATATTTTAAGTGTCATAATCGCTTTTATAAGGCTCCAAATGGTCCAATATTCGACCATTAGATGATTAGGGTTTAAATGTACATAAAAAATAAGTTTTGGTCAGGGTTTTGGGGCCTTTTATGGTAACTATTAGTTTAATAAAAACTATATTCTTCATTTTTCACTAGATAAACAATTTCTACATCACTATTGTGCCACAATTAATAATAATTATTTAATCCATAAAAATTATAAATAAATTCATATGATGTAGATAATTTAATTAGATTTCTGGAGACTATTCATGTTCGATGTTTGATGATGCTTATCACTAAATTAAAATTAATATACTTATAGGATTTAAGAGAGTGACATGTTGTCACTTTCTTTTGTTTTAATAATAAATAAATAATTTTCAAGGAAACAGGTCCATAAAATGAATCTATTCCAACCCTTAAGTGATATGGGTTGACTTTTGGTCATCCAATAAAATTTTGGTAGGTTTTAGGGTAATTTTATAATCTTATATTTACCCTAAATTACCCGATTTACCTTTAACTATGGTAAATAAAATTTACCGTAGTTACTATTCATAATGCCCAAAAATAAAAAGTAGCTTATTAACATAATTTGGACCCACTGATTCCAAATATGGAATCCATTTTTCTAAATTCAATATACAAATGTTGCAGAAAATAAAATAAAATCAATCCCGTTGTTAAAAGAAAATGGGTTTTTGTTTAAAACATCGCAAAAGATTGAATTGATTTAACCTACGAATTCAATGTAAAATCAATGCTAATGACATAAATTATATTAAATGGAAAAAAATATATTCTATTTATACTTTAAAACCATTCAATATTATAATTTAACCATGTAAATTATCTCAATGAAAAAAGTTGTTTTTAATTAAAAATTAGAGTATTTTTACTATTTATCAAAACATAAAAGTTACCAGAAAAGTATCAAAAATTTATCCAAACTAAATTTTTATATCCTGATTCCAAAAAAAGAATTTTATTTTATCAAATTGAACTTATAAATGTGTCATAAACTTGACTTAATGTGGGTGCGCCAGCAAAAGGTGGCAAAACTGCATTCTTTGAAAATTACTTATTTTACCCGAAAAATTTATTTTGTTCTCTAACATGTTCTAGAAAATGTGTAAGAAGAATAATAATTTTATAAAATTCAAAATGTAGTTAATACTATTCATAATGGCTAGTCCATAATAATATAATAACAATATATCATTGTTTAGTGAAACCCGGTATTACGTACAACACACGCTATCGAGGAAGGTCACGAATGTATGTAATGCAAGCCAAGTCAGGGTTGCGTGTAGTGCAAGACTTTTTTGTTGTTTTGTATAAAATAATCAAACCATATTTCATTTATACATTGAATATATATATATATACATATATATATACACTCAATGTTGCTAACATGAAATTGTGTGTACCAAGATTCAAGAATAGTGTTGCGTATACTGCAAGCTAATACGGTGCTGCATATAGTACAAGCTAATGTTGGTGTAGTGTACAATCAAAGGAATTAAAAAGAATATATCTCATAAAATCTTGGGGTGTTACACTTACCCGGGAGAAACCACCGTCAAACCGCCAAGAAACCCCTTCAAAACACTTCCAAACCGAGTGGGAGAGCCCCTCCAACTCTTGAGAGCTGAAAATCCCAAGTGAGGCTCGAGTGGGCGGAAGATTGGAGTGCAATGAGGCAAGCCTAAGTGAGCCCGGGTTTTAAAACCCTATTTTTATGTGGCCGCATGGTTAGCCCGCACAGTTTGGAAAATTGTGCGCTAACCATGCACACATTACTGCCTCGAGAGCTAGGGTCTGCAAGGTTTCCTCACACGGTTTTGAAAACTGTGTGCAGGCCGTGCGAAGCGTAATGTCTCCCTTGCATGGATTTCTAGAGAACCATAATGGTTTCCACTAACCGTGCTCAAACCGTTCGCCCCTTTAAAGGCCTCCAAAGTCATCCTAAACCATTACAAACTCTCCAAACCTCTTCCCAACTCATCCCATGCACTTTAATCACATAAAAATGCATAAAAAAGGCCACATATCTCAAACTGGGGGTACTACATTCTCTCCACCATTGGACTTTCCATCCTCAGAAAGTTGTGAACCCACCCATTGCCGAAAGAGCTCGGGCCACTACTCAACCATTTCTTTATCCCGCTCCAAAGTATCCTCTTGAATCTGACCATGTTGCCACAAAACACGAACTAAATCAATGATTTTACCACTCAAGGCATTCTATGGCCTATCCACAACCCGCACTGGCATGTGCACCAATGAAGCATCTGCTTCTAGCACAACATGATCCCATTGAATCACATGGTCACGATCCGGCTGATACTTTTTCAACTGTGACACATGAACCACATTGTGCACTGCACTGAATCTAGGTAGAAAATCCAAATGATAAGCCACCTCACCAACCCACTCAGGAATCTCAAAAGTTCCAAGATACCTTGGAGATAACTTTCCCTGCTTCCCAAACCGACGATGTCCCAACCTAGGAGAGATCCTCAAGAACACATGATCACTCACTTCGAACGACAATGGAAGTCGATGATGATCCGCAAACGATTTCTGAAGACTCTGATCCGTCTCTATTCTCTTCCGGATCAACTTGATCTTCTCTGTAATTTCCTGGAAAAGTCATGGTCCAACCATCGAGGACTCACATGTTTCCACCCAACATAGTGGATAGTGACATGGTTGCCCATGCAATGCTTCAAATAGAGCCATCTGTATGGATGCCTGATAACTGTTATTGTACAAAAACACAACCAATGACATGTGCTCTTCCTACGAGCCACCAAAATCCATGACACAAGCCCGCAACATATACTCCAGAGTTTTTATCATCCTCTCGGATTGACCATCCGTCTAAGGGTGATACGTCGTGCTCATAGTCAACTGTGTCCCAAGGGATTGCTGTAAGGATTTCCATAAACGAGTTGTAAATCTTGGATCTCTATCTGATACAATCGAAACTGGAACACCATGCCTCTTTACCACCTCTCGGATATATATTTTTGATGTATCCTCCATTTTATGAGATTCACGAATCGGGATGAAATGGGCCGACTTCATTAGCCGGTCCACTATCACTAAAATGGCATCATGATTTATGACCGTTATTGGGAGACCTCTGAAAAAATCCATCGTTATCTGCTCCCACATCCAAACAAGGATTGGTAAAGACTGCAACATTCATGCTCGCCTCTGATGCTCTTCCTTGAACTTCTGACAAGTCAAGAATCTCGAAACAAACCCATCCACTGTACTTTTCATGACATCCCACCAGAACTGCGCTTTCAACGATTTTTGCATTTTCGGAATTCTAGGATGAACAGACCACCTGGAATGATGATACTCCCTGAGAAGATCCTCCTAACAAGAAACTGTTAAAACCATATGATTTTGAAAACACAAAATGGAATCTCTGTTCAGTTTCCAACCCTCAATGGTCTCCCCACCATTGAGTCTCAACCCCATGGTCACACACTCAGAATCAGATATATGTGCCTCTCTAACCAGGCCAACCAAGTTAGCAATAAACACAACTGGAAAGAAGAACTCTCTATCGCCCTGGTCCTCACATTTCAACCACATATCGGCTATAACTGACATCAACTGCCACAGGTCTGATGCATGTATTACCACCTGATCATATGATTTTTTACTTAATGCATCCGCCACCGAATTTCCCTTACCTGGTGTGTACATTAAGTCAAAATCAAAAATGTTGAGATATTCCATCCATCTCTGTTTCCTCAAGTTCAAATCCCTTTTTGAGAACATGTGCATGAAGCTCTTATGATCTGTATATACCGTGAATTTCTCACCAAAGAGATAATGACGCCACACTTTCAAAGCATGGACCACTGCTTCCAACTCCAAATCATGAGTTGGGTATTTCTTCTCATTCACCCTCAACTGTCGTGAGCAATACACAACCACATGATTCCCTTGCATGAGAACGAACCCCAACCCTGATCCCGATGCATCAAAATAAACCACGTAACCGTTTCCTGGTTCTGGAAAAACCAAGATTGGGGCTGATGTAAGACGACCCTTTAGATCTTCGAAACACTACTGACACTGCTCATTCCACTAGAATGGAACATTCTTCCTTGTCAAAGCGATCATAGGTGAAGCCCAATGTGAAAAATCACGAACAAAACACCGATAATACCCACCTAGACCAAGAAAACTACATATCTAAAACACATTCTTTGGTGGTTGCCACGAGATAACGACCTTTATCTTTTCTGGATCTACTGAAACACCCCTTTCAAAAATCACATGGCCATGAAAATGAACCTCATGTATCCAAATGTCACACTTTGACAATTTGGCATACAACCGATGATCCCTCAAGATCCCCAGAACTATCACCAAGTACTACTCATGTTCCACCCTTGTATTTTAATACACCAAAATATCATCAACAAACACCACCCCAAATGAATCCAGATATCTCTCAAATATCTGATTCATCAATTCCATAAACACCGCTGGAGAATTCGTTAGACCAAAGGGCATAACCACATATTCATAACAGTCATATCTATTTCTGAAATCTATTTTAGGAATATCCTCTTTCCTCACCCGCAATTGATGATATCCCGACCTTAGGTCGATCTTGTAGAACCACTGGGCTCCCCTCAACTGGTCGAACAAATCATCAATTCATAGAAGTGGATATCTATTCTTTATCATAACGTGTTTATGTCTACGATAATAAATATAGAGCCTCAAAGTTCCATCTTCCTTTTTCACAAACAACATCAGCGTTTCCCACGAAGACGTTCTAGGCCAGATAAACCCTTTGTTTTCTAACTCTTCCAACTAGACTTTGAATTCCCGCAATTCAGTTGGTGTCATCCGATAAGACGGAAGTGAGATAGGACTAGTCCCCAGAAAGAGATCGATCGTAAACTCCACTTAACTTACGGGAGGTAACCCAGAGAATTATTTATGAAAAACATCCATGAACTGATCTACCACTACTGGAAGAACATTTTACTCAACACCCTCTACCGATTACAATGAAAAAAACACCAACTGATATGATACTGTACCCACTTCTGGTGCCAACAAACATGTTGCAACCTACCTTTTATGCCTCTCTCCTCTAAAAAGATGTCTAACACCATCGTGTGTTGTAAAATCCACTGTACGCTCATCGCAGTCTATTTGGGCCTGAAACGCCACCATCCAATCCATTCCCAGGATTACATCATAGCCATCCATCTCAAGCATTGATAAATTCCACACTATCTCTAGCTTTCCCACAACGATAAAACATTCTCTACACAAGAAGGCTTGAAACTCTCTTCGACCGAGAGGAGTTTGAAGTTTCAAAATTGAGGGCATCATTTCTACACTAAAACCCATCAAATCAACCACACGTGCAGCAATAAAAGAGTTTGAAACTCCCGTATCAAACATCACTTGCATCAAGGTAGAATTTAAAAGAATAGTACCCCGAACCGTGGATGGTCCCGACTAATCATCCACCACAACCTGTTCAGCTCTGAACACATGTTTTTTTTTCATGCTCTGCTCTTTATTGTCATGCTGAGGCATCGTGGTATTCCGAGAATCACCATGACACACTTTAGTCTGATGACGAGGGGTGTGATATTGTCCTTATCCCATCAAAGCATACGACAACTGCGATCCCTGAGGAGTGTCGCACACACCCGAACTTGGAGAATTCCAACAATAATGTTGCAGATTCCCCATATTCTTACAATTATGACATTCTCGCGGTTGTGTCATACAATCGTGCTTGATGTGGCTCGCAGAACCACACTAAAAACATCATGGCTTACTCTGAGGCTTTGGAGGAAGATTTACTGATCCTTCTGTCAGATTATATGCCATATTCCCACCCTATGAATAAGTTTCCCTCTTCCTATTGAACCTAGCATTATAGTTCCCACTATTCCCCATGGTTACCACCATGCTTCCCCAGCCCGGAGCTCCCAACAGATCCTGCATGGCCACCAAGGCTCAATTCACCATTTCTGTGTAATAATATATACACATCACTGATATGTTTGAACGGATTTCTTACCTTAACCCCTCTTCAAAGATCCTTGACTTAAACGACGTGTTACCCACCTCCTCGGGTGAAAACCGCACTAAGTTCATAAACTTAGCTGCATACTCTCTCACAGACATAAGCACTTTCTTCAAACTGAAGAAACCAGTCGTACGCAGAATTCTGAACGTATGTGGTTATAATTGTTTATTAAAGAATTCTTCAAAGCCTTCCCACATCATACCATGTTCCATCTCCAGTTGGACTACCAACTCCCACCATTGAAGGGAAAGATCTTCTAACACATACGTGACCAACTTCACTTTTAACTCTACCGGTGTTCCAAAGAACTTGAAGATCTTGTTCATTCTATTCAACCTTGCTTCTGCCCTCTCTAGCTCTAAATCACCCCTAAATATGGGTGGATTCTGCTTTTGAAACTGAACTACATGATACACATGCCTTGGTTTATCCACATTGTTGCAACTTTCCACTGCTTGGAAAGATTGCACTATACTTTTCACTGGCTGCTGGTTCACCTGAGGTTCAGGTGCTACCACATTCTCAATAGCCTCCTCCAGTTGGTCTCTACGATCCCCACCTAGTGCCATTTCTATAAATATAAAACAAACAACCATGATTATCGCTTCCATACACATCACAAAATCCCATTTCAAATCGCATTACACAACACTATCACAACAAGGCTTTCAACCTTTTCCACATGTGCCATGCTTCACCATTTTGAAAAACAAACCATTTTAAAAATACCTATTTATTCACATTACAATTGCAAACATTCATATCAAATCATAAATCATTATACCTCAATAAAATATGCATCCTAGTGGGAAGTCATTTCTACTATGCTTGTCATGCTCATCTCATTGGCTACACCCATGAAAATGAGATATTCAATGCCTATAAGTGTCTCCAAAACCCTTATGTACCCAAATCCCTGGTAACTTGATTTTCAGCACAAGAGGGTTAGCTTCATCCTTTTATGCTATACATTCCATGTTTCGACATTCCTACACCTTGATACTATCCCGAATCAAGGAATATACCACAACGAATGTCAACAAGAAAATCCGAGAATCAACTCCAAAGGACCAAAAAAACTGATACCACTTGTAACACCCCGCCGCTACCTCATTGTATTGAGCAGGCGGTGAGGGCTACTTGTCCTAAAGCGACATTTGCAAGATGCCAAAGGCTGGCAATAAATGCTGAGGGCTTCAAGATCAAGTTGAGGAATGATTTTCCCTTAAGAAAAAACCAACCAATCCAACAAATAATGATGCATGCACTTTCCCACCCAAACATGTTTTCCCAAAATACAACCAAGTTGTTCAATAATAAAACCCAAAACCAATACAACCAGACATTTCCACATAACATCAGAGTACAAAGCGGAAACTAAACAACCAAAGCACCATGATCCATGACACCTCCACATCTCCACACCAACCTACAATCTTCAATCTCTACCAAGACATCACAATGCAATACTAAAGGAGGTTGATACCTTACCTTTTCCCACATCATGGTACACGACATCTGCAAAGACACCAATGTGCCAAAGCATTGGGTAAGTACTAAAAATCAGTAGGTTTTACCCAAATGACTTCCCTACACACGCCACTAGGATAAAACCATTAGCACATTTATATAAAACATTTTATATAAAATGAATCAAAAGTGCAACCATTTTCATAAGCCAAATGTGCCCATACCAAGCCATCACATCCAACCCAATCAACCAAGGGAAAGCCAACCAAACATGCCACAAGTCATCTCATCATTTACAAATTAGTACAACAATTACATCTTTAAAGAAATGTAAAAAAACCATAACAACAAAATGGTGGATCTTTCATCCAACCTATTCACCCATTCACACCAAGTGGCACTTCTCGTAAACTTATCCTTGATGGTTTTCCTTCCGTCCACTATCCATCCACTTTTTATAGTGGTACTTCTTGTCACTTCCAAATAGAATTCAAAACAATCCAATTCCAAGCATATAACCCACCAAGGTCACAACCACATGCAATAAACCAATTCCATTACATATCAATTGACTTCAATAAATCACAAATTTATTGAAAACTATTTTCCATGCCAAACAACATTTAAATAAAAAAAATCCTTTTATTGAAAACCATTTCCATAAATCATTTTCAGAAATAAACCATAGCATTCCATTTTAAAATCTCCATTATAAAATCCACAAGATTAGCATTTCACCATAAAACACCGTTTTTGCCAAAAATCCCCAAAACATCACCCAAGGGATTTCTAACCAATTTCGCACATCAAAACACAATTAATTTCAAGAACAAAAAATTAATTGTAGCCAAAAACATTATCTATAACCAAGTGCAGTCGTGAGAGAATCCACCTACATTTAGGGTTCCTGAGAAATCAACCCACGAACAACTACGCCTCAAACCCGGCTAACGCACCACCAGAACCTCTCTAGATCTCTTTCCCTAACATCCAAAATCCTTAAAAATAACTTCCAAGGCAACCACAACCCTAGATCTACACAAAAAAAGTATAGATCTAGAAAACCAAGAAATATAGGGATGTAGATCTAGAGGAAAACACAAGGAAACAAAGAGGAGAGACTTACCTAGGAGAAACCACCAATAAACCCCATCAAAACGCTTCCAAACTGAGTAGAAGAGCCCCTCCAACCCTTGAGAGCCGAAAATCCCAAGTGTGGCTCGAGTGGGAGGAATATTGGAGTGGAATGAGGCAAGCACAAGTGAGTCCAGGTTTTAAAACCCTATTTTTAAGTGGCCCCATGGTTAGCCCGCATGGTTTGGCTAACTGTGCACTAACCGTGCGCACGCTAATGCCTTGAGAGCTAGGGTCTGCATGGTTTCCTCGCACGGTTTGGAAAAAAGTGTGCAGGCCTTGAAAAGCCTATTGTCTCCCTTGAACGGTTTCCTGGAGAATGCGCACAGTTTCCACTAACCATGCTCAAACCATGAACCCCTTTAAAGGCCTCCAAACTCATCCAAAACCATTCCAAACACTCCAAACCTCTTCCCAACTCATCCCATGCAATTTAATCACATAAAAATGCATAAACAAAGGCCGATACCTTAAACCGGGGGTACTATAGTCATCTTTATATAGAATATTGTTAAATGTTACTAATGTAAATTGGAAGTTATCAACATTTGTACCAAGAACCGGATCGACCCAATAACACCTTAATAATATGTGTTTTAAGACACGACCATAAATAACCTCAATAATATCTCTCAGAAATCCATAATAATAACCAGAACCAACAAAAGATCAACCAACGCCACTATTTTGTGTGGCTCGGTTCATGTCAACATCTCTAATACGAAATCGAAATCTGTTAGCATCCAAAGACTTGTAGCGACGATTTGTAATAAATGGACCATCAACTAGCTGGTTGAGTTCTTCGCTCACATGACGAGTTTAATCACGTAACTTTTGAATCTTCAAATTTCACATATATAGTTTAATAGATAAGGATTGTGAAAATAAAACTAAGTTTCACTATAAAAATATTAAATCAATTATACATAAATGAGTCTTGAACCACTCATGAAATTTGTTGGAATGATGTCTTTGGATCTAATAGTCAGTTACACGGGGCCTTTCACGTTTCAACTCAGTGATATGCATCTTAAATCACAACACAATATAAGTTAAGCAATAAAATAAATATAGAAACAAAATACACATCAACTATGAAACTTACTGCGTCAATGGCATAACTGATGGAGTTTTGAACAACACATATCGATGAGCCTGAACCCACTCGTCATTCCTCATATCAAACGCTATTCCTTCTCCAATTGGACCCTCATCATTCTGAGAGGGTTTATCTATATTTGTTTCAACCTAATCAATATATGAAGCACAGAAATTAACATACTCATCCATTAAATATCCCATGGAAATTGAGGCTTCCGAAAGAGCTTTGTTGGGAAAATATAATTTCAATGTATTTAAGTATTTCTCTACTGGATACATCCACCTGAATTGCATGGGACCTCCAGCAATGACTTCACCAGTTAAGTTCACGGTCAAGTGAACCATTACTTCAAAAAAAAGACAACAAAAATAGTTTTTCTAGGTGATATAGTGCAAGTAAAATCTTATCCTGTAGCTTTTTCAAATCAATCTTGTGATGATTCCTATAACAGAGCTATCTTAAAAAATTAGAAACTTCAATCAATAGCTCAACAACCTGGGTAGGTAAGCAATCAAGAATTGCTATAGGAATTAACTGTTGAAACAGAATATGATTATCGTGACTTTTGAAACCCTGTATTGTCATGTTCTTCATATTAACACGCTTTGAAATATTAGGGCAATAACCATTTAGCACCTTAACAGTCTTTAAAATTGCTATAAGTATTTTTTTTCCTTTTTTACTCATTGTGTACTATGCCGCAGGCATGTATGCTCGATTACCTTCACCCAGCTATAAATGTAGAGGTTTTCTCAATCCCATTTCTTGCAAATCACGTCGAGCATTAGCAGTGTCCTTTTATTTCCCCTTGATGCCTAAAATGGTGCACAATATATTATCACATACATTTTTTTCAATGTGAATCACTTCCAAATTATGTCTTAAAATATTATATTTTCAATAAGGAAATTAAAAAAAAAACTCAGTTTCTTCCAATTATGACTTCACTGTCTATTTGCTGCAGGAATATAAGGCAATGCAGGAACCAATAAATATTGAAAATCAAACATTGTATAGATATTTTCTTGATCTAGTTGTGCATAAATTTCAACCCCAGATAGTATTTGTGGTGATGGGTCATACTCTCTATTCCCATCAAATGATACACAATCTTTTCAGAACTTGTTCAATGGAGGAAGAAATCATATGTGACCAAGATATGCTCACATTCTACAGTGATTTATCAATATATATTTCTTACTCTTATTACAACAAGGGAAAGAAAATTCTCCTTTTTTACTCTAACCTGATATGTTATCATATACTGGAAAATCATTAATGGTCCATAACAAAGCGGCCCGATGTCTAAACATTTCATTAGCTGCCAAGTCAAAAGTCATTACACCGTCGACCCAAAATTCTTGAATCTCATCAATCAAAGGTTGCATATAAACATCAATTTTTTCTCCAGGTACTCTCGGTCCATCAATTAGAACTGATAGTAATAAAAAAAGGTTGCTTCATACATACCCATGAGGGAATGTTGTATGGAACAAACACCATTGGCCATGTACAATGTCTCGCACCAACCATGGACCTAAATGAGTTAAAACCATCTGCTGCCAAACCGAGTCGAATATTACAATCATCTCAAGAAACGTCTTGGTGTATTTTATCAAATTCTTTCCATGCCAAAGAATCATCCAGGTGAGTTAATTTATCAACCTCTTTCATTCTATTTGAATTCCAAGTCATAAATTTAGCAATTTTAGTGGACAAGAAGAATCTCTTCAGTCTTGGTTTCTGTCATAAATAACGCATATATTTAGTCGCAACTTGTTTACCTTGATTCAAGACTCTACCAGGAAGAATATAACTACCTTGATTAATCACATTGGTCTTCCACCTGGATGTATATCCAACAGTACAAATATTTAATTGTGCATTACCTTTTATGAAAAAAATACATTTATTGCGACACACATCAATTGTATCATATGTAAAACCAAGATCATCGGTCAACTTGCAATCTTGGTAGAATGACTCCAGAATCTTTTCTCCAGCAGGGAGTACCTTCTTCAACAATACCAAAAACATGTCGAATGAGGTGTCTACCACTGGTTCAAGGCCTTTAGGTGTAACAATTCAATGATGAATGATAGTTTACTAAATTTAGTTCATCCATGATATAATTCAGTATGTGCATCGTCAATAATTTCAAATAATTTCAATGCTTCTCCATCTGCATAAGAACGAGGACTACTCCATCCAACGTCGTCATTCACAACATTACTGTCTTCAGGATGAAACTGATGCATCATATCACTAAGCATTATGTTCATCAAATCAACTGTTCTCGAAACAACATTCATATAAATACTTTTTGAGTGATGACATGAAATATAATCTTATCCATGATGTGTCCATATCATATAGTTTTTTAAAAACCCATTCAAAAAAATTGTTCTCTAACACTATATCATTTTAATAGATATCTATTTGCACATTTTCATCATGGAAAACTAATCATATCGCTTGGAAATATGTTGGTGAAATCCATTAATCGCTTAATCCCCTTATAATATTCAGCTAAAAACCTATCTTTCATATCAATCCAACTCATATCCATATCTGTATTTAATATAAATCAAAATTGAAATATCTTATTTAAATTCTAAAAAAACACATATCATTAAAATTTAAAAACCAAATATGAAGGATAAACAACATTACCTACAGAGGACTCGACCATGGGTAACGGGGTGTGACTCGATTGTGGATCCATCACGGCGCAAGGACTTGATGATAGGGGTTCAATGGCTAGACTCGAAAGGGGCAGAACAATTGGAAGAAGCGTGGGAGGGTTGTACATGGCAGGGCACAATAGACCGGGAGGGTCCAACGGAGGGAGGAGGACTTTTCGGAGGGATGTAGTGGGGCTGGGTGGGGATGACGGCTGCGGGACTATCTTAAGGTTCAATGTGGAGGCAGGGGTGGGGGTTGCTGGGTCGCGGGGGTGTCGGGGGTGTCGGGGTCACGAGGGGCGCAATGCGGAGGCAATGCCATGGGGGTCGCTGGGGTTGTGGGTGGCGCAGCCCGGAGGCAAGGGGGTGGGGGTCGCCAGGGGTGGGGTCACCAGGGGTCGGGGTCACCTAGGGTTTCTGGGGTCGCTGGGAATCTCCTGGGGTCGGTGTTCGCTGGGGGTCAGGGTTGCTGGAGGTTGGGGGTTCCGGTCGCTGGGGGTCGGGTCGGGGTCGCTGGGGGTTGGGGTCACTAGGGGTCAAGGTAACCGGGTCGTGGGGTCGGGGTCACTAGAGGTCGGGGTCACAGGGTCATGGAGGGGTGGGTCGCATGGTCAGGGAGGGGGAAATGGGGTCATGGGGTTGGGAAGGGGAAAATTAGGTTTTTTATGTATTAAAATGTAGCGGTCGCCATTTTGTGGCCTCTATTGATAATATTAGCTGCTGCCAAATTGTGGCCGCTATAAGTCCCCCGCCTAGAAAGATAAAAATTCGAGTAGTGACCCTCTGGATTTTTTTATTTTGTTCCTTTTTTTATGAATGTTATGATTAGATCAAGACTCACATCTATCACCTAACCACATACGATCATAAGACCATCAGTCTAGAAAATGAATATTTTTTGTTCTCCCAAATCAAAACCCATTTTTCTATTTTTTGGATCTTTTTTTCGTTTTGTCATTTTTTTAATTCAAGAGGGGAAAACAATATAGTATAATGAATGATTCCACAACCTTCTATAATAACCACAATAAAACCCCCACACTTCTTCCTTACAATATGTATCATCTGGTCCACCGTGATTCCCTTTAGCCCCACACTTCAACTTTAAAATATCATGCAAATACCAAGAGTAGGGTAGGAATGGATAAAAATGGCTTGAAACATGGATCACCCCTATAAAGTTCATTCATGGTTTCTATGGGATAAAATAAAGATTGATGTGAAGGTGGTCTTTTAAGGAAAGGTAACATTTCCAACGATGCCTCATTCATTTTAAATGTGTTTTTTCACAGTCATAGCTTGGACATGTTCAAATGAAAGTTCTGGTCGGTGACATGTCCCAAGATCACTCAAGAAATCTGCTCAAGAATTAATAGAATTTACATGGTCTAGAAATCCTCTCAGGAATGATACATATGATATTGGACAATCATTCAAGGCATGATCATTAATAACAAATTCATTCACATGAATTTTAAAAATTCAATGTATGAAAAATGGTAGAGAAATTTCATTTACATAAATCAACCAATTCCATTAAATTATGAGTCACCATTTCAATATCCATGCTTCACTTTAAACATTAAATTTTCCATTTTACTCATTAAATCTCATTAACTTTTAAATCGGAAACATAGCATCACTGGATTCCTAAGAAACTCATGTCTCCTAAATAAATTAGGTAAATCATTAATTCGAGTGTGGGTATGCAATTCTTATCTTTAAAGATCAAATCAGGTTTTGGACCAAAAAAATTAAGGAGTTAAAAAGTTTAAATAATAAAAATGAACTCCCTTTTGAAATAAATCATTGTTCCTCTTCCACTAATGTTTGGGTATTCCTTCTGCCATCATGATCCTACAATATATTATTACTCAATTAAGAACAAGGATCCTATAATTAAATCTCGAAAATATTGGAGGGAGGGCGACGCATGCTGGAATAATTCATAATACTAAATTTGAAATCTATATTAATAATATTGAAAATTATATTACTATAAAGAAAGTAAATGATAAATCTTGTTATGATATCCCAAGTGGGCCCTATAATCTTTTACTGCCTCCAGAGTGCAGTACCAGCTCTTATCCAAAATCTGTCGGTGGATGAAGCTTCTTTGATTAGAACCAACACATGAGGCTCTTCCGAGATTGCAGTTCTTTGTTCATATTGAGGATGACTCTGTAGATATATTACACAAAATCCACCCCCTTCTCAATGTGGTACAGCTTGTATGGAGGGGTTAGGATGAAGTACATAGCCTCCTCCTCATTTTTTTCTACTTGTGCAACATTCTATTTCCCTTCTTGTGCTTCCCCTAGTAAATATTCAATGTGTTTATGGAGGTCTAAATTTTCCTCAACAGGTGAAACTTATTTTCCCTCATCATCCTCTAAGTCATAATATGGGATAGCCGAATTTGAAAATTCAAAACTATTAGGGGAGATAGCAAAATTATTTTCAATAAAATTAAAAGAGTTTGAGTTTAAGATTGTATCATCTCCCTGAGTTGGTTCAACTTTAATTTCATCTTTAATTAAATGTGCCTCTGGGAGTTGATATTTGCTGGATGGAGGTAGGTATTTGGGATCCTCCACTTCATGTTTGTATTTGACTTCATGGATGTCTTTAGTAAAATCCGGAAAGACTAGTGGCATTTCCTTCTTGGCCTTGAATCTTTTTAAGTCAACTTGGAGTTCATCGACCATGGCCGTAAAATCTTCCAGTGAGATCCATGTTGTTATTCCTCTTTTCACCTTCTTGACCGTTATCATTTGGGAATTAGATTTTTTTTGAAGGGCCTCCTCAGTATAGTATGTTTTTTCCTCCTGCACTTGTGAGTAATTGTTCCATGCAGAATAATTGGAATTTGAATTCATCATGGAAAAAGTTTTTTTTTGAAGATTTTTTTCTAAAAAATGGAAACAATATAAAATTTGAAAATAGAAAAAGTAATGTAAAAGACTGATTATCTCCCCATAAACGATGCTAGTTTTTACCCATGCATGTCGTAGGGTGTGGAAAATGAGTATTTTTATGTTTTCCTATTGCAGCATAGAGGCTGACCAGGGTCGTCTCAGTTTAGAAGCTTTCTCTGTTCGTTCACCTACCTAATCTAATTCATATAAATTACTTCTTTTTATTGTTTTATATTTTTTGAAGAAAATTTAATTTAATAAAATAAATGAAATTCCTAAATCTGAAGTAACTAAAATTTAATTCTTAATTAGAATGCAATTCTAAACATAATGTAATTAGAGATGAAAGGATGTTCTCCAGAAAGATCTTTCAGGGAGCACCTTCACTGGCCAGCTTCAAATATTCTTAGTGTACACACTCCATCATATGTGTGCACACCATATTTTACCCTGGTTATGAGTGAAAAGTCTACTTAGTGATTGCCAAACACACCCTCCATCCACCTCCATAATGTAGGGAGAATGGTTGCAGATTAAGAAGTTAATCTTTAGACAACCACAATGGGGATTACACCCACTATAAATTATCCTAAGAATTAACTCAAAGAATATTAAAAACATCGGCATGAGTTCAAGAACCTAATTACTCCCACGGGATATTCCTCTTATTAATTACTCATGATCATGAGGATTATTTTTCATGATGGTAAGATGAGAGGAAGAAAAGAGGGTGGATGGATGGACACAATAGTAAAAACAATGCCTGAATTTATTTGAAATATAAATTACAATTGAAAA
This sequence comes from Viscum album, assembly GCA_963277665.1. Lineage (NCBI taxonomy): Eukaryota > Viridiplantae > Streptophyta > Magnoliopsida > Santalales > Viscaceae > Viscum > Viscum album. The sequence continues at coordinate 1,421,689,769 of OY728140.1, read as the reverse complement.
CTAAAACTAAAATAAAGAAAAAAATAAATTAAAAATAAATATGGAAGAGTTGCGGCCGGCCTCCCTCATCCGAGATCTCCTCCTTGGTTCCTTGAAATAATGGATGGAGAATGGGATGATTTGGGTAGGAGGAGAGGGCCTCCTTTTATAGGCAGAAATCTGTACTCTAAAAGTTTGTGCGTTTGTAACATATTAAATGGAAGTTTCATGCTTGGACCCCTTCTTCACTGTTGTTTATAAATATTTTTTCCATTCACCCTCCAAATTTCTACTCTTTGGGACACCGAATGAAGGAGTTATGAATTTTTAATTGGCAGTTTCTAATTCTGGACGAATGTTCCATGAAGGTTCCTCCACAATAATGTAGTTCAATGCCTGCCTTAATGACTTCAAAACTCCCACAATTTTATTTTAGGGCCAGAAATATCTTTCATTGTTCTATTCTAGGTGGAAACACCTCATTTTGATATGTGTAGGTCATGATTGGGTTCTATTACAGTGGCGGGGTCCACGCTGTCTGCCTGAAAAAATATCAAACTTCAATAAATATTTAGGCACTATAGATGGCCGAATAATCTCCTTGTCCAGAAGAAAAAGTTGAAGGAAATAAAATCCAGATTCTAAAAAAAATTAATCACAAAATTTGGATTTATATTTTTCATGAAATGACTAAAATACCCTTGATGTAAAAATCAGTCTAAAATCCAGAATTATGCGTTTTTCCCCATTTTGCTCAAAACACATCATAAATCTAAAATTGATTCATATAATCTCAAATTGATTATTTGGGATGATTAAAACAATTTAAATTCATACAAAAATGTGTTAAATATTAGCTCTATCAGTATCCCTTAAACTAGGGTTTGAAAAATAGAATTTCGTCAATGTATATATAGAATTTTTCTTTGCAAGAATGATTTTTCCAATATGTACAGATAAATTTATAAACCTTATGTATTATATTTTCTTCATAAACATCAACACCTAATGACATTTTGCACTTCCATATACCAAAACATGAATTTTCCATATTTAAGAATCTTAAGAACAAATCTGTTTTAATGATTCTAGTGTTGTTCATAATTATTATAAAACATAATAAAAATTTCAATGGTTTTGTGATCCAAGAAAGGAATCAAAGAGGGCTTAATCTTCAAGCCATATAAAAGAAGATAAAATGATAATTTGAGATACTTCTAATGTCTGGAATTGAGTTTTTAAAATTTATAATTCTAAAGAAAACTGAATTTCAAATTAATAAATTAGTGATTAATGTTATAATAGTCATGATGATTGGTTATCCATGATTTAATACTATTCTATGTAGAAAATGTCTATGACCAGATCAAGTGGATGTATAACTCGATAAAGAATACAAAAAATCATGTGTTTTAAAGAATAATGTATATAAAGGTACATTAAATCTTGGGATGTTCCTTAAATCCTATACCATTGTGTTTCGTGTTATTTCAGTAACGAAGAAAGGTGAGATTAAATAGAAGTATAGTAATTTTCCGAAACCTAAAATGAGAGGTCTTCAAGATTTAGTGAAATCTCAAAATCAACATACAAAAAAAATAAGTGGTTTTTTTAAGAGACCCATTAGTTTGAAAAGGTCATGAAATATCATGGGGAACTAGATGTGGATATTTTATAATACTACTATTTAAATAGAAGGGAGAAAGTCTTTTGGTATTCTATATATGAATATTAGAAATGAGATGAGAAATCTAATATAGTCATATATGAATTTGGGTAAATTGAGAAACAATGAATTGTGAGTAGAAGAAATGATTCATCACTACAACTTCTATTGTGAAATTATGGGTTATCCAAGAGATTACCATAGTGTATTAAAGAATAAAGAAGAATTATTATTATTTTATTCTTTCCATAACATAGAAATGATGTGAATCTATACTTTTTAGGAAAAAGAAACATCATCTAAATTTTTATGAATGATTAGAAGAATAATAGAAGTTTTGTCGGGTGATATGTACTTATAAAATTATATAGTTGAGGAAAAGGAATAAAAAATAACAGAATATTTAGAAATTTTAACTAGTATGATGATATTTTGAATATTTAGTGGTGGTAGAGCTCCTGGAATATTGAGTAGATATTTTTCAGTTAAAAATATTCTAAAAATATCTGAGAAACTAAGGATAGAGAACATTGTTCATGTTTCATAAGTTGTTCTTGAAAACATTAATATTGTCAAAGTCACATTGGTTGAAAAAATAGATTATATTTTGTGGGTTTAAATATATCACTAAATAGGTTTCTGATCTACTTCGAAAGGGTAGAGGATACTGAGATATCAAATTAGTGTGATGTCAAATTAAAGATATAGGATTCTGTATAAAAATATATCCACTTGTATAATATCGTGTAGTCAAAGAACCTATGAAATATGGTTACCTAACCTATGTAGTATAGTGAACCCAATTAAAATATAATCTTTAGCCAACACAGTGTAATTTATAACAAGATTATTAGTATAGAATTCATATCTCAACATGAGTTGAACATGGAGAGGTGTTAGTTTCCTACATTGGGATTGAACCACATAAAAACATATTTGTTTTCTTTAAATTCAATATATATTTCATATAGGTGATTTCTAGGATAAAATAAAAGATATCCATTTATATCCTAATATGTGAGAGGTTTATAAAACAAAAGTGGTTGAATTATTTTAAAATTAGTAATTTTTTTTGGTAAAATTTGGTCACACTAGATTTGCCACCCCTAGGTGTATCTGCACAATATCGCTATCAATTACAAGCCATATCAGCGAAATGGTTCCATATGTTTTGAGAGTGGGTAAACATAGAACATCCCAACAATCTAAGAAAATTAATGTTTCCACACAAACTTTATGATTTAGTGTTTCATAAACTAAGACTCAAAATAGTTTCTCAAACTGATTGATATTATCTGGAGAGACCTCCATCTCATGATCATGGAGAAAGGTGTTACACCATCTTGAAAGACCACTTTATACAAATATTGCTATTTTATAAAAATTAAATAAAAGGATTACATTATATGGAAAAGTGGAATAGAAAAAATAATTTAAAACCCACCAATATTTCAATGGTATAGAAGATCATACACAAGATTATATTCCCATAAACTAACCCCCAAAATATAATTTATGAGCATAAATTCGATATGGTGTTCAATTGGGATAGATTGCACCTATGTGAGAGGAAACATATTAATTGGATGATGATGGTTTTGTTAAATATTCAAGCATAACGCCAAGGATATTTAGCACAAAGTTTTAGTTTTTAAAAGTATTATACATCCTAAAGATAAGGGAAAAGGTAGAAACAAGTAATAAACTGAGTGAACTAAATTATTTTTCATGGATATGGGAGAATATATATTTGGGAAGAAATTTGAAATATTGGAATGGTTATTTTACTTTTGAAAAATATATGGCCACTTTTATTGGAAAAATTAGTAGTTTTATACCCACACAACCCTCATTTGGATGAGAATAAAATGAAATAGCAGTTGAATAAAATTTAAATAAAGTATATATATCTACCTTGGGAGATTAATTAAGGAAGAGGGTTATTGAATTAATGCCTATGAAGATGTCAATAAAGGGAGAAAATAATGATTTTAAACCTAGAGAAAATAATTATATATATTAGAAAAGGAAAGGACACAACATGTAATATTTTACAAAGGACATGAAATTCATGGTATATGGGATCAATATGAAAATAAAAATGGAATGAATTTCTGAAACAGATTGACATATTGGTATGGTTTTTGACACTCATGATAAATATATTGATAGTTTATCCAGTAATGGTAGCTCAAAGGTTATTTCAAGTGTATAAGGATGTTTTAATAAGGAATTTAACATTACTAATAAATTTATTACATGGATTCCTAAATTAGAAGAAAGGATGAAGAAAATTTTTTAATCAACCAATAACATAAAATTCCATGAAAGATAATATGAAAAGGGAGTCAGCACACACAAAAAAATTCTGACATGACTTTAGTTCATAGTATTTTTGAAGGTCCAAACTGATATTAGTATATGGTCTGAGTAAATCCGTTTCAAAACTGGAGTGGTGGGACTGAGGTTTTTTTTAAAACCCATTAAAATATGTCCAATCTACTTTAAATTAATTATGTCATGTGAATTTGGAATTCTAGACTGATTTGATGAAATTGAAGTATCATGTATGATTTTTATTCTCCCATAATATCCTTTTACTCATATACAATATTTTTATCAAGGGGTGATTATATTATTAAATTAGGAATAAAACCTTGCACTTGAAATTGGTTCATGTGTATGTTCAAGTTAGGTATATGTATTTGAAAATATCTTGAAATATAATCTATTAAACATATCTATGAATTTTTCTTCAAAATTGTAATCACAGTAATGTAAAATTATAGACATACTTATTTTAAGAATTAACCACCCTTGTTTTATACATCATGTTATCCCATGTAGGATTATAGTTGGTTTGTTGGTGGTATATAACAAATAATAATTTGGTACCTTCCTTATCTCATGGAATTGATAAATAATTTAGAAGGTGGATGAATAAATGGATAACAAAGGAGTTTCTTAAAACTAGAAGAGTTGATTTGAGAAAAGTATACTCTTTCTAATCATGTATTTAAAGGGAAGATATTTTTACCTCCGTTGAATTTATTTTCAATTAGTGGGAGAATTATTACTTTAACTGGTTAAGAATTTTTGAATTGAAAACGAATGAAACTGGTGATATTAAAGTTCCCTTGGATTTGAAAAGGCTCAAGTTTTATTTATTATCAATATAATTAATTCTATGTGAGATAGAGAAAATTAAATTGATACCATATAACATGAAAAATATATCTATCTCATGTTGGGAATTTAAATGATAAGGAAACTTATTCAAACATGGTTGATGGAGAATGATGAAAGTTTTGTATCTCTTTAATAAATTATTTGGATAGATTCAAAATGTAACCCATAAATTTGATTATTAGAGAGATGGTATTTAATTCATGAAAAGTAATAAGGTTTTAGAGTATTTAATACAATATTTTTGGGAATTTTGAGAGTGAACACAACTATTAGGGAGATCCTATGCTATATGAAATTTTGTAGACACCATCCAAGGTGTTCTATATATAAAGGATATTTTAGTTAGTATTTATACAATCTTGGATTAAGGATGGAGAATCCTAGTGATGATTTCAAGAGGCCCTAAACCTCTTTTTCTAAGTTTGTAACTGTGTGTATGCGCCATCTATTACTCATGTACACATTAATATTTCTCATGTAAAAAATATCCCCTATCTATATAAACATCAATCTGGTATATATGAGCATAAAAATTGTATCTTAGTGAAAATATTTCAAATTCATATATGTTTAAACATTGTCTTGATGTGGTGTAGTAAACATATTTGATTAGAATATACATCATTGAGTATTGGTAACCATGAAATCAGAGCTACCTAAACATCATTTTCTATGTGTATGAATGGAGTCTTTCTATGTGATCATGAGTCTGACTCTGTATAGGGATGATTCTGTTGACTGTAATCATCATCTGGTCTTCATAAACATCAAAAAAATTTTAAATTTGGGACATTATCTGACCAAAACATAATGTTTCTAGATTTAAGAATCAGAAGAGTAAATCAATTGTGATGATTCTAAACCAAGTCAAAGGTGTTCGAAAACATAATCAGCACCTCAAAGGGTTTCTAATATAATAATTGGATAAAATAAAAGATAATCCTCTATCCATGGAGAATAATATAAAAGGAAGGATAATTTGAGATACTTTCTAAAGTCTAAAAATGAGTATCAAGATTTGTTAATTCTAAAGAAAAATGGATCTGAAGATTCAATAGTTATGATTTGAGTTTAAATAATTGTGGATAATCGTAATCCATGATTCAATAATATTATAAGTAAGACCAAGTAAATTATAATAACAATTAGATGATTAACCTGATAAAGAAGTTAAAACTTCATGGGATGTCATGAATAATTAATAGAAAGCTACATTGAATTTAGGGTTATTCATTAAATCCTATAACATTTTTATCTGATATGTTTGAGGAATGAAGAATGAGGTGCTAAGATGCATGATTGGAAATTTTCCCAAGACTAAAATGAGAGGTCCTCCTGATTTGGATAAATATATATATGAAAATAAAAAAGGGGTATTTTTTAATACATCCTTTAGTTAAACAATAACATGAAATACCATTGAGAACATTATGTGGGTATTTTATAATACATTTTTCACATTTTATAAAGCAAGTGTTCAAATTATTCTATTTATGGGTACTGTAAATGAGAGGTAAATTTCAATAAATTCACTCACATATGTAAGATAGAGTAAATTGAGAAAGAGATAAAAGTGAGATAAGTAACAATCCATTTCTATTGTTGTTAGTGTAAAACTATAAGTCTGTTGATAGATTAATGGATACTCTAAAAGAAGTAAGAAAAAGAATAATTATTTGTTTCATGTTGTATCGAGGAATATCTAAGAATCTAAACATGTGTTGATGGAGACATATTGTCTCAGTTTTTGAAAAAAAAAGAGAAGAAAAAGAAGAGAAACTCAGTAGACCGACCTATACTACTGAATACATAGAGTTAAGGAAGAATAAGAAGAAAATGGGAGAATTTTGGGAAAGCAATATTAGTATTAGGATATTATGAATATTTTGTGTTATTCAAGTTCATGGAGTACTGAGTTGAGAGTGTCTGGGAAAACATATTCTGTGAATATTTGAGAAGATGAGGATAATGAATAAGGGTGTAGATTCATGGGTTTTTCTTAATACATAAAGGTAGTCAAAGGTATTCTGGTTGAGGAAGAAGTTCATGTTTTTTGGGTGAAAATTCATCCTTGAATAATTTATTAATCTACTTATAGAGGTGTAATGAAGCCGAGATATCAATTTTTAGTGATTCTAGTTTCAAGATTGTAGGACATAGTATAAATATCCCATTACGTGGGTAATATAGTTGAGGAATGTCACCTATATAATATGGTAACCTCACCTATGTAATACAGAGAACCCAGTTTCAAGATAATCCTATACCAACCTGCTGCCATTTTTAAAAAGATTATTATTGGAGAATTCATGTATTGATAGGAGTTAAATTTGACAAGGTGTAGGTTTACCATATAAGGTTTGAAACCTTATATACCCACATGTGACATATTTAATTTCACCATATTCAATACACACTGGTGGATTGTAGTGTAAAACATAAGAGATTTATTGATATTATAATGGATGAAAGTGGTTTATAAAACCAAAGGTGTGGAAGGAACAAAAATGTGATATTTTTTTATCAATTTTGGATACACATGATCCCCCCCAATTTTTATTTGTTCGATCCAACTAAGAATTAAACTATATATCATCCACTTTTGCTACTATTTTCATCCTATAAATAATTTTGAGATCATTCCATATCTCAAATTTGGTAGCATAATGATTAGTGTTCTTGTAAACTTCCTTGGATAGTGATCTAATAAAAATATATTATTTCATTTCATCACTAATTATTTTATTATGCTTCATTAAATTAGTATCTTGAAGTATATACTCCATGACCACAATCCCAAATCTTGTATGAACATAGGAATTTATTTTTTCCACCCATAAAAGTGAATTATTCCAAAAAATGGAAGCTTCATGATAGAATCCATGTGTTCAATAAACCTAAATAGTTGTTGATATTTAACATTAAGTCTGAACCTTTTCACCATGATACCATTTTTTGGGACAAGTATAACCTAAAGCACACTATTAGGGGATTGAATCATGGTGTGAAATGATTAAAACTTCTTCCCTTTATTTATTCCACTTATTAGTATACATCTTTCTCAAATGTTAGTAGGAACACATTCAATCTCTCATTCTTACTATCACTGATCACATCAGACGATAAATAAACATGTCGAATGTAATTCACATAGAATATAAGGATTTTTCATGGTTCACTATTGAGGTCTAATCCAAATAGCATACATCGATGGTGTATCAATGTACTAGAATATAACACTATGAACTATATGTGTTATAATGATTATAAAATATATATTTTGGATCCTAGGGGAACTCCCTCTTATTATTTTTTTATAACCTACTCGAAGATAAGGGTTAGATAGTTTATATAATTTCAAGTTGTACTTAATTTGTTATAAACATGGGGATATATCTATATTTATAATGATACATCACAAACATCATAACTACCAATATTATGCTCCTTTGAACTCCTATTTATTGTTCTTTCCTTCATCAACTAATGATGAGATCAACTTCTTGACATGAGGGTTAAATATATATTTTTTAAAAAATAAATCAAAAGAAACTCCTTCCTCTAGATAAAGATAATTACTATATGGAAGTATCTTAATGCATTCCTTTTTTTATTAATCGGTTATAGAAATGTTATCCTTTTCATTATCTCAAGACTCCTCTTCTTTAATTGAACTAAATATCATAGTGGTATTCTCCAATGAATCTCTTTTATTTTCCACTAAATGGTATTTTCCATTAATTTTCAACCTCTTCTTTCTTCCCTCACTAATTTAGATACACAATTTTGTTTCTATTATATTTTTGAAACTTCTATAAGTAGTTTTACAAGATTTCTGAAAATAACCCATTTAAATTGATTGTTGGGATCAGTCCACCTTTCTAAACTCAATATAGATCATTATAGGTATACCACGTGACGTAATCAAGTCATAAACATGCATTGAAATTATTATTCAACCCTTAAATACTCAATACAGATATACACATTTAAATTTCAGTAAAATACATCAAATGTTCTAAAAAAACATTATCATGACATGACTTATTCCTTCACTACATGGTCTTATTGAATTCATCCATTTCATGGTGTGGTTTTCTTCATTGTAACATGATGTATGACCAAAAAATATATCCATTAAATTTGTTCAATTAACTTCCTTTTAAATTCATTAAATATCACTATGTGACTATTTAATTATTGTCAACCTTTAAAACATTAATATAATGATATATTTTTCCATGTCATGAAACAATGATTCATATAAAAATATCCTAGTAACTAATATTCACAGATCATTATTCTATTACATGATAAATTCTTGTGATTTTTACCCCATTAATTTTAGTTTCTGATATATTGTAGCCATGTATTCTAAGGTGTTACCCTTAAAGCATAGTGAAGTCATATCCAACTGCAAACCCATTATGGCATGGCACTTCTTCCATAGTGAGGGTTCCTCTAAATCTCCAGAACCATTTAATTATAACAAACATCCCTTGTATTTAATCCATTCATTACATGACATTACAAATTAAAATAAACCTCAAAATGATAAAGGATTTAACCTTACACATGGAAATAAAAATGTTACACACTCTTTTAATTTCTCTTTTTTAATGTAACTTTATTTGTGGACTTGAATATTTTCTGATGATATAAATGAGTCCTTTTTTCTCTTCACTTCTATTAAACTCTTGAAAATCATCATTACTATGTGGTCATTCATTTAACAGCATGACACACTCTTTACCATGAATCAGTAAAGGAAAAAAACCAAATAATACTGAATAAAAACATATAATACTCCCAAAAGTGTTATGTATATAGGTAATTATCATTCATTTTTTACATTTGATGCCAACCCAAATTATTATTCATGCAAGATCTTCAAATCTTAAATGCATTATACTAAACTCTAATCAAAATTTTCTTCTTGTACTCATGGCACGATTTCTATATGTAATATTAAAACTATAACACATCATTTAAATTTCAACCTTAACATTTTTCAAACCAATTAATATAACTTATAAATCCATAAAATTTATATATAGATATATTAAGGAGTTTATTTTCATTTCTCTACTTGTTCTTTAATTTCACCACTTCTATAGAAATTTCAGAAACATCCTAACATCATCATGTCATAAATTCCTACCCATGATCTATCCATACATCAAAATTATAGTAATTGATAAAAAATCCAACATTAAACTTTTCTTAATTTCTAAATATCATTACATGTCTAGAGATCAATTGAAAAAGTCAATAAGTAGTTTCATTAAAAAGTAATTTATGGAATGGTATAATATCTTTCATGGTTTACTTGTTTGATATAATATTTATTATTTATAACATTCAATGAATTTATATTTAGGTTCAATGAAAATTGGGGTGATTTATACGGAAAACAATTAATGTAGGGGGGTATATTTTATTTCCATTTTTTGGAGATATTTTGAAGGAGTGGAAAGCTCAAAATATGGATTATGAATTGTATATCTTGTTCAAAATGTGTATAATTTCATTGAGAAGTGTTATAGGATAGTATGATAATGACAATTTTTTTTGGATTTATCAATATTTATTGAGGATAAAAATGTTATATAGATTCCAAGGTTTTCTGTTGAAGTATTGAAAACAAGTGGTGTCTATAGAAATAATGGTTTCATTTTTAGGAATTATCAAAATCAAAGAATAAAGAATAATGGAGTTATTAATTGAGTATGATTTAAATTAAATCTATTTTATAATGGTAATAATTAATCATTTAAGCTTATAGTGAATGTTGAAGGATTCATTGATGACACTATCTGAAGTATAATGAATATAGATGATGTATGGTGTTTAATGAAAATGATCTTAGTTGGAGTGAGTTTTCAAATTGATCAAAAGAGTTTATTATAATAAAAAATACTCTCATGAATTTTTTAGTTTTGTTTGAAAATAAATTAAATTAAATATCTTCTAAAAGACACATGGAATCATCAGGTATTGATGTTATGGAGTCTAGAGAAGTTTGGAGATATATATACAAGTTATTTCTGGGAGGATATAGATCACACCAAAATGTTTAGGAGATCTTTCATGGTTATTTAACATTATTCTATTTGATTATAGTTGTTTTAATGCACCACTATATATATTGTGCACTTATTCCTATTCATTTCTAGCTACTATGAACCTACTTTCCTAAGGTAGGAATGCACCGGGTAATATCAGCGATGCTTTATGTTTCACCTTGGTCAAGATGATGGAAGGTTAGATTATCCTCTAAATTTTTTTAATTTCTAATCTTATACACTCTTATAGATCAATGAAAACATTTTTAATATTTTCTAGTTATAATATTGGTTTCCCTTATCAAATTCTCACTGGAAATATGAATTTAAAAGGATACTACACATTGTGATAATATTGTCTCTCATTTTATCCAAGTATCTGGTCACACTATATCTTAAATCTATATAGGTAGGTACTCTCTAATTAATTTCCCTATTGGGAGTTTTTATGATCTTGTGTAAGAAGGAATCAGTATTGTAAAGTTATGATTATGGTCATAATAGGGGATTCCTATGAATGGAATTATAATCCACAAAGTTTGTTTCCATTTAATGAGATATTTCATTCCATTTATGATCATGTGACATGGACCAATGTGGTGAAATTTAGTTTCATGAATCCATTAACAAATAATGTGCCTTTCAGTTCATGTTTCTAGAACCTATGGGATGTTAGGATTGATCCTCGGATAGGAATCATAGATACCATGTTTAAAATGAATCAAATACTGTGATTTTTGAGTTGCACAATCTAAGTTCATATTTTTATACTAGTTACTATATTTTAACACCCTATGTTAAGGATTTATGGGTCATTAAGTTGGTGAAGACAATAGATATGATGGGGAACAAGCATAGGAATCCTTTTTTGGGTGATCATATTTATTGGAAACTAGATAGTATATGGTATAATATTGTTTTTAATCTAGTAAGAGGACCTTATATTCTCATCCACCTTCTATAAATTATTAACTAGATGAGGATGGAATAATAGACTCGTAGGGGATACAAACTACTAATGAAGAGTTGGGGCTTACAAAAAAATTATAGACCATGGTCCGTCTAGTTTAACATCATCTAATAATGATTCTTGTGACATGAAAAGGGTAAAAATAAGACTATGTGTTGGGAATATGAATGAGTGGACCATACTAGTTCATAATGTATGCTGGTAAAACAATCAGGGAAGATATGGTTGGGGATTATACAAAGTAGGATGCATATATATGGACTTACAATGCCTGTCAGTTGCTAACTAGAAATGGGAGGAGTACCAGACTCATAGAGTATTTGACCCAATGAGGATGAGTTAGGGATTACACTAAATTATAAGACTAAGCCTATGTAGTTTAAAATCATTTGGTAAGATTTCTTATGTCATAAAATAGAAAACTTTATGTGAATGAGTAGGGATTATGCATGGGTGGACCTTACTGGTTCATCCTATCTTTTGGTAACAAAAAACGAGAATATATTGTTCAGGATAAAACCCGGTAGGAGTCCCATACAGGTATCTCTATCTCCTTAATGATTCATATGGATGAGATCATTAATGGGTAAATTTTTTGGGATTACACCTAGTAGGAGGGCTTTATGTATCCATGGATCGTTAGTTATGACAAAAAAGAAAATTAAATACCCAAGGTATGATATGAGACTTTATAAGGGACATCCAAGATGAGAATCGTAGATAGGGTTGGTTCCATCAACCACCTAATGATAGGGACCCTCTTTATCAAGGTGATATAAGATCTAATGGGAAAACTATGGAATGCATAACCCAATCATTTATTTAAAGAGTATGTGGAGGAGGACTACATGAGAAGCCTCCCAAGTGGATGACCAAGGTTCATGGGGAAACCACATAGGTGACCTAGGAAAATTTGGTTCCCATGTAGGGGTTTTGGCTGAAGTGTCATCTTTTAATTGGAGACTTAGGTGAATTGGTGCTAGATATGAGACCAGGGAGAAATGAAATCTAGGTATGAGACCTTAGTGAATTGGCCTCTAGGTATGAACCTAGGGAAAAGTGGTGACTATGTATTGTACATTGGGTAATAGTGATATGGTATTAGGATTATGTGTTGTGGCTCCAAATTATGTAGTATTGGAGAAATGGTGACCTAGTATAGATTCCTGGTTAAGTAGTGCCCTAGTAAGAGGCCTGGGTGAAGTGGAACTGAGGTAAGTGCCCTAGGAGAATAGTAAATCCATGTAAAAGACTTGGGAGAGGGAGAACTCATCCATGGGACATTATTAAAGTGGTTCCCACATAAGGAGGATTGGTAAAAGTGCCATATATAATAGTTTATAATATTCCCATGCTTTTCATTGTCGTTTTAGGGTGTTCGGTGGTTCGGGAGAGGGTTAATAAAATTTATATATTTTTTTAAATTTATTTTATTGTTTATAAAGTGGTTTTACAATTATTGAAGTGATTTCAAAGTTTAAAGATAGTTTAGAAATTATTTCTAATGTTTTGATGGGTTTTTTATAAATTTTTAAATGATAATAAATACTTTGTAAATTATTTATATTTTTGTTAAGTGAAAATTAATTATTTTAAGATTTACTTCTACCCTTAAATAAGACTTTACTTATGAATAATAAAAATTCATGTCATTATTGTGTTGCTTAAGGTTAAGAGTGAGTTTATAATGATTTCATAAGGATAGTTCACCATTGTGTAAGGTTAATGTAGAGTTTAAAAAGTTCATGTAATGGTAAATCATTTAGGTTGTCTCTCTTAAGGGTATTTCCCTATTGTGTAATGGTATGTTTTGGTTTTCTTCAGTAATATAAGGGTAATATTAAGTTTCATAATGGAAACCATATATTTATAATGTTTGTGTAAAGGTAATACATTAATTATACATGTTATGTAAAGGTATATCCATGTTTATTATACACACATAATTTTCCCCTAGCTCTGTAGTAATGTTATCATTGAAATCCTTAAGGTTGAGTATAGATAATTTGTATATCTCATAACCATGTTGACTTGCATAAGTTTCATCTCAAGACCTTTGTAATGGTAAGACGGTGTTGTATCTTGTTTTATAAGGCTATAAATATGAGTAAGAAATAATCCATGTTACCCTAATGCGGCATAAATGACTTGTGTATGGGTCGTGTAAAATTCCTAAAATTATATTTTTCCTTCCAAGAACCTTCTATAATGTAATTTCTACATAAATATAGGAATTTAAATATATAAATAGGTGGTTTTGAATCTATTAATGGTTTTAGATAATGTATTTTACTGACCTTAATATTAATATATCTTAAATTATGGTATGATGAAAATTAAATGGAACCCAATTTAATATTAATTGATGAGAAATAAAATATGGAAATTTTGATAGAGCTTATGAAGTATCCATTGAGGGATATTTGTAAATATCAAAAACAATATTCCCCTAATATGAGTATTTCATTATTACTCTCATGTTTGGGTGGTATAAACCTCATCATCTGAGATTTTTACTCCAAATTCAAACTCGAATAAGGTTTCTCCTATATTTTCTTGGCTGATCTCATCTTCATCTCTCCTCTATTTTGTACAGTGTTGAAACTCCATTATATTATGTAGTAGATATGTGTTATCTTTTTATTTTTTATGCATGTTTGATATTAGAATGATCATTATTCCTTTTAGGTGGTTGTTAATAGTTTTTTAATTGATATAATTAACTGGACATAAATAAATTAATGGGGAAGGGGAGATATCCTATGTTATTTACTTGTATCATGATTTTACTTCTCCTATATTATTTTTTAGATTTTGTTGATTAGGAATTATGCTTCCGGTTGTGAATATAATTTTTTTTATGATATATAAAAGTGAAAATCACCTCATAATAAAATAATTAAAACCCTTAAAAAGTTAATTTAATTTGTTGTCTATAAATAAGGAATTGTTGTGATGCCCCTTGCATGTGGAATTTCTTGATGTGATATTATGTGTAAATAAGTAGTTATATATTGTGTTTGATGTAATGGTTATTAATTTGTGGTTGAAATTAATGATTTACGGTCAGAAATATGATATCGAAATGGTTGTGGGTTCAAAATAATGAATGGTAAATGGGATGTTGATGTGTAATTTTATTTTGGAAAGGAGATAATGTGTGTCGAAATGGTTAGTAATTGAAATATATAATGACAAAAATGAATCAATGTGTGGTGGATATGATTATTAAGTGGTTATTATGTGAAATGTGGGAAATATGGTTCTTGTTGGAAAAATGAGGATGGGTTGTTTTCTGTTTTTTTTGTCTTGTGCTAGTTTCTTGATAGTAATGGAATAAATGTTAGTAATGAAATAGAAATGGAATGGGTAGGAAAGGATAATGAACTCTTGAAATAAAATGGAAATTGTGGTCAATGTATTTGATTCTTAAAAAAAATTAATTGATTGGATAAATGAAATTGGTTGATAATTGGAAAATATATAATTTGGCTAAACATGATAGGAAAACACCGAATATAGGTTGTGGATTTTTTGTTTTCTCATGTGGAGTTATGTATTTAGTGGTGGTAGTTAAATTGAAGATGGTTTTACATCTTAGTGGTGATGTTGTGAGTTGGGATTGTACTCTTATTATTAAATCATAGGTTGGAATTATGTGTAACTATTATATAATTTATTTTCATTTAGATTTATATACACAACCCACCCATGTCATCTACTTTTTTTCAACACCCAATTTTTTTGGGGTGTTTTTTCGAAAATATAGATGGTGAATAAGGATGGTTGGATACGCCCCCCCCCCCCCCCCCATTCCCCACTCTTTATTCTCGACGAGTTTGATATTCATGGGTTGTGATGGCCAAAACTCAAAAGTGAAATAATGGTGAAATTTGAAGAAATAAGGAGGTAGTTCATTGTGTGGTTCATACATGGTAGGATAATGGAATAAGTTTGATGTCATTGATGTTAATGATATGCTAATATTTAGGTCATGGATGTGGTTATATGTGATGTGATGGCCAAGGTGACATTAGGTGAGATGTGATCTGATGGACCATGTGTTATTGGGAAATATATGATCTGATAGACCAAGTGCCTTTCAATGAGATGTGATGTGATGAACTAAGTGTATTTTAGTGAGATGTGATGTGATGTCTCATGTGTATTTAGTCATGATTACTATACCAAAGAGATGGGAGTTCCAGTGCATACGATGTTGGGTTGTGAGAGAAGAACACCAATGGGAAAGTGTTATACTATACCATTTTATCAATATGTGTCATATTATATTACTATAATTTGATGTGTTATTTGGAAAGAAATCATTTGTGAGGATGGTAACTTTTTGCAAAATAGGCGATTGTTGATTATCCTATTTTTTTATTGGGAATTAGTATTCTCTTAGAACATTTGTATGAGAGTTCTTGGTTATTATCCTAGTGAGTATACATTTTATACTCACCGTACATATATATAAACTATTTTTTAAGATTAATGAATTGATTTGGAGACTAATCTAGATATTAATTGTTTGGGATTTGTATATGTTTTTGGGTTTCTTCTATATGATTTTTCTTGGATACTTTCATTTATATTCTAATGAAATTTCATCCGTTGTGGGATATTGTGGGTATCAAAACCCTTATCTTTATTACAAATTTATTCATGATTTATTACATAATTTGACACATAATACAACTTGGAAGATTGAGAAGTCCAGTGTCTTCACAAATTCAGTACATAGAATAGCATCGTAAAATTCTATGGCTTTTAAAACTAAATGGGATAACCTGAGGACATACCTAAAAAAGGGGTGAGATAATAAGTGAAGTAAGGGAAAAAATATTTCATGAGGTAATAAATCTTATAAAAAGGGAATATCAATGGGGAATAAAAGGAGTGATAATCATAAACATGAAAAATGTGACATGATATGGCATGATAATCATAAAGGAAACATAGGAAATGCAGTAACAACTTAAAACATTGCATCATAAAAGAAATCCAATGCTAAATGGAAAGACATCATGAGGAAAAACATCCCATAAAGGAATCAAGTTCACTCCTTATCCCAAAAAGATGTCTCATGCGACTAAACATTACCCAATTCATTGGATTTCCATATAATTTTAGGCACACCCACCACATTCATTTCATTCTCATGTATATGTATGTCATGTACATTGTAAAAAATGGATTTATTAATCATAATATTTTATTACATGAATAATTAGTGTTTAATAAATACATGTAATTCCAATTTCTAATAGTCATAACTATATAAAGTTGAACTCCCTTGATAAGAAATTGATATGGTATTCACTACACAGTAGTTTTTGAATAAAAAATCGTGGTGAAATTTCGGTAATATAATGGTATCACTTAAAAATTTATAAAATAAGTAAATGAGAGTGGGATGGGTCAATAATAATTTTTACATTAAATTGAAGGTACATGTAAATATATATCCCAACATTAGTAATTGGAATCAGAAGGCATAATATAATAAATAAACATGAATAAAGAAGAGAATGTGAGAATCCCATACATGAGAGTGTGACTCCAATGCCTGGGAGGAAAATCTTGAGAGTTTGGGGAACCTTGGTAGGACTATAGATAGAGGAGTGAAGACTAATTACGTGATCCAAGGTTATTTAGTGAAGGTAAATTTGGACTTGTGTTGGTTTATATAGAAAATGTGTGGGAATTCTTTATTATTTCTCAAACTTATGTTTTGGACTCTATATAACAAAATAACCAAAACTAAAATCCTTATCTTGGATTTTCTCATGGTCTACAAAATCCGATTGATTTTAATTATTTTATAAGGAAAATGTCTAAAATTAATAAAATAATACCCTTTCTTATGTGCAGAAGAGACATATCCTAAAAGAAACGATTTTTAATCCTTAAAATATAGTAATGGTTTTTGAGGATTCACAATAGATTTAAAATTTTAATAAAATAAACATAAAATAAAATTATTTTAGTGGTAAAACATATATTTTATCTTCTATTACTTTTATAGTATTTATTATATAACGTTTTGTGTCATTATGATGTCATAATACATGCCTTATATTTATACAGTATTTAATTTTTACCCAAAAATTCGACTGTCTTGGAAAATTATTAAAAGTTCACTGTTGGATAATTTTGACATTATGATTCAAAAAATAATATTAATTTTATCTAAATAATATTATAGATATGTTAATTTTTACTTTATAAATAAGAATCCACTTTTATTAATAAATTATAGGTTTTTTAAAATAATAGTTTTCGAACCCTCATAAAAATTACATTTGACTTCATAAAATTTTTATGATATTTTATATTTCATAAAAATTATTTAATAATAATATTTTATGAAAATAGTATTTATTAAAAAAATCCATTAATTCATGAAAATAAATGTCTCACTTGAAATTGAGTATCAATTAAAAATACAATTTTGGTTTAGTTATATAAAAACTAAGGAATTAAAAATGTAACGATAAGAAGATAATATGAATATTATTCTATTAAAAATAAAATATTCATATTCATATTATTTTGGTCTTGATACATATCCCTTTAATACACTAGAAAAGTCTCTAAGGTTATGGTGCACGACAATGAAACTTTCATGGGGTGCTTCAACATACATGGTTTGGATCATGATATCAATGAGCTTGAAAATCTCCCATAAACAGTCTCTCTCATGCTAAAGTTATTGGATCTCTTCTAGGTATTATTCATAGAAAAATACTAGTTATTTTATCCACCTCAAAATCTTTGATAAATGTAATTTATAGGGTACGATCCTACTAGATGAGGTTTTCACTTCCTTTATCTGTGTCAGTTGGATTTATTAAAAACCTTATGTTTATACTAATCATGTGATCACTATTATAAAGCTACATTACCCATGGTAGTGATACAAAATGGTCATGTATGTCCTGTATGATATAATAAAACAAAATAAGTTTTTTTTTATAACCATATTACATAATAATATGTTTAATTAAATCATATGGGAAATTTTATTTATAACAGTTTGGGTCGTTACAATATTATCTCCTTAAAAAATTTCTCCCTTGAAATTTTATTTTTCCACACTAAAAAAATGAGGTTAGCTCTATTTCAACAGTTCCTCTGGTTTTGACATCTCTTCTTTAAACTTGTGGTCTCTCCATAGTACATTGACCAAGTGCATTTTATTATTCTATAGAGCTTTTTCTTAATGATCTAAGATCATCACTTTATTCTAGATATATGAAATATCATTACCTAATGGTAACATATCTGGATTGAGTATGTGTGATGGTTCTGGTTTTTACATCCTCAACAGGGATACATGGAATACATCATGTACTTGATATAGGTTAGGTGGGAGAGTTAGTCTCTAGGAAACCACTCTGCTGTGATGAAGGACCTCAATGGGACCTATATATCTTAGAATAAGATTTCCCTTCATCCCAAATCTCATGAATTTCTTCCATGGGGATTTAAATAGGAATACCATTTCTCCCACATCAAACTCTAGGTCTTGTCAATTATTGTTAGCATAGATCTTCTTTCGACTCTTGGAAACACTGATATGTGCTGAATGGTTTTATCCTTTTCCACTATTTTATAGACCATGTAAATACCTAGTAGTTTGAATTCTCCAACATTATCCCATCATGAAGGTGTTTTGAACCTCTTCCCATAAAGGGATTAAACCAATGTATGATTTTAATCTCATTATATGTTGAAGGCAATTGAGCATTCTCCCAATATATAGTTGAGTTTCTATATGGTCTGTTAATATTGGCCATCAATTTGTGGGTGATATGTTGTGCTAAAGTTTAACTCCGTATTTAAATCATGTTGGAGACTCTTCTAAAACATAGTTATGAATATTCAGTCTTGATCAATTACAATTGGTAATGGTGTTCCATGAATCCTTCCACTTCTCTAATTTACATCCTTGAAAGTTGATCAAGTGATAAATCCTCTCGAATCACAATTAAATATTTAGTATTTTTAAGATGATCCACCATAACCCATATAGCATCATTACCCGCTGATATCTTTGGGAGACCAATGAAAGTATATATGGTGATGTTTTTTCATTTCCATGTAGGTATGGGTAATGGTTTCATCATTCCCTTGAATTTTGTCCTTTTCCCTTTCACTTACTAACATACAATACATATTGATGTATTTTCCATGATCTCCTTCTTCATATTGTCCCACCAATATTTATCTCTTAGATCTTTATACCTCTTTGTGCTTCTTTAGACCCAAATCTCACAACACATTCTTTATTAAAATTTAACACTAAGTATTCCCTTTTTATTATAGTTTCCACTTTCTTCTGAATTCCCACATCATTCCTTTGAGTATCCTTTATCCTCCCTATAAAGAATGGTTGACTAGTTATTTGTGAAACAATTGATGATGTTCTTTCCTTTTTGATTATCGGGTCAATCCTTTTAATATCTAAGAAGATCAGATCTCTATAAATTCACATCAAGGATAAATATGTTGGATCCTTTATAATTAGGGAATCTTCCACTTTATTCTATTTAGCAGTATGGTAGTGTATTGAATAGTCATATTCTTTGATCATCTCTAAACATCTTCATTAGTGTATATTCATATCTTTCTATGTGAATATATACTTGTGGATTTTTTGATCCGTATATATTTCACACTTCTCCCCAAATAGATAATACATACATATTTGTTAAGAAAATATCACTACAGCTAACTTTAGATCATGTTATGGGTAGTTCTATTTTTAAACATTCAACTTCCATAAAGCATATGAATACATATCCCAATTCCTTCTTTGAATCATAGATGAATAACATGAAAAGATTTCTAGTTATAGGTAGTGTGAGAATAGGGGCAGTGATAAGGGTATTTTTCAACTCCATGAATCTCTCTTCAAATTCATCATTCTAAGAAATCTTGACTCCCTTCTGAGTTAGCATGGTTAGAGGGTTTGACAATCATGAGAAATTTCTCACAAATTGACGATAGTACCCATCTAATCTAAGGAATATATAGATATCTATCACATATTTTGGCCTCATCCATCTTTTAATTTATTCTATTTTTAAGGGTCCATATATATCTCATTTATTGTGATGATATTCCCCAAGAATTGTACTTATTTCAACAAGAACTCACATTTGTTTTACTTGGCATAAAGATTGTCTTTTCATAAGTTCTTTAACATAATACTCAAATGCACCTCGTGATCCTTCTTTATTTTAGACTATATTATAATATCATCTATAAAGACAACCAAAAAAAATTCAACATAATCTCTAATGACCCTATTCATCAATTACATGAATATGTTTAGAGAATTATTGAGTATTAATGAAATAACTATGAACTAATAGTGCATATACCTTGTACAAAAACCAGTCTTCGGGATATCCTCATTCTTCGACCTAACTTAGAAATATCCCATCCATAGATCCTCCTTAGAAAATTATTGTGCTCTATATTTTTTATTAATCAAGTCATCAATCCATATTAAAAGATACTTGTTATTTATCATGATCCTATTAAGATTATAATAATCGATGCAAAGACATAATGACCCATCCTTCTTCTTAACAAAGAAGAAATATATACCCCATTGTGAAGCACTTTCACACATTAAACCTTTATCAAAATTCTACTATTTTTATTTCTTTAGATATTTATGTTCAACGACAACCATTATATACAGAGTCTTGGATAATTGAAATCATCTATGTATAATCTATGTAGAAAATTAAACCTCCCAGCTATAAGGAAGACCAGGACCTTCCTCGGGAAACACATTTGTGTATTCCCTCATAACGGTCTTGTATTCAAGGATGATTCCTTCCTAAGACTCAATAATTCAAGATAGATACACTTTCTCATAGAAAAATAATATGCATTCTCTATATGTTGGTGCTAAATAAGATTTATCCTTTTCATTGTACTTATATAGAATCGGGGGTTGATTCACGGTGTAGATAGTGATTTTATTCTCATGGAAATTTTTGTTGGGTATATCTATTGAAATCCATTACATACCCAAAATTTCATCAAATTACACCTAAGGGAGTACAACATGGTTTTCTAGGAATTTCAGCCAACAAATTATGACATGGGAGGACTTATATGCATGGAATGCAATAATTTCTCAATTTTCAATTTTCAATTATTGGTCTACGTCCATGATTTTTTGTGGTATTAGAATAGTTATACTAAACATTTGTTATATTAAAGGAATTCATAGAAAAATAATCAAAAATTATGCTCACTATTATTGAATGTATAACTAGAATACATGCCACCACTTCATTTTAAAGATCCACCTTAGCGGCTGTGATGGAAAATCCCAGCCTTATTTCCATGTTGGTTTTTGGTTTTATCTGAAAACCCTTAGATTAATTCATTAATTTGAAAAGTTCCATGGTTCCTTAGAGTTGAAGCAATGTACAATATGTTGAGGGTTGACTGGAGAATTCCATTCCTTCGTCGCAGTGGGGGGTTTTTCCTGTCGAAAATCACTAACTAGGTGCACATCCTTCTTGCACCTAAAGCATCTCCTCACCCACCTTAGTCAATTTTCAGTATTCTTCGTTCTTCACCTTTGACAAGTGGGATGTTGAAATTTCATTGCACCATTATATTTATCAAACGGACCGCCATAATTAAACTCCACCTTCCTCTTCTTATCCCCGTCTTCCCTTTTAAATTTTTCGTTCTCCATCTCAATATTGAGGGAACATTATACAATTTCCTCATAGCTATCAAAGTCTCAGTTCACTAGGAATTTTTATAGACTAGGTCTTATCCCACTAATAAATAATTAAACCTTGAACATGGGGGTAAAAGGAAAGTCAAAGATTAATCATGCAAGTCTTGTGATGTTTTTCTCACACGTACCAATAGATTCATTATATTTTTTATTAATATGAAGGAAACCCCTTTAAATTTTAAGATGCAGAGTTTGAGAAAATTGTTTATCGATTTTTTTTTCCAAAATTCCTTCCACCCCAACACTTCAATCCCTACCTTAGGTTTTTTATTCTTGATCAATATCCTCCTATTATCATATTCTACCTTCATATGATAAATATACAGTAGAACGTTCTCTTTCTCATAACATTGAATGATGGAGAATTTGTTATTAATGGATTTATCCATTGTTCTGTGATAAATGAATCAGATGATCTATAGAAATTTTTAGGCCTTTTTCATATAAATACCTTGATTACAACTTGTTCTTTCTTAGGTGGATTTCTATGTTCCTCCTGATCTAGTTTTCTATTCATAACCTATGTCATTAAAGAATGTATCTTCATAATTTTTATGATTCTTTTTCCCATTTGGTTGGGTATCTCATCGGGGGAATTTATAACATTGCCCGTCACATTGATTATTTACCCAGTTCCTCCTATTTGAAAAACATTTTCTACCATAAATGGAAAATTATGGAACATTAGTTTTAAAATATTATTCAAATCAATATGAATTCAATGACATTAAAAAGATAAGTTATAAATTACTTGTATTTCTTTATCCTATGAATTTCTAGGCTTCAATCAATGTCATCTATGATCTATTTCCTAACATATATACTAATGGGAATTTTTTATTCCCTTAATAATGGTTCATAAAAAGCTTATGAATTTACTAAATCATATCCCCCTGAGAGTTTCAGTCTGTGTGGGAAGAAAGGCCGATTTTTGTCCACTATTTCTCAATAGATTCTAGCTCAAAACGGTGTTTTTAGTGTTTATAATTATGTTTATATGTTCCAAATTCAGATGAACTACTCGTATCCAAGAAGGCAGGTATTTTCTTGATAAAAAACTTACTCTATACTTAACAAAATTTAGGTATGTTTTCCTATACTTAGGCTTATCCCAAACAGTTTCTCTAGAGTTTTCTAATCTAAAGAAAACAAATAACAAGAGTTTTCCTTTACTACGAATTATAACTACCCTTATCTTTATTATATGTTAATAAATGACTTATTAAATGAATTTACACACATTAAAACCCAAAATATTAATAATTATGGTTTCTTTGTGAATTTGGTTCATAAAATAAAATCTTTAAAATGAGATACAACAACATTATTGAAAACTTTCATAACATGCTTCTAGAATTCCATGAATTTTAAAACTACACTAGTTATGTTGGGGACATATATAAGTAATAATTGAATGAACATGGAATTAGGTAATAAATGTTACAAATATTTTATATAAATGGGTAATTAAAGGAGTGATAATAAAAAGCATGAAAAATGAGACATGATATATCATGATAATAATAAATGAAACATTTCAAAAGTGGAAACAACTTAAAACACTACATATATAGCACTAAAAAATGTTATAATATTTTCAATTTAGAATAAATTTAATCTTTTTGTTATTATTATTTATACAAAATAGCATACACTAAATACAACACTAAGTTAGCTTTTGTTACACACATGATCATGTTTTACCGCCTTTTAATGATGAACCTGTTTTAAATACAAATTTTTACACTTTTATCTATTTTATTTGAAAAAATATACATTTCCATTGAATTAATAAAAAACTTATCTTATTGTGAAAATTTTGTATTCTTTTGAGAAGCTTCATTTTTTTATGAATAGTGAACATTTCTACATTGTAGTTAAAAACTGTCATTTCATTTAAATATTTATTAAGGTTAAATTAAATTTTAGATTGGTTTTTAAAGTCAAAATAGACCGGTTTTAAATATATTAATACAATTTAGTTTATTGGAATATGTTTATATTGAAATCAGATATAAAAACTTATTACACTTTTGTACATTGTTACTTTAAGTTCTTTTTTTCACCACTTCTTTGATGTTAGTTTTAAAATTATTTTTTTCCCTTAAATTGAATTTAAAAAAAATGGACACAAATGGTTATAAATTTTTTTTAATTTTTTGTATAATTAGATCAAATTAATTTTTGGTAAATAATAACATTAATATTTTATTTACCACGGTTAATGATAAATAGGTTAATTAGAGGTCAAAAAATAATAGAATATTATAAATTTACCCTAACACTTGACATGGTTTCCTGGGATGATTGGGTTTAAAAAATCATCCTTAGGATGAAATTATAATCTTTTTAATCCACTTGGGTAAGAATATGAAATTAAGAATATTTTATTTAAATATGAGTTAAAAATGTCATACTCACATTTTTAATAAATTTATCATTTTTATAATATGGGTATAAAAAAGACAAATTTGAATAAAAATAGTTATTTTAAATATAAAATGTTCATATAAATCATGATATTTATCTATAATTTTTAATTAATAATTAATTCACTTAAATGGTGACACAATGATGATACAGAAATTGTTTAAAAATGGATGAATCAAATAAATGACATTAATAATATTAATATAAAAATAATTTCAATGATTTAATGTTGTCCATGATTTTTATTTTTTAATTGGACATATTATTAATGCTTTATAAATTTTGGATCTAATTTATCTTATTGGATTGATTTTTTTTTAAGACAAAGTAATGAATAGTGTCAAAATTGATATTTATGATATTTTAAAAAAATATTATTTTATTTAATGATATAAAATATCTAAAAACTAAAATTCATCCAAGTAATTGGAATAATTCTTATAATTTCATCAATGACTCATTTAGTAGTCATTTTCAATTTTATAGTGATAATATCATCCCTTAATATATTAATCACATGATATCACTATATGAGTTAAAGGGGTTAAAAAGGGTTAAAACAAAATATTAAGGATTAAAAACATAATAAATACTTGTTAAAAACATTGGATGAATAAAATTAGATCCTCATTCCATTATGATATATTTTTATATAGTTAATGGACACATTTCCATGAAATTATATAATATGATATTTTAATCAAAGATAGTTACAAAATATCACTCTCTTTGTTATTAATAACTCTTATGTGTCCACATGGAGAAAAAATCAAGATATGATCGAATATAAATGTGTATTTGGATCACAAGGAAATTATTCGCCTTATAAAATTTTATTTTTAATTTTTAAAAATTATACACTTACCTTAAATGCTTCTTCAAGGATAAAAAAAATATTTATTTATTTAATAGAAAAACAAAATAATTGATATTAAAAATATTAATTTTGATATATTTTGATGAGTTAATGCATCTAATTAAATTAATAGATCTACAAGGTAAATTATATATGTGTCAAAGTATTGTACTTTATTTCCAACTTTTTATGTAGGTATTCAAATTCAAATTATAAGAATAGTATCAAATTTGACAATAATGATATATTATTGAACTAATTTATTATTAAAAAATATAGAAATTCAAAAAAATTGTTAAATAATCACTATAGGATGGTATATGGTATAAAATTTCTTTTAATTTTAAGGTATGGGACATTTATGTGTATTTTGATCAATAACGATCTTATTATATTTTAATATTTTGAGAATTTTCAAAAGTTCCCCTCACCTCAATTATAAATGGGAAATTCCTCCCTCACTTCCTCACACAACATTGATCCTTCCTTCTTGACCAACCCATATACATTTACTTTATCAACTTCCCTATACACATCCTATAGGTTCTTGTGTTCTCAAAACACAAACCCTAGTGTCCCTAAGAGGATATCCAAAATAGGTTCATTAAAGAAGATGTAATCGTCTTTACCGACTCCTTCAATATTATTTCTTCTTCAACTTACTCTTCCTATGTTGTTTCCATATTAAATTAATAACTCCAGTATCATCAATATTCTGATATGTTATTATGATTATGGTACAACCATATTTCTTCTTATACCCATCCTATGAAAAGCAATTTCACCATGCATGTTTATGTATTGCTTATCGTCTCAACGTTGTGGTGCAATTGTTTTCATCACAAACTTATTTGGATGAGTATAATGATGAACATAATGGATAAAAATAATGAATATTACATTAAATTTATTTTGTATAATTAATATAACATCTAATTCCATACCACTTTACCATTGAAAAAATGATATCTCCACTCATGCATAGGTATGACCTATTTTCTTCACAACACGATGAGATTCAGTCTCCATATTAACCATTCATGGATGATTATAAAAATGTATATAATGATTAAATATTAAATATATGACATAATAATGCTACTAGAATAATATACATAGATATGTGTGAGTGTTTTTGTGTGCCGTTTATGGTTTCCATTCAATACGATAAGAAAATGGAAACAGCGTCCATGCGTACGTACAGTCCACCATTTCTATGAATGGTGTTTTCCATTTAATATATATATATATATATAATGAATATATATGATATATAAATTATTTCTTACATTATGAATATAGCGACCCTACCTTTTATTACATTACTATTACATCATTTTAAATATAAACAGCATAATATAATTACACATAGAGGATCCAACGGTTTAGTGTCTTGGGAAAACTAAGACCATACATAGCAATTACAAAATCAAGCATAAACATTTATTGAATTTCTTATTCTCTAGATTCTTATTGGCACTTGTCTTATCCTTAGTAAATGTAGCCACCTGAAGATATACATCATAAGGGGTGAGCTAGAAGCCCAGTAAGAGGATAGATAAGAACAATATAGCATGGGGTGAGCATAATCATAATATGGGAAAAATATCATGGACATGAGAGGAAGCCTAAATATAAGACTTTAAATGTGGAAATGCATAAAAATGAAACATATTTTCTTAGTGGTTAACTAACACACATACTTTTGAACCACACTATAATCTTGTTCAAACATATTTCACATTTACTGATGAGATTCATCACTTTACCCATTACATTGGAGTACTGTATAATTCTGGGCGCACCCGTCACATTTAATCATTCATATTGCGCTATATAATTCTGAGCGCACCTGTCACATCATAACATTATCATATATTATTCATTCCACAATGAACATATATCATAATTAACCCATGAAAAATAATGGGTTTAATAACATAAGAACACATTCATAAAAATTTTGTTCCCAAAAGAAAGAGGGAATAACATACAAGAACCATAAATCTTGAATGAGAAGTAAAAGGTGTGTTCTTGAAGGAAGAGTTCTTTTGGAAAAAAATTTGTTTGACATATAAAATAGTGGTAAACATGAATATCCCATAAAAGTAAATATAATGATGAAGAAATGATTTTTTTAGGAGTAACCATATAAAAATGGAGTGAAAGAGGGAGAACCCGAAGGAAGAAAATTGAGTTTGAGATTTTCCCCTTACCTTGTACCAAAATGATTCCTTCTCTTTAATGTCCTTTATAATGACATTATATTCATTAATTAGAAATACATATACTTTTGTAAATTAATATTGTTCATTATGGGTTCATTTTGTAATTTTATGTGCCTTGGGATGTGTTATAGAGTTTAAAAACATTATTCATGAATGTTTGTTTTGATGGTTTTCTTGAGTGGTTCACTTGTATTCTTAAATTGAAGTTTCGTTAGAACATGGGAAAACATCCAGAACTAATATTAAATGTTATTAATGATATTATAGAAGTTTTAATGATCATATAATTAATCATATTATATCCTTGTGGATGAATCATTAGAACAGAATTAAAAGACGATTGTTTGGGTTAATGTGAGCGATTTTTCGATCATAATGAACGTGTTTTATTTTATCAGGAGTAATATGGTCATAAGTTAGTTCCAGAACTTTAAATAGAAGATACTACATATAAAAACTTCTGGTTCAACCATAAAAATGGTTTCATGGCCAGATCTGAAGGTAGAAATGGAATAAAGAAAACATGTCGTTCTTTAAGGTGATAAGTTAACACCTCACAAACAATGTTCTCTTTAATAAAACAAAAGGAAGTGGGAAAGGGGGTTGGATTATATAATATTCCATTAAAATCATAAAATTCCATTACATTTATAATAATAGAGTTAAAATACAATTTATATTAAGATAGGTGGGGAGAGATCAAGAAATGAACTTGAACTTGAAAGGAGATTAAAGGAGAAGAGGGAGAGAAATTACCTCTTGAATCCTCCTCTTGAGATCTTCTTTAAGGCCCTAAGCTTGGTCTATTGATGATACCAGCAGCCCTTGGACGTGGGTGAGGGGATAGATAAGTGGTTTTCATAGAGTTTAGGGAATTCTTGGAGCTTGATAGGTGTGAATAAATGTTGGTGTGTAGGGTGGCTTTTATAGTGGAGGGGAGAGGGGTTTCCTTAATATAAAATTCATTAGTTTATTAATTTCCCCTAAGACAAAGAATAGTGAGTCATCCATGACAAAGAATATTAAATAAGGCATGTTATTTCAAGATTTTTTTTCTTACATCACTTTTGATGTCTGGAATAGTGGGTTTTAATTTTAATGTTTTTATATAGAAAATTAATGTATTTTACTATTCACCAAAAATTCAAGTATTTCAGAAAAATCCCAAAATTTTACCCCAACCATTTGTTAAGGTGTACAATATAAAAATGAATTACATTTTTCAAAAATAATTTTCTAAATATTTTTAATTTAATATTTAATTAAAATCATAATTTTCTTTAATAAAACATTTTTTAAAATTAAAACTGATTTTATAGTGCTTTCAAAAATTACGTAGGGTCTTAGAAAATTATCTAAAAACTATAATACATTGATTAGATAATTAATGAACACATTTTAAGAAAATAATTTATCTTTTAAATTAATTAAATAATTATAATTATTTATTTATGACTTACAAAATACAAAAATATTTACTAAGGTCAAATTGTCATTTTCTATGATGTCTGAATTTTATTTAATTATTCATGGGTAAGGTTACTCTTATGTTGGATGATTTAAGATTCATAAGGGTCATCTTACTATTAATAAGGGTATGTTTCTATTCATAAGGGTAGGTTACTATTCACTAAAAAATATTTTTGTTTTATCAGACTCCAAAAATCATCTTCAACACAACCGTGTATATCGGATTTTTGAAATTAAAAACATATAAGTGAAACAAATTATGTTTAGAGGTCACTTAGCAATTAGTAGTTAATTATGTTTTGTTTTCATGTGATTTTATGACATAATTATAAGAAGGGAATTTCCATTTAAAAACATTGGGGTGTTGCAATGGAAATAATTAAATAATAATATAAGTAATATGATCAATAATAACGAGTCAAAACACGTACGATAAACAAAGCAGTTATTACGCAAAATATTATTTTAACTTGGAATTGCTAATAAAATGGTAATATAATGTAATAAATAAATCATATATGATATCATAAATATTATTATGATTATGTTACAAGTTAATAATATGTTTAAAAACACTATACATGATTTTCGTACATGTATGGAGGGAATCAGACCTAAAGTAAGGGTTAACTTCGTAATCACATAATTATCTGAGATTGTTTATACATAAGTATTTACTAGGATATATTTATCATCCATATCCATTTTCATAAAAAATCAAAAGGACTCTTTTTATTGTTTCATTTAAGGGACTTTTTATCTAAAACATCATTTTAGATCTTTCTAATATTTATTCTTTTAAATCATTCCCATTAATTTCATGTTTTCAAAAAGGGTTTTATGGATTTATTTATAAGGACATCAATATATTAAAATGATAATTTTATAATTTCTCTCAAATATTTCAATGTGGCATGGGGCACTATTATTCAAAAAAATAGTTTTTTTAAATCTCTTATTTTATAAATGATTGGATTTTGAATAAACTATTTCAATTTAAAAAGGGTTTTTTTCTTAGGAAAATTTTAATGATTTTATAAGTGTATTTTCATATATGAGAACTTTTTCTATTAGATATTATGTTTGATTGTTTTTTATCTTTCTTAATACCATTTACCAAATTTAATTGAAGGTTTTATGATATGTTTAACTACTGATGTGATATTTTCTTGGAATTCATGGTTTATGGTTAAAGCATTAACATTTCATATGCTCTTTTTAAAAGGAATGTTTGTGTTGGTTATGTTTCACACTTTTCCCTATGAAGAACGTATTGGATTTAGAAAGTGTTGATCAGTGCCTGCTATATTTCCAAGATGCATCATTAAGTCTTATGAGACAAACTAGACCTAGTTTTTACCCATTATAGTATGGTTTCTTGGTTGAACCCTTGACTGTATGTGTTAGATGTCCCATATTATGCATAACCTCGTTATTATATTAGTTATTGATATTACATAGGATTATTATACTAGTAGAATATCCATGTGAATGTTTATATGGAATTATATGATTTACTCTTTCCATATTATTCTCAATATTATGTCTAATGGTATTTTGTTTTCAATTATATACCTTGCCTTAAAATTTTATGTTTATTTATGGTGTCTTCTGCTATATTATTTACACTTTCTGAGCATCTGAGCTCACCCCTTTATTTAGTTTTATTTTTCCTGGATTCCAAGATGTGTATTATGACTGATATGTTGGGTAAAACTAGGAGAATAATGGTGTTCTCAAAGGATTATTTGTGTTGTATTATATGTTTGAAATTATAATGTAAGGTTCATTTATGTAATATTTTTTCCAAAACTACTAAAATGATCAGTCCTTCAAGATTTCTTTCCTTGTAAACATGAAAATGTAATAAATAATGCATCATCTACAAGCTTCTGGGATCTGAGAGTTATAGTTGGTATAGAGTAAGTTTATTACAAAACTTGGAAATTTGATTTAGAAATCAAATATTATAAAACAAAACCCTTTGAATGACTTTTTGGATAAGTATATGTATATGATATCATCCATTTTATTTGGTAATGGATACCCTAGGATAATCCTATGTATTTATGGATTGAGAAGAAGATTCCATCATTTAGATATCATATAATTATTTTTAATGACTATATCATAATGGTTAGTGTTTATCACATTGTGCTTTGAGTTTTGGTCAATTGTTACACTACTGGAAATCATGGTTTTCCCAACAATTATATACCAATGGTTCAAAAGAACCGTTGGTATAAGTGATCTTTACCAACGGTTTCCATTAACCGTTGGTAATGATCTATAAAAATTTATTTTTTCCAACGATTTGATGAAACCGTTGGGAATGATTGGAAGAAAATTAGTTTTCCCAACGGTTTCATCAAACCGTTGGGAAAGATGGGGGAAAAATCAGTTTTTCCAATTGTTTTCAAAAATCGTTGGGAAGGATTTCCCCCAAATACAGACCACCTGAACCCCCACTAAGCCCAATTGCAGACAGAACCTAATCGATCTCCTGAATTCTTCTCGGTTATGACACTCCTTCCAGCCAAGATCGATCTTCAATCAAACAAAATCTTATTTCACACTTCAAATTAGTAAGTGTTACCTTAGTTTTAGCATTATTCATTTATTTTTTTGGTGTTTGATGTTTTGATTTAGGATAAATTAGGGTTGGTGTCTATGGAACCCTTGGATTTGTTTTCTGTTTTATGTTATATAGATTAAACATGGTAAAGGGTTTGTTTAATGGGGTGATATGGTACTTTTGGTGGAATTTATTTTAGTTGAAAATTGGATTTTGATTTGGATGAATTTATGTTTCAATTTGAGGTGGGGGAGGGTGTGCAGATGGGGGGGGGGGGGGAGGATGTCGAGGGCTATCCAAGCGGGGTGGGGGAGGGGCTCTCTAGGTAGGGTGGGGAGGGGGCTGGGTTGTCCAAATGGGGTGGGGTAGGGCTATTTGGGGTTGGGGAGTGGTTGTATAGGTAGGTTGGGGGAGGGGGTTGTCTAGGTAGGTTGGGGGAGGGGGCTGGGTTGTCCAAATTGGGTGGGGGTAGGGCTGTTTGGGGTGGGGGAGGGTGTGCAGGTGGGGTCGGGGAGGGTGTCCAGGAAGGGTTGTATAAGTGGGGTGGGGAGGCTGTGTAGGTGGGGTGGGAGAGGGGATGTCTAGTAAGGGTGGGTGTAACACCCCAAGCTTCCACGGTATGTTTCCCTTCGAATAATGCGATAGCATGTGTTGTACGCAACCTCGAGTTCTAACACACACCACAACTAATTAAACTAGCCGTTGTGAATAGTAATACCTACTTTTTAAAAATATATATATTTTATATTTCAAAATGGACTTCATTTTTGGATTCGAAATATCTAATTTAGCCTAAGGTGAAATTTTGGTACTTTTCGGATAACTTTCATATTTTGATGAATAGTGAAAATTACTAAATTTTAATTAAAAACAACTTTTTTAATCAAAATAATTAATAGTGATAAATTATGAATTTTAGTAATTATAAAGTATATTTAGAATATATTTTTACAATTTAATATAATGTTGGTCATTGGACATAATTTTACAATTAAACCGAACATAAACAAGTGTCAATCTTTTGATAGTTATTACATCTTAAAAACACGCTTTTTGTTTTGACAGTGGGAATTAATTTTAAATTAATTTCTTCCACTTCTGTGTTTTGAATTTAGGAAAATGGATTCCATATTTGGAATCAGGATGTTCAAATTGTGTAAATAGGTAACTTTTATTTTTAGACATTTTAAATAATTACTGCGGTAAATATTTTATTTACCATGGTTAAGGGTAAATCCGGTAAATAAGGGTTAAAAAATAATATTATAATAATACTAAATTACCCTAAAACGTGTCTTAACCCTATTGGTTGATACATGGTCGACCATTGGCATCTTTGGGTCGATTTTGGGACCCCATGGATCCACTTGTAAGTGATAATGACACTTTATTTTAATTAAGTTAAAATGAATACAAAAATGACACAAGCATATATCTTTTAGCAAAACAATTTTTACATTGGGTTATATATGTTGGATTTTCGATTATAAATATTCATTAGAAATCTAAAAAGATTTCCTACATAATGATATTTTATTTATAATTTTTAGACATCAAATAATTTAAATTATTAATGACACAATAATGATGCAATGATTACCTCATTAATAAATCATTTAAATAAATAAGATTACAATGATTAAAATATTATCTAAAACCTGTCCAATTCTTATTTGTTGAATTTATTTAGAATATGAGTCATCTTATCTTCGACCTCAATGATTTTTGGACCATTATAAACCGAATATAATTATATTATAAAGTAATACTTTCACTCTTTCCTAAAGAGCCCCTCCTCTCCCTTATAAAAGGAGACCACTTCTACTCATTCCTCACACCTCTCAAGCCATTTGGCTCGTCCAAACCCTGCCAAAATAGGCTCTCCACATCCCTCTACTCCTCCTTGAAGCTTCCCCTTAGGCATAAAGAATTTCATGAAGTCCTTTGGTTCCAACCAAAGTGAGTTACCTAAATTAAAGGTAACGATTTCTATTAAATTATTTTCATTTATTTTGCTTCTCCAACCCCCAAAATCTTTTTATTTCCTTTCTTTTGTAACAACAAATTTATCCTCAATATACTAGAATGTTTTTGTAATAAGGATTCGAACTACACATACACACACCTCCATCTAATGGATGATGAACATAATGTTTCTGTGAATGGCAAACTAACGCCTCACGAAACGATGATTGTTCAAATACATCTTACCGCCTCTCATGGTGGCCATTATGATGGCACTGTAATTAAGTGTGATATTAATGATACATATTTTATATATAAGCTTCTGTAATTCCATTTTATTTCATACCATTATTCGTTTCATGTTGTATATACATACGATAATTTCATTTGAGGAAGTGCGGACTACCACCCCCTTAAAATGATATGACTCATTCATACCACACATGGAACGTATAAAGAATGGTGTTAATGAACATAAGTAACATATATAAAATATTATATTATACTGGAATAATAATATACCTATGTATCATTTGGATTAAATTCTTTTAAAATGAAAAATTAAATGGAAGTAGCGTTCGTGCGTACGTACGGACTACCGTCTCCACGAACGCGATGAGATTCATTCTCCATCGTATCCATTCAAGTATAATTATCATTTGATGATTTAAAATTTATGTTTAAGGACTTGATATCATTATGGATCAGAATAATATATAACCTACCCTTTACAAACATGTCTTACGTAACAAAACATACAAAAGAAAACAAGTAAGTTCACACCCGAAACAACAATAATACTAAGATATTATTATCAAATCAATATTAAAAGATCATATATGATATCATATTAATATAGATGATTATTTTATAATTTAATAACAATTATTTCACCATTATACAGGAGGTTAACCTACCCCAACCAAGGAAAAGTACAAGGTAAGGGTTATTTCACAATCTCTTCATTATCCGAGGTTGTTTATACGTAATAATCTACTGGGATCTCTTTATCATCCACATACACGTTCCTTAAAAATGTATTTCAAAACATTTTTACTATTTACAAGAATATGGGTTAAAGTCATTTATACCCTTGTTTGACTTTTTATAAGAGGTTTATAAAGGAATCTTTCTGTCGTTTTCAAAACAAGGTCCTTTTTAACCTTTTCGACAAAATTAAGGTAAGAATGTTTTTTTTAACTTATACGGCGGGTGCGGTTATTTTCCGCCGTTATAAAATATTCAAAGCTTTCCTTACAAGATTATAATAATATTTTCAAGAAAATGTTTTATTTTATATGGCTCTTAAATTATTTCAAAAGTAGAAGGAGATATTTCTCTAAAAAGTGTTTTGATTTCATCTATGTCAACATCCTTTGATGGATTTTACGCTTATTTGAAGTTGATTTATTATGATACAAAACTTCTATATTGTATTGAAGGTTTTGTGATATGTTTGACTATGGATGTGCTATTTTTATACCATTCATAGTTTATGGTGAAATTATTGACATTTCGTTTGCTAGTTTTAATACAAATGTTTATGTTATGTTTAAACCTTTTCATATGGGAATGCATTGGACTTAATATGTGACGGGTGGAGCCCGCTATAGCTCCTCGATGCATTGGTAGGTCTCATGAGACAAACTGGTGTCTTGGAACAAGGCCTTGGCAAAATCTTATTTGTAGTCTTGGCACGAGGCGTTGGCTATGTGGTTATGATAGTCTGGCATTATGCATTCCAACATTATGAAAATGGTTAGTGATTTTGCATGTGATTATTCGATTAGTAGAATATCCATGTGAATGAGTAAATGGCATTATTTCATTTTATTTATGCCATAAAAAGTTGAAAGTTCAAGTTTGAAAGGATTTTGTTTTAGTTATACATTTCCTTAAATGTTTATTCTTATTTATGAAAGTTTCCACTATATTGTTATCCTTACTGGGCATTCGAGATCACCCCTTTTCTATGTTTTATTTTTCCCAGGAAGTGAAGAAGTAAATTATGAATGACCTGCAGGGATATTATGTGGGGATATGAGTGTGAATTATGGAGACATTATGTTGTTGTAGTAGTTTTTCATTTTATGATGTAATGTAAAACTTATGAATATATCTAGTGTTTCCAAGGCTACTAAACCAATCGGTCTTTCGAGATTTGATCTTTCTTGTGATCATGACAATGTTATGTAATAATGCACCGACTCTGGGTAACTAGGTTTGGGGCGTTACAGTTGGTATCAGAGGAAGTTTAGTACAAACCTTGGAAGCTAGATTTAGATAAACTCTGATTAGAGCACGTAGACCTAAGATGAACTTTGAGGATTAGTATAGAAGAACTTCTTAGAATTTTGGTATTGTAGAGATTTTGTGAGTTTTCCGAGCAATACATCCCTGTCTGGATACGATCAGGTAGAGGCAGCTCTGGCACAGATGTACCTAGGGGTAAAACCCGAAAACACCGCTTTGAGCTAGACTCGAACGGGAACTGGTGCACGACAACGGGCCTTGCTGTACTCTTGGTTACGACACTCCTGGGGGAATATGCTTAGGATAACTCTCATTTTCTTTACAAATCATTATGAAGGGTTTATGAGTATATAATTCCTCAAAGAAAACATTTTTATGATTATGGATTATATCCATAAATAGTTCAATTTATGTTAAGTGTTTTATAAGTATGGGATTATGTATTTTGATTCATAAACTGATCTAGTTTATGCCACTATTTAGAAATGGCGCCTAGTGGAAGAAATGGAAACTGTATCAATGCACGCACTCCATGTAGGGATTTCCCTCCTGCTCAAGATAATTATAGTGGAGCTGGTGATGCAACTGGTGCCGATCAGCTAATCACCATACTGGGACAACTTACTCAGGTTATGAATAATAACCTTACCCGTATGGAGCACCCTGATCCACAGCGTGGAGGATCAATGTTAGATCGATTCATGAGGCAACAACCACCAACGTTCAATGGGAGTACAAATCCCTTAGTATCCGAGAAGTGGATAAATTACCTAGAGAAAATATTTTAGGCTTTGGGGAGCAGTGAAAGGGAAAACGTTATCATGGCAGTTTACCGCCTCACTGGAGATGCTGATCAATGGTGGTCATTGATTCAAAACATGAAGGAAGATGATGAAGTGTCAAATATGGAATGGAGGGAGTTCAAAGATCTTTTTTTAGAAAAATACTTTCCTCGCGACCATCGAGCAGATATGGAAAGGCAATTTCTATGTTTGAGACAAAAGGAGGATGAGAATGTCACAAAGTATGAGGCTAAATTTACAAGGTTAGCAAGGTATGCTAGAGATTATATACATAACCCAAGAAGTAATATTGATCGTTTCTTTGATGGGTTAAAACCATTTCTCCGTCGAGCATTAGTCTCACAATCCTTTTCATCGTACGAAGACATTGTCTCATGTGCTATCAAGACCTAAAAGGAATTCTCTAAGTTTTATGACTTTAAAGCAAAGCAAGAGAAGAAGAGACCTGCTGATCAATCTGGGAATGGAAATAAGGGGAAGAAGGTAAAGGATGAATATCCATCTTGTGGTAAATGCGGGAAGAAACATCCTGGTACTTTCTTGAAGGGAATGGGAGTCTGTTACAAGTGTGGTGAAAAAGGCCACGAAGCTCATGATTGCAAGGGGAAGAAGGAAGCTACCAACGTTAAGTGCTACAATTGCAGGGAGATGGGGCATTATGTGAATGGATTCCCTAAGCGTCAGGAGAACTTACCTCAGAAAAGGCCAAGGGATCAAGGCCAGGCTTATGCTATCACTACTACTAAGGTAGAAGCTCCGAAAGACGTGGTGGCAGGTAATTTAATGGTTTACTCAAGTTTTGCAAATGCATTATTTGATTCTGGATCATCGCATTGTTTCATATCTTCCCAGTTTTCTAAGAAAATTAGATATTTCCAATTTGATTTAATAAGGGAGTTGTCAGTTAAAACACCTAAGGGAAGTATCATTGCAACAAAATTCTGTGAATCAGTCCCCATTAGAGCACATAAATATTCGTTATCTGCTGATCTCATCGTCATACCTATGATTGAGTTTGATATAATCCTCGGTATGGACTGGCTTTCGGACTATGATGCGAAGATTTATTGTAAGAAGAAAGAGGTTACGATTCTTGATGATAATGATAAGGAACACCTTATTTTTAGAGCAGAATCGTCACCACCTAATTCTTATTTAGATCCACCCCTAGTAGCTCAACTAAATTCAATTATTGGGGAGGAAGAGAATAAAATAACTGTCGGTGAGGAAAGGAATGTTCAAATTGAGGATGTACCTGTTGTGAAAGAATTTGTAGATGTATTTCCGGAAGATTTACCTGGACATCCTCCAGAACGAGAAGTTGAGTTTTCCATTGATTTGATTCCTGGATCAAGGCCTATATAGAAGACCCCTTATAGAATGGCCACAGTAGAATTATTCGAACTAAAGAAAAAACTAGAGGAATTGAGTAATAAGGGATTTATTCGCCCTAGTATTTCTCCATGGGGATCCCCTGTTCTTTTTGTTAAAAAGAAAGATGGATCTATGAGGTTATGTATCGACTACAGGGAGATCAATGCTATAATGATAAAGAACAAGTATC
Organism: Viscum album; assembly: GCA_963277665.1. Lineage (NCBI taxonomy): Eukaryota > Viridiplantae > Streptophyta > Magnoliopsida > Santalales > Viscaceae > Viscum > Viscum album. The sequence goes on along the minus strand of OY728140.1, from coordinate 1,421,650,970 downwards.
CCCTACCTCGTATTGATGATTTATTTGACCAACTGCATGGAGCTCAATACTTTTCAAAGATTGACCTTCGATCTGGATACCATCAGTTGTGTGTGAAGAAGGAAGACATTCTGAAAACAGCATTCCGAACCAGGTACGGGCATTACGAGTTTACTGTAAGGCCATTTGGATTGACTAATGCACCCTCTGTATTCATGGATCTGATGAATAGAGTTTTCAAGGAGTATCTCGATGAATTTATGGTGGTATTTATTGATGATATATTGGTATACTCCAAAACCTACGAAGATCATGAAAATCACTTTGGCATTATCTTGAAGGCTCTGAGGAGGCATGAATTATATGGGAAGTTTAGCAAGTGTGAATTCTGGCTTCAGGAGATTTATTTTCTTGGCCATATTGTCTCTAAAGATGGAATCTCTGTTGATCCTTCTAAGACCAAGGCAATCCAAAAATGGCCAGCACCTACGAGCATAACTGAGATACGTAGTTTTATTGGTTTGGTAGGTTATTATCGACGTTTCGTCCAGAATTTTGCCCGATTGGATAACCCATTAACGAAGCTCACACGTAAAGGTGTTAAATTTGTTTGGACAAAAGAGTGTGAAGAATGTTTTTAAGAACTGAAGAAAAGATTAGTCAATGCTCCTATATTTACTCTACCATCGGGGAATGATGGGTTCGTTATTTATAGTGATGCATCGAAGAAAGGACTTGGTTGTGTCCTTATGCAGAATGATAGAGTTATTGCCTATGCATCACGACAGTTGAAAATTCATGAACAAAACTATCCTACTCATGATCTCAAGTTAGCAGCTGTGATCTTTGCTCTGAAGATATGGAGGCACTACCTCTATGGTGAAAAATGTGAGATTTATACTGATCACAAGAGTTTGAAGTATATTTTCTCACAAAAAGAACTCAACATGAGGCAAAGGATATGGCTTGAATTACTCAAGGATTATGATTGTACGATACACTACCACCCGGGGAAAGCAAACAAGGTGGTAGATGCTTTGAGCAGAAAAGACCATGGAGTTTTGAACATGATGAGAATTGAAAGGGATCCAATTTTCATGGATCTAGTGAAGATGGACATGGGAATAACCAGAGAAGGTGAAACATCAATGCTTTTTCAAATGGTTGCCAAACCATCTTTACTAGAAAGGATTAAGAGTTCTTAGACCGATGATGAAGAATTTCAGAAGAAGATTAAAGCTGTGAATGATGTGAGATTGAGAGACTTTGTGTATGAAGATGGAATTTTGAAATTCAGGAAGAGACTTTGTGTTCCCAATATACCTGATCTAAAAAGGGAATTGCGGGATGATGCTCATAGTTCCAATTTATCTATACACCCTGGGAGCACCAAAATGTATAGAGATTTGAAGGAACATTTTTGGTGGGACAACATGAATAGAGAGATTGCTAATTTTGTGTCAAGATGTATGGTTTGTCAACAAGTGAAAGCTGGAAGGCTATAGCCTGGAGGAGTCATGCAACCTCTTCCCATACAGGAGTGGAAATGGGAAAATATTACGATGGACTTTGTCATGGGGCTACCAAAGACTCCAAGAAAGAACGATGCAATATGGGTTATTGTTGATCGTCTTACCAAGTCAGCACATTTTCTTGCTATAAGAGAAGATCTACCCCTGGAACGTCTAGCAAGACTATATATTAATGAAGTTGTGAGACTTCATGGAGTACCCTTATCGATTGTTTCTGATCGTGATCCCCGTTTTACTTCAAGATTTTGGAAAAGTCTTCAGAAATCCCTGGATACTGAACTTCATTTGAGCACTTCTTACCACCCTCAGACAGATGGACAATCAGAACGTACTATTCAGACCTTAGAAGACATGTTGAGATCTTGCTCACTTGATTTTCAGGGTATGTGGGATCAATATTTACCACTGGTAGAATTTTCCTATAACAATAGCTTCCATTCGAGTATCCAGATGGCACCATATGAAGCGTTATACGGAAAGAGATGTCGTACACCAACCTGTTGGGATGAAGTTGGTGAAAGAAAACTTGTAGGCCCAGAACTGGTGGAGGAAACGGTGGAAAAGGTAAAGGTAATCCAAAATCACATCAAAGCAGCTCAAAGTAGGCAGAAGAGCTATGCCGATAATCGAAGGAAGGATTTGGAATTTCAAGTCGGTGATCATGTTTTCCTGAAGGTATCTCCGTGGAAGGGAGTCATACGTTTTGGTATGAAAGGTAAATTGAGTCCCAGGTACATCGGACCTTTCGAAATTCTAGAACGAATTGGGGCTGTAGCTTACCGATTGGCAATGCCGCCAAGTCTCTCCAAAGTTCACGATGTGTTCCACGTATCTCTGTTGAGAAAATACATGCCTGACCCAACGCATGTACTCCCCTATGAGGAATTAGAACTGGAACCCGATCTGTCTTATTGTGAAGAGCCTGTCAGGATTCTTGATACAAGAGAACAAGTGCTGAGAAACCGGACGACGCGTCTGGTAAACGTTTTGTGGAGAAATCATAAGATGGAAGAGGCAACGTGGGAACCTGAGGAACTTATGATGAAGAACCACCCGAGTCTTTTTATACAGTAATACCCTAGAAATTGCTAGAACGCAATTATTTGAAGGAGGGGAGAATGTAACTCCCCAAGCTTCCACGTTACGTTTCCCTTCGAATAATGCGATAGCGTGTGTTGTACGCAACCTCGAGTTCTAACACACACCACAACTAATTAAACTAGCCGTTGTGAATAGTAATACCTACTTTTTAAAATTATATATATTTTATATTTCAAAATGGACTTCATTTTTGGATTCAGAATATCTAATTTAGCCTAAGGTGAAATTTTGGTACTTTTCGGATAACTTTCATCTTTTGATGAATAGTGAAAATTACTAAATTTTAATTAAAAACAACTTTTTTAATCAAAATAATTAATAGTGATAAATTATGAATTTTAGTAGTTATAAAGTATATTTAGAATATATTTTTACAATTTAATATAATGTTGGTCATTGGACATAATTTTACAATTAAACTGAACATAAACAAGTGTCAATCTTTTGATAGTTATTATCTCTTAAAAACACGCTTTTTGTTTTGACAGCGGGAATTAATTTTAAATTAATTTCTGCCACTTATGTGTTTTGAATTTAGGAAAATGGATTCCATATTTGGAATCAGGATGTTCAAATTGTGTAAATAGGTAACTTTTATTTTTAGACATTTTGAATAATTACTGCGGTAAATATTTTATTTACCATGGTTAAGGGTAAATCCGGTAAATAAGGGTTAAAAATAATATTATAATAATACTAAATTACCCTAAAACGTGTTTTAACCCTATTGGTTGATACATGGTCGACCATGGGCATCTTTGGGTCGATTTTGGAACCCCATGGATCCACTTGTAAGTGATAATGACACTTTATTTTAATTAAGTTAAAATGAATACAAAAATGACACAAGCATATATCTTTTAGAAAAACAATTTTTACATTGTGTTATATATGTTGGATTTTCGATTATAAATATTCATTTGAAAGATGAAAAGATTTCCTACATAATTCTATTTTATTTATAATTTTTAGACATCAAATAATTTAAATTATTAATGACACAATAATGACGCAATGATTACCTCATTAATAAATCATTTAAATAAATAAGATTACAATGATTATAATATTATCTAAAACCTGTCCAATTCTTATTGGATGAGGCTATTTCGAATATGAGTCATCTTATCTTCGACCTCAATGATTTTTGGACCATTATAAACCGAATATAATTATATTATAAAGTAATACTTTCACTCTTTCCTAAAGAGCCCCTCCTCTCCCTTATAAAAGGAGACCACTTCTACTCATTCCTCACACCTCTCAAGCCACTTGGCTCGTCCAAACCCTGCCCAAATAATCTCCCCACATCCCTCTCCTCCTCCGTGAAGCTTCCCCTTAGGTAGAAAGCATTTCAAGAAGTCCTTTGGTTCCAACCAAAGTGAGTTACCTAAACTTAAAGGTAACGATTTCTCTTAAATTATTTTCATTTATTTTGCTTCTCCAACCCCCAAAATCTTTTTATTTCCTTTCTTTTGTAACAACAAAATTATCCTCAATATACTAGGATGTTTTTATAAGAAGTATTCGAACTACACATACACACACCTCCATCTAATGGATGATGAACATAATGTTTCTGTGAATGGCAAACTAACGCCTCACGAAACGATGATTGTTCAAATACATCTTACCGCCTCTCATGGTGGCCATTATGATGGAACTGTAATTAAGTGTGATATTAATGATACATATTTTATATATAAGCTTATGTAATTCCATTTTATTTCATACCATTATTCGTTTCAGGTTGTATATACATACGATAATTTCATTTGAGGAAGTGCGGACTACCGCCCCCTTAAAATGATATGACTCGTTCATACCACACATGAAACGTATAAAGAATGGGGTTAATGAACATAAGTAACATATATAAAATATTATATTATACTGGAATAATAATATACCTATGTATCATTTGGATTCAATTCTTTTAAAATGAAAAATTAAATGGACGTAGCATTCGTGCGTACGTACGAACTACCATCTCCACGAACGCGATGAGATTCATTCTCCATCGTATCCATTCAAGTATAATTATCATTTGATGATTTAAAAATGATGTTTAAGGACTTGATATCATTCTGGATCAGAATAATATATAACCTATCCTTTACAAACATGTCTTACGTAACAAAACATACAAAAGAAAACAAGTAAGTTCACACCCGAAACAACAATAATACTAAGATATTATTATCAAATCAATATTAAAAGATCATATATGATATCATATTAATATAGATAATTCTTTTATAATTTAATAACAATTATTTCACCATTATACAGGAGGTTAACCTACCCCAACCAAGGAAAAGTACAAGGTAAGGGTTATTTCACAATCTCTTCATTATCCGAGGTTGTTTATACGTAATAATCTACTGGGATCTCTTTATCGTCCACATCCATGTTTCTTAAAAATGTATTTCAAAACATTTTTACTATTTACAAGAATATGGGTTAAAGTCATTTATACCCTTGTTTGACTTTTTATAAGAGGTTTATAAAGTAATCTTTCTGTCATTTTCAAAACAAGGTCCTTTTTAACCTTTTCGAAAAAATTAAGGTAAGAATGTTTTTTTTAACTTATACGGCGGGTGCGGTTATTTTCCACCATTATAAAATATTCACAGCTTTCCTTACAAGCTTATAAGAATATTTTCAAGAAAATGTATTATTTACATGGCTCTTTAATGATTTCAAAAGTAGAAGGAGATATTTCTCTAAAAAGTGTTTTGATTTCATCTATGTCAACATCCTTTGATGGATTTTACGCTTATTTGAAGTTGATTTATTATGATACAAAACTTCTATATTGTATTGAAGGTTTTGTGATATGTTTGACTAAAGATGTACTATTTTTATACCATTCATAGTTTATGGTGAAATTATTGACATTTCGTATGCTAGTTTTAATACGAATGTTTATGTTATGTTTAAACCTTTTCATATGGGAATGCATTGGACTTAATATGTGAAGGGTGGAGCCCGCTATAGCTCGTCGATGCATCGGTAGGTCTCATGAGACAAACTAGTGTCTTGGCACAAGGCCTTGGAAAAAGCTTATTTGTAGTCTTGGCACGAGGCCTTGGCTATATGGTTATGATAGTCTGGCATTATGCATTCCAACATTATGAAAATGGTTAGTGATTTTGCATGTGATTATTCGATTAGTAGAATATCCATGTGAATGAGTAAATGGCATTATTTCATTTTATTTATGCCATAAAAAGTTGAAAGTTCAAGTTTGAAAGGCTTTTGTTTTAGTTATACATTTCCTTAAATGTTTATTCTTATTTATGAAATTTTCCACTATATTGTTATCCTTACTGGGCATTCGAGCTCACCCCTTTTCTATGTTTTATTTTCCCCAGGAAGTGAAGAAGTAAATTATGAATGACCTGCAGGGATATTATGTGGGTATATGAGTGTGAATTATGGAGACATTATATTGTTGTAGTAGTTTTTCATTTTATGATGTAATGTAAAACTTATGAATATATCTAGTGTTTCCAAGGCTACTAAACCAATCGGTCTTTCGAGATTTGATCTTTCTTATGATCATTCCAATGTTATGTAATAATGCACCAACTCTGGGTAACTAGGGTTGGGGCGTTACAATGGGGGGATGGTTTGTCCAAGTGGGGTGAGGGTAGGGCTGTCCAGGTGGGGGGGGGGGGTGGCTGGGTTTTCCAAGTGGGTTGTGGGGGGTAGGGGTGTCCAGGTATGGTGGGGGCTGGGTTTTCCAAGTGGGGTGGGGGTAGGGTTGTCCAAGTGGGGTGGGGGTGATGGGTTGTCCAAGTGGGGTGGGGGTAGGGATGTCCAAGTGGGGTGGGAGGGGTGGGGTAGGTTTGTCCAAGTGGGGTGAAAACCCTAAATTCAATGTTTTAATTGGAGATTTGGTTTGTTTTATTAGGAATTAGGTGTATGAGGCATCACCATTCCTATTATGGGTGGTTTTAATCAAAAGTTATGATGTTGGAATCATTTATGATGTTGTTGTCTCTATTTAATCTTATTTCCCCTAACATGAAATTAAATTCTATATCACATTTGGTTTTTGTTTTTTAATTTCGAGTTAAGTTATTTTTGGTCGATGATTCTCTCATGTTAATTGTTTTCAATGGTTTGGTGTGGAAATTGGGTATTTAATGTGACTTTTCCAAATGGGGGTGCCTTGAGAATACTCCAAATATTTGTTAAAAATGATCAAATAGATTTTATTATTTAAAATGGATTTCAAAATATATTTCAGAAATGATTTAATCTTGAGGAAAGTGATTTATTAAAATGTGAATTTTTTTAATAAGGCTTGTGTAATGTATTTTGTTATAATACACTTGTTATGTGACTATTTTTGGTATTATGTAACACATGAGATAACTAGTGTGCGAGAATGTGTTGTGAATGAGATTCCATGGTTAGTTTAAGATTATATTTATGTTTTGAGCCTATTAATGAGTTGTTTTAAAGATATTTTGAGATATTTTCCTATGTAATCATTCTGTTTACACAGCGTATGCAACCTCTACCCTCATTTAATAAGTGAACTCAAGTCATTAATTCAAGCCTTCATTCTCACTATCATGCAAAAAATTAAATGATGTAAACCCATCCTCACATGAATTTCTACCTTAGATAGTGTCCAACATATGAAATACGAGCTTTTGAATTCATTAGTTAACCAGGATCATATATTCCATTTCCCCCAAGAAGACTGTACTAATATAACTTTAGGGTCAATTAAATATGGTTCTCATTGTATGATGTATATTATGTGTCCTTATTGGCCAATACTCACTTTTATGAGGGTGGGGTGCTTTTCACTACCCATTCTGGCATGTGTAGATATCCATAAAAATGTTAGATAAGTCACAAGTTTAATTCAGTAATGTTGTTATCATTGACATACTTTATTATTAATCTCAAATTTAAAAATAAATGTGTTTGTCTATACTTAATGAAATTAAATCTTTTTACAAGTCATGAACAACCTATTAGTGTAGAAGCCTAAAATTTATTCACCCATGGGGTGCACTTGACTTGGGGAAGTAATTGGGCAATGAAAGGTATGGCCATAGAGGTTCCAATAATGAGTTATTGAACATGAGTGAATGATTTGGGATGCCTATAACTCATGATGGGACCTGAGGCATGTGCCTATTATAGAACTAATGAAAATGAATATAAATAAATTTTAATTAAAATTATGATTACTTGTTCTTTACATTATTTTAATAGTTCACTACATCGACTAGAAACTTCAACCTTAATCGTTTAATTAAATTTATTTTCTATTAAAGATCAATCCTATTGAATTCTTTATGAAAAAATGACGTATATAAATTCTTTTTACAGAATGGACAGATGTTGGATGTATGAAACCGATCGGATCTCAAGCAATTTTCAAAACAATTTGGAGAGATTTATAGATTTTTCATTTCACAATGCTTCAGATAGTGGTCGCATACACATCTCATGTTCCAATTGTGTTGGTAGACCTTGGTTGAGCAATGAAGAAGTCAACTACCACATAACCAAAAATGGTTTTGAAGAAAAATACTTTGTCTGGTATCACAATGGGGAGAAAATAAAATCTCAAATTCGTGATAATCGAAATGAAAGGACTGGAATGGGGAATTTGTTAGATGAACGATTTCCATTTATTCATCATCATGAAAAATAAAACATTTCGACTCAAGAAGACTACGATATGAGGAAAGCTTATGCATCTAGTGAAAATGATTATATTGATAGGGTGAAAAAATTGAATGATGTTTCCACAACTCCAGTATATCGACAATGCGATAAAATGAAAAAGCTGGAATTTTTATTCTGATTGTTTCATGGGAAAACTATGTATGGTTTTTCTAATACAGCAATCGATTACATTCTTACCCTCTTGAAGGATTTACTTCTATATGATGAAGATATTCCCTCAAACCACTATATGTCATGGAAGTTAGTTGAGGTACTTGGATTTTCAAGAAACATAATTCATGATTTACCGAAAGATTGTAGTTTATTCTGGGAAGAAACCGCTGAACGAAATGATTGTATAAAATGTGGCACATCCTGTTGGAAGTCAAAATCTGAGGGAACACAATCCCGCATTCCACAGAAAGTAATGTGGCACTTTCCGTTGATCCCCATACTCCAGAATCTATTTATGTATGATACATATCAATAAAAATGAGATGGAATGATACTGAGAGAAAGAAGACTAATGATGAGTTGGTCCATCCTGCAGATGGATTTTCATGGAAGAGATTTGAGGCTCGACATCCTGATTTTGCAGCTGACGTGCGTAATGTGAGGCTAGGTCTTTCAGGAGACGGTTTTAATCTGTTTGGGCGGATTCTTATTTCACACAGCACATGGCCAGTTTTTGTACACATTTATAATCTTCCCCCATGGTTGTGTATGAAAAAACCTTTCACTTTCATGAGTATACTCATATCTGGTCCTTCTGATCCCGTCCTTGATAATGATGTATACATGCACCCTTTCATAAAAGAGTTGAAACTTCTTTGGGATGTGGGTGTGCGCACATACGATGCATGTTCTAAAGACATATTTCAGATGCGTTATGCACTTATGTGGACGATCAATGATTTTCTGGCTTATGCAATGATGTTTGGATGGAGCATGAAGGGAAAACTGGCATGTCCAGTTTTTATGAAGAATACACGATCCAAAAGACTGAAACATCGTTGTAGTTTCAGTTTTATGGGACATCGACGATTCTTTCCAAAGGATCATCCATATAAAATGAATCATCGAAGATTTGATAATACCATAGAGACCGATGATCCAACTCAGAGTATGTCTGGAACTGATGTGATTAATGAATTGAAAGATTTCAGTTTTTCGTGTAGGAAGGGTCAAATTAAATCTAGAAAGAGAAAGAATGTTTCCACTGAAACCTGTTACAATTGGAGGAAGAAAAGTATCTTTTTTGATTTTCCTTATTATTCAACCAATTTGTTACATAATTTCTTAGACATAATTCATATTGAAAATAATATTCGTAAAATTTTGATTTTGGTTCTTCTAAATGTGAAGGGGAAGACAAAAGATGATTTACAATCTCGGCGTGACTTGGCGGATTGGGGCATCAGACCAGAATTGCATCCTGTGCGTATCAGTGAAAATAAATGGAAACATCCATGTTCTTCTTATGTGATGACACCTACAGAAAAAAACAATTTTTGGAAGTATTAGAGACTATTAGAGTTCCTGATGGCTATTCAAGAAACATATTTAAATGGGTCAACAGAAGAGAGTTGAAGCTAAAATCTTTGAAGACACGTGATTATCATGTTCTACTGCATGAGTTGCTTCCAATAGCAATTTGTCATCTTTTTTCCAATAATGTAAGAGTGGATGTTATTCGGTTGTGCCATTTGTTTACAGATCTTTGTGCTAAGAAGTTGTCCAAGTCTTTCTTGCAAAAAATGTGGACAGATGCCCCATTAATTTTGTGTGAGTTGGAGAAAATATTTCCTCCATCATTTTTAACATGCATGCTGCATCTGACTATCCATATTCCCACAAAAATACTTCTCATAGGACCTGTTTCTTTTCTTTGGATGTATCCAACTGAAATAAATATTTTCACATTAAAGTCTTATGTCCAAAACAAAAATCAACCCGAAGGTTCTATCGTGAACGGTTACTTGGCTCAAGAATGTATGGATTTCTGCTCGATGTATCTGTCTGATCTTACTACAAAATTGAACAGACCAATGAGAAATGAATAAGAACAATATTAGAAAAATTGAACCCAGTTTTCCATCACTTCCTCAAATAGGAGGAATTCCTGGATCATATACATTGAAGACATTAAGCCATGATGAGCGGTAGATGGCACATCACACAGTTTTGTTCAATTGTTATTTGTTCGATGACTATATCAAGTAACTAAATTTATTATATATATCTTACATATATATCTGTTTAAAAATTCATATTTTTTATCTACAGGGAACATAAAACACTGATAAATATGAAGCATTGTTCTTTATCTTTGAGAAGGAGAGATAATTTTCATAGAAAATAGTTTCTTTCATGGGTAAAATTGAAGGTAAAAATATTACTATTTAAAATAATTATATAAATATTTAATTAAGTTTAATAGCCATTTATATTGCAGGTATTGAGTCTGTCTACTGACTCTGTCTCTGAGGAAATAAGAGCTTCAACTTTTGGTCCTAATACTGTGGTTCGTGACTGTAAATCAATTGTTATCAATGGGTACAAATTTATTGTCACTGAACGAGGAAAGAACATGAGAACACAACATGATGTTTTTATGGTTACTTTTACAACATATTGTTATGCTAGTGCATCAGATAGTATACCGTGATTTGAAAATGTGGGTTATTATGGGGTTGTAGAGAAAATTATAACATTTGATTATTACTCTCATGGACGAGTCACAATGATGAAATTCCATTGGTTTGATTCGATGATGAGACATGGCACATTTATTGATGATTGTGGATTTCAAGTAATTAATATGACTCTCACTCGTGCAACCGATGAACCATATGTGTTGGAATCAATGGATAAACAAGTTTTTTATGTCAAAGACAAACTTCGACCTGAATTTGGTGTCATTGTTGAAGTAATTCCAAGAAATATTTTCGATGATAGTGATGATGGAATTTACACTTTCCCTAGTTCCATTGGAACCAATCCATTTATTTCTTTTGATGACTCCAATAGCTCAATTTTCAGAGTTTATTGTGAACCTGAAGTTGTGGTTGAAAATATATAGAATCATTCATCCATGTCCTCAATTCATTTGGTTTACCTTGAGTTGGGTTGTTAAGGTTGGTAATATTAAAATTGATTTAGTATTGATCCCATATATGTTTTATCTAACTTGACCGTTATGTGAATTCTCAATGTTTATTGGTTGCAGTTTTATTTGAATTGAATTTTCTAATTTGGAATTGAACTGTATTCAAACATAGTCAAACAATATTTCTAACTTGGTGAACATTATATCTTTTATGATTTATTAAATCCATTCAAGATCTTTTAAAACAATTGATAGCTAAATTACCAATGAATCCCCCTATTCCCTCATATATTTAGTTTTTTGGGTTACACATTAGTTTCCTTTTTCTAATTAATTACATATTTGTTTTCAAAAGTAATAAATGCAGCCAATTGAAGAGATACGAATGAAAAAAATGATGGAGAACAATCTTCGAATGGTGGAGTTGGGAATTAATCATTAGTGCCTACAGTGAGTACTTTATTTCAAATAGATTAATTTAAAGAATATATAATGTCATGTGATTAATTTTTTTGTAAATTTTTTTGTAGAATCCACCTATACGTTGACAATTATTCGACGAGGAGCCTAGTACTGGTCCTAGTACTCAGGCCGGTGGTACGAGGATGATTCGTACCAGAGGTGGACGAGCAGCTGTGCATACCCGACTAGACATTGCCCCTCCCACTGACATGTCATCCTTCCCACATTCTAATCCCAGTGAGTCATTAGGGAAACATGGGATATTTAGGCCTCCCATGTTTTCGCTACCTTCTGCATTTTCTGGCCCATCATTTTCACATCCCATGATGATTCCCACTCCCCAGTCAGAATCCGGTTAGACAGCTGCCCCATCTTATTTTCCTTCTACTTTTGTCTCTCTGAGCTTCTATATTCCATCGTCTTCGACTCCTGTTCCACCACAGGGTGTTCCATCAGTTTCTGTGGATCCAGTGGTTCCCAGCGATCAGACTGGCGAAACTATATTTATAGAACCCTAACCAATTTTTATAGGAATATTTATTTTCATAATAACATGTTTTGATAAAATATTTGTTTTTTTATCATGACAGATATATCTACTGATAGGAGGCATGGGCGGGGGCGTACACGCATGCGTTCGGTGTGGAACCGCCACACACAGGTTATGGTGCATTATAATGAAGACAACCAAATGGTTGAGAAAACAGGGCAGCAATGTCGGAGTTTTTTGGCGATGCTTGCCAAATACTCCGACATCATTCCCGTCAGCCCTCTATTATGGAAACATTTTCCACATGAGGTCAAGGATATTTCTTGGGCAGAGATATGGGTAAAAAGATCTATTCTATTTAATGACATGAATTATTTTTGTATTTATATGAATTAATATTTTGATGTCAGCTTCAATTTAATTTTCCCATGGTGAGGGTGGATGACGGAACGTATAAAGGATTTAGGTGAGCTTTGGAGAGCCTATAATCATGAGTCATATATTGGCTGGGTGTCTCGAGTTGGCACTAAGTTAGAGGTGGTACCAGTGGTGGATGATTGTCCTATAGAGCAGTATCGTCAGATGATTACTCATTGGATGAGTACCCAGTTTAAGGTATTAATTACATTTGAGGTATTTAAATAATAACATTCATGTTTTTCATTAACACTATCTATTGAATTTTCGAATTTTATTTAGGAATCATCTGGAAAAAACAAAAAGAACATTGATGCAAAAAAATACCTCCACACACTGGGATGCACTATGATGCCTGATCATGAGAGGAAGTAGGTATGAAAATTGTTTATAAGTTGTCTTTACGACTTACAATTTCTTTTGTTTCCTAAATTATTTAATAGTTTGCTAAATTTTTCATATAACTTTATTTTTCAATGTCATTGTAGAGGCAAATACAAAATATTGAAGGATGTGTGCCTCAAGAAAAACTGTTTTGCTCGAGTAGACGGAAAAAGGATGGAAGTGTCGTCAATGAAGCGACTCAAAAAAAGATTGTATGTTTTAATCTATTTATTTTATATTTTAATATCTATTTTGTAACGTAATAATATATTTATAATTGTAACAGGCTACTTTGGAGGCCCTCGATGCCCAAGAACCAGACAATATTGGGCTAACTGATCACTTACACCAGGTTTTGGGAGAGGAGCATCCTGGCAGAGTACGTTGTCAACCTAGGATAGCCCCGATGAGGTATTGGCCCTCATCAGGTATGATTTTTAGTGCCACCGAGATAAATAAAGTTAGGGCACATGCAAAACAGCCTGAAAAAAGGGCCACAGAGATGACAGAACAGTCTGCTTGGGAAAATAGTTCATTTATGAAATTTATTAAAATTCTACATCTAACACTTCCACCAGAGGCCAACCCATCTTTTTATGAATATATGTCGTCGATACGTTCTATATATGGAGCACCAGGTGGCAGTTATAGTGGTGGTCAAGACGATGTCTAGGATGACGATGATGATGGCGAGGAGTCTGATGTGGAAGAGGAGGGAGAGGAGGAGGGTGAGGCGGATGGAGAGGGCGAGGCGGAGGGCGAGGGCGAGGAGGGCGAGGAAGATGATGGGGAATAGGACTAGGGTGATGGTGGTGGTGATGATGGTGATGGTGATGTGGGACAAGTTGATCTGTGACATTTTTGACTAACATTACTCAGATTTGATGTTTAATCTATTCTAGTTGTTGGTTTTATCCAGACCTGTAGTATAGTATTGCAGTTGATTTATTTTTATATATTGCATGTTTTTATGGATGTTGATGTCTTTTAGTATTTCTGTGTTTGTGAACTCCCTGGACAACCCCCTCCTTCCTGGACCCTATACAACCCCCACCATCCTCCTTGGACCCCAGACAGCCCCCCAGACTGCCCCCCGGACAACCCCCCAGACCGCCCCCCGGACAACCCCCCCCCCCCCCCCCCACCATCCTCCTTGGTCCCCAGACACCCCCCCCCCCGGACACCCCCCAGACAGCCCCCCCCCCCCACCATCCTCCTCGGTCCCCAGACAGACCCCCGAACACCCCCCGGATAGCCCTTCGTACAGCCCCCCACCCTCCTCCATGGACCCCGGACAACCCACCCTCCTCCTTGGACCCCGGACAACCCCCCAAACACCCCGGACAGCCCCTCGCATAGCCCCCACCCTCATCCTTGGTCCCCGGACATCCCCCCGGACACCCACCGGACAGCCCCTCGGACAGCCCCCCACACAACCCCCCCGGACAACCCCCACCCTCCATGATTTCATTTACTACTATAAAATCAATAATATATATTTTATTTATTTTCATCATGATTATCAATGTAAATCACATTTACACATCTAATCAATATCATAGATTCTTGGTATGTTATAAAACGAATGTATTCATTGGGCATGGCATTGTTAGCTCTGAATTGTTTCATAGCATGATAAACTAAAATCTAATCCATACTAAGAATGATATAAACATATTATATATTAATTTCCACAATATTTTAAGTAAATACCATTCCACTAATAGACACATGAGGATTCTCATTAATCATGTTTACTTTAATATTTCCACAAGGATTTTTAGTAAAAGTTTTAACTTCTATTAATTTTGTGATATTATCATTTTAAATGTAATTTTTTCATAAATAAATTAATTTAAAGATCCATAGTAAAATAGTGTGTTTGAATAATGTGAATAAAAAACTAACATACCACTCTAACTGTGTCTCTTTTGTTTAAAATGGACAGGATTATAAGTGAAAAGAACAACTGACATACGGAAAACTGACCAAACGCATTCAGATTCTATTGAAAATTTATCACAACGATCCATGGGTCATATGTGACGTGTACGAGCCAACCCGGGCTCAATCTGAGTCGCGATGTGGCCGGGATCAGTCTAAGTGACTCTCTTTTGTTTAAAATGAACATCATTTTAAGTACATACGGAAAACCGACCAAACACATTTGAAATGTTTTGATGCTTTAGGAAAACAATCCATGGGTCATATGTCACATGTACGAGTCAACCCCGCCTCAATTCGAGGCGCGGTGTGGTAAACACCATTCATAGTGTCTCTCTTTTGTTTAAAATGGACAGGATTATAAGTGAAAAGAACAACTGGCATATGGAAAACTGACCAAACGCATTTGGAATCTGTTGATAATTTATCACAATGATTCATGGATCATATGTGACGTGTACGAGCCAACCTGGTCTCAATCAGAGTCGTGGTGTGGCCGAAATCAGTCTAAGTGGCTCTCTTTTGTTTAGAATAGACAACATTTTAAGTGAAAAACATAAACTGGCATACGGAAAACCGACCAAATGCATTCGTAATGTGTCAATAATTTAGAAAAACGATCCATGGGTCATATATGACGTGTATGAGTCAACCCCGCCTCAATACGAGGTGCGGTGTGGCCGACACCACTCTAATTGTGTCTCTTTTGTTTAAAATGGACAGGATTATAAGTGAAAAGAACAACTGGCATACGAAAAACTTACCAATAGCATTCAGAATCTATTAATAATTTATCACAACGATCCATCGGTCATACGTGACGTGTATGAGCGAACCCGGTCTCAATCCGAGTCGTGGTGTGGCCGAGATCAGTCTCAGTGTCTCTCTTTTGTTTAAAATGGACAACATTTTAAGTATATACGGAAAACCGACCAAATGAATTCGGTTTCGGTTGAAACATTAGGAGAACGATCCATGGGACATATGTGACGCGTAAGAATAAACCCCGCCTCAATATGAGACGCGGTGTGGCCAGCACCACTCAAAGTGTATGTCTTTTGTTTCAAAAGGACATCATTTTAAGTGAAAAACATCAACTAGCATACAGAAAACCAACCAAACGCATTTAGATTGTGTCGATACTTTATCACAATGATCAATGGGTCATATGTGATGTGTAAAAGTCAACCCCGTCTCAATACAAGGCACAGTGTGGCCGACACTACTCTAACTATATATCTTTTGTTTAAAATGGATAGGATTATAAGTGAAAAGAACAACTAGCAAACGTAAAACTGACCAAACGGAATCGGAATCTGTTGATAATTTATCACAACAATCCATGGGTCATATGTGAGGTGTACGAGCCAACCCGGGCACAATACGAGTCACGGTGTGGCTGGGATCAGTCTAAGTGTCTCTCTTTTGTTTAAAATGGACAACATTTTATGTACATACGTAAAAATGACCAAACGCATTCGGTTTCCATTGAATCTTTAGGATAATGATCCATGGGTCATATGTGATGTGTAAGAGTCAACCCCACCTCAATCTAAGATGCGGTGTGGCCGGCACGACTAAAAGTGTCTGTGTTTTGTTTCAAAAGGACATCATTTTATGTGAAAAACATCAACTGGCATACGGAAAATCGATCAAAAGAATTCGTATTGTGTTGATACTTTACAACAACGATCCATGGGTCATATGTGACGTGTAAGAGTCAATCCCCACCTCAATACGAGGCGCAGTGTGGCTGACACCACTCTAAATGTGTCTCTTTTGTTTAAAGTCGACAGGATTATAAGTGAAAAGAACAACTGGCTTACGGAAAACTGACCAAAGGCATTCAGAATCTATTGATAATTTATCACAATGATCCATGGGTCATATGTGATTGTATGAGCCAACCTGGGCGCAATCCGAGTCACAGTGTGGCCGAGATCAGTCTAAGTGTCTCTCTTTTGTTTAAAATGGACAACATTTTAAGTACATATGGAAAACAAACCAAACGGATTCTGATTGTGTTGATACTTTTGCACAACGATCCATGGGTCATATGCGACGTGTAAGAATCAACCCCGCCTCAATATGAGAGGCAGTGTGGCTGGCACCACTCAAAGTGTCTGTCTTTTGTTTCAAAAGGACATCATTTTAAGTGAAAAGCATCAACTGGCATACAGAAAACTGACCAAAAGCATTCAGATTCTGTCAATTCTTTAGCACAATGATCTATGGGTCATATGTGACATGTACGAGTCAACCCCACCTCAATATGAGGTGCAGTGTGGCCTACATCACTCTAATTGTGTCTCTTTTGTTTAAAATGGACTGGATTATAAGTGAAAAGAACAACTGGCATACGGAAAACCAACCAAACACATTTCGAATCTATTGATAATTTATCACAATGATCCATGGGTCATATGTGATGTGTACAAGCCAACCCAGGCTCAATACGAGTCGCGGTGTGGCCGAGATCATTCTAAGTGTATCTCTTTTGTTTAAAATGGAAAACATTTTAAGTACATACGGAAAACCAACCAAACGCATTCGGTTTCCATTAAAACTTTAGGAGAACGATCCATGGGTCATATGTGACGTGTTCAAATCAACTCCGCCTCAATCTGAGATGCAGTGTGGTCGGCACCACTCAAAGTGTCTATCTTTTGTTTCAAAAGGACATCATTTTAAGTGAAAACATCAACCGGTATACAGAAAACTGACCAAACACATTCAGATTGTGTTGATACTTTAGGAAAATGATCCATGGGTCATTTGAGATGTGTACAAGTCAACCCCGTATAAATCTGAGACGCAGTGTGGCGGGTACCACTCTAACTGTGTCTCTTTTGATTAAAATGGACACGATTATAAGTGAAAAAAAAAACTGGCATACGGAAAACTGACCAAATGCATTTGGGATCTGTATAAATTTTAGGACAACGATCCATGGGTCATATGTTACATGTACGAGTCAACCGCACCTCAATCCAAGTCGCGGTGTGGCAGGGACCACCCAAAATGTATCTCTTATGTTTAAAATGGACAACATTTTCAGTACGTCAAGAAAACCGACCAAACCAATTCTGATTGTGTTGATATTTTAGCACAACGATCCAAGCGTCATTTGTGATGTGTACGATTCAACCCCGACTCAATCCAAGGCGTGGTGTGGCCAGCATGATTCAAAGTGTCTCTATTTTATTTAAAAAGCACTTCATTTTAAGTGAAACCAACAACTGACATATGGAAAACCGACCAAACACTTTTGGAATATGTTGATACTTTATGACAACGATCGATGGGTCATTTGTGACGTGTACAAGTTAACCCTGCCTCAATCCGTGGCATGGTGTGACCGGTATCACTCCAGGTGTATGTATTTTGTTTAATATGGACATAATTAAAGGTAAAAATATATGGTATATGAAAAACCAATCAAATTATGAATCGAATTCCGGATTCCACATATAATTGTCATCTAAATTTTAAATTGAACTCTAAATTAATTATGTATGTTTATAATTACGTTATAAATTCTAATTTAATTATGGATGTGTATAGTTCTAGGATGCATTATATGTTAAATTTGTATGAATTTTTTCTCTATATGTATGTGTTAGTTGGTTATTACAGGTACAATAATTGTATATGTTTGTGTTAGTTTATTTTAGGTACAATAATTTGATTGAAAATGAGAGGGAATGCACAAAATGAGACCTTTTGTGCAAATTTCACAAAATGATAGCTGCTGTACAAATTGTAGGCTTCTGTGCAAATTGCACAAAATGATAGTTGCTGTACAAATTGTAGGCTTCTGTGCAATTTTCAGAGCATAGGCTATGCCAACGGTTTCAAACCGTTGGCATAGCCTATATGAGTTTTTTTACCAATGGATCATAGAACCATTGGTAAAAATTCTTTCCCAATGGTTTAGAAACCGTTGGGAAAGAAGTTAGTGCTTGGTTTTCCCAACAAAGTCAAACCGTTGGGAAAAACATTCCCAATGGTTTGGCACAACCGTTGGGATAGGGTAATTTTTCCCCAACCTATCCCAACGGTTAACTATAAACTGTTGGGAAAATCTTTCCTAATGGATTACTTCCATACGGTTTGCAGAACCGTTGGTATAACATATACCAACAGTTCTGCAGCCTTTCCCAATAGTTCAGAACCGTTGGTAATTTAGAAAAATGTATTTTGGAATAAGAAGATAAAACATATTGAATAGTTTAAGAATGGGGTTGAATGATTAAATTTCATGTGTATTAGGATTCAATAATTAATGCATCAATGGTGCTCTAGTTATATGAATCATGAGACATAGATGGATTCTACTATATTACATCTTCATCAAGGATTTGGAAGAATGAATGATTTCATTAAGGTTTTTAACGTGATAAAGGTATGTGAAAATATGAGTTGCATTACATTGTTTATTGAATCTAATGTATTTTGGAAATTTGGAGACTTTATTGGACTGTGAATTTAGAAAAATGTATTTCGGATTACTCTTATGGTTGTAATGGATTAAGATAAACATCGAATATTATTCGTTGAGTTTAAAGTATGACTTATTTGATAATTTGTTCCGTCCTTTTTTATCAGAAAAGGATGAAGTAATTATGTGTGGACTTTATGGTTCATTAAAAGTGATTCAGGCATAAAATTCATCTTGAATGTCTATATTTAGGTGTATGAAATAACGTGAAAATAGATCGAAGAAAAACCAAAGGATTGTATTATGCATAATAAGTGGAAATAAATTCAGTATGTTTATTTTTAGATTCATCAAACGGTCCCTTATATCATCGTAGATTTATAACTTTGTGATTTTTAACTTTCTCGTTATCATGTTCTCTATCAGTTTTCATCAAAACATGATGGTCAGATTTCTCTTATGTGTCCATGTTTTACTACAATAAACCCTAGTATGTTTTATCCATTTTTACCTTCATACTTCCATTTCTTTATTTTAAATTTTACCTTTTATCAACCCTTGATCCCAAGTGGGATTTCCAAAAAAGGAATTCTGAACAGTCAAACATTAGTTACCGAACCAGCATTCGAAAATTCAAGGGATGCAATTTATTCAAGGAGGGGAGAATGCAGGCACCCAAGAAATTATAATATATTACTTTTAGAATAAATTTATGTTTTTCATTTCCATTCTTTATAAAAAAAATTAATCATAATCTATACACAACAATTTGTTAACCTATGTTACCTGCAAGATCATGTTTTACCGCATTTTAATGAATAATTTATTTTAAATCCAAAATTTCACAATTTTATATATTTCATTGGAAAAAATAAACTTCTTATTTGAATTCATAATATTAAAATTATTTTAGTGTTAATTTATGGTATTTTTCTGGGAAGTTTCATTTTTAGATGAATAGTGGAAAATACTACATTGTAGTTAAAAACTGCCTTTTAGTTTTAATAATTAAAAATGTTAAATTAAATATTAAATTAGTTCCTAAAGGTAAAATAGATCAATTATATGTATATATATATATATTAATCCAATTTAGGTCATCGAAATATATTTTTTACTAAAATTGGATATAAAATCTTATTAAAATTTAGAACTTTTTACTTAAACGGGCTTTCATGACACTTCTACAGGATTAGCTATAAACATAATTTTTCCAATTCTATGAATTGATTTTTTTTTTAAAGAACTGGAATTTTTATAATAAGTATTAAATTTTGGGTCTAATAGGGTCAAATTAATTTTTGTTGAATAGTAACTTTAGTATTTTATTTACCACGATTAAGGGTAAACAGGGTAATTAAAGGTAAAAAATAATATTATAATACTATAAAATTACCCTAACACTTGTCTTAATATTATTTTATGAGTGGTTTTCGACCAAAATCAAACTTAGGTTTAAATTATAACCTTTTTAAGACACTTGTATAATAATATGACAATTATGATATTTTATTTAAAGATAAGAAAAAAATGTCATACTCACATTTTTAATAACTATACCATTTTTATTATAGTGTTATAAAATAGATAAATTAATCTATAAAAAATTAATTTGAAAGATAAATATTTATCTATATCATAATAAATTATTTATAATTTTTAATGATCAAATAATTAACTTAAATGGTGACACGATGATGATGTAGTAATTGTTTAAATAATCAAATAACCAAATAAATGATATTAAAAAAATAATATAAATATAATTTGAGTGAGTTAATGTCATTTACGTTTTTATTGATTAATTTGAAATATTATTAATGTTTTACGAGTCTTGTTTCGAATTTATCCTTTTGGGTTTATTTTTTTGTAAGACCAAATGATGAATCGTTTCAAAATTGACATTTAATATATTTTAAAACAAATAATATTTTATTAATTGATATAAAATATATATAAAAACTTTAGGAAGAATAATTGGATTATGTCTTAAAATTTCATCAATGGCTAATTTAGATGTATTTTGGCATTTTATAGTAATAATTTTATCCCTTAATATATAAATTACATCCTATCGTGGTAAGAGTTAAAGGGGATAAATATGGGTTAAAACAAAATGTTATGGATTAAAAACATAATAAAACAAGATAAGAAATTATTATATGAATAAAATTCGACCCTAATCACATTATTATTAGTTTTGAGTTTTTAATGGACACTTTTCCATGAAAATAAATTATATATTATTTAAATCAAAGATAGTTACAAAATACCACATTCCTTGTTTTTAAAAACTTTTATGTGTCCAAATGGGAAAAAATAAATATATGAAGAATATAAATGTATATTTAGATCATAAAGAAATTACTTTCATTTTATAATTTCATTTTTAATTTTTATAAATTATAAGCTTACATTAAATGCATCTTTAATGCTAAATAGTATTTATTTAATTAACAAAAAATAAAATAATTGATATTAAGAATATTAATTTTGATTTATTTTGATGTGTTTATGTGTATAATAAATTAAATTAATCTATAAGGTATATTATAGATGTTTTAAATTAATATATTCTATTTCCCAATTTTACATGAGGCATTTAATGTCTAATTAAATGAATAATTCCAAATTTGAAAATAATGATATCTTATTGAATTAATCTATTATTAAATAATTTAAAATTAAAAAAATAATAAATAACCACAAGGTGGTAGGATATGTTATAAAATGTCGTATAAATTACATTAATGGGTCATTTTTATGTATTTGGATCTAGAATAGTCTTATTATATTTTAATATTTTGAGGATTTCCAAAAGTGTCCCACACTTCAATTATAAAAGGGAAACTCCTACCTCACTTACTCACACCAGTTTGAACCTATATGCTCAAAAAACCCATTAAGTTCCCTTATAAACTCACTTAAAAATATCCTAGATGTTATGTTCTTCTTAAAAGTCCAATCATACTGTCCCTCATAAGATATTCAAAGGAGGTTCGATAAAGAAGAGGTAATCCCCTTTACCGACTCCTTAAAAATTATTTCTTATTCTACTTCCTCTTACGACATTGTTTCAATAATAAAGTAACATATAAAGCATATTATAGATGATTATATCTTATTTTGATTATGGGACAACCATATTTCTCCTTTTACCCATCCTACGAAAAACATTATCACGTGTGTGCATATGTTTGGCTTATCATCTCCACGTTGTGGTATAATTTGTTTTTTATAACAAATTTATTTGGATGGTTATAATTATGAATATAATGGACATAAATAATAAATATTCAATGAATTTTATTCCGTATAATTAATATACCATAAAATTTGTAATGACCTGCCAATTCTCATTGGCTTGAGAGTACTACGAGTCATTATTAAGACTTAAGCGACATCCCCAAGATGCCAATGGCTGGAAATAAATACTGAAGGGTTTAAAATACAAGTTGGGGGGATGATTTACCCTTTTTAAAATAACCCACAAAACAACTACAACAAAACATTCACTATATGATGCATGAACAAATGAATGACCCGACAAACAACTTCATTTATATCAAAACACAACAAAGTACACAACAGTGCAAGACCAAACTAAACATCAAAGTACACAGTGGATGAACAACTAAAAAGACACTAAAAATCCATGATCCTCAATCTCCAAGCTCCCCAACATCTCCCAAGCATCACCACAAGCCGCTATCAACAATATTCTTTACCTTTACCTGTGTCCCGAAATACGATATCTGCAAAAGAACCAACGTTCCAAAACAGGGGTGAGTATAGAACTCAGCAGGTTTTTTCCAAGGACTTCCCTACTCCTGCCACTAGGATAGAAGAGTTATCCACATTTATATAAAAACATTTTATATAGAACATTTTCTCAAAAGCATTTAATAACTAAATATAAACAAGTTTACAAAACCATTCATAACCAAAGGCATTCCAAGAGCAACTGAAACCAATTTTTCCAGCAAGTTATTTTTCCAGAAAAATAACCAAACAAGCTTAAAACCCATTTCAAAAACATTAATTTTTTGCATACCCAACCATTACGCAAACCCATGCAATCAACCATTCATGATACCTGGAAGAGGGGAGAAGCCCTAACACTTATCCATCCCATCCATGATGGGGGGGACTTCTTACCCTTATCCAACCCAAATGCATATGAATGTTTGACGGGGGAGAGCCCTAACCCTTATCCATCCCAACACTGATGGGGGAGACCCATAACCCTTATCCGTCCCAAATGAAATATTAACACACTCCTTCCCCACGTTCCATTATCGATTTGGTGCCGAGCACAAATTCATATTTCAACCAAGCCCCATATTTCCCATGTTCCATTAACCCTTTGGAAACGAGCACAAGGTCATATTTCAACCAAGCCCCATACATGCAATATGAACACACACCACATATTCCCATCAATCATGCCAAAAAAAACTTTCAATAAAAACACCTTTTTATTGAAAACCATTTCTATCAAAACCATTTCAATGCCAAACCATTTCAATTCCAAACCATTTCAATAAAACTCCATTTTTATTGAAAACCAATTTCATCAATGTCATTTAAATCTCAAACCAATTCAATAAAACACTATTTTTTTTAAAACCCCATTTTTCATCAAACCATTAACCATTTCAGCACATCCATAATTTAAAATCAACATTTTAAATTCAAGAATCCAAATAACATTCGCAATAATTCACCAACATTTCACAATTTCAACAAAACCATAAATCATCACTAAAGAAGATTTATTCCATGCTTTTCACAATAAAATACATTCAAAAAAACAATTTGAAACTAATCCAATCAATTCTAGAAAGAGTAATCGAGATTGAAGCCTCCTACCTCAATGGTTTTGAGGAAAACCCTAACAAACGGAGAACACACAAGAAAACCGAGTTGGTTCTTCAAAACCCCACCTTAGATCTCTTCTCCTAGAAAGATCAAGACCAAATCTCATCATATTTGGAATCCACACACTTAGTTATACCCATAAAGGGTGTAGATATACGAAACCAAGAGAAGAGGAGAATTAGATCTAATTAGATCTAAGAAACCGATCAAGAACGAAGAAGAACGATCACATACTTCAAGAATCCGGCTTCGATTCGCGAAGATAAGCCTTCGGATCACCTCCGGAACGATGGGAGAACCCTATTTGAACATATGAGAAGCAAAATACCAAGTTAGGTCCAATTATGAGGAATTATGATCCACTTAGAGGTAAAAACATGTGTGGTCCATCTTTATAGGATCTCATTTAAGTGGCCGCACGGTTTGCTCGCACGGTTAGGAAAATTGTGCACTAACCGTGCATTAGCTACTACCTCAGCCACCCTTCTCACACAGTTTGGATGCATGGTTAGACAAACCGTGCGCTGACCGTGTGGATTCTACTGCCTCAAAGACCTACTATGCACGTTTTGGCTGCACAATTTAGACAAACCATGCACCGCCCATGCAACTTCCCCTTTTGCCTCAAAACTTCATTCCAAGTTCTCCCAACTCTCTCATTCGTCACCCTTAAATTTATAACCATTAAAAGAATCAAGAAGGGGTTACATACTAGAAACCAAGGGTACTACATTATCCCAACCATTGGACTTTCCATCCTCAGAAAGTAGAAAACCTACACCCAACTGAAAGAGGTTCGGCCACTGCTCTTTCATTTCCCTTTCACATTCCCAAATCTCTTCCTGAATCTGACCATGCTGCCATAAAACCCGCACTAGACCGATGATTTTTCCATGAAAGACATTCTCCTACCAATCCACAATCCGTACTGGGATATGTGTCAACAAATAATCTGGATCTAGGTCAATGTGATCCCATCTGATCACATGGTCTGGATCAGGCTGATACTTTTTCAACTGAGATACATGGAACACATTATACACTGAACTAAACCATGGTGGTAATGCCAACCGATATTCCACCTCTCCTACCCATTCCAGTATCTCAAAAGGGCCAATGTATCTAGGAGATAACATTCCATGCTTCCCGAAATGGAGATGTCTAAGCCTTGGAGAGATACTAAAGAAGACATGATCACCCACAATGAACGAAAACGGCCTTCGACGGTGATTTGGATAAGATTTCTGATGAATTTGAGCCATCTCCATCGTCTTTCTAATGAAATGGATCTTCTCTGTTGTTTGTTGGATGATGCTTGGTCTGACTAGTGAAGTTTCACCAGTTTCCACCCAGCATAGTGGAGAATTACAAGGATTCCCATACAATGCTTCAAACGGAGCCATGCGTATCAAGGATTGATAAGTATTATTGTATGAGAACTACACTAAGGGTATATGCTCCTCCCATGAGCAACAAAAATACATTAGACAAGACTCCAACATGTCTTCCAATGTTTGTATCATCCACTTAGATTGCCTATCTGTCTAAGGAGGATACGCCATGCTCATAGTCAACTGAGTCCCAAGGGCTTGCTGTAATGATTTCCAGAAATGAGATGTGAACCTCGGATCTCTATTTGGGACTATAGACACTATTACACCATGCGTCTTTAACATTTCTTGGATATATATTTTTTAAAGATCTTTTACAGTATGAGTTTCACGAATTGGGATGAAATGGGCCTACTTGGTTAGACTATCACCCAAATGGAATCATGTTTCTGGACCGTTCTTGGAATACCTATAAGAAAATTCATTGCTATCTGATCCCATTTATGCACTGGCATAGGTAAAGATTGTAACATACCAGCTGGTCTCTGATTCTTCAATTTAACCTGCTGACAAGTTAAGCACCATGAGATGAACTCAACCACCTTCCTTTTCATGCCGCTCCACCAGAACTGCACTATCAACACCTTGTACATCTTCTGTGTACCCAGATGTATAGCCCATTTTGAATGGTGGTAAGCCTGAAGGAGTTGTTCCTGAAAAACCATAGGTACAACAATTCGGTCTCTGAAACACAAAACTGAACCCCTATCACGTTTTTAGCCATCAATGGTCTCCCCACCATTGAGTTTTGAACTTAAAACTAGACATTCTGCATCAGATACTTGTGCTTCTTTGATCTTCTTTACCAAATCAGGGACAAGTGTAGCTGAAAAGAAAACTACAACATCACCTCTGTTTTAATATTCCACATGCATGTCAGCTAAGACTGACATCAGCTGCCATTCATCTGAAGATTCTTTCTCTAACTGAACATATGACTTTCTTCTCAATGCATCTGCCCCCGAATTTCCTTTTCCCGGTGTGGAAATCAAGTCAAAGTCAAACATTTGAAGATACTCTATCCACCTCCTTTGCCTCAGATTCAAATCTCTCTTTGAGAAAATGTGTTTCATGATTTTGTGATCCGTAAACAAAGTAAATTTCTCACCAAAGAGATAATGTATCCATATTTTCAAAGCATAGACGACTGCAGCTAACTCCAAATAATGTGTTGGGTAATTATTCACATGAACCCTCAACTACCTTGAACCATAATCAACAACATGGTCTCCTTACATGAGAAAAAGACCCAACTCTAATCCCAAAGCATCACAATACACCACATACCCATGTCCTGATTCAGGCAAGATCAAGATGGGTGCCGATGTAAGACGAACCTTCAGTTCTTGGAATGACTTATGACATTCTTCTATCCATTGGAATGGAGAATTATTCTTTATCAGAGATGTCATTGGCGACTCTAGTCATGATAAATCATGCACAAAGTGTCGATACTTACCATCTAGACCAAGAAAACGTTTTATCTCAAACACATACCTTGGTGGTTTCTAAGAGATAACGACTTCTATCTTTTCAGGATCAACAGAAACGCCTTTCTCAGAAATGACATGGACAAGGAAACGTACTTCCTATATCGAAAAATCACACTTTGATAATTTGGCATACAAACGATGATCTATCATGATTTTTAACACTATTTCCACGTGCACCTCATGATCATCCCTTTTCATTGAATACACCAAGATATCTTCCAAAAATACCACAACAAAAGAATCCAGATATCGCTGAAATATCTGATTCATCAAAGCCATGAAGACCACCAGTGCATTCGTTAGACCTAAAGGCTTGAATACATATTCTTAGTGGTCATATCTACTTCTGAAAGCTATCTTTGGAATATCCTCCTTTCGAAATTGCAATTGGTGATATCCTGATCGCAAGTCAATCTTGGAGAACCATTGAAAACCCCTTAATTGATCGAACAGATAATCAATGCATGGAAGTGGATATCTACTCTTTATCATAACTTGGTTAAGCATATGATAATCAACACACAGCCTAAGAGTTCTATCTACCTTCTTCACGGACAACACCGGTGCTGCCAATGGAGAAGTACTTGGTCGAATGAAACCCTTTCTTCCCAGCTCATCTAACTGCACTTTCAATTCCCATAACTCTGTTGGTTCCATCCTTTATGACGGAAGGGAAATTGGACTAGTCCCCGGAATAAGATCAATCGTAAACTCCACTTCCCTTGGAGGCGATAACACTGAAAAGTTATTGGGAAAGACATTTGGAAATTAATCCACTACAACTGGAAAACTATTTTCCTCAATATCTTCCAATGATGCCAAGGTCAACGTTGCTAGTTGGTAAGAGATCGTTCCCACCATTGGTTCCAACAAGCTATTTTCACCTTTCTTTTCCATCCTCTCTCTTCTAAAGAGATGACCGATGCTTTCCTCCATTGTGAAACTATTTTTTCTCCTATAACAGTTGATGTGAGCCTTAAACATTGTCAACCAATCGATACCCAGAATTACATCATAGACATCAATGTTCAACATCGAG
The DNA here is from genome assembly GCA_963277665.1 of Viscum album. Lineage (NCBI taxonomy): Eukaryota > Viridiplantae > Streptophyta > Magnoliopsida > Santalales > Viscaceae > Viscum > Viscum album. The sequence goes on along the minus strand of OY728140.1, from coordinate 1,421,622,604 downwards.
AAGTACCATTTTAACTCAACTCCATAAACAGTTATAGCACATTCTCTACACAAAAATGCTTGACGTTCTCTTTCACCAAGAGGAGTTTTCAGTTTCAAAACAGAACAAATAATTTATAGTTTTAAACATAGAAAATCAACGACCTGAGAAGCAATGAAGGAATGGGGAGCACCCATATCAAACAAAGCTTGCTTCATCATGGGAATTAAAAGAACCATACCTTGCACTCTGGATGGTCCTGACTAGTCATCCACTACAATCTTCTCAGCTCCAAGAAGATGTGTACTTTCCATGCTATTCTCTTTATTTTCATATTGAAACTTCCCTTTATAAGTAGTACCATGGAAACCTGACCTCAAATCATTACGAAAAAAGCACTAAAGATGTACCATCATGTTACAATTATAACATTTTCAAGGTTGTGCCATACAATCCCAGTTGATGTGGCTTGTAGAGCCACACTGGAAATATCCCAGATTACACTTGGGTCTCTAAGGATGATTTAACAATCTTGTTGTCCGATTCATATGTGTTCTTACTCCTTGAGAAAAGGTGTCTAATTCCCTCTTGCTCTTAGTGTTAGAGTTATCACCTCCTCTAGTAAAGATAAATGTACTTACTCCACTTGTATTTTTAATAGTGTTGAATATTATAATAAAAGTATCCTATTGAAGTCCCAATTCAACGGTTTTAAAAGCCTGAATGATGCTTTGGACAAACTGTTGGTTCACCTGTGGTTCAGGTGCAACCACATTCTCACTGGCCTCTTCTAACTGGTTTCTTTGACGCCTACCAGGTGTCATTTCCTAAACCAACAACAAACCTCGTCAATCTCACTCTCTAGCAAGTGATGGCTTAGCATTTCAAATTCGATCCCATCATCTATCACAACATTGTTTTCCAAAACATCCTTTTTCTCATGTTCAATAATTTTTCAAAACATTCAACATGCTTTTTGAAAATCAATCCATTTTCAAAATACATCAAATATCATATTTTCATAATCATTCAGTTGAAAATAATCTCTGAATTTTTTTAAAAAAATTTGCACCTTTCCAAAATCATAAATCATTCCTCACAATGAGATATTCAATCCTAGTGGTAATTCATTCCTCAATAATTCATTTCATGCTCGTCTCATTGGGTAAACCTATGACATTGAGATTTCCAACATTTTAGAAGTGTATCCAAAACACTTATGTACCTAACACCCTGGTAACTTGAAGATTAGCATAAACAGGTTAGCTATGTCCTTTTATGCAATACATTTCAAGTTCTGAAAATCCTACTCATGTATAAGATTTCTCAAGGAATAGACGAGAATTAATTTCAACTCCAAGACCATGAACATATATGACTACTTGTTTGGAAAGGACTGAGAAAGCTGATACCATTTGTAATTACCCGCCAATTCTCATTGGCTTGAGAGTACCATGAGTCATTACTAGTCCTTAACCGACATCCCCAAGATGCAAAAGGCGGGAAATAAATGATGAAGGGTTTAAAATACACGTTGGGGGATGATTTACCCTTTTGAAATAACCCATAAACCAACTATAACCAAACATTCACTATATGATGCATGAAAAACTGAAAGACCCGACAAACAACTTCATTTATATCAAACCACATAAAAGTACACAATAGTGGAAGACTAAACTAAAAATCAAAGTACACAGTGGATGAACAACTCAAAAGAAACTACAACTCCATGCTCCACAATCTCCAAGCTCCACAACATCTCCCAAGCATCACCACATGCCACTAGAAACAAGATTCTTTACCTTTACCTGTGTCCTAGAATACAACATCTACAAAAGCACCAATGTGACAAAGAATGGGTGAGTATAAAACTCAATTGGTTTTTCCCCAATGACTTCCCTACTCCTACCACTAGGATAGAAGATTTAGCTTCATTTATATAAAAACAGTTTATATAAATTTTTTCTCAAAAGCAGTTTAAAACTAAATATAAACTAGTTTCCAAAACCATTCATAAAAAAAAGGAATTCCAAGAGAAATTGAAACCAATTTTTCCAGCAGGTTATTTATCCAGAAAATCAACCAAGCAAGCTTAAAAATCATTTCACAAATATTCATTTTTTTCATACTCAACCATTCCACAAACCCATGCAACAAACCATGCATGCTACCTGGAAGAGGGGAGAATCCCTAACCCTTATCCATCCCAACCATGATGGGGGAGACATCTCACCTGTATCCAATCCAAATGCACATGAATGCTTGACAGGGGATAGCCCTAACCCTTATCCATCCCAACACTGATGGGGGAGACCCCTAACCCTTATTCATACTGAATTCAATATGAACACACACCTTCTCCTTGTTCCATTATCCCTTTGGCACTGAGCACAAGGTCATATTTCAACCAAGCCCCATATTTCCCATGTGCCATTAACCCTTTGGAACCGAGAACAAGGTCATATTTCAACCAAGTATCGTATAAGCAATATGAACACACACCACATATTCACATCAATCATGCCAAAACACCCTTTCAATAAAAACACTTTTTTATTTAAAACCATTTCTATCAAAACCATTTCAATGCCAAAACATTTTAATTCCAACCCATTTCTATAAAACACCCTTTTTTATTGAAAACCAATTTTTCATCAAACCAATTACCATTTTATAAAATCCATAATTTCAAATCAATATTTTATATTCCAGAAGCCAAATCACTTTGCACAACAATTCACCAAGATTTCATAATTTCAACAAAACCATAAATCATCACAAAAGAAGATTTATTCCATGATTTTCACAATCCAATCCATTCAAACAAACCAATTTGAAACTAATCCAATCAATTATTGCAAGAAGAGTTGAGAGTGAATCCTCCAACCTCAAATGTTTTTGACGAAAACCCTAACAAACGGGGAACGCACAAGAAAACTGAGTTCATTCTTCAAAAACCCCACCTTAGATCTCTTCTCCTAGAAAGATAGAGACCAAATCTCATCATATTTGGCATCCATAGGCTTAGATATAAGAAACCGAGAGAAGATGAGAAATAGATCAAAGTAGATCTAAGAAACCGACCAAGAATGAAGAATAACAATCACATACCTCAAGAATCCGGCTTCAATTTGCCAAGAGAAGCCTTCATATCACCTCCATAATGATGGGAGAACCCTATTTGACCTCAAGAGAAGCCAAATCCCGAGTTAGGTCCTCTTAGATGAAAAAACAAGCCACCTAGAGGCAAAAACGCGTGAGATCCACCTTTATATGATCTAGGTTATGTTGCCGCATAGTTTGCTCGCAAGGATTTGAAAACTGTGCGCTAACTATGCGTTAGCTACTGCCTCGACCACCCTTCTCGCACATTTTGGCCGCACAGTTAGAAAAACTGTGCGCTGACCATGCTGTATCTACTGCCTCCAAGACCTACTACACATGGTTTGGCCGCACGGTTTTGACAAACCATGCACCGCCTGTGCCACTTCCCCTTTTTCCTCAAAACTTCATTCCAACTTATCCCGACTCTCCCATTCGTCACCCTTAACTTTATAACCATTAAAAGAATCAATAAAGGGTTACATACCAAAAACTGGGGGTACTAAAAAATTCCTTACCACATTACCATTAAGTAAATGATATCGTTACTCGTGCGTATATACAGCCTACCGTCTCAACAACGTGATGAGATTCATTATCCACATTAATCATTCACGAATGATCATAAAATTGTATATAATGAATATATAGTAAATATATTACACAATAATTCTACTAGAAATATATATATATATACATGTATGTCATTTACTCTTTCCATTCAATATTATATGAAAATGGGAACAATGTTCATATATACGTATGGCCTACCATCTCCCTAAACGGTGTATTCCATTTCATATATATATTTTTATATATATTTATATACTGAATATAGATAATATATAAATAATTATTTACATTATTCAATTAATTAATTCATAATTTATGTAATATGATCAATAATTACAAGTCAAAAGACGTACAATAAAAAAACTGTTATTAACCAAAACGTTTATTTAAAATGGAATTTCTACTAAAAGGGTAATATAAAGTAATAAATGAATCATATATGATAACATAAATATTATTATGATTATTTTACAATTTAATAATATTTTTAAAACCACTATATAATATTTACATACACGTACACTGGGAATAATTCCTAAGGTGAGGGTTAATTTCACAATATCATTATTATCTTAGATTCCTTATACGTAAGTATTTACTGGGACATATTTATCATCCTTGTACATTTTTATTAAAAAAAATAAAAAGGAGTATTTTAAATGTTTCATGTAATGTAATATTTTACTAAAACAGCGTTTTAAATGTTTCTGTGATTTTTTCTTCTAAATGTTTCTCATCCACGTACATGTTTTCAAAATGGGTTTCATGGATTTATTTATAAGGGCGTGAATTTTTTAAAATGTAAATTTTTGAATTTCAATCAAATTTTTCAATGTGGAATGGAACACATTGATTCTAATTTTTTTTTTTAAAAAAATTTCTTCTTTCAAAAATGATTGGATTTTGAATAAATGATTTCAAAGTAAAATGGGTATTTTTTCAAGGTATTCTTAATGATTTTATTAGAGTATTTTCATCTATGTCAGTATCCTTTGTTGGATCCTATGTTTGATTGAGTTTGATCTATTAATATAAAATTAACCATATTTAATTAAAGGGTTTATGATATTTATGACTATTGATGTTCTATTTTGAATAGATTAATGGTTTATGGTTAATGTATTGATATTTCATATGGTCATTTTAATAAAAATGTTTATGTTGGTTATGTTTCACCCTTTTCATATGAGGAATTCATTGGAATTAGTAAGTGTTGGTTAAGGCCCGCTATATCCCCTTGATTCACTGGTCAGCCTCATGAGAAAAACTAGATCAGGTTTTTACCCATTATTATTTGGTGTCCTGGTCGAATCCTGGACCGTTTGTTTTAGATGTCCCCCACTATGAATTCCCTCATTATGAGATTAGTTATTGATATTAAATGTTATTATTTTACTAGTATAATATCCATATGAATTTTTATATGGAATTAATTTATTTATTCATTCCATTTTATACGCAAGATTATATTTAAATGGATGTTTTTTAGTTATATACCCTACATTAAATATTAATGTTTACTTATGAAGGATTACAATGTGTTATTTAACCTTACTGAGCATCTGAGCTCACCCCTTTTTTATGTTTTATTTCAGAGGATGCCAATATATTTATTGGGACTGATGTGCAGGGTTAGGCTAGGAGAATAATTTCATTATAAAAATATTATCTTCGATTTATTGTATGTTTGAAATTGTATTGTATGATTCATGTATGTAATATTTTTTCCAAAACCACTAAACTGATCAGTACTTTGGGATATGTTTCCTTGAAAATATGCCAATGTAAAAAATAATGCACTGGCTTCGGGCTTTTGGGGTTTGGTTATTAAAGCATCATAAACATGGGTCAAGGCTAGCTGCAAAGACACCATGATTAAAAAAGTCCCAAAAAAGAATCAGGATCACTCAAAGTTCCCACATGATGTCCTACGAGACTAAATATTACCTAATTCATTTAAACACTATATAATTCTATGTGCACCCATAACTTTTATTTCATTTCCATGATTATGTGTGCCACATAGATTATACAACATGGATTCATTCATCATCATATTTTATTCCTTAATAAAGGAATGTGTAATAATTACATTTATGTCCCATATTAAATAATTATAAGTGTATAAAGGAGAAAACTCTTGATATTAAATGGGTATGTTATTCATTACACAATTGTTTTGGTAGGGAAAATTGTGATAAAATTTTGGAATCATAGCATCATCACTTAAAAATTCATAAAATGGGTTGATGAGAAAGAAAGGGGTCTATAAACATTTTTACATCATATGGTTTGTAATAGGGACATGTAAATACAAATCCCAACATTAATAAATGGAAATATAATGCATACGATAACAAATAAACTTGAATAAAAAAAGGTGAGGATGCCTTACTTGAGTTTGTGACTCCAAATTCTAGTGAATAGCTTCTTGAGAGATTTGGGGTGCCTTGATAAGACTCTAGAGATTGTAGGGAAGAGTAAGGATGTGATATAATGATTTTTAGTAAAGATAAACGGGGTCATAGATGTGTTTATATAGGATATGAGTGTGGAATTCTTTATTATTTTACAAACATAGGTTTGGGGATCTATATAATAATATATAAAAAACCACAAACCTTAACATGGTTTTTCCCGAAGTTTTAGAAAAATGGGAGTAATTTTCATTATTTTATAAGGAAAAGTGCAGGAATTAATAAAATTATACCCTTTCTTATGTGGAGGTGAGTCAAACTCTTAAAGAAATTATTTTGAAACCATAAAATATATTAATGGTTTAGGAGGATTAACAAAGGCTTTAAAAAATTAATTAAATAAGAATAAAATCGAATTGTTTTAAATGAAAACATATATTTGGACATGTATTAATTTTATAGTTTTTATTACATCACCTTTAATTCATTATGATGTAAAAATACACATCGTATATTTGTAGAGTATTTTTTATCAGAATGTCTGATTGTCTCAGAAAATTATGAACTATTCATCATTGGATAATTTTGATGTCATGATTAGGAAACTAATATTCATTCTTTATAAATAATTTTATAAACATGTTAATTTTCAATTTTAAATTAAGAATCAAAATTTACTAAGAAATGATGGATTTTTTATAATAACATTTTTGGAACCCTCATAAAAATTACATTTGACTTCATAAAAAATATATGATCATTTATATTTGATAAAATTTATTTAATAATAAAATTTTATTAAAATATTAATTATATCAAAAATCAATTAATTCATGACAATAAACATATTAATTAAAATTTAATACCAATTAATAATATAATTTGTATTTTATTGTATAAAAATAAAAAGTATTTATAAAGTAATAATAAGAACAAAATATGAACATTATTATATTGAAAATAGAATATACATATTCATATTATTATGTTCTTGATAAATATACCTTTAATACAATAGGAAATGACCTAATGGTAAGGTGTGAGATAGTGATACATTCATGGGGTGGCTTGGTGTACATGGTCTGGTTCATGATCTCAATATGGTTGAACTTCTCCTATAAACAGTTTTACTCATTCTTGAGTTGTTGGATCTCAGATTGGCCTTGGTAAAGGGAAAATCCCAGTGATCTTATTAACCTTATTTGATCTAATAAATGGAATTCATATGGTACTATCCTACTAGTTTAGGCTATTACATCCTTTGTCTGTGTCAATTGGATTTGATGAAAGTCCTATATTTATACTAATCATCTGACCATTGTTCAAATGATATATTATCAGTGGTAATGATGCTTAATAGTTATTTAAATATTATAGGATAAAATAAACCAAAATAAGTGCATGTAATTTCTATATCCATATTATATAACAATACATTTAATTAAATATTATGGGGATTTTAATTTATAACAGTTTGGTTTGTTATAGTGGGTTTTACCATTTTCTTATGTTATGGGGTTGTTTGGTGGTTGATATCAAATCCCATAATCCAAATTTTATTTCTCTTGAGGGTAATTTCTCCCAAATTTGTTTCCTTATTTATACCCCCATTGTTAGTCAGAACCTAGGGCCAACTGTAGGCGGGACTTGGGGGTCATTATCTTCTTTTATCCTTTTTCGAGTATGTAATGGTGATTTTAGAGGTATGGGGTCATTAAAATTTGATATATAATGTCAAGGTTAAGATATATGATGAATTTTAGAGTTACAATATATGAGGATTTCATCTTCAAGTATGTAAATAGTTCCAAATGATCTTGGTACATGGAATAGGCCATACAGACTAGATAAGACATGGTATTTTAGGGGCCCATGTGATCTGATGCAAGGTCTCTAAGCCTACCGAATGACCTTGTGAGGTGGTACATCACATATGGTATAGAACTAGGGGTGTTATATGTATCATGACTGATTAATCTTATGATTGAATGGTTTGGGTTTTTTAGATGTTATGAAATTTAATTAAATAAATCATGAAATTTTATATGTGTTTTAATAAATACCCACTTAAAAATTACATAATCTAGTGTATTTATCCTATAATTAACTCTATTTTTTTCTAAATATAATTTTGGTTTATAGTTTTAGTGAATTAAAACATAACTATTTAATAACAAACCCATATATTGCAAATTTCAAACTTATACTCAGTATCTATTTTTTCCACAATATAAAAAATATAAAATGAAACATGTTTTATTTTAATGAAAAATATTCATGACATTAAACTTTACTTCTTATTTTTTCATACGCATCCTTAACCTCTATGAAAAACATTTATAAATATGGGATAAACACCAAAAGCTCAGGAATGGACACAAAAGAAGGGAATTCATTAGTCTAGTGAAAAACATGAAACCCATAAAATATTAGACTTTATGAAAATATTCATTGATCACATGAAATAAATCATAACCGCATAAAAAAAAATTTCTCTAAGAAAACTATTAAAAACCTTAGTGGTAAAATAGAAAACCTTTTAGGAAACTTAAAGCATTATATTCGTAACCCATGTTAAACTCATGATAGAAATAAATGGAACCTTGTTAAATCCATAAGTGAAACCAACCTAATTGACTACCTCATTAATTCCTTTCAATATAAGTAACAGTATACAAATAATTGAAATCTATTAGGGATCTCACCCATCATCTAGGTTTTATTGGTCTCAATTATTGAATAAGTTGTATTGGGATCACCTGTCGTATAATCAATTTCATGATCACCCATCATATAAGTTGTATCAGGATCACCTATCATCGTATATAATTATCAAGTATTGTATCATGAATAAAAAATTTATTATTTCACTTATTTATCATAAAACCTTTCAAAAACACTTTTAAGCCCATATGAAAAACATTTTTGGATATCGAAATACCCTTTAATTTTAAAAACACATTTAAAAAACTAAAATACCTAGATCAAAGGGAAGAAATGTTTTTTTGAAGAAAATATAAAATATTTTAAAGGAATCCAAACATCTAATAATAGTTAGGACTATGGGAAAAACTGTTGATGTTCTATATGTTAGAATAAAACAATACTTTTTTCATTTTATAAATAAAGTTTAAGCGTTCCATAAATAATATATAAAGCGATTTCATTTAAAAATCATTTAAAAAAAAATTTGTTAGGTCAGAATATAAAGAAATACACAAGAGGATGTGAATTTTGTCTTTTCAAATTCATTTACAAATATTATTTTAATTCCATCTATAGATTATGAGGATAATAAATGTCTATATTCTCTATGAAAGTATGATATGTGGATAAAATAGAAATACAAAACACAATTGTTTATAATGGTTTGGGGAATAAAGATCCCCTAGTCCACTCCACCAATTACTCTCTCTGTGATTTTGGTGAATTTCATTAGTTGGGTCCTCATATCCTAAGACCAATCCACAGATGAGTGAAGGAAATTAACACCATTACAAATAAGGCTAAAAATAGAGCCTTCTAGTACATTAAAAAATAACTAAAAATGAAAAGATTATATTGAGGGGATGATACTCCACCACTACTGAGTATGAGAAATTGAAACCCTCAATAAAAAGATATTGATTAAGAAGGTTCTGATTGAACATCACAGTTGTAACAACAACTAAATGTAGATGGATACCATTATTTAGAAAATAGATTCATAAAAAAATATTAGTTCCAAAATGATCTGGTTGTAATAGATATTTGTATTAAAAGAAACAATGATTATTAGTAGCATACTTATTGAAAATACGAGATTCAAAACATGCATATCTTTTAAGTGTAGCATTTCTTATAGATAATAGAGTTTGATCGATTGTTTCATTAGATCTATGGAATATCTTCACAAGAATGTAGTTTCAATCACGAATATGTGTCAAAATATGTGGCTCAATATATCTCTTATTCTTTAATTAATACACACACATATATATATTGAAAAAATAAACTGATAGAATAAATAAAGCATTGATCCTTATTTTTAATTCCAGATCCAAGAAAATTGCTGATAAATCATGATAATTCGAATTCACAAAACAAATCAGAGTAGTCGTAAATTCCCATAAGAGTAGGAGAGAATTTCTCTACGTAGTAATATTATTTTAATCAATCATAATGAGATTCAAATCATTTTAAAGAGAGATTTAAATCAGTCTGATATTCTACAAATACTATTTCATGGAACTCCGATAAAATTTTAAATTCAAATCTTTGATTTTGAAAATTCAAACATAGGGTTCCTTCACAAAATTAAAAAATAACAAATGTAGGGTTCAACTACATAGAGTTCATTATTCGAACATAGGGTTGACAACATATGGTTTGATCACAAACGTAAGATTGATGATCCATACATTTTCTTCTCAAATATAGGGTTCCATACTTAGGTGGGATTCTTTAACCATACTTTATCTTTTGGTCAAATGTAAGGTTCCATTCAATCGTAATTTTCGTTATCCATATATTTCTATCAACGTTGGGTTGATTAACCATACACATTGAACTTTAAATATATGTTTTAATACATATGTAGGGTTTGTTTCCTATGTTATGTTCATCAACTTAGGGTATGAACATTATTTAAAGAATATGATTAAGAGCATTCTGAACACTTTGAATAATATTACACAAAATAATAAGCTTGAATATAATTCCAAAATCAAGATACTAAATGATATTAATTTTATGAAATAAAATTCAAATAATATCAGTATTAAAATAAACATGGGTACTTGTGAGTATCAAAGTGAACAAGATATATTGATTATTTTTCAGAAACTACATTCCCAATAATCTCCCCCTTTTGTTGATCAAATAAGCCATAAAATTAGTATTAGAATTTAGAATTTTTCAAATAATTAAAAGAAAATAATTCAAAATTCTATTTAAAAGGAATGATTTCAATAAAAGTAATGTTGTGTTTATCCAAATTTATCCCCCTTTTGTGAGATCAAAAAGAAAGTATTGAAAAACATTAAAACACATTTAATTTAGCATAGATTAGTAAGTGAATGTTATAATAATCTATTTAAATAAATAAGATTAGATTTCTGGCTATAGACATTAACATAAAATAATATGAAATAAAGAACTAAAAATAAAAATATTGAAATTTTATTGATTCAAAAGTGTATAAGTACAATAGTAAGTGTGATTGGAAAACAGGTTAGTCAACTGATAAGGTAATGATAGAAAAGGTTGGGAAGTATTTCGGTCGGTTATGTTTCTATATGATTTTGAGAAGCATCAAACATTCCATTCTCCTCTACTATCTGTAACTGAAACTTTCTCATAATACTATCACCCAACAGCATAATAATAACTCTCAAATCTTGACTTATATGAATATTCTAAAAAAGGTTGACTTTTAAAAAGTCATTAAAACTCTCCACTTGATTCATAAACTATTCCAATTTTTATGTTAATTTTTTAAACAAAATTTTTTTACCTAGTTCGTTCTCAGTTAATTGGTCCACTATAAATTTCTTATTTTTCCCACAGAACATATAGAGGATAACTATTAAACTGAAGTTTTTTCATATGATCATTCATTTCAGCCATAATAGTTGTGATTTCCTAAAATCTTTAAATCTGATTTGGATAGGTAGTAGGAGTATAGGTAGATGTACTACTCTGAATGACACTACTCTTGATTGAATCAAATTATCTCCCTAAATATCACATGAGATCTACAAATTCTGACATAGATACAACTTCAGACATGATCATTCCAACCTCATTCAACATTTCACTCTTGAAAGCATAAAACTCTTTCTTGGAATTAGAATTTTCTTTAAGATCATGAATCTTTTTCCTTGAAACTTCTAACTCTTGCTAAAGATTTACATTTTCTTCCTGAGATTTATTAAACATGTTCACAAGACATTCAAATAGATTAGTTACGGAATCAGATGTCCCTTCATCTGGATTTCGTGATGGGTCAACTACCACAATTTATAAAGATCTTGATATATTTTTCCATAGACTTATCTACTAATTATTCAATTGATTTTTCACATGAATAAGATATATTGTCAATAAATTCTGTTTTTTCTCCAGAAATAGATTCTTTTCTTTCGTCCACATGATCAATAATAGAGTAAACAAGACTTTGAACTATTTATTTAGCTACGTTTTTTGATCTGAGCATATGTTGTTCTTCTTAAATTGTTGGTTCTTCTTCTTGGTAAACTATAATAAAAATATCCTCCACAACTCAAATTTTACTTTCATCTTTTTGGTCTTCCTCAATAATAGGTTCTTATAAATGAACTCACCTAGTAGTCTCAACTGAACCCAAAACTGATTCTTTAGTATATAGATCTACTATGTTCCTTGGTTTTACAACCAATTATTCTATAACACTTTTTTCTTCCTCATCTTCCACAAATATCAATTTTATTTGGGTTGGTTTGGAAATGCTTTCACCTCCAATTTCTCCAATTCCTTCATTTCCAATAGATATTTTCTCCCATTGAGAGAATTATCCTTCTTTTTGGTGGTTATCTGCACCAACTACCATAAAGTTTCCTTTTACTGTGCTCCAATAAAAACCAAACTTCCTAAAAGTTCCTTTATTGAGTACATTGTTGTGATGAAATTTTATTTGAGGATCTATTAAACAAATCATATTATTCTTAAACATAATTCGATAAATTATCCATCCATAAAGATAAATATTCATCCTTTCATCTGGATGATGATAGTTGTGATGATATATGAAAATAAATCTTGGAAAATTCAGATTTATTTCACATAAAAACAGAAACATGATGTACATGTCTGGATACAGAATCTTCCCCAATTCATAAATCCTAGGAGAAATTTCAATTTGTAAAACTTAACCAAAATTTTCTGATCTGCCTCAGTATCATTGAAAAAAATCTATCTAATTTTTGTTGAACCAAAAAGAATACATAATGTCTTTAGAATTATGTTACTTATTCCCGATAGGCTATAGATCGAAATGAAAGACTCCCTAATGAGGACGGTTCAAAAAGTGGGAAATTTCAGTGGAAGAAATGGTAAAATCCTTATCTTATATTCTTGCAACAATAGTGTATTCAGATTAACTGAAACTAAATTTTATTTCATTGCATAAAAATTTCATTTCAACCTCATAAATAAGCTCTATGTTCACTTCCTTGAATATAGACTCCAAACCATGTAATGCTAATGCATGTTTTAAGAGTAGATTCATCTGGTAGAGCCATTCAAAATCAACTACTTTTCTTAAAAGAATGTTTCTTCCAAAAACTCGATGATGATTCTGATCGCTTGCTTCACCTTCTTCGGTTCGCTTGGTTTTTTCATTTTTTTGAAATGAAAGGTATGATGTTCTTGGGTTCTAGGGTTTTGACGTTAGATGAAAGTAGATGAAGGGTTTTGTATTCAAAAAGGGTTTTTTGTTCAAAATGTTAAGGGAAGTTGAATGGTTTTTGTAGAACCTTATTTTTCATGTCATTACGAAATATAATTATGAAAAAATTGAAAACATGGGGCACAAATAAATTTAAGATAAAATAAATTAACTAAAATATATATCAAAATAAAAAAACAAATATTATTTAAATTAATTAGTAAATAATTTTTACATAAATAAATTGGAATAAATAAAATTAAATTAAACATTAAAAAGATAAAAGGATTAACATTTATTTAAAAATTAAATAAACGAAACCCCCTCTTAATAAAATCAAAACTTACTTTAGGAAGTGGTAAAGTAAAAATATAAGCTAGTTGATTTTCAGTGTTGATAAATTCTAAAGATATATCCTTTTTAATAACATTATCTCTTATAAAATGATGCCTAATATCAATATTCTTAGTTATCGAATGAATTATAAGATTTTTTAAAATATTTATAGAACTTGTATTATCAAAAAAAATTATAATACTATTAAAATTTATTCTAAAGTATATTAGTGTGTTTTTCGTCCATAATACTTATGCACAACAATGACGTACAGATACATATTTTTCAATGGCTGTTTATAGAGAAAATGAGTGTTGTTTCTTACTTGACCATGATAATAAATATTTTCCTAAAATGTGACAGGTTCCGGAGGTAATTTTTTAATCTAATCTACAACCACCAAAATCAGCATCTGAATTTGATATTGAATTAAAATCAGTAGTTTTTGGATATTGAATATATTGAAAACAGTTCCTTTTAAATATATAAAAATTCTTTTGATGACAATAAGATGAGATTATTTAGGATTTGTATGAAATATAGAACAGAAACATACAGAAAACATAAGATATTGTCTTATAGTAGTAATATATAATAAACTACCAATAATAGCTCTACATAACTTGTTGTCCACCGATTTTACAACTTCATACAAATCATGTTTATTATTAGTACACGTGGGAGTTGAATATGCCTTGTTGTTCTCAAGACCAAACTTTTTCCGTAAATAAATAATATATATTCTTTGGTTTAAAATATTTCAATAATCTTTTTGATAAATTTGAAGTCTTAAAAAAATTTAATTCTCCCATCATACTCATTTCAAATTCTTTTGGAATAATTTATGAAAAATCATTACAATGTTTTTCATTAGATGAACCAAAAATAACATCATCAACATAGATTTGAACTAATAATGTATAAGAACAAATGGTTTTCTTAAAAATATTTGGATATTAAAATCCAATAGTAAATCCATTTTTAAAAATAAATGAACAAAATCTTTCATACTAAGATCTAGGTTCTTGTTTAAGGCTATAGAGAGCTTTAGTATGTTTAAAAACAGAATTCGGATTTTGAGAATTTTTAAAACTAGGAGGTTGTTCAACCTAAACATCCTCGATTAAATATCCATTAAAAAAGGTAGATTTAACATATATCTGCTATAATTTATATTTCATATGACATTTATAAGACAAAAGGATTCTAATTGCTTCTAATCTAGTTATAGGGGAAAAGGTTTCATCATAATCTATACCTTCTTCCTGATCACATCCTTTAGCCACTAATATGTCTTGGTTTATAGTTATAATTCCTTTATCATCTTTTTTATTTCGAAAGACCCATTTAGTATAAGGCCCCAGCCTTAAACATTACTTAATATTGAGTTATTACAATATTACACATTGAGGATCTTTTCGGGTTTAGAGTTTTAGAGAATTAGATCATAAAACTTGCATTACATTCCACATATAAACAAAGTGGTTACATAAAGATAGTATTCTTATTTCCCATCAATGAAATCATATTTAAAATAAAAAATGGATTCTTTCTTGACACTTCCTTGACACTATCATCATATCATGTACCTTTCCCTTGACCTGTGAAAACATTTCAAAAACTTGGGATGAGCATAAAAAGCTCAGTAAGGGATATAAAAATATGGAAAGGAAACATGGGTACATATATACATAAGAATGAAATCATACTTTACCCATAAAACATAATCACTTTAACATACCTCATAAAATCATGAATAAATCATGGAAATCATAAGACATAAAGGTAACTTGAGGCATTCATAACATTCTTACGTAGGGAGTAACCCTCTAGGTTATGTTTGGAATACCCATCACAGTATATTCCCTAAATCTCTTCGGAGAAACCTTAACGTTTCACTCCTTCGTGTTACCCAATGCATTGGAGATCTATATCGGGCTCACCCACCCTTAGTCTATCATGGAACCACCCGTCTTCATAATAATGCCCAAGAACCTCAACATAATCGTATCACATATAACATTCATAAAGGAAACATAACATTTCCACCTTTCAATCACAAGATATCAACACAACACATTGATAAAAAACATTATGAAAACAATTTTCAATACCAAAATAAAAGAAAAGTAAAACATGGTATTTATTTTTCTTTTAAAAAAAGGTATAGCTTATAGAGGAAGCCGAAACTCAAATAATGGTCACGGCGGCGGAGAAGTCGTTGTCGCCGCATACGTATGACAAAAACATTCCCTTTTTTCATTTAGTAAACGCTTCCTATAAAAAGGATTACTTTTGAATTAACGTAAAATTCAAAGGGTCTTATACACCGTATAAAACAAGGTTGTGTATAAAACAAAACATGCCTCAATGAAAGGTGATTGAGACGAAGTCCCATACCTCAGGTCCGACTTGACTCGGTCGTTCTTTAATCTCCTGAATAATAAACATGAGTTAATTTCTACTTGTTTAAGAACCTTTTTCAAGTTCATTATTCCTTTTATATCACTTATTGCCATGTCATGAACACTATGTAATTATTTAAGTTAATAACGGTCGTTTTAACGATCATTGGTACTTGAGTCACAAATAAGCCCTTTATAATTACAAGTTGTTCTTGTATCCATTATATCCAGAATGGTATTCATGATGTAGATATCATATATATCATATATATACAGTACATGCATGCATTTATAATATTACATAATCATTTAGAGGTAAGAAATTAAATGCACCGTTCATGAAGACGGTAAGACGTACGTACGCATGAACGCTACTTTCATTTCTATTTCGTATTTTATAGAATGGAATCATAATGATATAAAGGTATATTATAATTCTAGTATAATATCATATATAATATCATAGTTCCATCCTTTATACGTCCCACATATGGTATTTAATGAATCAAATCACTTTGAGGGGGCGGTAGTCCGCACTTCCTTAAAGAATGTTGAACAATCATTGTTTCGGGAGGCATAAATTCACCATCCACGGAAACAGTATGTTCTTTAACCATTATATGTAGGTGTGTGTAATTGTAGCTCGAAACCTTCTTATAAAAACATCCTAGTATATTGGAGATACTAGAGTTGTTACAAAAGAAATGAATAAAAAGAGTTTAGGGGGTTGGAGAAGAAAAATAAAACAAAAGGACTCAAGTGAAGACATTACCTTAAAATCGAAAAACTCCCATTGTTTTGAGCTCAAAGTATTCCTTGGGAAGAATTCTTCCCAAAGTGAGGCTTAAAGGAGTAAGAGAGGGTTGTGGAGAGACAAAATGGGCAGGGGTTGGCCGAGCCAAAGGCTTTGGAAGTGTGGGTAATGAGGTAGAGGTGGGGGCCTTTTATAAGAGGAGAGGAGGGGTACTCTTGGAAATTAAAGAAATGTTACATTATTTTAAAATTATTTTCGGATTAAAAAGGTCCCACATTTATATAATTCGAGGGTAAGGTGATAAGGGTTCGAAATCCACCCATAAAATAGGTTTTGGACATGTGTAGTTCATAGATTTTATATTATCATTTCATTTTATTTAAATCCTTTATTAAGGAGGTAATCGTTGCATCATTGTGATGTCATAAATAATTTAATATATTTAAAGTCTAAAAATTATAAAAAAAATACTATGATTTAGGAAATCGTTTTATCTTTCCAATGACAATTTACAATCAAAAATATGACTAGTATAACCCCATGTAAAAATTGTTTTAGTAAAACATCTCTTGTTTGTGTAATTTTTACTTTAACATTAAATAAAACGTTATTTATGTCATTTCCCAACCCAAATGGCTCCATGGGGTCCCCAAGTTGACCCATGGATTTTCTTGATCATCCATGACACATCCAATGATGGTATGACATGTGTCAAGCTCATCTCATATTATTAAAACATTATTTTTACCTTAAACTACACTAATTACCACTAATCGCGATTAAAAACATAAAATTACAATTCATCAAAAAATTATTTTTATCTCATTGAACCACATTTTACTTCTTAATGACAACCATGTATGTCGGATTTTTGAAAATCAAATCACAGAAGTGGCAAAGTTTCATTTAAACGAAAAATCAGTTTCTTTAACTACCAATTAATGGTTTCACTATTCATCAAAAATTGAAGTTTTTCAGAAAGATACCAAAACTTCACCCTAAGCTATATTTGATATTCTGAATTCAAAAATGATGTCTATTTTACAAAATTCAAAACATGTAAGTTGCATTAATTAATTTAATAACTAATTCCCGCTGTCATTACAAATGGCGTGTTTTTATGAAACAATAAGTATCAAAAGATTGACACTAGTTTAAGTCCAAATTCAAAGTGAAATTGATTCCAATGACCACCATTGGATAAAATGGTAAAAATATATTATAATTTCACTTCAAAACCAATTCAAAAGATAATCTAATCATATAAATACATTAGATTAAAAAGAGGTTTTGAATTAAAATACAACATTTTTCACTATTCATTTAAAAAAATGAACTTTATCGGAAAAATACCAAAAATTCACAAAAAGTAAATTTTGATGTCCCAATCATAAATAATATGTTTATTTTGACAAACATAGCTTATAAAATTGTCAAAATATATATTTAAAAAGGGTTTTCCATCAAAAGGCAGTAAAACAATCTTTTAAGAATATTAGTGTATTCCATGCATAAGATTGTATTTATTTTCATTTTAAGCCTCTAAAACACTATCTTAATAATTAATAGACATAGATAAAAATATCTATTATTCATTACTTACTTGGGATGTTACATCCTTCCCCCCTTTAGAAAATTGCGTCCCCGCAATTTATTTACTTATCGAATAAATGGGAGTACTTATCCCTCATTGCATTTTCATATTCCCATGTTGCCTCTTCCATCATGTGGTTTTTCCAAAAAACTTTTACCTGATTAATCACCTTATTCTGGAACCCTTGCACCCTATGGTCAGGAATCTGGACCAGTTGTTCCTCATAAGATAGGTTCTCTTCTAGCTGAACTACCTCTGGACTCAAAACAAGAGATGGATCTGGAATATAATTTCTCAACATCAAAACGTGAAAAACATTGTGTACCTGAGATAAATTCGGAGGTAAATCCACTCGGTAAGCAACTGATCCAACTCTCTCCAGAAGTTCATATGGCCCAATGAACCTTGGACTCATCTTTCCTTTCTTACCAAATCGCATCACACTTTTTCATGGTGATACTTTGAGAAAAACATGATCACCTACCTCAAAAGAGAGAGCGTTCCTCCTATTGTCCGCATAACTCTTCTGCCTACTCTGAGCTATTCTCATGTGTTTCTGTATCAGCTGAACTTTTTCTGCCAACTATTCTAACAATTCTGGTCTCATCAACTTCCTTTCACCCACTTCATCCCAGAAATCTATAGTTCGACACTGCTTCCCATATAATTCCTGAAATGGTGCCATCTGTATACTATAATGAAAACTGTTATTATATGAAAATTCAACCAAAGAAAGATGTTGGTCCCATCTTCCCTGATAATCCATCGAACAAGCTCGTAGCATATCCTCCAAGGTCTGAATTGTTCGTTCTGACTGCCCATCTGATTGAGGATGAAATGCTGTACTAAAATTTAATTCAGTACCCAACGACCTTTGAAGGCCTTTCCAAAAGTTAGAAGTGAACCTGGGATCACGATCAGATACAATGGAGAGGGGAACTCCATGTAACCAGACTATCTCTTTAAGATACAAATGGGAAAGTTGATCTAGGGAAAAAGTATCTCGTATAGCAAGGAAATGAGCCGATTTAGTCAAGTGATCAATAATAACCCAGATTGCATTATTACCTCGAGATGTCTTCGGTAATCCCACAACAAAGTCCATGGATATATTCTCCCATTTCCACTCTGGCACTGGTAAAGGCTGAAACATCCCTTTCGGTAACTGCCGCTCTGCTTTAACCTGTTGACATGTCAAACACTTCACAATAAAATCAGCAATATCTCTTTTCATTCCATCCCACCAGTAATACTCCCGCAGATCTCTGTACATCTTAGTACTGCCAGGATGAACTGAAAACGGAGAACTATGAGCATCACATAACAACTCTCTCTTCAACTGTGAATCACAAGGCACACACAATCTCTTCCCAAATCTCAAAACGCAATAATTTTCAATGTTGAATTTAGGCAACTTACCTTTCTGAACCAGCTCTTCCTTTTTCTGCAACTGACTGTCTTGCTTCTGGGCTTCCTTGTTTCTATCTGATAGAGATGATCTCACTGATACCTAAAACAAAACAGAAGCACATCCTGTACCAAAAAATTCTATTCCAAAGTTCATCAAATCCTTAACCAAAGGATCACGTTCCAAACGCAACATTGTTAATGAAGCATTACTTTTTAGACTCAAAGCATCAGCCACTTTATTTGCTTTTCCCGGATGGTAATGAATTGTACAATCATAATCCTTGATTACTTCTATCCATCTCCTTTGTCTCATGTTCAATTCTTTCTGAGTGAATATATACTTTAAACTTTTGTGATCGGTATATATTTCACACTTTACTCCATACAAATGATGCCTCCAAATTTTTAAAGCAAAAACAAGAGCAGCTAATTTCAAATCATGAGTAGGGTAATTGACCACATGAGTTTTCAACTGTCGTGAAGCATAAGCAATTACCTGATCATTCTGCATTAGGACGCAACCAAGTCCTTTCAATGAAGCATCACTGTATATAACAAACTCACCATTCCTGGAAGGTAGTGACAAAACTGGAGCATTCACCAATCTTCTTTTCAATTCCTGAAAACAATCATCACATTCTTTTTTCTAGATAAACTTAACACCCTTCCGAGTTAGCTTAGTCATTGGACTAGATAACCGTGAAAAATTTCTAACAAACCTTCGGTAATAGCCTTCCAAACCAAGGAAGCTACGAATCTCTGTTACATTTGTGGGTCTTGGCCATTCTTCAACAACCTTTTTTTTGCAGGATCAACGGTTATCCCATCTTTAGAAACAATGTGACCAAAGAAAGAAATTTGTTGCAACCAAAACTCACACTTGCTGAATTTTCCATACAGTTTCTTTTCTTTTATGGTTTGTAAGATAACCCTTAAATGTCTTTCATGCTCTTCTTTACTTTTAGAAAACACCAAAATATCATCAATTAAAACCACCACAAACTTATCCAAGAACTCATGGAAAATTCTATTCATTAAGTCCATGAATACAGCAGGTGCATTGGTTAGCCCAAAAGGCATTACTACAAATTCATAATGGCCATATCTTGTACGAAATGTAGTCTTTGGAACGTCTGCTTCCTTCACCTTCAGCTGATGGTACCCTGATCACACGTCAATCTTTGAAAAATACTGAGCTCCCTGGAGCAGATCAAACAAATCATCGATATGAGGCAAAGGATATTTTTTCTTAACAGTGATGTTATTCAAGGCTCTATAATCAATGAAAATTCTCATTGAACCATCTTTATTTTTAACAAATAAAACAAGAGCACCCCATGGTGATGTGCTAGGTCAAATGAAACCTTTCTCTAATAAATCTTGCAATTGCTCCTTCAACTCTAAAAGTTCAATTTGAGTCATTCGATAAGGGGGTTTTGAAATCGTCTTAGCATTAAGAACTAAGTCAATAGTAAATTCAACTTCCCGATCTGGTATTATTCCAGGAAACTCATCAAGAAAAACATCAGGATACTCATTTACCACTGGCACATCATTAATCTGAACAGTTCCTTTATTTTCAACGATGTGTGCAAGGTAACTTTCATTTCAATATTTTACAAGTTTCTCGGCCTCTTGACAAGTTATCAATAGTAAGGGTTCCTTCTTTTACACAAACTGAAAGTCTTTCTGAAAAGAAACTTCTTTAGCTCTACAGTCAATTTTAGCATGGTAAATATAGAGCCAATCCATATCCAGGATAACATCAAACTCTACTAGAGGTAGAACAATAAGGTTTGCAAGTAGGTTCTTTCCACAGATAAGGATAGGAAGATTCTTATAAATTCTTTTTGCCTCAACATTTCCCCCAGGTGTTTTTACCAAAAGATCAGGAGTCATTTCTTGAGATGGTATTCCCATTTTACTAGAAATGTTTTCAGAGGTGAAAGAATGTGTAGACCCCGAATCAAACAACACACTGGCATAATCTGAAAAAACAAAAAGAGTATTTGATACAACTTCATTTGATGGCCCGACATCTAGTGAAGTAGTTGCAAAGGATTTCACCACCCCTTTCTGCTTGTAGTCTACCTTCTTTCCATTACTCAAGCTCTTTGTCGGACACTCATTTGCATAGTTACCCATATCATTGCAATTAAAACATTTCACTAACTGTAAATCAAATTTGGTCTTACCTTCACCTTGATCTTTTTCAGTGCAAACACGAATCTTTTGTCCCATCTTACCACATCGGTAGCACTTTCCAGAATTCAGAAGACATTCCCCGGCATTCCTTTTTCCACATTTATCACAAATTGGAAACTTAGTTTTCTTACCATTAGACTTTTTTAAGAATTCTTACCTTTCTCCTGCCACCTCGGTCTCTTCTTCTATTGGTTGTTATAGAACACTTGATCATCGGAAAACTCCATTTCCACCTTCTCAGCACATCAAACAAGCTTTTCATAAATTTTAAACTTACGAGAATCTAATGCCCTTCGATATTTTGGCTTTAATCCTGAGTAAAAACGATTGATTTTACTATCAAGGTCTAGGATAAAATTTGGAGCATACCTTTCCAATCGAGTGAACCTTTCTTCATAGGTAGCCACTGAGTCTTCCTCTTTCCTCAATTCCAAGAATTGATTTTCCATCCTAAGTCGAACAGCCTTAGGAAAATACTTCTCAAGAAAAATACCTTTGAATTCATCCTAGTCAAGAGCATCAATCTCATCGGCGTCCCTGATATTTTTAACCATCGACCACCACTGATCTGCTTCACCCTCCAAACGGTAAATAGAAAGACTAACCTTTTGATTGTCTAAACACCCCAGGACATCGAAACTTTTCTCCAGTGCTTTAATCCACCCTTCAGCTGACACAGTGTCAGATGATCCTCTGAATGATGGGGGATGTTGCCTCATGAAATGTTCCACCACTGACATGTTCCTCTGCGATTGATTTGGCTGATCTCGTGCATGGATACCACCACCATTTATCGCTTGAGTCAACTGCGCCATTACTGCAACAAACTGTTCAGTTCCAATTCTGACCATCTCAGGATGCTGATTCGGAAGGTTATTTCCTTCTGTACGCCTTCCTAGCACTGCTTCCCTGTTCCCTCTGCAGAAAACCATTCTGAACAAACATGTCTTAGATGAAGCAACATGGTAATCATCAAATACTATATCACTTCAATTTGACCATAAAAAATATTTTTGGATAATCATTTAATATAATTCTAACTCCTAAAGTTATCTAAACCGACCTCTGATACCAACTATAAGGCCCCAGCCTTAAACCTTACTCAATCTTTAGTTATTACAAGATTACACATTGAGGATCTTTTCGGATTTAGAGTTTTAGAGAATTAGATCATAAAACATGCATTACATTCCACATATAAACAAAGTGGTTACATAAAGATAGTATTCTTCTTTCCCATCAATGAAAACATATTTAAAATAAAACATGGATTCTTTCTTGACATTTCCTTGACAATATCATCATATCATGTACCTTTCCCTTGACCTGTGAAAACATTTCAAAAACTTTGGATGAGTATAAAAAGCTCAGTAAAGGATATAAAAATATGGAAAGAAAACATGGGTACATATATACATAAGAATGAAATCATAATTTACCCATAAAACATAATCACTTTAACATACCTCATAAAATCATGAATAAATCAGAGAAATCATAAGACATAAATGTAACTTGAGGCATTCATAACATTCTTATGTAGGGAGTAACCCTCTTGGTTACGTTTGGAATACCCATCACAGTATATTCCCTAAATCTCTTCGAAGAAACCTTAACGTTTCACTCCTTCGCGTTACCCAATGCATTGGAGAGCTATATCGGGCTCACCCGCCCTTAGTCTATCACGGAACCACCCGTCTTCATAATAATTCCCAAGAACCTTAACATAATTGTATCACATATAACATGTATAAAGGAAACATAACATTTCCACCTTTCAATCACAAGATATCAATAAAACCCATTGATATAAAAACATTATGAAAACAATTTTCAATACCAAAATAAAAGAAAAGTAAAACATGGTATTTATTTTTCTTTTTTAAAAAAGGTATGGCTTTTAAAGGAATCCAAAACTCAAATAATGGTCACGGCGGCGGAGAAGTCGTTGTCGCCTCATACGTACGACAAAAACAATCCCTTTTGTCGTTTAGTAAACGCTTCGTATAAAAAGGATTCCTTTTGAATAAACGTAAATGTAAAAGGGGTTTATACACCTTATAAAATAAGGTTGTGTATAAAAAAAATATGCCTCAATGAAAGGAGATTGAGACGAAGTCCCATACCGCAGGTCCGACTTGACTCGGTCGTTCTTTAATCTCCTGAATAATAAACTTGAGTTAATTTATACTTGTTTAAGAACCTTTTTCAAGTTCATTATTCCATTTATATCACTTATTTCCATGTCATGAACACTATGTAATTATTTAAGTTAATAGCAGTCATTTTAACGATCATTAGTACTTGAGTCAAAAATAAGCCCTTTATAATTACAAGTTGTTCATGTATCCATTATATCCAGAATGGTATTCATGATTTAGATATCATATATGACATATATATCTAGTACATGCATGCATTTATAATATTACATAATCATTTAGAGGTAAGAAATGAAATGCACCGTTCATGGAGACGGTAAGCCGTACGTACGCATGAACGCTACTTTCATTTCTATTTCGTATTTTATAGAATGGAATCATAATGATATAAAGTATATTATAATTCCAGTATAATATCATATATAATATCATAGTTCCATCTTTTATACGTCCCACATATGGTATTTAACGAATCAAATCACTTTGAGGGGGCGGTAGTCCGCACTCCCTTAAATGAAGATATCGCGTTTACCCATAATGGAAACCATAAAGGTATGCCCAAAATGAAAAATACAGAAGATTAAGGAAAAAATAAACATATTATATATCATATATAAATATAGTGTCATCTTAATGGCCACCTTTTAATGTGTTAAAAGAATGTTGAACAATCATCGTTTCGGGTGGCATAAATTCACCATCCACGGAAACAGTATGTTCTTTAACCATTAGATGTAGGTGTGTGTAAGTGTATCTCGAAACCTTATTATAACAACATCCTAGTATATTGAAGATACTAGATTTGTTACAAAATAAATTAATAAAAAGTGTATAGGGGGTTGGAGAAGCAAAATAAAACAAAAGGACTCAAGTGAAGACATTACCTTAAAATCAGGTGACTCCCTTTGGTTTGAGCTCAAATGCTTCATTGGGAAGAATTCTGCCCAATGTGAGGCTTCAAGGAGTAAGAGAGTTATGTGGAGAGACAAAATGGGCAGGGGTTGGCCGAGCCAAAGGCTTTGTGAGTGTGGGTAAGGAGGTAGAGGTGGGGGCCTTTTATAAGAGGAGAGGAGGGGCACTCTTGGAAAGTAAAGAAATGTTACTTTATTTTAAAATGAGTTTCGGATTAAAAAGGTCCCACATTGATAAAATTCTAGGGTAAGGTGATAAGGGTTCTAAATCCACCCATAAAATAGGTTTTGGACATGTTTAGTTCATAGATTTTACATTATCATTTCATTTTATTTAAATCCTTTATTAATGAGGTAGTCGCTGCATCATCGTGATGTCATAAATAATTTAATTTAATTAAAGTCTAAAAATTATAAAAAAATACTATGATGTAGGAAATATTTTTATTTTTCCAATGATTATTTATAATCAAAAATCTGACTTGTATAACCCCATGTAAAAATTGTTTTAGTAAAACATCTCTTGTTTGTGTCATTTTTACTTTAACATTAAATAAAAAGTTATTTATGTCATTTCCAAACCAAAGTGGCTCCATGGGGACCCCAAGTTGACCCATGGATTTTATTGGTCGACCATGACACATCGAATGAGGGTAGGACATGTGTCAAGCTCATCTCATATTATTAAAACATTATTTTTACCTTAAACTACACTATTTACCACTAATCACGATTAAAAACTTAAAAGTTACTATTCGCCAAAAAATTACTTTAATCTCATTGAACCACATTTTACTTCTTAATGAAAAACATGAATGTTGGATTTTTGAAAATCAAATCACAGAAGTGGCAAAGTTTCATTTAAAAGAAAAATCAGTTTCTTTAACTACCACTTAGTGGTTTCACTATTCATCAAAAATTGAAGTTTTTCATAAAGATACCAAAACTTCACCCTAAGATATATTTGATATTCTGAATTCAAAAATGATGTCTATTTTACAAAATTCAAAACATGTAAGTTGCATTAATTAATTTAATAACTAATTCCCGCTTTCATGACAAATATCATGTTTTTATGAAACAATAAGTATCAAAAGATTGACACTAGTTTAAGTCCAATTTCAAAGTGAAATTGATTCCAATGAACACCATTGGATAAAATGGTAAAAATATATTCTAATTTCACTTCAAAACCAATTCAAAAGATAATCTAATAATATAAATAAATTAGATTAAATAGATGTTTTGAATTAAAATACAACATTTTTCACTATTCATTTAAAAAAATGAACTTTATTAGAAAAATACAAAAAATTCACACAAAGTAAATTTTGATGTCCCAATCATAAATAATAAGTTTATTTTGACAAACATAGCTTATAAAATTGTCAAAATATATATTTAAAAAGGTTTTGCCATCAAAAGGCAGTAAAACAATCTTTTAAGAATATTAGTGTATTCCATGCATAAGATTGTATTTATTTTCATTTTAAGCCTCTAAAACACTATCTTAATAATTAATATACATAGATAAAAATATCTATTATTCATTACTTACTTGGGATGTTACATCCTTACCCCCTTTAGAAAATTTTGTCCCCGTAATTTATTTACTTATCGAATAAATGAGGGTACTTATCCCTCATTGCATTTTCAGATTCCCATGTTGCCTCTTCCATCATGTGGTTTTTCCACTAAACCTTTACCTGATTAATCACCTTATTCCGTAACACTTGCTCCCTGTGGTCAAGAATCTGGACCGGTTGTTCTTCATAAGATACGTTCTCTTCTAGCTGAACTACCTCTAGACTCAAAACATGAGATGGATCTGGCATATAGTTTCTCAACATCGAAACATGAAAAACATTGTGTACCTGAGATAAACTCGGAGGTAAAGCCACTCGGTAAGCAACTGATCCAACTCTCTCCAGAAGTTCATATGGTCCAATGAACCTTGGACTCAGATTTCCTTTCTTACCAAATCGCATCACTGTAACATCCCAAGTAAGTAATGAATAATAGATATTTTTATCTATGTCTATTAATGATTAATATAGTGTTTTAGAGGCTTAAAATGAAAATAAATCCAATCTTAAGCATGGAATACACTAATATTCTTAAAAGATTGTTTTACTGCCTTTTGATGGAAAACCATTTTTGAATTTATATTTTGACAATTTTATAAACTATGTTTGTCAAAATAAACTTATTCTTTATGATTCGGACATCAAAATTTACTTTTTGTGAATTTTTGGTATTTTTCTGACAATGTTCATTTTTTGATGAATAGTGAAAAATACTGCATTTTACATCAAAACTAATTTTTAATCTAATTTATTTATATAATTAGACTATGTTTTGAATTGGTTTTGAAGTGAAATTAGAATATATTTTTACCTTTTAAGCAAATGGTGGTCATTGGGATCAATTTCACTTTGAAATTAGACTTAAACTGATGTCAATCTTTTGATACTTATTGTTTTATAAAAACACGCTATTTGCTATGACAGCGGGAATTAATTATTAAATTAATTAATGTGACTTATATCATTTTAATTTTGTAAAATAGACTTCATTTTTGAATTTGGAATATCAAATATAGCTTAGGGTGAATTTTTGGTAATTTTCTGAAAAACATCAATTTTTGATGAATAGTGAAACCACTAAGTGGTACTTATAAAGACTGATTTTCTGTTTAAATGAAATTTTGCCATCATTGTGTTTTGAATATCAAAAATCCGACATACATGGTTGTCATTGAGAAGTAAAATGTGGTTCAATGAGATTATAATAATTTTTTGGTGAATAGTAACTTATTAAGTTCTTAATCGCGATTAGTGGTAATTAGTGTAGTTTAAGGTAAAAATAATGCTTTAATAAAATAAGATGACCTAGACACATGTCCCAACCTTATTGGTTGTGTCATGGCCGACCATGACAAGCCATGGGTCAACTTGGGGACCCCATGTATCCACTTTTGTTGGGAAATGACATAAATTACTTTTTATTTAATGTTAAAGTGAAAATGACACAAACATAATATGTTTTACAAAAACAATTTTTAAGTGGGGTTATACAAGTCCAAATTTTGATTATAAATAGTAATTGGAAAGCTAAAAAGATTTCCTATATCATAGTATTTTTTTTATAATTTTTAGACATTAAATAAATTAAATTATTTATGACATAATAATGATGCAGTGATGACATCATTAATGGACGATTTAAATAAAATGGAAAGATAATGCAAAATCTAAACCCTACACATGGCCAAAACCAATTGGATGAGTGGATTTCGAACCATTATCACCTTATCCACGAATTCTATCAATTTGGGACCTTTTAAAACCGAAACACATTTTCAAATAAAGTAATGTTTCTTTACTTTCCAAAAATGCCCCTCCTCTCCTCTTATAAAAGGCCCCCACCTCTACCTCATTTCACACACTCCTCAAGCCATTGTCTCGGCCAACCCCTGCCCATGTACTCTCTCCACATCCCTCTCCTCATCCTATAGGATTTCCTTTGGGCAGAATCCTTTCAAAGGAAGCCTTTAGGCTCAAATCAAAAGGAGTTACACTTTTGAAGGTAATTCTTTCTCTCATGTTCATTTGTTTTATTTTGCTTCTCCAACCCCCTAATCTCTTTTTATTTACTTCTTTTGTAACAAAACCAGTATCTTCAATATACTAGTATGTTGTTATAAGATTTATTTGAGCTACACTCTCACACAACTACATCAAATGGTTAAAGAACATACGGTTTCCGTGGATGGCGAAATTATGCCTCCCGAAACGATGATTGTTCAATACTCATTTAACACCTTCAATGGTGTCCATTATGATGTCAATATTTTCATATATGATTTATAATATGTTTATGTTATCCTTAAGCTTCTATTTTTTTCATTTTAGTCATACCTTTATGGTTTCCATTATGGGTAAACACGATATCTTCATTTTAGGAAGTGCGGACTACCGCCCCCTGAAAGTGATTTGATTCGTTAATACCATATGTGGGATGTGTAAAGGATAAAGTTAATGATATTATATATGTTATTATACTGGAATTATAATATACTCTTATATCATTATGATTCCATTCCAGAAAATATGAAATAGAAATGGAAGTAGCGTTCATGCGTACGTACGGCTTACCGTCTCCATGAACGGTGCATTTCATTTCTTACCTCTAAATGTGATGTAATATTATAAATACATGTATATGATGAATATATATGATATATATGTTATCCAAATCATTAATATCATTCTGGATATAATGAACCATTGGCCAAATTAACAACATGTAAGTGTACGAAGTCTATTTTTGACTTAAGAACCAAATACCGACAAAATTAACATTATTAACTTAAATGATTACATGATGTTCATAACATGGTATAAAAGGGATAATGAACTTGGAAAAGATTCTTAAGCAAGTAGAGATTAACTAAAGTTTATTATTCAGGTGATTAAATAACGGTCGGGTCAAGTCGGATACGAGGTATGGGACTTCGTCTCAATCTCCTTTCATTGAGGCATATTTTATTTTATACACAACTTTCTTTTATACGGTGTATAAACCCCTTTGACTTTTACGTTTATTCAAAAGGAATCTTTTTTATACGAAGCATTTACTAAACGACAAAAGGGAATTTTTTTGTCATACGTATGCGGCGACAATGACTTCTCCGCCGCCGTGACCGTTATTTGAGTTTCGGCTTCCTCTAGAAGCCATACCTTCTTTTTAAAAGAAAAATAAATACCATGTTTTACTTTTCTTTTATTTTGGTATTGAAAATGGTTTTCATAATGTTTTTATATCAATGTGTTGTATTGATATCTCGTGATTGAAATGTGGAAATTTTATGTTTCCTTTATGCATGTTTTATGTGATATGATTATGTTATGGTTCTTGGGAATTATTATGAAGACGGGTGGTTCCGTGATAAACTAAGGGCGGGTGAGCCTGTTATAGCTCTCCAATGAATTGGGTAACGCGAAGGAGTGAAACGTTAAGGTTTCTACAAAGAGATTTTAGGGGATATACTGTGATGGGTATTCCAAACGTAACCAAGAGGGTTACTCCCTACGTAAGAATGTTATGAATGCCTCAAGTTACCTTTATGTCTTATGATTTCTATGATTAATTCATGATTTTATGAGGTGAGTTAAAGTGCCTATGTTTTATGGGTAAAGTATGGTTTCATTATTATGTATATATGAACTCATGTTTCCTTTCCATGTTTTTATAACCCATACTGAGCTTTTTATGCTCATCCCAAGTTTTTGAAATGTTTTTCACAGGTCAAGGGAAAGGTACATGATAAGATGATAGAGTCAAGGATGTGTCAAGAAATAAACCATGTTTTATTTTGAATGTGTTTCCATTGATGGGAATGAAGAATACTATCTTTATGTAACCACTTTGTTTATATGTGGAATGTAATGCAAGTTTTATGATCTAATTCTCTAAAACTCTAAACCCGAAAAGATCCTCAATATGTAATCTTGTAATAACTCAAGATTAAGTAAGGTTTAAGGCTGGGGCCTTATAATCACACTTTTCCATGGTGATACTTTGATAAAAACATGATCACCTACCTCAAAAAAGAGATCCTTCCTCCTGTTGTCCGCATAATGATTCTGCCTACTCTGAGCTGTTCTCATGTGTTTCTGTATCAGCTGAACTTTTTCTACCAACTCTTCTACCAATTCTGGTCCCATCAACTTCCTTTCACCCACTTCATCCAAGAAAGCTGGAGTTCGACACCGCTTCCCATATAATGCCTGAAATGGTGCCATCTGTATACTAGAATTAAAACTGTTATTATATGAAAATTCAACCAAATAAAGATGTTGGTCCCAACTTCCCTGATAATCCATCGAACAAGCTCGTAGCATATCCTTCAAGGTCTGAATTGTTCGTTCTGACTGCCCATCTGATTGAGGATTAAATGATGTAATAAAATTTAATTCAGTACCCAACGAATTCTGAAGGCCTTTCCAAAAGTGAGAAGTGAACCTGGGATCACGATCAGATACAATGGAGAGGGGAAATCCATGTAACCTGACTATCTCTTTAAGATACAAACGGGAAAGTTGATCTAGGGAAAAAGTATCTCGTATAGAAAGGAAATGAGCAGATTTAGTCAAGCGATCAACAATAACCCAGATTGCATTATTACCTCGAGATTTCTTCGGTAATCCCACAACAAAGTCCATGGATATATTCTCCCATTTCCACTCTGGCACTGGTAAAGGCTGAATCATCCCTTTAGGTAACTTCCGCTCTGCTTTAACCTATTGACATGTCAAACACTTCACAATAAAATCCGAAATATCTCTTTTCATTCCATCCCACCAGTAATACTCCTGCAGATCTCTGTACATCTTAGTACTGCCAGGATGAACAGAAAACGGAGAACTACGAGCTTCACAAAACAACTCTCTCTTCAACTGTGAATCACAAGGCACACACAATCTCTTCCCAAATCTCAAAATGAAATCATTATCAATGTTGAATTTAGGCAACTTACCTTTCTGAACCAGCTCTACCTTTTTCTGCAACTCATTGTCTTGCTTCTGTGCTTGCTTGATTCTATCTGATAGAGATGATCACACTGATACCTGAATCAAAACAGAAGAACATCCTACACCAAAAACTTCTATGCCAAAGTTCATCAAATCCTTAATCAAAGGATCACGTTCCAAACGCAACATTGTTAATAAAGCATTACCTTTTCGACTCAAAGCATCAGCCACTTTATTTTCTTTTCCTGGATGGTAATGAATTGCACAATCATAATCTTTGATTAATTCTAGCTATCTCCTCTGTCTCATGTTCAATTATTTCTGAGTTAATATATACTTTAAACTTTTGTGATCGGTATATATTTCACACTTTACTCCATACAAATGATGCCTCCAAATTTTTAAAGAAAAAACAACAGCATCTAATTCAAAATCATGAGTAGGGTAATTTACCTCATGAGTTTTCAACTGTCATGAAGCATAAGCAATTACCTGATTATTATGCATTAGGATGCAACCAAGTCCTTTCAATGAAGCATCACTGTATATAACAAACTCACCATTCCTGGAAGGTAGTGACAAAACTAGAGCATTCACCAATCTTTTTTTCAATTCCTGAAAACAATCATCACATTCTTTTGTCCAGATAAACTTAACACCCTTCCGAGTTATCTTAGTCATTGGACTAGATAACCGTGAAAAATTTCTAACAAACCTTCGGTAATAGCCTACAAAACCAAGGAAGCTACGAATCTCTGTTACATTTGTGGGTCTTGGCCATTCTTCAACAACCTTTGTTTTTGCAGGATCAACGGTTATCCCATATTTAGAAACAATGTGACCAAGGAAAGAAATTTATTGCAACCAAAACTCACACTTGATGAATTTTCCATACAATTTCTTTTATTTTAAGGTTTGCAAGATAACCCTTAAATGTCTTTCATGATCCTCTTTACTTTTAGAAAACACCAAAATATCATCAATGAAAACCACCACAAACTTATCCAAGAACTCATGGAAAATTCTATTCATTAAGTCCATGAATACAACAGGTGCACTGGTTAGCCCAAAAGGCATTACTACAAATTCATAATGGCCATATCTTGTACGAAACGCAATCTTCGGAACGTCTGCTTCCTTTACCTTTAGTTGATGGTACCCCGATCTCAAGTCAGTCTTTGAAAAATACTGAACTCCCTGGAGCTGATCAAACAAATCATCGATATGAGGCAAAGGATATTTGTTCTTAACAGTGATGTTATTCAAGGATCTATAATCAATGAAAAGTCTCATTGAACAATCTTTCTTTTTAACAAATAAAACAGGAGCACCCCATGGTGATGTGCTAGGTCGAATGAAACCTTTCTCTAATAAATCTTGCAATTGCTCCTTCAACTCTAAAAGTTCAATTTGAGCCATTCGATAAGGGGGTTTTGAAATCGGCTTAGAATTAGGAACTATGTCAACAGTAAATTCAACTTCCTGATCTGGTATTATTCAAGGCAACTCATCAGGAAAAACATCAGGATACTCATTTACCACTAGCACATCATTAATCTGAACAGTTCCTTTATTTTCAATGATGTGTGCAAGGTAACATTCATTTCCATCTTTTACAAGTTTCTCGGCCTCTTGATAAGTTATCAACAGTAAGGGTTCATTCTTGTACACAAACTGAAAGTCTTTCTAAAAAGAAACTTCTTTAGCTCTACAGTCAATCTTAGCATGGTAAATAGAGAGTCAATCCATACCCAGGATGACATCAAACTCTACTAGAGGTAGAACAATAAGGTTTGCAAGTAGGTTCTTTCCACAGATAAGGATAGGAAGATTCTTATAAATTCTTTTTGCCTCAACATTTCCCCCTGGTGTTTTTACCAAAAGTTCAGGAGTCATTTCTTGAGATGGTATTCCCATTTTACTAGAAATGTTTTCAGAGATGAAATAATGTGTAGACCCCGAATCAAACAACACACTGGCATAATCTGAAAAAACAAAAAAAGTACCTGATACAACTTCATTTGATGGCCCGACATCTGCTGAACTAGTTGCAAAGGACTTCACCACCCCTTTCTGCTTGTAGTCTAACTGCTTCCCATCACTCAAGCTCTTTTTCGGACACTCATTTGCATAGTGACCCATCTCATTGCACTTAAAAAATTTCACTAACTATAAATCAAATTTGGTCTTACCTTCACCTTGATCTTTTTCAGTGCAATCACGAGCCTTATGTCCCATATAACCACATCGGTAGCACTTTCCGGAATTCAGAATACATTCCCCAGCATGCCTTTTGCCACATTTATCACAAACTGGAAACTTAGTTTTCTTACCATCATACTTTTTTGAAGAATTATTACCTTTCTCCTGCCACCTCGGTCTCTTCTTCTATTGGTTGTTATAGAACACTTGATCATCTATAAACTCTATTTCCACCTTCTCAGCACATCGAACAAGCTTTTAATAACTTTTAAACTCACGAGAAGCTAATGCCCTTCGATATTTTGGCTTTAATCCTAAGTAAAAACGATTGATTTTACTATCAAGGTCTCGGATAAAATTTGGAGCATACCTTGACAATCGAGTGAACCTTTCTTCATAGGTAGCCACTGAGTCTTCCTCTTGCCTCAATTCCAAGAATTTCTTTCCCTTCCTAAGTCGAATAGCCTTAGGAAAATACTTATCATGAAACATACCTTTGAATTCATCCCAGTCAAGAGCATCAATCTCATCAGCGTCCATAGTATTTTTAACCATCGACCACCACTGATCTGCTTCACCCTCCAAACGGTAAATAGCAAGACTAACCTTTTGATTGTCTGAACATCCCATGACATTGAAACTTTTCTCCAGTGCTTTAATCCACCCTTCAGGTAACACAGGGTCAGATGATCCTCTGAATGATGAGGGATGTTTCCTCATGAAATGTTTCACCACTAACATGTTCCTCTGCGGTTGATCTGGATGATCTCGTGCATGGATACCACCACCATTTATCGCTTGATTCAACTGCACCATTACTGCAACAAACTTTTCAGTTCCAATTCCGACCATCTTAGGATGCTGATTCGGAAGTTTATTTCCTTCTGCATGACTTCCTAGCACTGCTTTCCTGTTCCCTCTGCGGAAAACCATTCTTAACAAACATGTCTTAGATGAAGCAACATGGTAATCTTCAAATACTATATCACTTCAATTTGACCATAAAAAATATTTTTGGATAATCATTTAATAGAATTCTAACTCCTAAAGTTATCAAAACTGACCTCTGATACCAACTATAAGGCCCCAGCCTTAAACCTTACTTAATATTGAGTTATTACAAGATTACACATTGAGGATCTTTTTGGGTTTAGAGTTTTAGAGAATTTGATCATAATACTTTCATTACATTCCACATATAAACAAAGTGGTTACATAAAGATAGTATTCTTCTTTTCCATCAATGGAAACATATTTAAAATAAAACATGGATTCTTTCTTGAAACTTCCTTGACACTATCATCATATCATGTACCTTTCCCTTGACCTGTGAAAACATTTCAAAAAACATGGTATGAGCATAAAAAGATCAGTAAAGGATATAAAAATATGGAAAGGAAACATGGGTATATATATACATAAGAATGAAATCATACTTTACCCATAAAACGTAAGCACTTTAACATACCTCATAAAATCATGAATAAATCATAGAAATCATAAGACATAAAAGGTAACTTGAGGAATTCATAACATTCTTACGTAGGGAGTAACCCTCTTGGTTACGTTTGGAATACCCATCACAGTATATCCCTAAATCTTTTCGGGGAAACCTTAACGTTTCACTCCTTCACGTTACCCAATGCATTGGAGAGATATATCGGGCTCACCTGCCCTTAGTCTATCACGGAACCACCCGTTTTCATAATAATGCCCAATAACCTCAACATAATCGTATCACATATAACATGCATAAAGGAAACATAACATTTCCACCTTTCAATCACAAGATATCAATACAAACCATTGATATAAAAACATTATGAAAACAATTTTCAATACCAAAATAAAAGAAAAGTAAAACATGGTATTTATTTTTCTTTAAAAAAAAGGTATGGCTTGTAGAGGAAGCCGAAACTCAAATAATGGTCACGGCGGCAGAGAAGTCGTTGTCGCCGCATACGTACGACAAAAACATTCACTTTTGTCTTTTAGTAAACGCTTCGTATAAAAAGGATTCCTTTTGAATAAACGTAAAATTCAAAGTTTTTTTATACACCATATAAAACAAGGTTGTGTATAAAACAAAATATGCCTCAATGAAAGGAGGTTGAGACGAAGTCTCATACCTCGGGTCCGACTTGACTCGGTCGTTCTTTAATCTCCTGAATAATAAACTTGAGTTAATTTATACTTGTTTAAGAACCTTTTTCAGGTTTATTATTCCTTTTATATCACTTATTTCCATTTCATGAACACTATGTAATTATTTAAGTTAATAGCGGTCGTTTTAACGATCATTGGTACTTGAGTCAAAAATAAGCCCTTTATAATTACAAGTTGTTCATGTATCCATTATATCCAGAATGGTATTCATTATGTAGATATAATATATATGTCATATATATCCAATAAATGCATGCATTTATTATATTACATAATCATTTAGAGGTAAGAAATGAAATGCACCGTTCATGGAGACGGTAATCCGTACCTACGCATGAACGCTACTGTCATTTCTATTTCGTATTTTATAGAATAGAATCATAATGATATAATGGTATATTATAATTACAGTATAATATCATATATAATATCATAGTTACATCCTTTATACGTCCCACATATGGTATTTAACGAATCAAATAACTTTGAGGGGGCGGTAGTCCGCACTTCCTTAAATGAAGATATCGCGTTTACCCATAATGGAAACCATAAAGGTATTCCCAAAATGAAAAATACAGAAGCATAAGGAAAACATAAACATATTATATATCATATATAAATATAGTGTCATATTAATTTCCACCTTTTAAGGTGTTAAAAGAATGTTGAATAATCATCGTTTCGGGAGGCATAAATTCACCATCCACGGAAACAGTATGTTCTTTAATCATTAGATGTTGGTGTGTGTAAGTGTACCTAGAAAACTTCTCATAAAAACATCCTAGTATATTGAAGATACTTTAGTTGTTACAAAAGAAATGAATAAAAATAGTTTAGGGGGTTGGAGAAGCAAAATAAAACAAAAGGACTCAAGTGAAGACATTACCTTAAAATCGGGTAACTCCCTTTGGTTTGAGCTCAAAGGTTTCCTTGGGAAGACTTCTGCCAAATGTGAGGCTTCAAGGAGTAATATAGGGATGTGGAGAGACAAAATGGGTAGGGTTTGGCTGAGCCAAAGGCTTTGGGAGTGTGGGTAAGGAGGTAGAGATGGGGGCCTTTTATAAGAGGAGAGGAGGGGCACTCTTGGAAAGTAAAGAAATGTTACTTTATTTTAAAATGAGTTTCGGATTAAAAAGGTCCCACATTGATGTAATTCTAGGTTAAGGTAATAAGGGTTATAAATACACCCATAAAATAGGTTTTGGACATGTGTAGATCATAGATTTTACATTATCATTTCATTTTATTTAAATCCTGTATTAATGAGGTAGTCACTACATCATCGTGATGTCATAAATAATTTAATTTATTTAAAGTCTAAAAATTATAAAACAAATACTATGATGTAGGAAATTGTTTTAGCTTTACAATGAATATTTATAATAAAAAATATGACTTGTATAATCCCATGTAAAAATTGTTTATTAAAACATCTCTTGTTTGTGTCATTTTTTACTTTAACATTAAATAAAAAGTTATTTATGTCATTTCCCAACCAAAGTGGCTCCATGGGGTCCCCAAGTTGACCCATGGATTTTCTTGGTCGTCCATGACACATCCAATGAGGTTAGGGCATGTGTCAAGCTCATCTCATATTATTAAAACATTATTTTTACCTTAAACTACACTAATTACCACTAATCGCGATTAAAAACTTAAAAGTTACTATTCACCAAAAAATTATTTTAATCTCATTGAACCAAATTTTACTTCTTAATGACAACCATGTATTTTGGATTTTTGAAAATCAAATCACAGAAGTGGAAAAGTTTCATTTAAACGAAAAATCAGTTTCTTTAACTACCACTTAGTGGTTTCACTATTCATCAAAAATTGATGTTTTTCAGAAAGAAACCAAAACTTCACCCTAAGCTATATTTGATTTTCCGAATTCAAAAATGATGTCTATTTTACAAAATTAAAAACATGTAAGTTGCATTAATTAATTTAATAACTAATTCCCGTTGTCATGACAAATAGCGTGTTTTTATGAAACAATAAGTATCAAAAGATTGACACTAGTTTAAGTCCAATTTAAAAGTGAAATTCATTCCAATGACCACCATTGGATAAAATGGTAAAAATATATTCTAATTTAACTTTAAAACCAATTCAAAAGATAATCTAATCTTATAAATAAATTAGATTAAAAAGAGTTTTTGAATTAAAATACAACATTTTCACTATTCATTTAAAAAATGAACTTTATCAGAAAAATACGAAAAATTCACAAAAAGTAAATTTTTATGTCCCAATAATAAATAATAAGTTTATTTTGACAAACATAGCTTATAAAATTGTCAAAAGATAGATTTAAAAAGGGTTTGCCATCAAAAGGCAGTAAAACAATCTTTTAAGAATATTAGTGTATTCCATGCATAAGTTTGTATTTATTTTCATTTTAAGCCTCTAAAACACTATCTTAATCATTAATAGACATAGATAAAAATATCTATTATTCATTACTTATTTGGGATGTTACATTTAGTTTCTATAAATGGATAGTTTGATGGTCTTTTAATTAATTGTGAAACATCATTCCTTTTGAATTGGTTTAGCTCTTCTTGCATTACTAATGTCTAACTATCATTTTCTAAGGCTTCTTCAAACTATTTAGGTCCTAGTTGAGATATAAATTCAGAGTATTCAATTAGGTTTCTTATATTTCTTCTAGTTCTTATTCTTATGTATAATTTTCCTATAACTGTTACTAATGTATGAATCTTTAGGGTTCTAGAATGTCTTGGTAAAAGGTTATATTATCATTAGTACCACATTCTTATGAAATAGACTGAATTTTATTTATATTATTTTAAAAATCATTTTTTATGTTTTCAAGTCTCATGTTGTCAAAAGAGTCAGTAATTTTATCAATTTGATTTTTCTCTTTAATAAAAGGGCCAGCTTCATCAAACATCGTATGAAATGATTCTTCAATAATCTTAGACTTTTTATTAAACACTCTATTAGCTTTAGAGGTATCAGAATATCCTAAAAATATTCCATCATCAACCTTTAGATTGAACTTACCAAGATTATCCTTGGTGTTCAAGATATACACCTTGCATCCAAAAACATTAAAGGATATTACATTAGGCTTTCTGTTATTACAAAGTTCGTAAGGTGTATTTTTAAAAATATGCTGAATTAAAAATCTATCCATGATATAGCAGGCTATGCTTGTAGCTTCTTACCATGAGTATGTAGGAATAATGTATTCATTCAGCATAGTCCAATACATTTCTTGAATTGTTATTTTTCTTCTTTCAACAATTCCATTTTGTTGAGGTGTTCTTCATATAGATATGGTGTGTGTAATACCCAGATTTGAAAAAAGGAATTAAATTCCCAATTAAAATGTTATCCCGCATGATAACTTCCTAATGAAATTATCTTAAAAATATTATTTTGATCAATTTTACAAAAACATTCAAAAACAGTAAAAGCATCAATTTTGAGTATTATAAAATTCACCCTTGTAAATCTTTAATAATCATCAACTAAAATAAATATATGGAATTTCCCTCACAACGTTTTTAATCATGATAGTCTTAATAGATCCATGTGGATATGTTCTAGAGGTTTTAATGTAACAATTATGTTAATAGATTTGAAGAGAGATTTGTGTTGCTTTCAAATTTAGAATACATCACAAAATCTATTACCATAAAATTTAAGGGTCAGTAAATCAGAAACTAATTGGTTCTTATACAATTTCTGTAAATCATAAATATTAGAATGACCAAGTCTCTTATTCCAAATCCATAACTCATTTATCTTTCACTTTCTGTTTACACAAGGAATTTAAATCCAAAGTATAAAAATTGTGAGTTCTAGGTGACCTAAACTTAAGCAATTTATCATTAAATACCGAGCAGGAATTGGTAGAAAAATCAACATAATAACCATCATAACAGAGTTTAGAGATACTTATCTAGTTGTGTTTCAACCCCTATACATATATTACTTGGATGATTGAGGCAATTTTTGGATCTCAAACAATTCCAAATCCAATTATTCTTCCTTTAGAATTATCACCAAAGGTGATTATACCTCCATCTATTTGAGTTAGTGTGTTGACATTTGATGAATTTCCACTCATGTTCATGGAGCATCCAATGTCCATATACTATTTTTTTGTGAACTATTTCCTACAAAGGCAATTTAGACAAAATTTTATCTTGGTACCCATATCCCTTTGGGTCCTATAGTGTTAGCTAATAAAGATCTGGGAATATAGATTTGATTTGTTTTTCCATAAATATTATCATTTTAATTGGATAAACATATTAAAAAAAATATCTTTTCATTCCACTTATTTGAGGATTTCTAAAATAATAGTTTTTGGTTATATGACCATCTATACCACAAAAAATAAAAAATAATAGTATTTGAGTTGGGAGAAAAATAATTCTTATATAGTTTATATTTTTCACTCTTAATTATTATACTAATTTTTTCTATATTTAATTACATTTTTATCAATAATTTCATTTAGAATAATTTCTCCTTTCGTAAATAAGAAAGAATCACTTTTATAAGTTTCAACATCATCTTGTAACGCTATAATCTTATTTTTATGATCAACAATGATTATGGTTGGTGAGTTAAATTTTTTTAATTAACTCCTAATGTTGTTTAAGTAAGGTATCTCTTTCTCCAAGAAAAACATTGTGAATATTCTTTAAATATTTTTTATTCTTGAATAAAGAGTCTTATTTTTCTTCTAGATTTGTGAAGTAGGAACCTATTTTATTATTTTAATAATTTTAAATCAGAATCAAAATTCAAATTAGTTGAATAATAGGTTTGTACCTTGTATTTTTCATCCAGGAAGCACATGTTTTCTTTCAAATTTGATTCTTCATTTTTTGAATTTGATTTTGATAAAATGTTGGGGTCTTCAGAAACACACCATGTAGCCTTCATCACTCTTTTATTTTTTTTCATAATCATAATTTTTCTTATATTTATTTTCTATCTTTCTCTTTTCAACTTTTATTTGAGGAAAATCTAGTCTTATATGACCTAATTTCTTGCATTCATAGTATCTAACTTCTCTTGAGTTTTTAGGATCCCTTTTGAAGGGTTTTATAAATCCTCCTTTATTCTTATAAAACATTATAAATTTTATAGCTATTTGAAGCTGTTCTATTTTAGAATCAGATGTATATGAATTCTTTTCTTCTCTAACTTCTTGATTTATCCTGCTACTTTGATTTTGAGATGTTACCTTTAGAGTTGTATTATCCATTTTCACTAATACTTTATGATATTCAGATTCATCTTACATTTAATATTAATACATCGTTAGTGACCAAATTAATTCTCTCATTGTCAGATTTTTGGGAGGTGATGATTGTCGTGTTGCAGCTGATATACCACTACATTTAGTAGGGAGTACTCTCAGTACATTCAAATCATGATCTTCTTGTTTTATAAAATCACCTAGGGTAGTAATATTATTGATAGTCTTTGTAAGACTTTTATCCATTTGAGTGATACTCTCTCCATCAAACATTTTAAAAGTGTCAAATTTTAGCTTTGTTGATGCATACCTCATTTGTTTTACATTATTTGTTCCTTCATAGGTATATTCAATGGTTTTCCACATTTCATAAGCATTAGGACATTTAGAGACATGATTGAATTTATCTAGTCCAATACCACAGATAATATCATTCATAGTCTTATAATTCGTGTCATACATAGCCTCGTTTGCACCAGTCCATGTTTAAGTATTTTCAATAATTATATTAGGAGTAATAATCTTTAAGTAGACTATAAATCCCAGATTCTTCAAATTGATAATCATATGTAATTTCTAGCATCCATAATTTCCTCCATTGAAATAAGGAGGAAAAACCATTGAAATTCCTTCTCTTTGATAAGTCATTTACATCTTTTTATAGACCTTATACTTTTAGCTTATTATAGATTTTTTAAAATATATCCTTTGATGGTAATTGTTAGGTCATAATATAAAAATATACACAAGAGTGGTGGATTTTGTCTTCTCAAATTTATTTACAATTATTCACTGTGATGTAAAACTAGAGATTATGCAGATAAGTAGTGGTTATATTCTTTATGAATGTATGAGCATCAGATAAAACAGAAATACAGAACAGGATTATTTATAGTGGCTCGTGGCATAAAGATCCCCTGGTCCACTTCACCAATTACTCTATCAACGAGTTTAGTGAATTTCACTAGTCATGTCCTCATAACATAAGATGAATCCACAAGTAAGTGTATACAGTTGACACCTTTAAAAATAAGGCTAAAAATATGGCCTTCTGGTTCAATAATAGAGAGCCTAAAATACCCAGCTTATATTGAGAAGATGATAGTCCACTACAACTGAGTATGAGCAGTTAAAACTCTAAATAAAAAATATATTTATTAAAAGGTTTTGTATTGAACTTCATAGTTGTAATAGAAACTGGAATTGGATGGATCTTCTCCTTCAGTAAATAGATTCTTCAATAATGTGTAGTTCTAACGTGATCTGGTTGAAATAGATCTTTAAAATAATAGAATAAACGACTTGTAGTATCATACTTATATCCAATAACAGATTAAGAACATGTATATCTCCAATTTATATAATTTTTTATAGATAACAAAGTCAGGTTGATTATTGTAGAAGATCTATAAAATATCCTCACAAGAATTCAGTTTCAATCGCAAATTTGTGTCACAATCTGTGGCTTAATATATTGCTTCTTATTTGAATCATACACACATTTATATATTGAAAAAATACAAAGATATTATAAATAAAATAGAGAGCCTGCTTTTTGAATTCTAGATCCAAGAAAATTACCAAATAAATAGTGAGAATTAAAATTCAGAATACAACTCAGAGTACTTGTAACTTCCCCTAATAATAGTGGAGAAATTATCCACCTATTATGATTCTTTGAATAAATTATAATGAGCTTTGAATCATTCAATAAAGTGTTTTAAATCACCCTAATATTCAACAAATACCATTGCACAAAGCTATGATAAAATCATAAATTCAAATCTATGATGCTGAAAATTCAAACTAAGGGTTCCTTCACAAAATGAAAAAATACCAAATATAGAATTGAACTATGTAGTGGACATTATCCAAACATATGGTTTGATCACAAAATTAAGGCTGATAATCCATATGGTTGCTTCTGGAATATAGGGTCCCATACATAGGTTGGGTTCTTTACCCATACTTTATCTCTTTCTCAAATGTAAGGTTTCATTCATGCATAAGATTCTTTATCAGTGCATTTATTTTAACGTAGTTTTGATTAACCATACATGCTAAA
Organism: Viscum album; assembly: GCA_963277665.1. NCBI lineage: Eukaryota > Viridiplantae > Streptophyta > Magnoliopsida > Santalales > Viscaceae > Viscum > Viscum album. Next base: position 1,421,579,131 of record OY728140.1, on the reverse strand, counting down.
CTTTCACCATAAGTTTTAATACAAATGTATGGTTTGTTCCATGTGTTATGTTCTTCAATATAGGGTATGAATAGTGTTTCCAAAATACACTAAAGAGCGTTCTGAACATTTTGATGAATATTCTACACAAATAATAATCCTGAATATATTTCCAAAATAAGGATTATAAAGAATTTTAATTTCCTACAATACACTTGAAATATATCATTAGTAAAATAAATAAGTGTATTTGTGGGTATCAAAGTCATTAAGATATATTAAGTATTGTTGAGACAATACATGCCCAAAAAACATATCATAAATTTTCCATTAATATTCATTTATGTCCATATAAATACATTTATAGAATAATTTTAAGAATAGGGATATAGACGAAAACTATTTATAAAAAAAATCATTACAACATGTAAAATGATTTTTTATGATAAAGTGTCCTTTACCATAAGTCTAACTCATCATGTATGTAATGTATCATCCTTAATAATGAATTTGTGTTAATAATTTATATTATTATTTACTTTTCTTCAGGTTTATTATTCCTTTTATTTTATTTATCAGCAAGTAATATTTAATTACATTATCAATTAAGTACACATTAAATGTTTTGACGATATTGAGATCATATATCAAAAATGACTATGGTAGGTTCAATACGGTCAATGATTTAATTATTATATTAAATCTATAATAATAATAATGATATAGTAATAATTTTTAAACAAAAACTATCCTTTTAAATCCATAAATAAATTATGTTTATGAAAAATGAACTACTTAAAATCATAGAAATTGTAATTTGTAAGTATGCATGAGTAACATTTCCATTTTTCAAAAAACATGATGGAACGACTGTAATTATTATTTTATCATTAAAAATTGTTATTATATCATATTATTTTCTTAAATAAATTTATATATATCATCCATGTGATGCGGTGATGAAAAATGAATCACATTGCTTTGTGGATGTGGTAATCCACATGTACACATGAACGCCATTATAAATTTTTAATGGATTGTAGGAAAGAAAATATATACCATATTATCTTTCAATAATGATAAATATTTACTTAATATCACATATATAAATTAAATCCATATTTATAACCATCCGTGAGATGTGGTGATTGGAAATGAATTTAAACGGTTTGTGTGGTTGTATTCCGTCGTACACACGAACGATGGTTTGGTTTCCTATATGATGAAAGGAAAAGATATATATAGATTATTACATTAACATAAATACATATAAGTATATTTAAGATACATATTTTATTATTTCAAATTGGTTTAATATGATATTTATGTTGTAGAATAATATAAAAACCAATTCATTAATAATATTACATCTTCTTCAAACGACCCCTTAAAAATTATACCTAAAATCTTCCAATATTGTTGTTATAATCAAACCAATGCCTTTATTAAGTGTTTATGGATGTAATTAATATATTTGTGGAGTTATTTTATGTAAAAAGGCTTATAAATTGTGGATAGAAAATCATATGGGGTTACCTTTTATTAGTGGGGGAGAGGAAACACTTGGAATTTTTAAAAAGAACAAAATATATTAATGTGCTTCTATTCCCAAATGGGTCTAGTATGAACCATTTTCAAATATTATATGATATATATTGTAATTATATCCATTAAATATAATTTATATAACTTTCTACATCATTTGTACATTTATCACTTAAGTTTAACCCTCAGAAAGCCAATTTAAACCTTAACCGTTGTAACAGGTTTTTACTATTTTAACTATTAATTATGATGAAAATTAGGTTGAAATTATTACATAATATTAATTTTACTGATTCAAAATATTCAATTTATTTTATCATATTCAATTCACATAATTCATATATTTTAATTTAAATTAAAACCCAAAAAGCAGGATGAAAAATGGTTTTTTAGAAAAATGTATTTCTAAGTGTAAAAATGATTTTATAAAAAATGAAAGTATATTATTCCTTAAAACATAATTTAATTATAAAAAATATAATTGAACTAATTTTTATTTTAAAACATTTAAAAAAAATGTATGTTTCTCTGATCTTGAAACCAAAAAAGCAGTTTTCAATAAATATTATTATTTTCACTGTTCATTGAAAAATAAAACTTTATAGAAAATTATTCAAAATTAATACTAATATAATTTTCACATGATTAATTCAGAAAATGTTTTTTATTCTTTAAAATTTAATTTATATAATTGTAATATAAATCTTTTCAACAAAACCAGGTAATGCATGAAAATCCAATTTGGTTAGAAATAAATCATTTTATTTTTTACTAAAATAATGCTTGATATTTTTATAATAAATATAACTCTATAATATATTATTCATGAATAATAATTGGGAATAAAATTTATTTAATATTATATTTACCTTGGTTGTTACAATCTCCTCTACTTTTTGAAATTGAAACCTCAACATTGTATTCATTAGTTAAATAGTTTGGGATATTTTTCCTTCATGGAATTTTCTGATTCACATGTTACTTCTTCGACCATATGGGTTTTCAAAAAAACCCTAACCTAGAGAATAACCTTATTTCATAAAATTTTCTCTTTATAGTGAGGAAAATAAATAATTTTTTCGTTATAAGACAGGTTTTCTACCAACAGAACTACTTCTGGGATCAAAAATGAGAATGATCTATTATATATTTTCTTAGTAATGAAATAAGAAATATGTCCTATATCTAAGATAAACTCAAAGTAAAGGTCAATCAATAGGAAACAGATTGAAATTTCTTTATGATTTAAAATTTTATAATGACCTGTGTACCTAGATATCCCTTTTTAAAAAATTCATAAAACTTATCCATTTAGATACTATAAGAAAAACAATATCGCCATCCTAGAAATAAATATCCCTCCTACAGTAATCCACATAACTTTTCTGTCTTGTTTGAGTTATTCTCATATATTGATGAATCTCCTTCACCTTCTCAACTATTTATTCTACTAACTATGTTCTTAATAACATCCTTTTTCCAAATTCATCCCAACAATCTAGTGTTTGACATCTCTTACTTAATCAATTTTCAAAAGTGTTTATCTTTATATTGGAATGAAAACTATTATTATAAGAAAACTCAGATAATGGAAGATGTTTATCCTAACGTCCCTATTAATCCATTGAACAAGATCAAATATTGTCTTCCATGTTCTGAATAATTCATTTGTACTTCCCATTATATTAATAATGGAAAACAATACTGAAATTTAATTAAGTACCCAATGACTTCTAAAGTACTTACCAAAAAAAAGAAGTGTACATGGGATCACGGTTATATAAAATGGATAATGAAATTCAATGTAACTTAACTATATTCATGAGTTAATATTGATAAATTTAATCTAAACACATAGTTTCTCAAATGGGAAGGAAATGTAATGATTTATTTAGTAGATAATTAATAACCCAAATCGCATTATTATGTGGAGATGTATTTAGAAATCACATCATGATATCTTTGGATATATTTTCTCATTTTCACTATAGAACGAGAAAAGGATGAATTTGACACCCTAGACATATATATATTTGTAATAATAATATTTTTTAATTCATTAGTATGATTATTGTTTTGTTTGGTTTAATATTGGTACCATACGAAACAAGTGCATGTAGAATGAAATAAGAAATGTTTTATTCAATAGAAACACAGAAACATTTCATTAAAATAATGCCAAAGACCATAACTACCCTATAATACCTACTATACGGCATATCAAGATCATTGGAATACAACCAAACATGACAACTATAACTAGTAATTAGCGAACATCCTTCGAGTCTTTCATAATGATAAACATTATGAAAAGTACAATGGAAATATTACTTAGCATTAATGGAATGTAGAGAACCATTCTTATAAGTAAAAATGGTTTTTGAAGTTTGGAACACCCTAAAAAATTATATATAAGTCCTTTTATCTATTGAATATAAATATTACCATTATATCACATTCTAGCTATTGGGGTTCAAAATTAAGTAACTATTGAAATTTTTATAAAAACCTTTATATTTTTATTGGTTATTTAAAATGTTTTAAAATGATTTAAATATTTTAATAGTTATAACATTGATTAAATGATGACATGGTTTTATTTAATGTTTTATTTTAAATTTATATTTTGAAATTATAATTTTTTAAAACTAGAAATGAAAATAAGGACATTTAGAATGTTGTTTGACTATGAGAAACAAAGTTTTTATAAGGAAATTAATATATATATATATATATATATTCTATTTTCTTAACTATTTGTTTTTAATAAATTTTCTTTAAAAAAATAGGTGAGTACCCCACATTTTGACCTAGGGAAGCCTTGAAGGCCAAGACATCAAGGTCAGTGGGTATCTCAGATAGGCAACTGAAGTCATGCTTAAGCTGAGTGCTTGCATAGTCCATGCTGAGCGCACGTAAGACTCTTGTATAGGGTCTGGTCACGCGTGAGTTGTATCACCCCAATATTTTTAAAATAAATTTAATATTGAATGAATGAAACATTGAGTCTTTAAAAAACACCACTTTGTTATAACATAGACAATAAACATAATTCTTCCACCCCCTATGATTTGAATTTTGAAAATCTCACACACACAGTTGCGATCAATAATTTATTTAGAGTCTGATATTACCAACATAATTTTTGGTGAATAGAAGTGTATCCCTGTAAATATTAATGTTACCCTTATGAATAGTGACATTACCTTATTAATAGTAACCTCACCTATGATATTATACATATAGGATTTATGTGAATGTATGATGTACTTATGTTTTGGAATAAGTAAATAAATTTTTTAAAAACTGCATTTTTCAAGTAAATTATCATTTTAATTAAAAATTAAATTAATCATATTTAGATAATTCTTTTTTGAAACTGGAATATTTATTTGGATTATACCCATCAAAAAATGGTTTTGAAGCATTTTTTGGGATTTTTCTGAAATATTTAAATTTTGTGAATAGTAAAATACGATAATTTATAAAAAATGCTAAAAAAATAATTTATTGAGCCATTGATGATGTTATGCTGATGTAAGCACCAATGCTTAGAACTAACATGTATATATTACTATTTTTGTTCATGTAATCATCATTATTTCTTGTCTTATGTAAAAATAATAAACTAATGATTAAAATATTAAGAAAACCATCCTCCCCTCCACTATAAATACTACCTCTTCCACCCTCTTCTCTTCAATCATCTCAAGCTATGTGCCTCCACAAAATTCTTCCCATATAGCCTATAAATCTCATCCCCCATGACCAAAATCCTTTAGTCTCATAAAAAGAGAAATTATCTTCTATTAAGAGGCTCTCAAGGAAGGTTAATTTAAGAGGTAAAATTCCCCTTTTCTTTTCATTCATTTTCATGTTCCTTTATTATCTTTTCTTTACTAACCTATCCTCATAAAAATGGTATGAAAACTACAATACCATAAATGTTCTATAATTTTGTTATTATAATGGGATAATTCATCCTCATCTCTCCTTTCCCCCTCATTTATGCTAAAAATTAAACATCATCTGAGATATGTGTTGATTTATCACATTCAAGGATGACGATGCTTTTAATTTCATTTATCTTATTCATCTATAGTAATGAAACCATTTTTATAATTGTAAAAGACTATTATATATTTATTTTATCATATTTAATTTTCTGTAATCCTTATGCACTCATAATGTAAAATAATAATACAAAACAAGGTAATAGTGAGAAAAATCGCCAAATTAATCCAAGCGTTTATCACGAATTTTTTATATAATGATTTACCTGCACTCCAAATAAATAAATAAATTTTTATTAATTTATTTTAATAAGATATAAAATAAATTTTTTACTTCAACTCCCATGTTACATGAACTAGCATACTCTTTTATAAGTGGGCTGATCGTGAATATTATGAAAACAAGAACTTGTGAACAATGAAATTGAATCCCTTAACCAATATAAAAGGCCATGAATGAACTTATTAAAGTCATAATAAATCAAATAAATATATAAAGTATTTTTTTAATTATTAATTAATGAACCTAATTTGGTTATTCAAGTCATTAAGATCAAGCGAAGAACATCGTCAGATTTAAGGTAAGGGATCATCCCTCTCACTTTTGTTCAAGAATCCCCCTTTTGTTGTGTCTTTTTATTTTTAATTCATAATGATGGGGTTTGTTTTATCACCTCCAACATACTTCCCTTATGATATATAAATTTCGGGATACCCCTTTACCTCTCATTAAGACCTCACAAGAACACATGTTACCATGCATAAATGTTTCTAAGGGTTTTTTCATCTCACTTCCATTTTGTGATATATTCGGTATTCACTAATACTATGTGTGTATGGTGAATGTATACTACCCATTGATGTTTCATATCATTAATCTATTTATTTTAATTATATTCAATGTATCATTTTATGATCATTAATTTTTGGGCATGCAACTCAATTGATTACAATGTTCTAAGTATTTTCTACATGAACATCCATTTTCATTCGGGCTGCTCTTATTCATTACTCACCTAAATGATTTTTTTATTTATTATTATGTACTCATAATAATTTTTTTTAATTTTCTATATATTTTTACCAATTATAATCCTTATTTTATTTATTGAGAGTTACATGTTTTAGAATAACCTTTTAAAAATTCTTCCGAAATGTAAGCCCAATTCAAAAAACTTCTCAAAATCTAACCTATTATGAAGTTCACTATATAATAAGTTTATGCCATATTTATCTTTCTATAATCACAAATTGTAAAATGAAAAATCTATTTTGGTTCATTTTTCTTTTTATTAATCCAAATATGCCTTTTCACTTTAAAATATTTTAATATTTTCTTTAAACCGCACTAAAATGTTTTATTCAAAAAGCTTTTTAAAAACTCCTTTTAAGTTATTTCACCCCAATAAGAATTTATTTAAGCCTAAAATATAATTTAAATGACCATACCTTTAATTTTTTGGGATATACTTTCTTACAATATAATTTCATGAAATAATAAAAATGATTTTACCAAAGTACTCTTCTTTCCAAAGTAAAAAGGGATTTTTCTCATCCCACTTTAACTATTATGAGATATATGCTATGTTCACAAAAAAAAATTTATTGTTGTTTATGTAATTTCCTTTGGTATATCATATAAATAGTCTCCTTTTTCTCATAAAATTCTAATTTATTATGATTTTAATGTTTCAAGGTGGTATGTGACACTTTGTAATGTTTAAGGATTATTTCCTCAATTATTTTTCAATAGTATCATTTAAAATTATCTTCATCTATGTCAACATCCTTTTTTGAATATTTTACATCATTGTGTTTTATCTTCTATGATATCATACAACATGTTTTATTGAATGTTTTATGATTATTTTGATATTGGGTGTGCTATATTAAAACCATTCACCATATTACTCTGACTGGTTAGTGTTTATGATTAATGATTGAGGAAAGTTATTTATAATTCATATGTTAGATTAAATATGAATGTTTAGGATGTTTATGTTTATCCTTGTTAATAATAGGAATGCATTGGAATTTTTATGTTTCATTTTTCTCTCACTATAGCCCCTTGGTTCATCGATATGTCTAATGAGACAAACTATAGTCTTGGTAAGAGGCCTTAACAAAATGGATATTTATGGTCTTAGCATGAGGTCTTGATGGTATGGTTATGATGTTCAGAATTATTCATTATCTCATTGCAAAAATAGAATTGATAGTTTACTATGTTATTAAACTATTATAATACCTATGATTATGTTTTATTATGGAATTATTTATTCATCTCTTATTCCTGAAAAAAATGGGTTCATGTTTATTTTTAATAGCTTGTGTTTTTGGTTATTCAACATGCATAATGTTTTTGTTTAAGTTATCTTCCACCAAATTTCTTACACTTACTGAGAATTTTATGTCACCCTTTATTATGTTTTATCCTTCATGGTTACAAGGATGATTATACTATGATTGAAATTTAGGGGATAATCTAAGAGATTATGGGATTTTCTATTGAAGTTATTATGTTGTTTTTAGTTTCGAGTTGTAATTTTGAACTCTTGTATGTATCTTATTTACAAAACTTCTAAACTGGTCATTCCTTCAAGATTCAACTTCCTTTTATATATTCCAATGTAATAAAATAAGTCATAGACTTCGAGCTTCTAGGGTCAGAGTGTTATAGTTGGTATCAAAGGAATTTTAGTAGAAAACATGGAAAATATATATAGAAAATGTAGATTAGTGAACAAAAACCTAAGATAGGGTTTGGGGATAAAAATAAAAAGAAATACTAGAATTTTGGTAAGAAATGTATTATGTAGTTTCCTAGATATAAACATGTAGAGGTGGATTTGGAACATAGGTATCTAGGGGGGAAACCAAAAACACCGCTTTCAACAATACTCAAATGGGAACTGGTGCATGACATGGGGCTTGCTACAATCTTGGTACGACACTCCTGAGGGATATGATTTGGTAAATTCATAATATTATTACATACTATTATGAAGGATTTATACCCCCAATGTAACCAAAGTATATGTTTCTAGGATTTATGATGCATAAATTTGTGTTTTTTGTTATATCATGTTTATATTTATATAGAGTTCATAATTTTATGAGATAATATAGTATATGGAATTGATGAAAATGGCTCCTAGTAGAAGGAATTAGATCTTCTTCAATGCATTTGATGCAATGAGTAAGAAGGATCATATCTCTTATGGTCTTAATCCATCATTTCGAAGGAAGATAGTCTCCCAAGTATCCTCTTCATATGTTAAAATACTATCATGTGTTAACAGGATTTGTATCGAATTCTCTGAGTCCTGTGGCTTTGAAGTGAAGAAATAAAAGAATATTATGGCCAAGAAAAATATGGATAAAGTAAATAAGGTAATAAATGGTCCTCCCACATTTTCTTTCTATGGAAAGAATCACCCTGGTAAATGGTTGAAGGTAGTGGGAGTTTGTAAAAAGTTTGGAGAAAAAAGACACGAATTTAATGATTCCAAGGGGAAAAAAGTTATCCAATGTAAAATGCTTCAACTAAAAGGATATGATACACTATGTGAAGCAATTCCCTAAGCATCAAATGAATATTCCCTAAATGATGTTACTAGATAATGATCAAATCATGATAATTCCGCAGATGAAGTGGAATGATTAATATGACTCTTCAAGAAAAATTTCATTTAAATATTTTATCAGCAATGTACTGGTTATAAAAATAATGGAATATATGAGGATTATACCACTGTACTTTTTCTTTAAGGATTTTAGGTCATATGAATAATGTTACTAAGGAAAATTGAATTACTAGAAAGTCAAACTTTTGTAAAATATATGGTTGAGGGATAGACTACCCTTATTATGTTCGTAACACAGAGATGCCAATTTTGGAATACATAGATTATTTATATGGATAAATTAAATTTGATAGTACTAACTACTATGGGAATGATTCTAAAGTGTTGTAACTTTATCTTTTGAAATGTTAAACTATTTATGAAATGGTTTAGATCGATAATAGTATGAGGTTTTAGAGGTTCATCAATCCACTTGATGTAACTTTTGCTAAGAGATAAAGTATTGGTAGTTCAAGGAACAATCAATGGATAAGATCATGTTTATGAAATATAAACATATATTTATACACTTATAGAGTGGAATAATCCCTCAACTCTAAGAAAAGAGTCTTAAATTTTTCTCTTTAATCATAATATTTTATAACGTTAATGAAATGTTTCATAACTATATTTTTATGTTTTTTTGGTAACATACTTTCATCTGAACCTATTTCCATCACTAAAAATTCGTAGTTTGGTTTTACATCTATGCTCAGGTTTTCAATTTGAATCAATGGAACTCTATTTTAAAGGATAATTTATTTATTTATTATTAATATTATTATTATTATGTTGACCACCTATTTTTCCTTTACCTTTTTAAGGAGGATATTCTATTAACCATATTTATAATATGTGTTTTTTCACAAGGAAATTTTCAAGTAATAACCAATAAAATTCAAAGTGAAATATACAATTTTGAGGATGAAATTTTGGTATGGAGGGGACAATGTAACACCACAAGATTTTGAAATTAAATGTAATATTAAATTCAAGAAACACTCATTATCTAAAAAACACCACTTTGTTATAATTTATCCGGTAAATATATTTTTACCAGCCGTATGATTTGAATTTCGAAAATCTGACATAAACAATTGCGATCAGTAAGTTATTTAGAGTCTGATATGACCAACTTAATTTCTAATGAATAGTAACATACACTTTTGAATAGTAATGTTACCCTTATGAATAGTGACATACCCTTATGAATAGTATCTTCATCTATAATAGTATATATGTAGGATTTAAGTTAAAGTATGATGAACCTATTTTTTAGAATAAGTAAATAAATGTTTTAAAAACATTATTTTTGTATTAAATTATGATTTTATTTAAAAATTAAATTTATCATATTTAGAAAATTGTTTTTGAAAAATGGACTTCATTTTTGTATTATACACATCAAAAAATGTTTAGGGTGAATCTTTGTGATTTTTCTGAAATACTTGAATTTTTAGTGAATAATAAAATATCATAATATATAATAAATGATAAATAATTGATTTATTGAGTCATTGATGATGTTATGATGATGTAAGCACCAATGGTTCGAAATTAAATGCATATATTACTATTTTTGTTCATGGAATCAGCACTATTTCTTATCTTATGTAAAACTAATAAACTAATGATTAAAATAATAAGAAAATCCTCCTCCCCTCCACTATAAATACCACCTCTTCCACCCTATTATCTTCACTCCTCTCAAGCCTTGTTACTTCTCTAAATTCTGCCCAAATCTCCTCCCAATATCCTCCCCAAGGACCATCCTAACTTGGTCTCATTACAATACCAAATCATCATCCCTTAAGAGGCTCTCAAGGAAGGTTAATTCAAGAGGTAAAATTCATCTTTTCTTTTCTTTCATTTTCATGTTCATTTGTTCTATTTTATTTCCTATCATATCCTCATCCAAATGGTATGACAACTCCAATACCAAACATGTACTATAATGTATTTATTCAAATGGGATAATTCTTCTTCATCTCTCATTTACCCCTCATTTATGCTAAAAATGATACATCATCCGAGATGTGTTGACTTATCACATTCTAGAATGAAGATGCCTTTAATTTGACTTACCTCCTTCAAATTGGGTCATGAAACCATTTTTATGGTTTTACTAGGAAATTATATATAAATTTTATCTTATGTAATGTTCTTGAGTCCTTATTCACTCAGGATGTAAAATAATAATACAAAACAAGGTAATTGTGAACAAAATCACAAAATTAATCCAAGCGTTTATCATTAATGTTTTATATAACAATTCACCTTTACATCAAATAACAAAATAAATTTTATAACCATGTAATATTATGAATATTAATTAATAACATAAAAAATAAATTCTATACATAAACTTCCATCTTACATGAACTACCATACTCTTTTATAAGTGATTTGATCATGAATATTATGAAAACTATCACTCACGAACAATGAAATTGAATCCCTTAACCAATATAAAAGGCCATGAATTAATTTATTAAAGTCATAATAAACCAAATAAATGTATAAATTATTTTATAATTTTGAAATAACGAACCTAATTTGGTTATTCAGGTCACTAAGATCAAGCGAAGAACACCCTCGGATTTAAGGTAAGGGATCCTCTCTCTCCTTTTGTTCTAAAATTCTCCCTCTGTTGTGTCCATTTATTTTTAATTCATAATGATGGGGTTTGTCTTCAAACCTCCCACATACTTCAATTGTGATATATAAATGATGGTATACCCCTTTTCCTCTCATTAATACCTTACAAGAACACCGGTTACCGTGATTAAATGTTTGTGAGGGTTTCTTCATCTCACTTCCATTTTCATGAGATATTTTTGTATTCACTACTACTACTTGTGTAGAGTGTAGGTGAAATTACCATTGATTTTTCACATAATTAATCTATTTAATTTAATTATATTCAATTTATTATTTTATGATCATTAATTTTGGGGCATAATATTTAATTGAATAAAATGTTTTATGTATTTTCTACCCGAACCTCTATTTTCAATCGGGTTGCTCTTATTCTTTACTAACCTAAATGAAAATATTATTTATTCTTATATAATCCTCAAAAATTATATTTTAATTTTATATATATGTTTACCAATCATAATCCTTATTTATTTTATGGAGGTCACATTTTTTAAAAGAATCCATTGAAAATTCTTCTTAAATGCATGCCCGATTCAAAGAACTTCTCAAATTCTTACCTATTTTGGAGTTCACACTATAATATGTTTTATTCCATATTTATCTTTATAAAATAACACATTTTAAAATGAAAAATATATTTCGGTTCATTTCTGGTTTTATGAATTCAAACATTCCTTTTCACTTTAAAATTCTTTAATATTTTCCTTACACCGCACTAAAATGTTTTATTTCATAAACATCTTTAAAAACTCTTTTTAAATCATTTCACCTAAATAAGGAATTATTCACACCAAATATATAATTTCAATGACCTTACCATTTATTTTATAGGATATACATGTTTAAAATCTGATTTCATGAAACAATACAAATTATTTTCCAAAAGAACTCGTCATTCCAAAGTAAAACTGATTTTTCTCATCCCACTTTAAATTTTATGTGATATATGACTTGTTCACCAATTATTTATTTCTTGGGGTGTATTTAATTTCATTTTATATGTCATATAAATAGTATCCTTATTCTAACTATATAATAATGTATTATTATTTGAATGTTTCAAGGTAGTATGGGACACTTTGAAATGTTTAAGGATTATTTCCACAAGGATTTCTCAATGATCTCATTTAAAAGTATCTTCATCTATGTCAAAGTCATTTATTGAACCTTGTACTTTATTGTGGTTTATATCCCATTATATCATCCAAAATTTTTTATTGAATGGATTATGATTTATTTTACTATGGATGTGGTATCTTAAAACCAGTCACCAAATCACTCTGAATGGCTAGTGTTTAGGATTAATAATTGGGTAAAGTTATTTTCATTTCATATGTTAGTTTAAATATGAATGTATATGATTTTTATGTTTATCAACATTCATAATAGGAATTATTTGGACTTAGTAATTGTGGTTGGGGCCCACTATATCCCCTCACTGCATCGATAGGTCTCATGAGAGAAACTATGGTCTTGGGACGAGACCGTGACAAAATGGGTATTTATGGTCTTAGCAGGAGATCTTGATGGTATGGTTATAATGTCCCACATTATTCATTCCATCATTATAAAAATAGTATTGAAACTTCATGAGTTTATTCAACTATTATAATACCCATGATTGTGTTTTTTTTGTGGCATTATTTATTCAACTCTTATTCTTCCCATAATGTGTTCAAGTTTATCATTAAAGGCATGTGTTTTTAGTTATTCACCATATCTATTGTTTATGTTTATGATATCTTCCAACGAATTTATTACCCTTACTTATCCTTTGATCTCACCCCTTTCTTATGTTTTTTCCTTCTAGGTTACAAGGATGATTATACTATGAATTAATTGCACGTTTAATCTAAGAGATTATGAGCTCTTATTTTGAAGTTATAATGTTGTTTTTAGTATCGTGTTTAAATTTTAAAATATTGTATGTATCTTGTTTACAAATATACTAAATGGATTGGTCTTTCATTATGAATCGTCCTTGTATCTATGCCAATGTAATAAAATAAAGCACAAACTTCGATCTTCTGGGGTCTGGGTATTGTAGTTGGTATCAAAGGAAGTTTAGTAGAAATCATAGAAACTAGATATATAAAAACTGCATTAGTGAACAAAACACTAATATAGAATTTGGAGATAACAATAAAAGGACATACTAGAATTTTATTAATGAATAGATTATGTGGTTTATCAAGAAAATATATCCCTGTCTGGATATGAACAAGTAGATGTGGCTCTAACATAGATGTATTTAGGGGTAGAACCTGGAAACACCTCTTTGAGCTATTCTCAAATAGGGACTGGTGCATGACAACGGGTCTTGCTGCACTCTTAGTTTAACCCTCCTGGGGGATATGATTTGGAAAATTAATATGCTTATTACAAACCATTATAAATGATTTATGCCCCTAATTTATCCACAGTATATGGTTATAGGATTTAAGAGGCATAAATTTATGTTATGTGCTATATAATGTTTAGAGTTATATAGAGTTCATAATTTTATGAGCTAATATAGTATATGTAATTGATTAGAAATGCAGCCTAGTGGAAGGAATTAGATATTTACCAATACACGTGACGAAAAGAGTAAGAAGGATCATATCACTTATGGTCTTAAGCCATCATTTCAAAGGAATATAGTCTCCCAAGTATCCTCAATATAAGAGGATACAATATCATGTGTTAACAAGATATGTAAAAAATTATCTCTATATTATGGCTTTCAAGGGAAGAAAGAAAAGAAGAGGATGACCAAGAAAAATATTGATATAGAAAAGAAGGGAAAGAAGGGTTACCCCACATGTGATTACTGTGGAAAGAATCATCATGGTAAATTATTAAAGGGAATGGGAATTTATTATATGTATGGAGTAAAAGGAAACAAATTTCATTATTGTAAGGGAAAGAAAAAGGTATCAAATGTACAATTATTAAACTACATGGAGATGGGAAACTATGTGAATCAATGTCCTAAGCATCAAATGAATATTCCCTAAATGATGTTACTGAATAAAGATCAAATCATGATACTGTAATTGATGAAGCATAATTATTATTATGACTCTTGAAGAATAATTTAATTTGAATATTTTACCATCAATGAATTGGTTATAAATGTTATGTAATATATGAAGATTTTACTACAATACATTTACTTTAAGGATTTCAGGTCGTATGATTAATTGTACTACAAAAAATTGACTCAGTATAAGGTCAAATGTTTTGGAAAATATATGGACGAGGGATTAAAAACCCTTATTATGATCATAATAATGAGATATCAATTTCAGAATATAGAGATGATATATACGGATAAAGAACATTGGATAATACTAACTACCATGGGAATGATTCTAATTTATTGGATCTTCAGCTTTTGGAATGTTAAACCATTTATGAAATGGTTTAAATTAATTGTTGTATGAGGTTTTAGAGGTTCATGACACGACATGATGTAACTTATTCTAAGAGATGAAGTATTGGTAGTTAAAGGAACAATCAAAGGATAAGATCATGTTTATGAAATATAAACATATATTTATACACATATAGAGTGGAATAATCCCTCAACTCTACGAAAAGAGTCTTAAATGTTTTTCTCTTATCATAATATTTGATAACATTAATGAAATTTTTCATAACTATAGTTTATGGTTTTGTGATAATCTACTTTCATCTAAACCTATTTTCCATCACTAGAAATTTATAGTTTCGTTTTTTTCTATGCCTTGGTTTTCAATTCTTATCTATGTCACTCCATTCGAAAGGATAATTTATTCATTTATTTATTTATTATGTTTTTTACCCCTATCTTCCCTTAACCTTTTTAAGGAGGATATACTATTAACCCAATTTATGATATGGTATTTTTATAAGGAAATTTTCAAATAATAACCAATAACTTTCAAAGTGAAATATCAAATTTTGAGGACAAAATATTTGTAAGGAGGGGATAATGTAACACCCCAAGATTTTGAAAACAAATTTAATATTGAATGAATAAATCATTGGGTCTCTACAAAACATCAATTTGTTATAACCTATCCATTAAAAATAATATTACCACCCCTATGATTTGAATTACTAAAATTTGACACACACAATTGTGATCAATAAGTTATTTAGAGTCTAATATAACGAAATTAATTTTTGGTGAATATTAACATACCCTTATAAATATTAATTTTTACCTTATGAATAAGGAAAGACCCTTATAAATATTAACCTCACCTATGGTAGTATATATATAGGATTTAAGTGAAAGAATTATGTACCTATGTTTTGGAATAATTAATTAAATGTTTTAAAAACTGTATTTTTCATGTAAATTATGATTTTAATTTAAAATTAAGTTAATAATATTTAAAAAATTATTTTTAATAAATGGAATTTATTTTTCGATTCTACACATTTAAAATTAGTTAGGGTGAATTATTTAGATTTTTCTAAAATACTTGAATTTTTGTGAATGGTAAAATACGATAATTTACAATAAATAAAAAATAATTGATTTATTGAGTCATTGATGATGTTGTGATAATGTAATGAAAAATGGTTCTAAATTAAGTGCACATATTACTAATTTTGGTTATGGAATAAGCATTATTTATTTTCTTATGTAAAAATAATAAACTAATGATTAAAACATTAAGAAAACCCTCCTCCCCACCACTATAAATACCACCTCTTCCAGCCTCTTATCTTCCCTCCTCTCAAGCCTTGTTCTTTCTCCAAATTATTCCCAAATCTCCTCCCATGATCCTCCTTAATTACCATCATCCCCTTTTCTCATAAAAATACCCAATCCTCTTCCCTTAAGAGGCTCTCAAGGAAGGTTGATTTAAGAGGTAAAATTCCTCCTTTATTTTCTTTTATTTGCATTTTATTTTGTTCGCATTTATTTCCTAACCTCTCCTCATCTAAATGTTATGACTACCCCATTACCATTGATATTCTATAATTTTGTTATGCTAATGGGATAATTCATCTTCATCTCTCCTTTCCCCCTTAATTATACTAAAAATGTAACATCGTCCGAGATGTATTGATTTATCATATTCAAGGATGATAATGCTTTAATTTTGATTTAACTTATACAACTCTTATCATGAAAAAAAATTATCATTTAACCACACTATTATATATGTATTTTATCTTATTTAATGTTCTGGAATCCTTATGAACTCATGATGTAAAATAATAAGACAAAACAAGGTAATTGTGAGATAAATCACCAAATTAATCCAAGCGTTTATCATTAATGTTTTATATAATTATTCACCTTCACTCAAAATAATAAAATGAATTTTATAACCAAGTAATATTATTAGTGTTCATTAATAACCTATAAAATCAATTCTATACTGCAACTCCCATTTTACATAAACTATCATACTCCTTTATAATTGATTTGATCATGAATATTATGAAAATGAGGACTCGCGAACAATGAAATAGTGTCCCTTAATCCATCTAAAAGGTTATTAATGAAATTATTAAAGTCATAATAAAAAAATGTATAAAATATTCTGTAATTGTTAATTAATGAGCCTATTCAGGTTATTCAGGTCATTAATATCAAGCGATGAATTCCCTCATATTTAAGGTAATGGATCCTCTCACTCACTTTTATTCATGAACCCCTCATATGTTGTGTCCTTTTATTTTTCATTCCTAATAATGAGGTTCATTTTTTCACTACCCTCATACTTCCATTAAGATATATAAATTATGGGAGACCCCTTTACCTCTCATTAGGACCTCACAATAAAACATGTTACCATGCCAAATTTTTTTTAAGGGTTTCTTTATCCATACATCCAAATTTAAATTTTTATTAAGCCATTTTGAGGAAAAATGGTAAACCATAGCTCATAGACAGGACCACTACATGCTAAAAGATCTCACAAAATTATTAAACACGAGACATAAATTACTTGAGTTAGCTAACCAAAAATGTTCCCATTACAGCGGACTAAGCTGTATTTCTGGGTCCTCTCTGATAATCTCTTCAAGGTGGGTGAGCATCCACTCCATTGTCTGGATGAATTCCTCCGAGTTTATTATCCTCTGATTGAATCCTTGGGCTAGTATTTTTTCTTTTTTATCTCTCCACAGCTCTTTCTCCTCGTTGGAATCAACTTGAAACCTTCTTTCAAAAATTCTTTTGATCTCCTCTTATGAGACATTAGTTCAGATAACTTTTTCTAACATATCTTCCTTGGAGTGCAGAATCAATTTCAAACACTCTATAGGTTCTTCACTTTCACCCTTCATTATGAATTTTCTTCCATTGTTCCAGTCCTTCTTGGTCGACCTTGTCTCCATCGTCTTTGGAAAATGGGAGTAATACTTGAATTCCTTTGGTTTTTTCCTTGAACCACTATACATTTCTCTGAATCCCGAAATCCTTTTTTCTCCTTCTTCCTTTGAGGGATATGAGGCCCCTTCCCATGAAAGAAGACCATGCTATCCACTGAGAGTTGACTATAGCTTTCATCTCTTGAAGATTCTTCCTCTTGAGTCAAGGCGGGTTCTTGAACCTCTAAACCATCAAATTGGTTCCATGTCTTAATACCCGAATCTTCTTTGATGCCCCTTTGTTTTCATGAAAGCTCCCCCTTTCCTGCTTTTTTATCCCATACATTCTTATTTCCCCCATTCCTAGACTTTAATTGAAGTTCCGGGTTATCACCGAGTATTTTAGGGTCTAAGGTCCCTAATACAGTCACTCCATCCAGCCTCTATTGTCTACTTTGAGTCTCTGATTCAGCCAGCAATGTTGTCTTTCCCTACACAATGTCAGAGCTAGTGAGATCTTCATATCCTCGTCCCATGAACTTCTAATGCTTGTTAGAGTGTTCCCAACCATGACCACGAATGACACTGAGACCCTAGGCATCATAAACTATCCAGTCCCTCACAACTTTTGAAATCAAAATATCCAGTGCCTTCATTTTTTCCACCCCCTTGAACAGCCTCCTTTCCACCCTTCTACAAGGGTGTAATTCCCAAATCCTCTTTGAGGGGGGCCAAAAACATCTACTACCCGTGGTTCTACCTCCTTCAACTTCACAAACTTCTCTGCCTCTAAGGGAACCCAAGATGGCTAGAGCTGTAGCTGATCCTCCTAGGAGCTGGACTCCACTCTTGTACAATCCTGTTGCATAACGAATTTCAAATCTTTTGGAACAAACCCACCCACCTCCTCACACTTTCCCATGCACGTATTATCCCTAGCCTATTGGACTACAAGATCCACCTGTACTTCATTCCCCTTAGCTGGTCTTAACACTAGAGTTGTGATATACCTACATCTAAGACCGCAGTAGCAACTAGACACCAAATGGCCTAACCAGTGGAATCCCAAGCAAAACACAGGCCATGACTCAAAGACCACTCTTTTCTTCCATCTGAACTCATCACCAACCGAGATCCATAATCATTTTCTGGGGGCCTTCGAGACATCGAACTCAACAAATACGTGAGCGGAGATTGGTTGAAAACCCACAGAGGTGCGGTTATCAGAACACAAATACCTTTCGACTAGATTACCCATCATACGGATTATCAAAGGATTCTAAAAAAGGAAGAGGTGACTCATGGAATCTTACCCAAACCACTATCAATGGTTCATCCCGATTCATATTGAACTCAATGGACCATCAAAATAGGTGAAAACCACATCCAGTGAAAATGCGAGGGGTGCGGGACCAGGAGACAATCAGATCATCCACTAAGGTGAAACAGATCATCAAGTGGTGTCGATCGAGAAGACCCACCACCACACAATCTTGAAGCCCCCATGAATCAAAAACAAATCTATATAAAGCGTCCACCGATGGTCAGATACCCCTAAATCGAGCTACTAGAGTCAACCTATGAAGATCTAAAGTTGTGTTGAATTATTTTGTTAAAAGCACAAGCTAAGGTGAGCCATTATGCAGATCTGTGACCTTAGGGAAAAGGGGGATCGAAAGGAAAGGAGGAAGGAAATTTGGGTTAGTGAAGGGGATGAAAGGCCTAAGCATCCGGGAGGAAGGGAGGTCAATCCCCCCTTCCCCCATTGAGGAGGAGGGGGGCGGATCCATAGAAATCACCGCTAGGTGTATGTATATGGAACATTGATATTTCATATCATTAATATCAATATTTTAATTATATTCAAGGTATCATTTGATGATAATTAATTTTAGGGCATACGATTTAATTGATTACAAAGTTTTATGTATTTTCTACCCGAACCTCTATTTTCTTTTGGGTTGCTCTTATTCTATACTAATATCAATAAAATTATTATTTATCCATATATAATCCTCATAAATTCTGTTTGAATTTTATATATATTTTTACCAATCAGAATCATTATTTATTTTATGGGGAGTCATGTGTTTTAAAATAATCCTTCGAAAATTCTTCTGAAATGCAAGCCTGATTCAAGGAACTTCTCAAATTCTTACATATTTTAAATTTCACTCTATAATATGTTTTATTCCATATTTATCTTTATAAAATAACACATTTTAAAATGAAAAATATTTTTTGGGTCATTTTTTGTTTTATTAAATCAAACATTCCATTTCACTTTAAATCCTTTAATATTTTCCTTAACCAACACTAAAATGTTTTATTTCAGAAGCTTCTTTAAAGACTCTTTTTAATGATTTCACCTCAATAAGACTTTATTTAAGCCCAAAATATAATTTCATTTACATTCATTTTTATTTTATGGAAAATACATGTTTACAATATGATTTTATGACACAATACAAATTATTTTCTAAAAGAAATCTGTTTCCAATGATTTTTTTTCTCATCCCACTTTTATTTTATCGGATATATGCCTTGATCACCATTTATTTCTTTCTTGTGGTATATGTACTTATCTTTGTTATATCATATAAATATTCTCCTTATTCTCATTATATTCTAATGGATTATGATTTTAATGTTTCAAGGTCGTATGGGATACATTGTAATTTTTAAGGATTACTTCCTTAAGGATTTTTTAATGGTGTAATTTAAATGTATCTTCATCTATGTCAACTTACATTATATAATCTTGTACTTAATTGAGTTTTATGTTATATGATATCATCTAACATGTTTTATTGAATGGTTTATGATTATTTTGACTGTAGATGTTCTATCTTAAAATGATTCACTATATTACCCTGAATGGTGTGTGTTTATGATTAATGATTGGGGAAAGTTATTTACATTTCATATGTTAGTTTCAATATGAATGTGTATGTTGTTTATGTTTACCTCCATTCATAATAGGAATTCATTGGTCTAATTAAATTTCAGGTGGGGCCCTCTATAGCCCCTCGGTGTATCGGTAGGTCTCATGAGACACACTATGGTCTTGGCATGAGGCCTTAAAAATGTATAATTATGGTCCAAGAAGGAGGCCTTGACGGTCTGGTTATAATTCCCCGCATTATGCATTCCCTCATTATGAAAATAGTATTGAATGTTCATGAGGTTATTCGACTAGTAGAATACCCATTATTATCTTTTATTTTGGCATTATTTATTCATCTCTTATTCTTTCCAAAATGTGTCCAAGTTTATTTTTAAATTCATGTGATTTTATTTATCACCATGCCTAATGTTAATGTTTATGATATCTTCCATTGAATTTCTTACCCTTACTAAGCATTTGAGATCACCCCTTTCTTATGTTTTATCTTTCCATGATAAAAGGATAATTATACTATGAATGAATTTTAGGTTTAATCTAAGAGATTATGGAATATTTTGTTGAAGTTATTATGTTGTTTTTAGTGTCGAGTTGTAATTTTGAACACTTTTATGTATCTTGATTCCAAAACTACTAAACTGGTCGGTCATTTGGGATGCATCTTCCCTATATCTATGCCAATGTAATAAAATATGGAACAAACTCTGAGCTTCTGGGGTCAGGGCATTACAGTTCGTATCAAAGGAAGTTTAGTAAAAAACTTGGTAACTAGATATATAAAAACTATATTAGTGAACAAAAAACTAAGATATAATCTGGGGATAAGAATACATAGACATACTATAATTTTGGTAAGGAATATATTATGTGGTTTATCAAGAAAATACATCCCCGTCTAGATATGTACAAGTTGTGGTGGATCTGGAATAGATGTATCTAGGGGTAAAACCCAAAAATATTTCATTGAGCTATACATGAATGGGAACGGTTGCATGAAAATGGGCCTTGCTGCACTTTTGGTTCAACACTCCTAAGTGATATGATTTGGTAAATTCATAATCTTATTACAAACCATTATGAAGAATTTATGGCTCCAATGTTACCAAAGTATATAGTTCTAGGATTTATGAAGCATGAATTTATGTTTTGTACCATATCATGTTTATAGTTATATAGAGTTCATAATTTTATGAGATAATATAGTATATGGAATTGATTAAATATAGATACTAGAATAATTAATGAGACCTTAACCAATTCATGTGATGCAAATAATAAGAATGATCATATCTCTTATAGTATTTAGCCATCATTTCAAAGGAATATATTATCCTAAGTATCCTCATCATGTGAGGAAATAATATCTTGTGTTAAGAAGATATGTAAATAATTAACTGGGTCCTATTTATTTGAATGGATGTAAGAAAAGAAGAGGATGGAAAAGAAAAAATGGATAACAGAAATAAGGGAAAGAAGGGTTATCCCATATTTGATTATTATAGAAATAATCACCCTCGTAAATGATTGAATAGAATGGGAGTTTGTTATAAGTGTGGAGAAAACGGATACCAATTTCATGATTGTAAGGGAATGAAAAAGGTATCCAATGTATAATGATTCCACTACAAGGATATAGGACACTAAGTGAATCAATGTCCCAAGCATCAAAGAAATATGCCTGAAATGATGTTACTGGATAATGATCAAATCCCGATACTACCACAAGTGAATCATAATGATTAATATGACCCTACAAGAATAATGTCATTTCAATATTTTAACAGAAATGTACTAGTTATAACAATTGTGAAATATGTGACGATTTTACTATAGTAATTTTTATTTAAGTATTTGAGATCATATGATTAATGGTACTAATGAAACTTGACTCAGTAGCAGGTCAAACTTTTGGAAAATATATGGTGGAGGGATATCAAACCCATGTTATGTTCATACTATTGAGATGAGAATTTTGGAATAGAGAGATGATATATATGGATAAATTAAATTTTATAGTACTAACTACCATGGGAATGATTATAAAGTACTGGATCTTGATCTTTTGGAATGTTAAACCATTTATCAAACGGTTAATATTGATCATTGTATGAGGTTTTAATGGTTAATGACACCAAATGATGTAACTTATGCTAAGAGATGAAGTATATATAGTTCAAGGAACAATCAAAGGATAATATCATGTTTATGAGATAAAAACGTATATTTATACACTTATATAGTGGAATAATCCCTTAACTCTACGAAAAGAGTCTTAAATATTGTTCTGTTATCATAATATTTAATAACATTAATGAAATTTTTCATATCTTGAGTTAATGGTTTTGTGTAATCTACTTTCATCTAAACCTATTTTCCATCACTATAAATTCATAGTTTGGTTTTTCTTCTATGCCTATATTTTTAATTCCAATCAATGTCACTACATTCAAAAGGATAATTTATTTATTTATTTATTTATTTATTTATTTATTATTATTATCATTATTATTTTTATTATTGACCACCACTTTTCCCTTAATCTTTTTAAGGAGGATATTCTATTAACCTAATTTCTGATATGGGTTTTTCACAAGGAAATTTTCATGTGACAACCAATAACTTTCATAATGAAATATCAACTTTCAAGGATGAAATTTTTGTAAGGAGGGGATAATGTAACACCCCATGATTTTGAAAATAAAATTAATATTGAATGCATGAAACACTGAGTCATTAAAAAACACTAATATGTTATAAATTATCCAATAAACACAATATTACCACCTGTATGATTTGAATTGTGAAAATATAACGTACACAATAATGATCAGTAAATTATTTAGAATCTAGTATGACCAACATAATTTTTAGTGAATAGTAACATACCCTTATGAATAGTAATTTTACCTTAAAATTAGTGACATACCCTTTTAAATAGTAAACTCACCTATGACTGTATATATATAGTATTTAAGTGAAATTATGTTGTACTTATATTTTGGAATAAGTAAATAAATGTTTTAAAATTTTATTTTTCAAGTAAATTATAATTGTAATTAAAAATTAAATTAATCATATTTTGAAAATTGTTTTTTAAAAATGGAATTCATTTTTGGATTCTACATGTTGATAAATGGTTAGGGTGAATTATGGGGATTTTTTTTAAATAATTGATTTTTTGTGAAAAGTAAAATATGATAATTTACAATAAATGCAAAATAATTGATTTATTGAGTCATTGATGATGTTATGTTGATGTAAGCACTGGTGGTTAGAACTCACATTCACATATGAATATTGTTTTCTTGAAATCATCACTTTTCTTGGCCTTATGTAAAAATAATAAACTAATTGTGCTTCGCTCTTGACCAAGCCCAAGCCGAACTTGAATATGTTAAGCTCGAGCGAGACTGCCTATGAGAGAAGTGGAAGTTGATAGAGATTACCACCTGATCAATGTTATCCGAGCCACCCCAAGAGTCTATCACCATCGCACACCTTACTCTTCAGTCTTATGTGGGTGTCATAAGGGGTAATGTAACAAGACCATAGCACTATGGTTATGTATATTATTTTTGTATATAATAATGAATATACTTTCTTTTTATTATTATTACCTTGTAAATAGTTTTTAATGCTCAAAGAGTATTTTTAGTTAAAGTTCAACTAAGAAATATATTTTTATTAATTAATGGATTTTTTAATTAAATATTACTTTAAAAAAATATTATTATTATTATTAAATTAATTTTTATTAAATATAAATGATTGTATAATTTTATGAATACAATTGTAATTTTTATAATGTTTTGAAAGCCATTTTTGTCAAAACCCGTGAATTTTCGATAAATGCCAGTTTTTATTTCAAAAGTGATAATTAAAATATTTATAAAATTATTTAGATAAAATAAATATTATTTATGGAATCATGACATCCAAATTATCCAATAGTGAATTTTTCATAATTTATTGAGACAATCAATCTTTTTGGTAAAAATTAAATACCATTTAAATATATAATGTGTTTTATAACATCAGAATGACCCAATAGTGATGTAATAAAATATTAGAAGATTTATTTTCGTCCAATATATGTTTTACCATTAAAATAATGTGATTTTGGGGTTTTTTGACTTATTTTACAAAGCATTAATTGACCCTTCAAGACTATCTTGTCTTTTTAAATTTTTTTCCTTGGGAGTGTGACTCACCTCTACATAAGAAACCCCATTATTATAAGAAATTTTGGACTTTGGCCTTATAAAATATTGGTTTCCACTTCCCTTTTCCAAAATCCATGCGCAAAAACAATGGGCTGGTTTGTGGTTTGGATTAGTTTAATGTGAGGTGTCCCAAACCTAAATAATAAAGAATTCCCTCACCTTTCCTATATAAACCCACCAATACTCCCACTTCCTCCTCACTCAAAGCCTTTGGATTTCGTCCAACCTCTACCCTACTCTCTCTAGAATCCTCCCAAGGTTCCCCAAGCTCCCAAGAAGCCTTTCTCAAGCCTCTCTCAAGCCTTTGGAAACACACTTCCAAGTAAGGGGTTTTTCTTCCTTTCTCATTTTTGTCCAATATTATTTAAATTGTTATGACCTTTTAAATTCAATTTTAAATGTTGTGTAATGGTTTCTCACCTCCCCAATACTTCCCTATTTGTGTTTTAATGATGGGATACCCCTTTATCTCTCATTAAATGCCCCCCGTGTACACCAATTACTATGCCAAAATTACAAAAATAAATTTCTCTCTCCTCTTTTACCTTCAAGAAGTTATTTTGTATCATGACTCTAAATTAAATTAAAATTGATTGGAAAATTATCTATATAACCCCCTTACTGTCTATTTCATGTAAATTTTATGAGACACCCATATCTCTCTCATCAACCATTTTTATGAATTCTTACGTCATGCCGTTACGCTTCCTAAATTGCACCAATTTTCCAAACCAATGTCATTGTGCAGTGAATACCATGCCCATTTCTCTATCAAGGGTATTCACCTTTATTCACATTAACTTATTGATTATAAGGTTTCATGTATGAATTCCAAATTCCTTTATAGTGGAATAAATGATTATGTTTTATGAATCCATGTTATATGATCCATGTGACACACTTATGCATGAAATGAAATGTTTAAGAAGGGTGAACCCTTATAGCACTCAAATGCATTCATTAAAGTATAATATCATGATAAATCATGTGAAATGGGTGTTTACTCGTGCTAATTCATTTGAAATGAGGTTTTAATCATGATTCACGTGCAATAAGGATTTACTCATGCTTCATGTGCAATGAGCCTTGGCTCATTCTAATTCCATGTTAAGTGTTGTTGCCACATTTCAATGTTATGATTATCATGATTTATCATGACTTTCTGTTTATGCTTCTCTTGTGCTCTATTGATATGAATATTGTCTAACATATATTGTATTCCTCATGTTATTCAATTATTATTCCCTTACTGGGCTTTATAGCTCACCCTTTTCTTATGCATGTCCTTAGGTTATCTCATGCAATGCTAAGTACGAGGAAATTTAGTGGTAATGTAAAGGAAATTTTCAATAAATATGTTGTATTTCATGTTTTATGTTGTTATGTAATGATCGCAATCCCTATATACACTTTAACTCTCAATATTCTATGTTGTATCAAGAGAAGTTTATGTAATAAATTATGTTTAATTGTGTAATAATAGATTAGGGTTGTCATAGTTGGTATTAGAGGGAGGTTTAGTTATTTTTGGGATTAGGATTAGAAACCCCTAGTAAATCCTTAGAGATGATACTAAGTATAATAAAAACATCCCTAAGTTTTGGTGAGTATTGATTAAGTGGTTTATCAAGCAAATACATCCCTGTCTGGATACGGGCAGGTAGAGGTGGCTCTGGCATAGATTTATCCTAGGGGTAAAACCCAAAAACACTACTTTGAGATAGACTAGAACGGGTACTGGTGCATGAAAATGGGCCTTACTTCACTCTTGGTTACGACACTCATGTGGGATATGCTTTGGTAAACTCACAAGCTTAGTATGGACCATTATTAAGGGACAAAAAATGCCCTATGAATATATGTTAGAAAGTTGATCATGGATAACATAGACTAAAGCCAATAGATTCATATTTTAAGGTAATAATGTTTGTTTATAAGTTGTTAGTTCTTTCCTTGGATTACCCTTTATGGGTTACCCCTAACTTTCCTTTTATTCTAACCAATGGCCGGTAATAGGATGACTTGAGCTAACAACTGATGTGAAGATCAATGTTATGATTGTACTAATGAAATGCCCAATCCAATGGGAGCATTAATCATGAACTTTGTCATGATTCTCTCCCATCTAAATCAAGGTTTGAATACAAACATCGGTCAAGAGTAACGTTCAACCCCCCTAAGAAAGAACAAGTCACTATCAAGAGCTTCATGAGACAAAGACCTCCTACTTTTAATGGATCATCTGATCCCTCAATCGCTAAACAATGGATCAACTCCATTGAAAAGATACTCTCTATCCTTCAATGTTCTGAACAATAGAAGGTTATCCTGGCTGCTTATCGTATGGAGGGTGAAGCTGATTAATGGTGGGAGTTGATCAAGAATACGAAGCCTGAGGAGAGGACTGAGGCGTTGGAATGGAAGGATTTCTGGAAGATGTTTTTCGATAAATATTTTCTGCGCACCCTCCATCTTAAGATGGAAAGGGACTTATGTAACATCCCAAGTAAGTAATGAATAATATATTTTCATATCTATTTCTATTTATAAATTATATAGTGTTTTAGGGGCATAAAGTGAGAATAAATCCAATCTTAAGCATAGAATTCTCTAATATTTTTAAAAGATTGTTTTACCGCCTTTTGATGGAGAACCATTTTTAAATATATCTCTTGAAAATTTTAAAATCTCTATTTGTAAAAATAAACTCATTCTTTAGAATTGGGACATTTAAATTTACATTGGATAAATTTTTGGTATTTTTCTAACAATGTTCATTTTTTAACGAATAGTGAAAAATACTGCATTTTACATCAAAAAAGATTTTTCATTTAATTTAATTATATGGTTAGATTATCATTTTAATTAGTCTTAAAGTTTAATTATAATATAGTTTTACCATTTAATCCAATTGTGTTCATTATAATTAATGTCACTTTGGAATTGGTCATAAAGAAGTGCCAAACTTATCATAGATATTGTTTAAAAAAACCCGCTATTTGTTTTGACAACGGGAATTATTTTTAAATTAATTATTGAAATTTCTGTGTTTGTAATTTGGTAAAATGGATTCCATATATAGAATAATAAAGTCCAAATTATTTAATTAATATTCTTTTTTTGGACATTATGAATAGTAACGATGGTAATTATCTTTAATTATCCTGATTAATTAGTAATTGGGTAGTTATGGATAATGAAATAATATCATAATAATAAAAAATAACCCCAAAATGTGTCTAATTTCTCTTTTTGTGTCATTTCCGACCATGGTATGCCTTGATCCAAACTTAGGGACCCCATGGAATCACTTTTGAGTGAAAGTGACACTTTATCATTTTATTTTTAAAGAAAGGAGAATATCACTAAAGAATGTATCACCCGAGTAAAACATTTTTAATTTTGTCTGCATAAATGATATCTTGGAATATAAATAGTAATTGGAAAGTTAAAAAGATTTCCTACATCACAATATTTGTTTTATAATTTTTAGACATTAAGTAAATTAAATTATTTAAGTCATCATGATGATGCAGCGATTACCTCATTAATGAATTATTTAAATAAAATGAAAAGATAATGTAAAATCTAAGACATACACTTGTCTAAGACCTATTGGATGAGTATATTTCGAACCCTTATCACCTTATCCTCTAAATATATCAATGTGGGACCTTAAAAATACTAAACTGATTTTATTATAAAGTAACATTTTATAACTTTGAAAGAGTGCCCCTCCTCTCCTCTTATAAAAGGCCCCCACCTCTAACTCCTTACCCACACCTCTCAAGCATTTCACTCAGCCAAACTCTGCTAATTTCATCTCTAAACATCCCTCTCTTCATCCTAGAAGCCTTACCTTAGGCATAAAGATCTTCAAGAAACCCTTTTGATTCAAACCAAGAGGAGTTACTCGATTTAAAGGTAAAGACTTCTCTAATGTTCTATTGTTTTATTTTGCTTCTCCAACCCCCTAAACTTTTTTTATTCATTTATTTTGTAACAAAAACAGTATCTTCAATATACTAGGAGTTTTTTATAATAATTATTCGAGCTACACTTACACACAGCTACATCTTATGGTTAAAGAACATACCATTTCTGTGGATGGTGAATTTCTGCCTCACGAAATGATGATTGTTCAATATTCTTTTAACACCTTTCATGGTGGCCATTAAGTTGTCACTATATTTATATATGATATATATTATTTTTTTGTTTTCCTTATTCTTCTATATTTTTCATTTATGGAATTCCTTTATGGTTTCCATTATGGGTAAACACGATATCTTCATTTTAGGGAGTGCAGACTACCGCCCCCTCAAAGTGATTTGATTCGTTAATGCGATATGTGGGACGTATAAAGGATGGTGTTAATGATATTATATATTATATTATACTAGAATTATAATATACCTTTATACCATTATGAATTCATTCCATTAAATATGAAATAGAAATGAAAGTAGCTTTCAGGCGTACGTACGGCTTGCTGTCTCCATGAACAGTGCATTTCATTTCTTACCTCTAAATATTATGTAATATTATAAATGAATGTATATACTGGATATATATGATATATATGATATCTACATAATGAATATAATTTTTGATATAATGGATATTTTACCACTTGAACAACTTGTAATTACAATAAGTTTATTTTTGACTCAAGTGCCCAGGGTCGACAAAATGACCATTATTATCCTAAATAAATATATAGTGTTCATGACATGTTAATAAGTGATATAAAAGGAATAATGAACTTTAAAAAGGTTCTTAATCAAGTATAAATTAACTCAAGTTTATTATTCAGGAGGTTAAATAACGATCGAGTCAAGTCAGACCTGAGGTATGGGACTTTGTCTCAATCTCTTTTCGTTGAGGCATATTTTGTTTTATACACAACTTTCTTTTATACGATGTATAAACCCCTTTTACTTTTACTTTTATTCAAAAGAAATTTTTTTTATACTAAGCGTTTTACTAAATGAAAAAAGGGAATGTTTTTGTCGTACATATGCGGCGACAACGACTTCTCCGCCGCCGTGACCATTATTTGAGTTTCGGCTTCTTCTAGAAGCCATAACTTTTTTTTAAAGAAAAATAAATACCATGTTTTAGTTTTATTTTATTTTGGTATTGAAAATGGTTTTAAAAATGTTTTTATTATATCAATGTGTTATTGATATCTTGTTATTGAAATGTGGAAATGTTATGTTTCCTTTATGCATGTTTTATGTCATACGGTTATGTTATGGTTCTTGGGCATTGTTTATGAAGACAGGTGGTTCCATGATAAACTAAGGGCGGGTGAGCCCGATATCGCTCTCCAATGCATTGGGTAATGCGAAGGAGTTAAACGTTAAGGTTTCTCCGAAAAGATTTAGGTAATCTACTGTAATGGGTATTCCAAACGTAACCATGAGGGTTACTCCCTACGTAAGAATGTTATGAATGCCTCAAGTTACCTTTATGTCTTATGATTTCTATGATTTATTCACGATTTTATGAGGTATGTTAAAATGCTTATGTTTTATGAGTAAATTATGATTTCATACATGGATTAATGTTTTCATTTCATACTTTTATATCCCTTAATGAGCTTTTTATGCTCATCCTAAGTTTTTGAAATATTTTTCACAGGTCAAGGGAAATGTACATGATGTGATGACAGTGTCAAAGAAGTGTCAAGAAAGAATCCATGTTTTATTTTAAATATGTTTCCATTGATGGGAAAATGAATATTATATTTTATGTAACCACTTTGTTTAAATGTGGAATGTAATGCATGATTTATGATCTAATTCTCTAAAACTCTAAACCTGAAAAGATCCTCATTGTGTAATCCTGTAATAAATCAAAATTTATTAATTTTTATGGTTGGGGCCTTAAAGTTGCTATCAGAGGTCGGTTTAGATAACTTTATGAGTTATAATTCTATTAAATTATTATAAAAAAATTATGGTTAAATTGAAATGATATAGAATTTGAATATTACCATGTTTCTTAATCTAAGACATGTTTGTTCAGAATGGTTTTCTAAAGAATAAATAGGGAGGTAGTGTTAGGAAGGCATACAGAAGGAAATGACCTTCAGAATCAGCATCCTGAGATGATCGGGATTGGAACTGAACAGTTTATTATAGTAATGGCGCTTCTGACTCAAGCGATAAATGGTGGCAGTATCCATGCTTGAGATCAGCCAGAACAACCGCAGAGGAACATGTCAGTGGTGGAACATTTAATGAGGTAACATCCCCCATCATTTAGAGGATCATATGGCCCTATGCTAGCTAAAGGGTGTATTGAATAACTGGAGAAGATTCTCGATGTCATGAGGTGTTCAGACAATCAAAATCATAGTCTTGCTATTTACCGTTTGGATGGTAAAGTAGATCATTGGTGGTCGATGGTTAAAAATATCAAGGACGCTGATGAGATAGATGCTCTCGACTGGGATGAATTCAAAGGTATGTTTCTTGAGAAGTATTTTCCTAAGGCTGTTCGACATAGGATGTAAAAAAAAATTCATGGAATTGAGGCAAGATAATGACTCAGTGGCTTCTTATAAAGAGAGGTTCACTCTATTGGAAAGGTATGCTCCAAATTTTATCCGAGACCTTGATAGTAAAATCAATCATTTTTACTGAGGATTAAAGCCAAAATATCGAAGCGCATTGGCTTCTCATGAGTTCAAAAGTTATGATAAGCTTGTTCGATGTGCTGAGAAGGTGGAAATAGCGTTTTCCGATGATCTAGTGTTCTATAACAACAAACAGAAGAAGTGGCTGAGGTGGTAGGAGAAATTGAATATTTCTTCAAAAAGGTCTAGCATACTGGGGAATGTCTTTTAAATTCTGGAAAGTGCTACTAATGTGGTAATATGGGACATAAGGCTCATGATTCCACTGAAAAAGATCAAGGTGATGGTAAGACCAAATTTTATTTATAGTTAGTGAAATGTTTTAAGTGAAATGAGATGGGTCATTATGAAAACGAGTGTTCGACAAAGAGATCAAATTATGGGAAGCAGTCAGACTACAAGGAGAAAGGTGTGGTGAAATCCTTTGCAACTACTTCAGCAGATTTTGGGCCATCAAATGAAGTGGTATCAAGTACTTTGTTTATTTTCTCAGATTATCCTAATGTGTTGTTTGATTCGGGGTCTACACATTCTTTCATATCTGAAAAATTTTCTTGTAAATTGGGAATACCATATCAAGAAATGACTCCTGAATTTTGGTAAAAACACCTGAGGGAAATGTTGAGGAAAAAAGAATTTATAAGAATCTTCTTATCCTTATCCGTGGAAAGAACCTGCTTTTAAACATTATTGTTTTACCTCTAGTAGATTTTGATGTTATCCTGGGTATGGATTTTCTCTCTGTTTACCCTGCTAAGATTTATTGTAGAGCTAAAGAAGTTTCTTTTCAGAAAGACTTTCAGTTTTTGTACAAGAATGAACCCTTACTGTTGATAACATATCAAGAGTCTGAGAAACTTTAAGAAGATGGAAATGAATGTTACCTTGCAAATATTTTTGGAAACAAAGGAACTCTTCAGATTAATGATGTTCCAGTGGTAAATGAGTATCCTGATGTTTTTCCTGATGAGTTGCCTAGAATAATACCAGATCGGGAAGTTGAATTTACTGTTGACTTAGTTCTTGATGATAAGACAATTTCAAAACCCCCTTATCGAATGACTCAAATTTAACTTTTAGAGTTGAAGGAGCAGTTGTAAGATTTATTAGTGAAAGGTTTCATTCGACCTAGCACATCACCATGGGGTGCTCTTTCTTATTTGTTAAAAATAAAGATGGTTTTATGAGACTTTGCATTGATTATAGAGCCTCGAATAACATCACTGTTAAAAACAAATATATTTTGCCTCATATTGATGATTTATTTGATCCGCTCTAGGGAGCTCAGTATTTTTCAAAGAGTGACCTGAGATCGGGGTACCATCAGTTGAAGGTAAAGGAAGCAAATATTCCAAATACCGCGTTTTTTACAAAATATGGCCATTGTGAATTTGTAGTTATGCCTTTTGGGCTAACCAATGCACCTGCTGTATTCATGGACCTTATGAATAGAATTTTCCATGAGTTCTTGGATAAGTTTGTGGTTGTTTTCATTGATGATATTTTGGTGATTTCTAAAAGTAAATAGGAGTATAAAAGTAATTTAAGGGTTATTTTTCAAACCTTAAAAGAAAAGAAATTGTATGGGAAATTCAGCAAGTGTGAGTTTTGGTTGCAACAAATTTCTTTACTTGGTCACATTGTTTCTAAAGATGGGATAACTGTTGATCCTACAAAAACGAAGGTTGTTGAAGAATGGCCAAGACCCACAAATGTAACTGAGATTCGTAGTTTTCTTGGTTTGGAAGGCTATTACTAAAGGTTTTTTAGAAATTTTTCATACTTATCTAGTACAATGACTAAGCTAACTCAGAAGGGTGTTAAGTTTATCTAGACAAAAGAATGTGATGATTGTTTTCAGGAATTGAAAAGAAGATTGGTGAATGCTCTAGTTTTGGAACAACCTTCCAGGAATGGTGAGTTTGTTATCTACAATGATGCTTAATTGAAAGGACTTGGTTGCGTCCTAATGCAGAATGATCAGGTAATTGCTTATGCTTCATGTCAGCTGAAAACTCATGAGGTAAATTACCCAACACATGATTTGGAATTAGTTGCTGTTGTTTTCGCTTTAAAAATTTTGAGGCATCATATTTATGGTGTAAAGTGTGATATATATATGGATCATAAATGTTTAAAGTATATATTCAATCAAAAATAATTGTACACGAGACAAAGGAAATGGATGGAATTAATCAAGGTTTATGATTGTACAATTCATTACCATCTGGGAAAAGCAAATAAAGTGGTTGATGCTTTGAGTTGAAAAAGTAATGTTTCATTAACAATGTTGCATTTGGAACATAGTCCTTTGGTTAAGGATTTGATGAACTTTGGCATAGAAGTTGTTGGTGCAGGATGTTATTCTTTTTTGTTTCAGGTATCAGGGAAATCTTCTCTATCAGACAGAATTAAACTAGCACAGAAACAAGACAGTGAGTTGCAGAAAAAGGTAGAGCTGGTTCAGAAGGGTAATTTTCCTGAATTAACCATTGATAATGATTGTGATTTGAGATTTGGGAAGAGATTGTGTGTGCCATGTGATTCACAGTTGAAGAGATAGTTCTTATGTGAAGCTCATAGATCTCTATTTTCAGTTCATCCATGCAGTACTAAGATGTATAGAGATCTTCGAGAGTATTTCTGGTGGAATGGAATGAAAAGAGATATTGCTGATTTTACTGTGAAGTGTTTGACTTGTCAACAGGTTAAAGTAGAGAAAAAGTTACTGAAAGGGATGCTTCAGCCTTTACCATTTCCAGAGTGGAAATGGTAGAATATATCCATGTACTTCGTTGTGGGATTGCCAAAGACACCTTGAGGTAATAATGCAATCTGGGTTATTGTTGATCATTTGACTATATCTGCTCATTTCCTTGCTATAAGAGATACTTTTTCCCTAGATAAACTTTTTCTACTGTATCTTAAAGAGATATTTAGGTTACATGGAGTTCCTCTCTCAATTGTATCTGACCTTGATCCCAGTTTTACTTCTAACTTTTGGAAAATCCTTCAGAAGTCATTGGGTACTGAATTAAATTTTAGTACAACTTTTCATCTGCAATCATATGGGCAGTCAGAAATTACAATTCATACTTTAGAGGATATTATACGTGCTTGTTCGATGAATTATCAGGCAAGTTGGGACCAACATCTTTCTTTGGTTGAATTTTCTTATAATAACAGTTTTCATTCTAGTATACAGATGGCACCATTTGAGGAATTATATGGGAAGTGGTGTTGAACTCCAACTTTCTGAGATGAAGTGGGTGAAAGGATGCTGATGGGACCGGAATTGGTAGAAGAGTTGGCAGAAAAGGTTCAGCTGATACAAAGACACATGAGAACAGCTCAGAGCAGGCAGAAGAGTTATGCGGACAACAGGAGGAAGGATCTCTCTTTTGTGGTAGGTGATCAAGTTTTTCTCAAAGTATCTCCATGGAAAAGTGTGATGTGATTTGGTAAGAAAGGAAAGAAGCGTCCAAGGTTCATTGGACTATATGAAATTTTAGAGAGATTTGGATCAGTTTCATACTGAGTGGATTTACCTCCGATTTTATCTCAGGTACACAATGTTTTTCATGTTTCAATGTTAAGGAAGTACATGCCAGATCCATCTCATGTTTTGATTCTAGAGGTAGTTCAGTTGGTAGAGAAACTATCTTATGAGGAAAAACCTTTCCAGATTCATGACCACATGGAGCAAGTGTTGCGGAATAAGGTGATTCATCAAGTAAAGGTTTTGTGGAAAAACCACATGATTGAAGAGGAAACATGGGAATCTGAAAATGCAATGAGGGATAAATACCCCCACTTATTCGATAAGTAAATAAATTTTGGAGACGCAATTTTCTAAAGGGGGGAAGGATGTAACATCCCAAGTAAGTAATGAATAATATATTTTCATATCTATGTCTATTTATAAATTAGATAGTGTTTTAGAGGCTTAAAGTGAGAAAGATCCAATCTTAAGCATAGAATTCTCTAATATTTTTAAAAGATTGTTTTACCGCCTTTTGATGGCGAACCATTTTTAAATATATCTTTTGACAATATTATAAGCTCTATTTGTAAAAATAAACTTATTCTTTAGGATTGGGACATTGAAATTTACATTAGATTAATTTTATGTATCTTTCTGACAATGTTCATTTTTTAATTAATAGTGAAAAATACTGCATTTTACATCAAAACTGCTTCTTCATCTAATTTAATTATATGGTTATATTATCTCATTAATTGGTATTAAAGTGTAATTAGAATATATTTTTACCATTTAATCCAATGGTGGTCATTATAATGAATTTCACTTTGAAATTGGTCATAAACATGTGCCAAACTTTTCAAAGATATTGTTTCACAAAAAAACCCGCTATTTGTTTTGACAATGGGAATTATTTTTAAATTAATTATTGCAATTTCTGTGTTTGTAATTTGGTAAAATGGATTCCATATTTGGAATCATAAGGTCCAAATTAGGTAATTAATACTCTTTTGTTTTTGGACATTATGAATAGTAACGATGGTAATTATTTTTAATTATCGTGATTAATTAGTAATTGGGTAGTTAAGGATAATAAAATAATATCATAATAATAAAAAATAACCCCAAAATGTGTCTAATTCCACTAGTTGTGTCATGGAAGACCATGGTATTCTTTTTTCCAAACTTAGGGACCCCATGGAATCACTTTTGGGTGAAAGTGACACTTTATCATTTTATTTTTAAAGAAAGTAGAATATCACTAAAGAATGTATCACTCAAGTAAAACATTTTTAATTTTGTCTAAATAAATTATATCTTGAACTATAAATAATAATTGGAAATCTAAACATATTTCCTACATCATAGTATTTTTTTATAATTTTTAGACATTAAATAAATTAAATTATTTATGACATCATGATGATGCAGCGATTACCTCATTAATGAACGATTTAAATAAAATGAAAAGATAATGTAAAATCTAAGACATACACTTGACAAAGACCTATTGTATTAGTATATTTCGAACCCTTATCACCTTATAGTCGAAATATATCAATTTGAGACCTTAAAATTCCGAAACTCATTTTAATATAAAGTAACATTTTATAACTTTCCAAGAGTTCACCTCCTCTCGTCCTATAAAATTCCCCCACCTCTACCTCTTTACCCACACCTCTCAAGCCTTTTTCTCGGCCAAACTCTAATAATTTCATCTCTCCACATCCCTCTATTCATCCTATAAGCCTTACCTTATGCATAAAGATCTTCAAGAAACCCTTTTGGTTCAAACCAAGAGGAGTTACCCGATTTAAAGGTAAAGACTTCTCTAATGTTCTATTGTTTTATTTTGCTTCACCAACCCCATAAAAACTTTTTACTCATTTATTTTGTAACAACACCAATATCTTAAATATACTAGGTTGTTTTTATAAGAAGTATTCGAGCTACACTTACACACACCTACATCTAATGGTTAAAGAACATACCGTTTCTGTGGACGGTGAATTTCTGCCTCACGAAATGATGATTGTTCAATATTCTTTTAACACCTTTCATGTTGTCCATTAAGATGTCACTCTATTTATATATGATATATATTATGTTTATGTTTTCCTTATGCTTCTATATTTTTCATTTATCGCATTCCTTTATGTTTTCCATTATGGGTAAACACGATATCTTCATTTTAGGAAGTGCGGACTACCGCCCCCTCAAAGTGATTTGATTCGTTAATGACATATGTGGGACGTATAATGTAACACCCCAAGATTTCATAGTGTGTTATTTCTTCAAAATAATTCAATAACTTGCACTACACGCAACACCGAGTTCAAGCGCACCATGACTTACCAAACAAGCCGTTCATAAAAGGTTATGAATAGTATTAACTAAATTTTAAACTTTCTATAATCCTTATAATTTTAGAATCCATATTATGAGTTTCTTAGACATAATGTAAGAACAAATTCATCTTCAGTATTGTAGTTTTACCAACTTTTAATAGTGAACCCTTTTTAAATAAAATATTTTAAACTTTTTGACTAAATGGGGACATCAAAAAATTTAAAATAAAACATCCCAAGCTTCCACGGTACGCTTTCCTTTGAATAAAACAGTAGCGTGTGTTGTACGCAACTTCGAGTTTTAACACACACCACAACCGATCAAACTAGCCGTTATGAATAGTAATACTTAATTTTTTGAAATTATATATATTTTATATTTCAAAATGGACTTCATTTTTGGATTCGGAATATCAAATTTAGCCTAAGGTGAAATTTTGGTACTTTTCGGATAACTTTCATATTTTGATGAATAGTAAAAATTACTAAATTTTAATTAAAAACAATTTTTTTAATCAAAATAATTAATAGTGATAAATTATGAATTTGAGTGGTTTTAAAGTATATTTAAAATATATTTTTACCATTTAATATAATTTTGGTCATTGGACATAATTTTACAATTAAACCGAACATAAACAAATGTCAATCTTTTGATAGTTATTATCTCTTAAAAACACGCTTTTTGTTTTGACAGTGGGAATTAATTTTAAATTAATTTCTGCCACTTCTGTGTTTTGAATTTATAAAAATGGATTCCATATTTGGAATCTGGATGTTCAAATTGTGTAAATAGGTAACTTTTATTTTTAGACATTTTGAATAATTACTGCGGTAAATATTTTATTTACCATGGTTAAGGGTAAATCCGGTAAATAAGGGTTAAAAAATAATATTATAATAATACTAAATTACCCTAAAACGTGTCTTAACCCTATTGGTTGATACATGGTCGACCATGGGCATCTTTGGGTCAATTTTGGGACCCCATTGATCCACTTGTAAGTGATAATGACACTTTATTTTAATTAAGTTAAAATGAATACAAAAATGGCATAAGCTTACATCTTTTAAAAGAACAATTTTTACATAGGGTTATACATGTTGGATTTTCGATTATAAATATTAATTAGAAAGCTAAAAATATTTCCTACATAATTATATTTTATTTATAATTTTTAGACATCAAATAATTTAAATTATTAATGACACAATAATGATGCAATGTTTACCTCATTAATAAATCATTTAAATAAATAAGATTATAATGATTAAAATATTATCTAAAACCTGTCCAATTCTTATTGGTTGATGTTATTTAGAATATGAGTCATCTTATCTTCGACCTCAATGATTTTTGGACCATTATAAACCGAATATAATTATATTATAAAGTAATACTTTCACTCTTTCCTAAAGAGCCCCTCCTCTCCCTTATAAAAGGAGACCACTTCTACTCATTCCTCACACCTCTCAAGCCACTTGGCTCGTCAAAACTCTGCCCAACTAAGCTCCCCATATCCCTCTCCTCCTCCTTGAAGCTTCCCCTTAGGCAGAAAGCATTTCAAGAAGTCCTTTGGTTCCAACCAAAGTGAGTTACCTAAATTAAAGGTAACATTTTCTCTTAAATTATTTTCAATTATTTTGCTTCTCCAACCCCCAAACTCTTTTTATTTCCATTCTTTTGTAACAACACCAGTATCCACAATATACTAGGATGTTGTTATAAGAAGGATTCAAACTACACATTCACGCAACTCCATCTAATGGATGATGAACATAATGTTTCTGTGGATGGAAAACTAACGCCTCACGAAACGATGATTGTTCAAATACATTTTACCGCCTCTCATGGTGGCCATTAGGATGGCACTGTAATTAAATATGATATTAATTATATATATTTGATATATAAGCTTCTGTAATTCCATTTTATTTCATACAATTATTCGTTTCATGTTGTATATACATACGATAATTTCATTTGAGGAAGTGCGGACTACCGCCCCCTTAAAATGATATGACTCGTTCATACCACACATGGAACGTATAAAGGATGGTGTTAATGAACTTAAGTAACATATATAAAATATTATATTTTACTAGAATAGTAATATACCTATGTATCATTTGGATTCAATTCTTTTAAAATAAAAATTAAATGGAAGTAGCATTCGTGCGTACGTACGGACTACCGTCTCCACGAACGCGATGAGATTCATTCTCCATCGTATCCATTCAAGTATAATTATCATTTGATGATTTAAAAATGATGTTTAAGGACTTGATACCATTCTGGATATTAATAATATACATCCCATTAATAACGAATATGGCTCACATAACAAAGAATGTAAAGTAAAATGAACCCGTTAACACCTGAAATGACGATAATTCTAAGATATTATTAACAAATCAATGTTAAAAGATCATATATGATATCATATTAAAGTAACTGATTCTTGTATTATTCAATAACAATTATTTCACCATTATACAGGAGGTAAACCTACCATCGACCAAGGAAAAAGTACAAAGTAAGGGATTCTCTTATCTCACTTTCAATTCCGTGAGATTTCCATTGTTCGCTACTAAATTATTGAAAGTGGTGTATTGTGTACTTCCATTTGATATATATTATCATGATTCACTTTATATTCATGTTATTCTGTAAATAATTTGGTGGTTATTAACTTTTGGCCATGCGACTCAGTTGATTAACGTGGTAAGGGGTTTCTTGTCTCACTTTTAATTCCGTGAGAATTCCATTGATCACCACTTAATTATTGCATGTGGTGTATGTGTACTACCCATGATTGTATTCATTGTGTAATGTACTTTATTTTATGGGTATTTACATCATCATGGTATGATCTTTCTTTCATGGGTGTTTGTTTCTTAAGTTACCTAATCAATAAGGGAATTTGAGATTTCAATTTCCACTCATTTGGCTTTACGCATATTTCATTGATTATATTACCCCAAGATTATGTGTGGAATCACTATTCATTTGATTATGTCATAATTTCCACTCCCCTTCCTGTGGATATACTTTTGATACACATAATCACTCCATTGAAAATTCTCAAGTCATTGATATGAATTTGATAAGAGTAATTTTAACTCTTTCACCATTTGTTGAGTTAAACATCCAATTCGTTGGTGTTGTTTTTACAGGAATATGTGTGAATATACTTTGATTGTTTTACACTGAATATCCAATCATATTTAGTGTATTTATATTTTTCACACATAATTATGTTGTTGATTTATCCTTAACCTAAGGATATGGCCTTTATGAGAGATTTCATCTCAACTTACATTCCATTGAGACTTCTTTGTTGATATACACCAAATCACTTTTATGTGGTGTATATAATGTACTTTGACATAGTATATCATGAATTCCCTTTATTCTCATGATATTACAAATTTTTTATTACCTCAATTATTTTCATTCAAGTGTCTCTCTTTTGGTTAGAATCTCTAACTAAAATACCATTTTTAAATGTTTTAAAGACTTATTCATCTAAATCTTTCTCATTAATGTCCATGTTTTAAAAATGGTTTTAAGGATTTATTTATATGGACATTAAAGTTTAGAAATTAAAAATCCTTTTAAAAGGTTTCAAAGTGGTATGGGACACTTTGATTCAAAAATCTATTTTTAAATGGCTTCTTGACAAATAGTGTGACTTTTAAATGTTTTCAAGAAAAGGGGGATATTTCTCTCAAATAGTTTTGATTATTATTTTCATCTATGTCAACATCCTTCATTATTCATGATTGAGGTTAATGTGATACAATAAAATCTTCCATATTGTATCAAATGAATTATATTTGACTGTGGATGTTCTATTTTTATACCATTCATGGTTTCTGGTTAAAGTATTGACATTTCGTATGCTAGTTTTAATACGAATGTTTATTTTATGCTTAAAACTATTCATATGAGGAATGCATTGGACTTAATAAGTGACGGGTGGAGCCCGCTATAGCTCCTCGATGCATCGGTAGGTCTCATGAGACAAACTAGTGTCTTGGCACAAGGCCTTCGCAAAATCTTATTTGTAGTCTTGGCACGAGGCCTTGGCTATGTGGTTATGATAGTCTGGCATTATGCATTCCATCATTATGAAAGTGGTTATTGATATTGCATGTGATCATTCGACTAGTAGAATATCCATGTGAGTAAGTAAATGGCATTATTTCATTTTACCTTTGCCATTTTATGCTGAAGTTCAAGTTTCAAAGGCTTTTGTTTTAGTTATAAATTGCCTTAAGTGTTTATGCTTATTTATGAAAGCTTCTGCTATAATGTTATCCTTACTGAGCATCCGAGCTCACCCCTTTCAATGTTTTATTTTTTTTCCAGGATTATGAAGAAGTAATTTATGAATGACCTGCAGGGATAGTATGAGGGGATATGAAGACAAGATGTTTTTTTTATGATGTAATGTAAAAATTTATGGATGTATCTAGTTATTCCAAGGCTACTAAACTAATCGGTCTTTCGAGACTTGATCTTTCTCATGATCATGCCAATGTTATGTAATAATGCACCGACTCTAGGTAACTAGGGTCAGGGCGTTACATATAAAGGATGGAGTTAATGATATTATATATTATATTATACTGTAATTATAATATACCTATATATAGTTTTGAATTCATTCCATTAAATACGAAATAGAAATGAAATTAGCATTCATGCGTACGTATGGCTTACTATCTCCATGAACGGTGAATTTTATTTCTTACCTCTAAATGTTATGTAATATTATAAATGCATGTATATACTGGATATATATGATATATATGATATCTAAATCATGAATATAATTTTTTATATAATGGATATTTTACCACATGAACAACTCGTAATTACAAGAAGTTTATTTTTGACTCAAGTGCCCAGGGTCGACAAAATGACCATTATTATCCTAAATAATTACATAGTGTTCATGACATGGAAATTAGTGATATAAAAGAAATAATGAACCTGAAAAAGGTTCTTAATAAATTATAAATTAACTCAAGTTTATTATTCAGGAGGTTAAAGAACAACCAAGTCAAGTCGGACCTGAGGTATGGGACTTCGTCTCAATCGCCTTTCATTGAGGCATATTTTGTTTTATACACAACTTTCTTTTATACGATGTATAAACCCCTTTTACTTTTACTTTTATTCAAAAGGAATATTTTTTATACAAAGCATTTTACTAAATTAAAAGAGGTAATGTTTTTGTCGTTCGTACGCGGCGACAACGACTTCTCCGCCGCTGTGACCATTATTTGAGTTTCGGC
This sequence comes from Viscum album, assembly GCA_963277665.1. Lineage (NCBI taxonomy): Eukaryota > Viridiplantae > Streptophyta > Magnoliopsida > Santalales > Viscaceae > Viscum > Viscum album. The sequence goes on along the minus strand of OY728140.1, from coordinate 1,421,536,091 downwards.
TTCCTCTATAAGCCATAACTTTTTTTAAAGAAAAATAAATACCATTTTTAACTTTTTTTTTATTTTGGTATTGAAAATGGTTTTGATAATATTTTTATTATATCAATGTGTTATTGATATCTTGTGATTGAAATGTGGAAACGTTATGTTTCATTTATGCATGTTTTATGTGATACGATTATGTTATGGTTCATGGGCATTGTTTATGAAGACGGGTGGTTCCATGATAAACAAAGGGCGGGTGAGACCGATATAGCTCTCCAATGCATTGGGTGACATGAAGGAGTTAAATTCTAAGGTTTTTTCGAAGAGATTTGGGGAATATACTGTGACGCGTATTCCAAATGTAACCATGAGGGTTACTCCCTACGCAAGAATGTTATGAATGCCTCAAGTGACCTTTATGTCTTATCATTTCTATGATTTATTCATGATTTGATGAGGTATGTTAAAATGATTATGTTTTATGAGTAAAGTATGATTTCATACATGGATTAATGTTTTCATTTCGTACTTTTATATCCCTTTCTGAGCTTTTTATGCTCATCCCATGTTTTTGAAATGTTTTTCACAGGTCAAGGGAAAGGTACTTGATGTGATGATAGTGTCAAGGAAGTGTCAAGAAAGAATCCATGTTTTATTTTAAATATGTTTCCGTTGATGGGAATAATGAATACTATCTTTTTTGTAACCACTTTGTTTAAATATGGAATGTAATATATGATTTATGATCTATTTCTCTAAAACTCTAAACCTGAAAAGATCCTCAATGTGTAATCTTGTAATAACTCAGGATTAATTAATGTTTAAGGTTGAGGTCTTATAACTTACTTGACCTCAGGAAAAAGGATGACAAATGTTTTGGAGCGTACAAGACAAACATCAAAAGTCTTTCACGATACGCTTCCGGCTTTGTCGTTACCCCCGAATGCAAGGTTGACCGCTTCTTTGGTGGGCTGAAACCTAACCTGCGGAAAGTGTTGGTGATCCATGACTTAGACAGCTATGAGAAAATTGTCTAATGTGCCCTCAAGTTCTAAATGTAGATCGAAAAATCACAGGGGTATCATGGGGATAGGAATCATAATGTGGACTTCAATACTATAGGTCCTATGGATAAATCCAACAGTGATTAGAAGATACATCACCCCACTTTCCTAAGGTACAGAAAGAAGCACCCTAGAAATTTCCTAAAGAGGACAAGGAAATGTTTTAGGTGTGTAAGAGATGATAACCTAGTTTTCAAATGTCGGCAAGAAATACCCACAACTACAATAGAGGAGAAGAATTCTCTGTTTGATCATCAATGCATGGTTCATTACTACATCTTCAAAGAACCATGGCATCTTGCAAATCAGTTCCCTAATCCAAGGGTTTTCGGAGGCAACCAACAACCTCCAAGGCAGCAAGGGTGGGCTTTTTCCATCACTACTCCCAAAGTGAACCCTGACAATGAAGTGGTGATAGGTATTCTAGTTATTCATTCATGAATAGTGAACATATTTTTTTATTCATATTCTACGCATTCTTTTATATCTTGAAAGTTTAGTAGAACAATATCAGCACCACCACAAATCATGCAAGTGAAGATGTCAGTGAGTACGGAAAATGGAGCAATCATTTCATCCCATGAATATAACTCATCCCCTGTCATAATTTTTGGATTAAACATCCTAGCGAACCTAGTCATACTCCCTATGGTGTAATTTGATGTAATTTTTGGCATGGATTGGCTTTTCATATATAGAGCCAACATAAATTTCCATGAGAGGGAAATCACTCTCCATGTGAAGAATCGACCCCCGATTCAATACAAGTTAGAGGAGGAAGATGAGTCTTCTTTAGCTCAATCATCTCAAGCGTGGATATTACTGCACTATGAGCATACGTATCTAGATTAGATGATTGAGTCTAAGGAGGAAACCATCTTATAAGACATTACTATTGTGGGGGAATTCACTGAAGTGTTTCCCGAGGAATTGTCTGGTCTTCCTCCTAGAAGATATGTTGAATTCGCAATTGATCTTATACATGGGGAATTCCCAATATCCCAGAATCCCTATATAATGGCTGTTATGGATCTTGAGGAGCTTAAGAAACAACTATAGAATAATCTGGATAAAGGGTTTATATGCCCAAGTGCTTCATCATGGGGTGCACCAGTCCTCTTCATCAAAGAAGAACGATGGGTCAATGTGCCTTTGCATCGATTATTGTGAGCTTAAAAAATCATGATAAAGAACAAGTATCCTCTCCCATGAATAGATGACTTGTTCAATCAGCTTCATGGAGCATAATACTTCTCCAAGGTGGACTTGTGGTTGGGATATTATCAAGTAAGGGTGAAGAAGGAAGATATCCCCAAGACTACTTTTCGCACAATATACAGGCACTATGAATTCATAGTAATGCCTTTTGGACTCACTAATGCTCCAGAAATCTTCATGGACTTGATGAATAGAGTCTTTAGATATTACATCGACAAATTTGTGGTAGTCTTTATAGATGATATTCTTATATACTACAAAACCAAGGAGGATCATGAGGAGCATCTGAGAACTATTCTAGAGACCTTGCGAAAGGAGAAGCTCTATGCAAAGTATAACAAGTGGGAGTTATGGTTGAAGGAGGCATCATTCTTGGTCCATATCATCATAGGAAATGGGATATCTTTGGATCCATCCAAAACAGATGCAATTGAGGGGCGGTCGAGGCCAACATCAGTAATGTATATCCGTAGCTTCTTGAGGTTAGCTGGATATTATCGACGATTTGTGAGAAATTTATCATGATTTTACAACCCTCCTACTAAGCTAACTCGAAAGGGAGTAATGTTTTCTTGGAGTGATTAATGTGAAGAAACCTTCAAGGAGTTGAAAATGAGGCTTATCACTGCACTCATGCTCACTTTACCCACAAGTGGAGAACTTTTTTTGGTTTTAAGTGATGCTTCTAAGAAGTTCATGGGATGTGTGTTGATGAAAAATGAAAAAGTCATTGCCTATGCTTCAAGTCAATTGAAATTTCATGAATAGAACTATCCAACACATGACTTCGATTTGGCTGTAGTGATCTTCGCTTTGAAAATTTGGTAGCATTATCTCTTTGGGGAGAACTGTGAAATATATACATACCACAAAATCATCAAGTATTTATTCACATAGAAAGAGTTGAACATTCACCAATGAAGATAGTTTTATATGATCAAAGACTATTACTGATTAATCCATTACCACCTTGGGAAAGCGAACAAGGTAAAACATACCCTACGTAGAAAGGACCTAATGATTCTATCATTGGTGAGAATTAAAAAGGATACAATCTTCTTAGATTTGATGAAGATAGAAATTAGAATCATAAAGAGAGGAACATAATCAATCCTTTCACAAATTATTGCTCAACCGTCACTTTTGGAAAGGTTAAAGGATGATCAAATTGATGATGTGGGAATTCAGGAAAAAGTGTATGATATTGGAAAAGGGAAATCCTCAGAGTTTAATGTTAATGAAGAAGCAATTGTGAGATTTAGGAAAAGACTATGTGTTTCATCAAGTCTGGTGATGAAGAAGAAACATTTGGATGATGCAAATAGTTCGAATTTCTCTATTCACCCTGGAAATACAAAGATGCATCGAGACCTCAGAGAGCATTATTGGTGGGATAATATGAAGAAGGAGATCGTTGAATATACATCAAAGTACCTATTGTGTTATCAAGTGAAGGAAGAGAGGCATAAGTCTAAGGAGATGATGCAACCATTGCCCATACTATAATGGAAATTGGAGAACATCACCATGGACTTTGTCACTATACTTCCGAAGATATCCAAAGGCAACAATGAAATCTAGGTTGTTGTGGATCATATTACAAAGGTTACACTCTTCATTGCTATTTGGGAGGATTTCTCATTGGATCAACTGGCACAAATATATATTAGGGAATTGGTAAGGATTCATGGAGTACCACTATTTATTGTGTCCAATCGAGATCTAAGATTCGCCTCTATGTTTTGGAAGAGTCATAAATATTCTTTGAAAACTGAACTAAACTTCAGTACAACCTATCATCCTCAAACTGATGGCCAATCTGAGTGGACTATCCAAACACTTGAGGACATGTTGAGAGTGTGCTCAATGGACTTTAAAAGAGGATGGGATCAACATTTTACTCTATTTGAGTAATCTTATAATAACAGTTTCCCCTCGAGCATCCAAATAGAACCATATGAGGCCCTTTATGGGAAAAGGTGCAGAACACCGGCATGTTGGGATGAGGTGAGTGAGCGTAAGCTGATTAGACAAGAAATGGTCGAAGAAATGGTGGAGAAGGTGAAAACCATTTAGCATCATATCAAGATATCCCAGAGTCGATAGAAGAGTTATGCAGATAACCGTTGATAAGACCTTGAGTTTAAAGTTGGAGACATGGTCTTTCTACACATATCTATGTGGAAGAAGGTCGTGAGGTTTGGAAAGAAAGGGAAGTTAAGTCCAAGGTACATCAGCCCCTTCGAGATTCTTGATCGTGTTGGGGTTGTGGACTATAGACAAGCACTTCCACCTACCATGTCCAAGGTACATGATGTCCTTCATGTATCCCTCTAAAGGAAATACATACCGGACCCTTCACATGTACTCTCTTTAGAGGTGGTACAGCTAGAGGATGATCATTCTTATAAGGAGAAAGGAGGGAAGATATTATATCGAGAGAAAAAGTTCTACAAAATAAGACAATTACCCTCGTCCAGGTGTTGTGGAAAAACCATAAGTTTGAAGAATCTACATGGGAATCGAAGGAAATGATAAAGTAGAGTTACCCACATCTTTTTTAGTGTGGGAAAAGAAAATTTCGATGGTGAATTATTTTAAGGGGGGAAGATTGTAATGACCCAAACATTCATTATTGGAAATCCCTCTTGATATAATTAAAATCCTCTTTTTGTAAAATGTTTATTAAAAATGTTAACTTATTTGGTTTTATGTTAAGAATTGTGACCATTGTTAATATTTTTGTTGAACAGTGATCACCTGATTAGTATAAATATAGGGCTTTAACAAATCCAATTTACTCAAACAAAGGAAGCGATGGCCTGATCCAGTAGACGTGCCCCATATGAATCCAATTTCTCAGAGCTCATAAAGGAGGTGGCGTCATTGGGGTTTTCTCTTGACCATGCCCAAGACGAGCTTGAATATGTTAAGCTTGAGTAGGACTACCTATGAGAGAAGTGGAAGTTGATATAGATTACCACCCGAGCAATGTTATCTAAGCCACCCCAAGAGAATGTCACCATCACACACCTTACTCTTTGGTCTTATGTGGATCCTATAAGGGTTTATTTAACAAGACATTAGCACTATGTTTATGTACAATATTATTTTATATAACTATGAATATAATTTCATTTTATTATTGTTACCTTGTAAATAGTTTTTAAAGCTCATAGAGTATTTTTAGTTAAAGTTCAACTATGAAATCTATTTTCATGAATTAATGGATTTTTGAATTAAATAATATTTTACTATAATATTATTATTAATATTAAATTAAATTTTATAAAATATAAATGTTTTTATAATTTTATGAATGAAATTGTAATTTTTATTAAGGTTTGAAAGTCATTTTTGTCAAAACGCCTGAATTTTCGATAAATGATAGTTTTTATTTTAAAAGTGAAAATTAAAATATTTAAAAAATATTTAGATAAAATAAAAATTATTTCTGGAATCAGGATGACAAAATTATCCAATAGTGAATTTTTCAAAATTTTCTAAGACAGTCAAATTTTTGGGTAAAAATTAAATACCGTTTAAATATATAATGTGCTTTATGACATCATAATGACCCAATACTGATGTAATAAAATACTATGAGCTTTATTTTCAGCCAATATATGTTTTAAAATTAAAATAATGTGATTTTGGGTTTGTTTAACTTATTTTAAAAATCATTAATGGACCCTTCAAGACTAATTAAACATCTTGTCTTTTTAAATTGTTTTCCTTGGGAGTGTGACTCACCTCCACATAATCAACCCCATTATTTTAAGAAGATAGAACTTTGGGCTTATAAAATATTTTTTTCCACTTCCCTTGGTCAAAAACCATGGGCAAAACCCTGGGTTGTTTTGTGGTTTGGCTTAGTTCAATGTGAGGTGTCCCAAACCTAAATAATATAGAATTTCCTCACCTTTCCTATATAAACACACCCAAACTCCAACTTCCTCTTCACTCAAAGCCTTTCTAGTTCGTCGAACCTATTCCCTCCTCTATCTAGAATCCTCCCAAAGTTCCCCAAGCTCCCATGAATCCTCTCTCAATCCTATCTCAAGACTTTGGAAGCACACTTCCAAGTAAGGGGTTTTTCTTCCTTTCTCATTTTTTTCCAATATTCTTTAAAATTTTATTCCCCTTTTAATTTCAATTATAAATGTTGGGGTATGGTTTCACACCTCCCCCATACAGCCCTATTTATTATTGAATGATGAGATACCCCTTTCTATCTCATTAAATTCCTCCCATGTACACACGTTACTAAGTCAAAATTCTGAAATGTATTTCTCTCTCCTCTTTTACATTCAAGAAATTATTTTGTATCATTACTATAAATTTCATTAAAAATTTTGGAACATGAATCATATGACCCCCATACTATCCATTTTATGTAAATATGATGAGACACCCCTTTCTCTCTCGTCAACCATTTTTATGAATTCTTACGTCATGCTGTTACGCTGTCGAAATTGAACCGATTTTCCAAGCCAATGTCATTGTGTAGTGAATACCATGACCATTTCTCTATCACTGTTATTCCCCATTATGCACATTTACTTATTTATTATAAATTTTCATTATTAATTCCACATTCCTTTATCATGGAATAAATTTTTATGTTTTATGAATTCGTGTTATATGATCCATGTGGCACACTTATGCATGAAATGAAATGTTTAAGAAGGGTACACCCTTATAGAACTCCAATGCATTGGGTAAAGTATAGTATCATGATATTTCATGTTAAATGGGTGTTTAATAATTCTAATTCATGTTCAATGAGGTTTTACTTGTGCTTCATGTGTAATGAGGATTTAGTCATGCTCCTTGTGCAATGATCCTTGGATCATGCTAATTCCATGTTAGGTGTTGTTGCCACATTTCCATGTTATGATTATAATGATTTATCATGCATTTATGTTTATAATTCTCATGTGCTCTATTTATATGCCTATTTTCTAACATGTATTGTATTCCTCATGTTATTCCATGATTATTCCCTTACAGGGCTTTATAGCTCACCCTTTTCTTATGCATGTCCTTAGGTTATCTCATCCAATGATAAGTACGAGGGAATGTAGTTTTCATGTAAATTAAATTTTCAATAAAGATGTTGTATTTCATGTTTTATATTTTTATTTAATGATACTGATCCCCAATGACACTAGACCTCTCGATCTTCTATCTTGTATCAAGTGATTTTATGTAATAAATTATGTTTAATTTTGTAATAAAAGATCAGGGTTAACATAAATCACCTCCCAAGATCCTTCCCTTAAAAATCTCTCAAGGAAGGTTAATTCAAGAGTTACAATTCCTCTTTTCTTTTCTTCCATTTTCATGTTCCATTATTCTCTTTTCTTTTATTTCATTTTCATGTTCCTTTATTCTCTTTTCTTTCCTAACCTCTCCCCATCCTAATGGTATAAAAACTACATTTCCATACATGTGATGGAATTTTTTTATTCTAATAGGATAATTCATCTTAATCTATCATTTTCACCTCATTTATAATAAAAACAAAACATTTTCTAAGATGTGTTGATTTATCACATGCAAGGACGACGATGCTTTCAATTTGATTTACCTTATTTAAAACTGGTCATGATACCATTTTTATGATTGAACCATACTATTATATATTTATTTTATCTTATGTAATGTTATTTAATCCTTATGCACTCATTATGTAAAATAATATTACAAAACAAGGTAATTGTGAGAAAAATCACAAAACTAATCCAACCCTTTATCATTAATGTTTCATATAATGATTCACATTCACTCAAAATAACCAAATGAATTTTATAACCATGTAATATTCTTAATTTTAATTAATGACATATAAAATCAACTATGGACTTAAACTCCAATCTTACATGAACTACCAAAATCCTTCATAAGTGATCTGATCATGAAAATTATGAAAACGAGTAGTCATGAACAATGAAATTGAATCCCTTAACCCATATAAAAGGCCATTAATGAACATATTAATTTCATTATAAACCAAATAAATTTATAAAGGTTTATTTAATTGTAAATTAATGAACCTAATTTGGTTATTCAGGTCATTAAAATCAAGTGAAGATCACCCTCGAATTTAAGGTAAGGGATCCTCTCTCACACTTTTATTCAAGAATCCCCCTATTTTGTGTCCTTTTATTTTTAATTACTAATGAAGATGTTTGTTTTATAACTTCTCATAAACATAAATTATGATATATAAATCATGGTATACCCCATTACATCTAATTAATACCTCACAAGAACACTTATTTCCATGAAGAAATGTTCGTAAGGGTTTCTTAATCTCACTTCCATTTTTGTGAGATATTATGTATTCACTACTAATACTTTTTATGGAGTAATTATAGTTCCCATTGATGTTTTGTATAATTAATATATTTATTTTAATGATATTTACTGTATAATTTGATGATCATTAATTTTTGGGCATATGATTCAATTGATTACAATGTTTTAAGTATTTTCTATCGAATATCAATTTTCATTTAGGTTGCTGTTATTATTTACTCACCTCAATGAAATTATTATTTATTCTTATGTACTCCTCATAAATTATGTTTTAATGTTCTATTTATGTTTTCCAATCATAATACTTATTTATTTTATGTTTATTCACTTGTTTTAAAATAATCCTTCGAAAAATCTTTCGAAATGAAAGTCTGGTTCAAGGAACATCTCAAATTCTTACCTATTTTGAAGTTCACTATATATTATGTTTTAGGATGTATTTATTTTTATAAAATAACAAATTTTAAAATTAAAAATTTATTTTGGTTCATTACTGGTTTTATTAATGAAAACATGCTTTTCACTTAAAAATATTTTATTATTTTCCTTAAACAACACTAAAATGTTTTATTTCAAAAGCTTCTTTAAAAACTCTTTTTAAATGATTTCACCTCAATAAGACTTTATTTATGAATCAAATATAATTTCAATGGACTTTAATTTTATTTCCTTGGGTATACATGTTTACAATCTGATTTCATGACACAATACAAAAGATTTTCGAAAAGAACTCTTCTTTCCAAAGTAAAAAAGGATTTTTCTCATCCCACTTTAACTTTTATGAGATATATGCCTTGTTCAGAACTTATTTCTTTCTTGTGGTGTATATACTTCCCCGTGGTATATCATATTAAGATTCTCCTTATTATCATGATATTCTAATGGATTGTGATTTTAATCTTTCAAGGTGGTATAGGATACTTTGGAATGCTTAAGGATTATTTCCTCAAAGATCTTTCAATGGTCTCATTTAAAAGTATCTTCATCTATGTCAACGTCCTTTGTTGAATCATGTAATTCATTGTGGTTTATCTCAAATGATATCATCCACCATGTTTTGTTGGGTGGTTTATGATTAGTTTTACTATAGATGTCATGTCTTAAAACCATTCACCATATTACTTCGAATGGTTAGTGTTTATGGTTAATGATTAGGGAAAGTTATTTTCAATTAATATGTTAGTTTCAATATGAATGTGCATGATGTTTATTTTTATCCCAAATCATAAGAGGAATTCATTGGAATTATTAAGTGTTGGGTGGGGCCCTCTATATCCCCTTGGTGCATCGGTTGGTCTCATGAGACCAACTATGGTCTTGGCACGAGGCCTTGACAAAATGGATATTTATGGTCTTGGCATGAGGCCTTGAAGACATTATTATGATGTCCCGCATTATGAATTCCATCATTATGAAAATATTTTTGATATTTCATGAAGTTATTAGACTAGTAGAGTACCCATGATTATGTTTTATTGTGGAATTATTTATTCCACTCGTATTCCTATTTTATTGTGTTCATGTTTATTTTTAAAGGCATGTGTTTTTAGTTATTCTCCATGCCTAAAGTTTAGGTTCATGATATCTTCCACGAAATTTCTTACCCATGATGATAATTTGAGATCACCCCTTTCTTATTTTTTATCCCTTGAGGTCACAAGGATGAGTATACTATGAATGAATTGTGTGTTTAATCTATGAGATTATGGAATTTTATTTTGAAGTTATTGTGTTGTTTTTAGTTTTGAGTTGTAATTTTGAACCCTTGTATGTATATTGCTTCCAAATCTACTAAACTGACCAGTCCATCAGGATGAATATTTCTTTAATTTATGCTAATGTAATAAAATAAGGCACCGACACTGAGCTTTTGGGGTCGAGGCATTACAGTTGGTATCAAATTAATTTCAGTAGAAAATATGGAAACTAAATATAGAAAAGGTAGATTATTGAAGAAAACCCTGAGGTAGACTTTCAGGATAAGAATACAAGGATATCCTAGAATTTTGGAAAGTAATAAATTATATTGTTTATTAAGAAAATATATCCCTATATTGATACGAATGAGTAGTGGTGGATCTGGAACATATGTATCTAGGGATAAAACATGAAAAACCTACTTTGAGATATGCTCAAACGGAAACTGGTGCCCAAAAATGGGACTAGCTGCACTCTTGGTTCGACACTCCTAGGGGATATGATTTTGTAAATTCATAAGATTATTACAAACCATTGTAAAGGATTTACTCCCCAAGTGTAACCAATGTATATTTTTCTCAGATTTATGATGCACAAATTTATGTTATGTGCTATATCATGTTTAAAGTTATATAGAGTTCATAATTTTTGAGTTAATATAGCATATATAATTTATTAGAAATGGTGCCTAGAATAAGTAATAAGATATTCACCAATGCACGTGATGCAAATAGTAAGAAGGATCATATCTCTTATTGTCTTAATCCATTATTTTCAAGTAATATAGTCTCCCAAGTGTCCTCATCATATAAGGAAATAGTATCAATTGTTAACATGATTTGTAAATAATTCTCTGAGTCCTTTGGATTTGAAGGGAAGCAAGAAAAGATGAGGATTTCCAAGAAAAATATGGATAAACGATAAAATAGTAAAGAAGGTTTTTCCCACATGTGATTACTGTTGAAAGAATAACCCTGGTAAATGATTGAAGGGAATGGGAGTTTGTGATAATTATGGAGAAAAAGAACACCAATTTCATGATTATAAGGGAAAAAGTGGTATCCAATGTACACTGCTTCAACTGAAATGATATGAGACCCTATTTGAATCAATTCCCCAAGTGTCAAAGAAATATTTCCCAAATGATGATACAGGGTAATGATCAAATCATGATACTACCGCAGATGTATTGGAATGATTAAAAAATATCTTCAAGAATAATACTATTTTAATATTTTATTAGCAATGTACTTGTTATAAAAATTATGGAATATATGAGGATTGTACTGTAGTAATTTTTCATAAAGTATTTTAGGTCGTATGATTAATGTTATTTAGGAAAATTGACTCAGTAGCAGGTCAAACTTTTGGAAAATATACAGTCGAGGTAGAGAAAACACTTTTTATGTTCATAATACTAAAATTTAAATTTTATAATATAGATATGATATATATAGATAATGTAAATTGTATAGTACTAACTACCTTGGGAATTATTCTAAAGTATTGGATCTTGATTTTTATAATGCTATTCCATTTATGAAATGGTTTAAACTGGTCATTATATGAGGTTTTATGGGTTCATGACATGACATGTTGTAACTTTTTCTAAGATATGAAGTATAGGTAGTTCAAGGAATAATAAAAGGATAATATCGTGTTTATAAAATATAAAGGTATATATATACACTTATAGAGTGTAATAATCCCTCAACTATATGAAAAGAGTTTTAAATGTTTTTTTGTAATAATAATCTTTGGTAACATTAATAAAAAATTTCATACCTGTAGTTTATGTTTTTGTGGTAATATATATTCATCTAAACTTATTTTCCATCACTAGAAATTCATATTTTGGTTTTTCTTCTATTCCAAGGTTTTCAATTCCAATCAATGTCACTCCATTTGAAAGGATAATTTATTCATTTATTTTTTGTTATTATTATTATTTTTTAGAACCTCTTTTCCCTTAACCTTTTTAAGGAAGAAATATAATTAACCCTATTTCTAATATGGGTTTTTCATAAGTAGATTTTCATGTTACGACCAATAACTTTCAAAGTGAAATATCAAATTTTGAGGAAGCAATTGTTTGAGGGGATAATGTAACACCCCAATATTTTTCAAATAAATTTAATATTGAATTCATGAAACACTTAGTCTCCAAAAAACAAAACTTTGTTATAATCTATCTAGTAAAAATAATGTTACCACCCCTATGAGTTGAATTTCAAAAATCAGAAATACACAGTTGTAGTCAGTAAGTTATTTATAGTCTCATATGACCAACTTAATTTTTGGTGAATAGTAACATGCCCTTATTAATGGTAATGTTACCCTTATGAATAGTGATATACCCTTATAAATTGTAACCTCACATATGATATTATATATATATAGTATTTAAGTGAAATTATGATGTATATATGTTTTGGAATAAGTAAATAATTGTTTTAAAACAATATTTTTCAAGTAAATTATGATTTTAATTAAAAATTAAATTAATCATATGTATAATTTTTTCTAAAAAAATGAAATTCATTTTTTTATTCTACATGTCAAAAAATGTTTGGGTATAATTTTTGGTATTTTTTTGAAATGCTTGAATTTTTTGTGATTAATATAATACGATAATTTACAATAAATGATAAATAATTAATTTATTGAGTCATTGGTGATGTTATTCTAATGTAAGAACAAATGGTTCAAACTCAAATGAACATATTACTATTTTTGGTCATTTAATCATCATTATTTCCTATCTTATTTAAAAACAATAAAAAATTGTTCAAAATTTAAGAAAACCCTCCTCCCCTACACTATAAATACCACCTCTTCCCCCCTCTCCTCTTCACTCATCTCAATCCTTGTTCCTTCTCGAAATTCTAAAAAAATATCCTCTAACACTCCTCCCCCAATACAAAAATTCCTTGGTCTCATAAAAAGACCAAATCCTCTTCCCTTAAGAGGCTCTTAAGTAAGGTTAATTCAAGAGGTAAAATTACACTTTTCTATTCTTTCATTTTCATGTTCCTTTTTTCACTTTTATTTCCTACCCTATCGTCATCTAAATGGTATAAAAAATATAGTACCATATATTTACTGTAAATTTGTTATTATAATGATAGAATTCATCTTCCTATCTCCTTTCCCCTTTATTTATGCTAAAATGAAACATCGTCTGAGATGTGTTGATTTATGACATTCAAGGACGATGATGCTTTCAATTTGATTTACCACCTTCTTCAAATATGGTCATGAAAACATTTTTATGGTGAAACGGCCTATTATATATGTATTTTATCTTATGTAATGTTCTGGAATCCTTATTCACTCATGGTGTAAAATAATAATACAAAATAATGTAATTGTGAGAAAAATCACCAAATTAATCCAAGTGTTTATCATTATTGTTTTATATAATGGTTCACCTTAAGTCCAAATAAAAAAATAAATTTTATAACCATTTAGTATTCTTAATTTTAATTAATAACATATAAAATCAATTCTAAACTTCAAATCCCATCTTACATGGACTTCCATATTCTTTTATTAGGGATCTGATCATGAATATTATGAAAACGAGCACTCGTGAAAAATGAAATTGAATCCCTTAACTCATCTAAATGGACATGAATGAACTTAATAAAGCCATAATAAAACAAATAAATATATAAATGGGTATATAATTGTTAATTAATGAACCTAATTTTGTTATTCATGTCCTCAATATCAAGGGAAAAACACCCTCATATTTAAGGTATGGGATCCTTTCTCTCACTTTTATTCAAGAATACCCCCTAGGTTGTGTCCTTTTATTTTTAATTCATAAGGATGAGGTTTGTTTTATAACCTCACCCATAATTACATTATGATATATAAATGACAAGTTACCCCTTTACATCTCATTAATCCCTAACAAAAACACTTATTACCATGTCGAAATGATTGTAAGGGTTTCTTCATCTCACTTCTATTTTTGTGAGATATTCTATATTCACTACTACTACTTGTGTATTGTGTATTTATAATGCCCATTTATGATTCATATAATTAATATTTTTTTTAATGATATTAAATTTATTATTTTATGATCATTAATTTTTGGCCATATGATTAAATTGATTACAAAGTTTTAAGTATTTTCTACCCAAACCACCATTTTCATTGGGCTTTCCCTTATTCTCTAATCACCTCGATGAAAATATTATTTATTCACATTTAGTGCTCATAAATTCTATTTTAATTTTATATAGATATTTAATTATCATAATAATTATTTATTTTATGGGGAGTTACATTTTTTAAAATAATCTTTCTAAAATTCTTATGAAATGAAAGCCTGATTCAAGGACCTCTCAAATTCTTACCTATTTTTAAGTTCACTCTATAATATGTTTTATTCCATATTTATCTTTCTAAAATAACAAAATTTAAAATTAAAAAACTATTTTGGTTCATTTCTGGTTTTATGAAAGCAAACAAGCCTTTGCGCTTTAAAATCCTTTATTATTTTCCTAAAATCGCACTAAATTTTTTTATTTCAAACAATTTTTTAAAACACTTTTTAAATGATTTCAAATCAATAATAATTTATTTAATCCTAAAATATAATTTCAATTTACTTTATTTTTATTTTCTGGGATATACATGTTCACAATCTGATTTCATGACACAATGCAAATGATTTTTCAAAAGAACTCTTCTTTCAAAAGTAAGAAAGGATTTTTCTCATCCCACATTAACTTTTATGAGATATATGCCTTTTTCACCACTTATTTCTTTCTTGTAGTTTATGTAATACCCCTTTTTATATCATATATAGATTATCCATATTCTCATGAAATTATAATGGATTATGATTATTATGTTTCAAGGTTGTATGGGACACTTTAGAATGTTTAAGGATTATTTACTCAAGTATTTTTCAATGGTATCATTTAAAAGTATCTTTATCTATGTCAACGTCCTTTGTTGAATCTTTCACTTCATTGTGTTTATGTCTTATGATATCATCCACCCTGTTTTATTAAATGGTTTATGATTATTTTGATTGAGGATGTGATATCTTAAATCCATTCACCATATGACTCTAAATGGATATTGTTTATGATTAATGATTGGGAAAAAATATATACATTTAATATGATTGTTTAAATATGAATGTTTATGTTGTTTATTTCTATACCCATTCAAAAGAGGAATACATTGTACTTAGTAAGTGGTTATTGGGTCCTGCTATAGCCCCTTGGTGTATCGGCAGGTCTCATGTGACAAACTATGGTCTTGGCATGAGGCCATGAAAAAATGGATATTTTTGGTCTTGGAAAGAGGCCTTGATGATATAGTTATGATGTCTCTCATTATGAATTCCATCGTAATGAAAATAGTATTGATAGTTAATGAGGTTATTCGACTATTAGAATACCCTTGATTATTTTTTATTGTGGCATTATTTATTCAGATCTTATTCCTGCCAAAATGTGTTGAAGTTTATTTTTAAGGGCATGTGTTTTTAGTTTTTCACCATGCCTAATGTTTATGTTTATGATATCTTCCACAAATTTATTTACCCTTACTAATAATTTGAGCTCACCCATTTCTTATGTTTTGTCCTTCTAGGTTACAAAGATGATTATACTATAATTGAATTACAGGGTTAATCTAAGAGATTATGGGATTTTCCATTGAAGTTATTATGTTGTTTTTAGTTTTTAGTTGTAATTTTGAACTCTTGTATGTATCTTGCTTACAAAACTACCAAATTAATCAATCCTTCAGGAAGAATCTTCCTTTTATCTATGTCAATGTAATAAAATAAGGCACCGACTCTGAGCATCTGGGGTCAGGGAGTTACACAGGTAGAGTGTGAGCTAGGTCACCACCACCATGGGTGAGAGTGGGATAAGGACCGCAGTTGGGGGTCCCATGTATAAGGACCCCACTATGTGTGTTTGTTTATCGAAGCAAAGGCAGAGAAATCACGTTATTTAAGGAATTCCAAAAACTCTCCCCATTTCGATGTGGGATGCTGAATTTTCCACGTAACGCAATCTGAGCCATCCGATCTCACCACACGAGATCCTCGCTGTCCAAACCAATACAACCTTTGAACCCCCATCGCCATGATTTAATCACTATTATTTTCAGATCCATTAGATCAGGATGAATTAGATCTCGACCGCACAACCCTTTGATAACCTGTGGATCTCTAATGGCCATCCGATCAAAACCACAATATAATCTCTTCCATTCATCTATTTTAAAAAACTCAGAACCCACTATAGTCATCCGATCGAACTTAGTAAACCATAGTCATCAATCCTTATTCTTGTTATTTTACATTCTTCTTCTTCCTCCTCAAGCCACTCCTATCAACATCACTCTCATACCCTTCTCCTCTTCAACCCATGACCACCTATCCAAATCCAAGGTCCCTCTTTTCTTTTCTTTCATAGATTCGATAGGTCGGTTTTATTCTAATATGAACCAATGGATTCCCCTACATGCTTCATTTAAATATATTTATATTGCATTAATCAACCTAGTTGATTATCATACTTTAATAATTATCATCTTTGTCATATTTTGGTTTAGTCAATTCCGGATTTCATCAAGTGTCGTAGTTTATATTTTATGGTTAAACCACATTATACAACAATATATATATATATATATATATATAAAGTTCTTATAAACCCATCTTGAACACATAAACCTATGTCTTTTCTTCTTCCCAACCTTCCACCAACCTTTTCTCATCTTAACATTACCCTTGTAGATGGGTAGGGGTTAATTTACCCTCGTTTTTTGATATGATAACCTGAATATACACTTATGTGTATATACTATTTTATAAAACATCAAATAATAAACTGTTTTGGGTTTTTCAAGTGATTATTATCATTATTATACTAAAAAAAATTATTTATATATTACTTATAAAGGTTTACTAAGAGTTGTTTTTGAATTTTCTAAAATCACGCACAAACATATATGTATGTATGTATGTACTATTATATATATATAGTTTTAATCCTAATCTGTTTTAGGTATTCATATAGTTGATATTAATGATTAACTAATTTTTTTAATTATATGATACTAGTAGGAATTTATAAAACATTATTTTAGTTAAGAAAATCCTATATATACACTTTTTTGTATATACATTTTTATACAAAATTCAATCCTAAACTACTTTAGGTTTTTTAAATGTTTAATACAAAAACTTTTATTGATTTTTCTATGCCTATAACACTTGTAAAGGTTTTATAAGTGATTTATTTTGAATTTTCTAAACTCATATATTTCTATTTTTTATATGCATCTTTGTATAAATGACACACTCAAACTATTTTAAGTCTCTTCTAAAGGATGAAAATTGTTTTAGAAAGGGAATTTTCCTACCCACATATTTTAAATAAGGATTATTTTGATTCTATATTTATAAAAAAAACCAATATATATATATAAGTATTTACAATTTCATAAATATATGTCAATGTTTTTTTCATTCAAAGAAGTTTTAATGGTAATATTTTTTTTATGATTTGATGTTTTACAATTGATTATATAAAAATTATAATTTATTATTAGTCATAAATACATATGTATAAACATATTTATACACACCATTCTACACATTTTACATTTTTAAGTAAATCCATGAATTTAAAGTTTTCAATTACATGACCTAATTGTATGTGTGATCATGAATACTAGTTTTTCATGGAAAATAATAAAAAAACTTATTTTGTTATTGTGTGCCCAAAATTTTGAAAGGAATCGTTACCTTGTTATCATTACATTCATACATTACAAATTTATAATTTTAGGATAAAAGGATGGAATTATCTTTTGTTTAATGAATATATTTACACATGAAAAAAAACATATAGTCAAAAGTGTTTAACTGATTTCTTATGCATCAATATCTCACATGAAATTAATGTTTTACATTTATAAATAATATATTTTAATTCATGAGGAATCTTCTGTAATGAATACAATTAATTATTAAAGTTTATGATTTAATTTGATTGATACTCCCATTTATTAGTGTATGGTTTAAACATGAATGATAAGTATCATAAATTTTAAAATATTTAATTTCATATATAAAATTTTTAATTTCATGAAACAAGGGTTTCTAATTTTAAGAGTTATTATTTTATGTTACAAACCTAAAGAATTTATTATTTTTTGTACACTATTTATCAACACATGTGAAAAAGAGTGTATGTGTGTTCATGAATTTCATTGATAAATTTGATATAGTTGTATCCTAAATAATAACTTCCAAACCATGAAATTTTTTTATTAAAATTTAAATTTATTGCATGTGTCACTTTATTTATAAATATAGACACTAATTGGAAAAATAAAATTTTCCTCATATGATAACTTACGGATTAATAATTTAATTATTCAAAGTGGAATGGGACACTTTGAATAAAAGACAATTTAATTATTCAAAGTTGTATGGGGTAATTTGAATAAAAGACATAATTTAATTATTCAAAGTGGTATGGGACACTTTTAATAAAAGACACAATTTAGTTATTCAATGTGGTATGAGACACTTTGAATAAGAGATTTATTAGACATATGGGTAATTCATATAACTTATTATGTGATGGGTGAGGAAAGTTATAGCCTCTCAATGCATCAGTATGTAACATGAGACAAACTAGGTCTTGGCACAAGGCTATGACGAAATGATTATGTATGGCCTTGGCACAAGGCCTTGGAAAAATATTACGATTGTCCGGAATTATATATTCCCTCATTATGTGATTAGTATTTAACTAACCATGTGATTATTTAACTAGTATAATATCCTTTGTTATGAATAATGTACTTATGATTATGGTAATAAATGCACATGGCATAATGGTAGAAGTACTTAGAAAATCATTTATAAAAAATGTTTAACATCTATTTTCAGAACATTAATACAAAAGTTATAAATTAATATATTATTTCATGATTTTAATATTACGTGATAAGTTATTTATGATATAGTTACTTGTGAAATTATAATAATGTATTAATTTTTTTTCTAATTTGTACCTAAACCCTTTTATGTCAAACTTAATTTAGTTTAATCAACTCTGGACTTATATGATTCATTCCATGCATTTTTTTACAATTATGAATGTTCTTAATTGTGTTTTATTTGTAGACTTTAAATAAATATATAAGTTCATGTGTATGATATTTCCCTAAAAATGATTTCTAGTAACCTTTGAAAAATGATGATGACGTGATATGACAAATGTTGTTTTCTTTTAAGAAAGGTTTTTATGTATGTATAATTATTTCGAAGGGATTTTTTTAAAAATGGTTTTATTGATTATTTTTAAAACTGCTTACTAAGTGTTTTAAATTCTCACCATATGTTTTTAATTAAATTTTTAAAGGATTAGTATATTTTTCATCTTTGAGTTTAACTATGTGGTGGCAGAAATATGAAGCTTATCTTGTATAGTTTTGAAGAAAAGTATTAGTTGTATCTAGTTTTCCAAAACCTAGACTGGGAAGATCCTCTGCGATGAGATGTGATGTGTAATTTTATTAGCATCTTTTTATAAAAAAATTACACGCCATGTTTTAGGCACTGACTCCAGGCTTCTGGGGTCGGGGAATTACAGTTTGTAAAAGAGGAACGATCTAGAAAATTTTGGAAAATTAGAATAAAACTAAATATATAGCTACGCTTTGCTGAGTAGAACTTTTCTTGAAATGTTTAGATGGAAGACGAGAGAACACCAAAAAATCTTTTGTCTCTTCCTATTGAGGCTCTAGAAACCATAATTTTCAAATCATGTTCAGATGAATTTGAGTCCTTTGGAAGCCTTTGTTTGTCCTACAAACACCTTTACCACATATCCTACACTCCTTGTATTCTTAACCTCTTTCGAGTATCAGGAATTGTTTATTTCATAATGTTTCATGCTCAACGTCCATTCTATGCATGTCAAGGAAAGTAATTTGAGGGTATCTTTAAATGTTTCACCCTAGCTGATAGTTTTTTGTCCTAGGGGGATTTCCAAGAAGCTGTAAGTGGGGGTGACCTCCAAACGGTATATCTATTTCAAATCTTATACTATGGTCTATATGGTTGAGTTAGAGTCTTTTAAATTCTAGAGGTCGATCCATTTCAATTATTTTACAAACATCATGTCCATACCAATTTCTCCAATCTTTTCACCCCTCATCCCACTCCCTCGAGATACTATAGCTGTGTATATGAGTTTGACCCTAGTTTCTCATGCTGAATCTAGACCAGTTAAATTGAGGAATTTGAAATTGTGCTGTAAATTCATTTAACTAAAAGGAACTAGGAAAATCACCAACACCGGTAGTGGATATAGTGAAGGTATAAATTAAATACTGTTTTCAATTCATATTTTGTTATCTAAAGTGTATTTAAGAAATGTTTTGTTAAGACATCAAGGATAATTTATGTGGGTTGGTTCTGTGGAAGCAGAAGAGTGAAATAGATTTCCGAGGGTGAAATTTCATTAAGGGGTAATAATGTGACTCCCCTGACATATTTATATTTGTAATAATAAGTTTTGGTTAGTCATTAATATTATTATTGTTTTGTTTTGTTCAATAATGGTGTCATCCAAAATAAGTGCTTGCAGAATGAAATAAGACACATTTTATTTAATGGAAACACTGAAATATTACATTTCAATATGGCCAAAAGACCATAACTACCCTAGATCACCTACTAGAATCCCTATCAGGATCAACAGAATACCATCGAATGCAACAACTAGACCAAGTAAGTGGTGAACATCCATCAAGTTTTTCACAATGAAAAACATTATGGAAAGTACTATGGAAAAATTATTAAGTATAAAGGGTTTGTAGAGCACCATTCTTATAATATGGGATGGTTTTTGAAGTTTGGAACACCCTAAATAAGTATTTATAAGGCCTTTTTAACCAATAAAGATAAATATGACCATTACCTATCCTTCTATTCATTGGGGTTCAAAGTTAAGTAACCGTTGGAATTTTTAAAAAATCATTTATAATGTCATAGTGTATTTCAAAATTTTTAAAATGATTTAAATATTTTAAAAGATATAACTTTGATTAAATGATGACTTAGTTTTAATTAAAGTTGTATTTTATATTTATATTTTGAACATATAATGTTTTAAAACTCCAAATGAAAAATAATGAAATTTATAATGTAGTTTTACTATAAGCAATAATATTTTTATAATGAAAGTAATATATATATATTATTATTATTTAACTATTTTTATTTAATAAATTTTTGATAAAAAATAAGGTTAGTACCCCACATTTTGATCAAAGGAAGCCATGAAGGCCAAACCCTCAAGGTCATTGGGAATCTCACATAGGCAACCAAAGTCAGGCATAAGCCAAGCACATGCATAGTGCATGCTGAGCATGTGCATGACCCGTGTATAGGGCCTGGTCAGGCACGAGTATAGTGTGATAAAAGTTTAAAAATGACATAGGTGTGAGTGGGCCAAGGCCTGCTTGTGGGGGTCCCATGTATAAGTACCCCACTGTGTGTGTGTGTGTGTGCTATTGGAGCGAAGGAAGAGGCATAGAGTAATTTAAAGAGGTCAGGAAACTCTCCCCATTTTGATGTGGGGTACAAATGTTTCCACGAAACACGATCTAAGTCATCCGATCTTGCCGTGCGAGATCCTCACTGTCTAAACCAGTCTAGCCTTTGAACACCCATAATTGCGGTTTCATTGCCATGATTTTATGATCCTTTATATCTAGACATGTTAGATATCAACCGCACAACCCTTTTAAAACTTTCGGATCCCCCATGGCTGTCTGATCAATGCCACAATATAATGTCTTCCGTTGATCTATTTTTAAAACTGTGGAACCCAGCATAGCCATCCAATCGAACTCAGTCGATCTTAGTTTTCCATTCTTTTTCTTCCTCTTTTATATTCTTCTTCTTCTTCCTCACACCACACAAATCGATAATTATATCCTATATTGTTCCTCTTCAACCCATGACCCTCTATCCTAAACCGAGGCCCTAATTCCCTTTTTCACAGATCTAATAAGGTCAGTTTTATTCTAATCTAAACCAACAGATTCCCCTACATGCTTCGTTTAAATATATTTATATTGCATCAACCAACCTGGTTGATTATCATTTTTTACTAATTATCATCTTTGTTATATTTTGGTCTCTTTAATTCTAGATTTCATCAATTTTCTTAGTTTATATTTTATGTTTAAACCATAGCATATAAATATATATATATATAAAGTTTATAAAAACCCACCTTGCACACATAACCCCAAAATTTTTCTTCTTTCCAACCTTCCATAAACCTATTATTGGCTCAAACGTACCCTTGAAGATAGGTAAGGGTTAATTTTTCCTCTTTTTTTGATATGAAAACCCTTATATAAACCTATGTGCATATACTATTTTATATAACTTCAAATCATAAACTATTTTTAGTTTTTCAAGTGATGATTATCAATATTTTGCAGAAATTTGTTATGTATATATTACTTATAAATGTTTACAAAGAGTCATTTTTGGATTTTCTAAACTCATACACACACACACACACACACACACACACATATATATATATATATATATATATATAGTTTTAATCCTAATCTGATTTAGGTTTTCATATAATTGATATTAATGGTTACGTAATATTTTAGAATAATATGATACTTGTACGAATTTATTAAACTTTGTTTTACTAAATAAAATACTATATATACACTTTTTGTATATATATTTTTATATAACTTTCAATCCTGGACTATATTAGGTTTTCTAAATGTTTATTACCAATATTTAATTAATATTTTTTATGCGTATAACACTTGCAATGGTTTTCTAAGTTATGTTTTTGGAGTTTTCAAAACTCATATATTTATATTTTGTATATGTGGTTTTGTATAAATGGCATACTCAACCTATATTAAGTATCTTATAAATGATGAAAAATTATTTTAAAAAGGGTTATTCCCTACACATATATTTTACAGAAGGATTATTTTTTATTATCTATTTATGAAAAACCAATATATATATATATATATATAATTTCATAAATATGTGTCAATGTTTTTTTAATTTAATGAATTTTTAATTGTAATATATTTTCTATGATTTTATGTTTTACAATTTATTAGATCAAAAATAAAATTTATGATTAGGCATAAATACATATTTATAAACATATTTATACACACCTTTTCACTAGTTTTACATTTGTAAGTCAATCCATGAATGTAATGTTTTCAATTACATGGCATAATTGTATGTGTGATCATAAATACTTGTTTATGATGGAAAACAATAACAAAATCTTCTTTTGTTTTTATGTTCCAAAAATTTTAAAAGGAGTCATTACCGTATTATTATTACATACATAAATTCCAAATTTATAATTTTAGGATAAAAGGATGGAATTATCTTTTGTTTAATGCATTTATATACACATTCATAAATATATATAGTGATGTGTGTTTAATTAATTCATTATGCATCAATATGTCACATTAAATGAATGTTTTGCATTTATAAATAATATATTTTAATTCAAGAGGAATCTACCACAATGAATACTATTAATTATTAAAGTTTATGATTTAATTTCATTAGCACTCTCATTTATTAGTGTGTGTATTAAACATGAATGTTATGTATATTAATCCAAAAACATGTAATTTTTTATATAAAATATTTACTTTCATAAAACAAAGGTTTTGAATTTTAGGAGTTATTATTTTATGTGACCAATCTAAATAGTTTATTATTTTATGTGCACTAGTTATCAAAACTTGTGAAAAATCATGTTTGTTTGTGGATGTATGTCATTGATAAATTTGATATATCTATATCTTAAATTAGAAATGCCAAAACATGAAATTTTTAGATTAATTTTTACATTAATTCCAAGACTCTCTTTATTTATGAATATAGATATTAATTGTAAAAATGAAATTTATCTCTTATGATAACTTATAGATTAAGAATTTAATTATTCAAAGTGGAATGTGACACTTTGAATAAGAGAAAATTTAATTATTAAAATTTGTATGGCAAACATTGAATAAAATATATAATTTAATTATTCAAAGTGGTATAGGACACGTTGAATAAATGAAATAATTTAATTATTCAATGTGGTAAGGGATACATTGAATAAAATACTTATTAGACATATTATTAATGAATATGACTAATTATGTGATGGGTGAGGCCTAATATAGCCTATCTATGCATTGGTAGGTCTCATGATACAAACTAGGTCTTGGCATAAGGCCTTGACTGAATGATCATGTATAGTCTTTGCATGAGGTCTTGACAGAATGTTATGATTGTCTTACATTATGCATTCCTTCATTATGTGACTAGTATTTGACCAACAATGCGATTATTTTACTAGTAGAATATCCTTGGAAATGAATTTTGTACTTATGATTATGTTATTAATGCACATTTCATAATTATGTGAGTACTTAGAAAATCATTTATAAAGAAAATTTAGAATCTATTTTCATAACTTTAATACAAAAGTAAGAAATTCATCTACCATTTCATGAATTCAATCTTATGTGATAAGTGATTTATGATATTCTTACTTGTGAAATTATAATAAAGTATTAATTAATTTACTAATTTATACATACACCATTGCATGTAGCCCTTAATTTAGTTTAATCCACTCAGGTCTTAAATGGCGCATTCCATGGATTTTTGAACAAGAAGGCATGTTTTGAATTTTGATATAACTATAGATTTTAAATAAATATAAAAATTCTTGTGTATGATATTTCCCTAAAAATGATTTCTAGTAACCGTATAAAAAGATGATGATGTGCTACAAGAAATGTTGTTTTCTTTTAAAAATGTTTTATGTATGTTTAATTATTTCAAAGTGTCGTTTTTTAAAAAGGGTTTTATTGATTATTTTTTAAACCCCTTTCTGAGCATTTTAAATTCTCACCTGACATTTTCAATTTAATTTTTACTGGATTAGTAGATATGTCAGCTTTGAGTTCATCAATGTGGTGGTAGTAATATGAATCTTATCTTGTATAGTTTTTAAGAATAATATCAATTGTATCTAGTTTTCCAGAACCCAGACATGGAAGATCCTCTATAATGAGATGTGATTTGTAATTTTGTGAGAATTGTTTTATAAAAAAATTACACACCATGTTTTAGCCACTAGCTCCAGGATTTCGGGGTCATGCATTATAATAAAGAATCCCTATTGGTAATTTTCATTCTTCTTTAACCTATTGAAAAGTCAATAATTTCATGTTAAATTATACAGTATATCTTTTCATTTCATCCCACCTGTTTTACTCATTAAATTCTTTGTACTTCTTAGTGCTTCCAGGAAGAATCGAAATTGGGGATATATGAGCTTCATTAAACAATTCTCTCATAAATTAGTAATAAAAAAGAACACATAATCTCTTTAAAAATCTAATAACACCTAATTTATCCAAATTAAAATCTAGTAACTTAACTTACTTAATGAATTATTGATTCTTCTACAAAACATGATCATCCTTATATACTTTCTTAATTTTTTATAATAATTTCAACTACAATAAAACATAAAGTTCATTTATACATAATTTCTAGCCCAAAATTAATCAAATCATTAACCAAAGAGTTCTGTTCACAAAGTAATATCGTTAATTTAGTATTATAATTCTAACTCAAATCTTAGTATACCTTATTTTCTTTTCCAGGATGGTAAGAAAATCTTGTATTCATAATCTATAATCAGTTCCAACCATCTTATTTGCTTCATTTTCAACTTGTATGTGAACATATACTTCAAAATTTTATGATCAGTATATATTTAAAACTTTACACAATATCAATGATGTCAACAAATTTTCAAAGAAAAAATGATTGTAGCTAAATCCAGATCATGTTTTAGATAATTTAATATATGAGGTTTTAGTTTATAAGAAACATATGTAATTACCTAATCATTATGCATCATAACACAACTAGGTCCCTTTAATAAAGCATCACTAAAGATGAAAACCTCCCCATTTCTAGTGGGTAGTT
Organism: Viscum album; assembly: GCA_963277665.1. Taxonomy (NCBI): domain Eukaryota; kingdom Viridiplantae; phylum Streptophyta; class Magnoliopsida; order Santalales; family Viscaceae; genus Viscum; species Viscum album. Next base: position 1,421,509,703 of record OY728140.1, on the reverse strand, counting down.
CCAAAACTATTGAATTCAAAAATATTTTTTCAATTCCCATAAACAACCATCACACTCTTTTTTTAATTAAATTTTACTTCTTTTCGGGTTAAATTAGTTTCGGGGAAGGATACCCAATAAATATTTTTAAAAAATCCACATTATTAACCCAGTAAGTTAAGAAAACTAAAAATATAATGATATTTGTAGGTCAGGTCCATTCTTCAAAAAAATTATTTTTAGTAGGGACAATAGTCATGCTATGTTTAGAAACAATATTACTATGGAATGAAATTTATGGTAACGAAAATTCACACTTACTAAATTTTTCATATAACTACTTTTCATTTAAGGTTTAAAAAATCCATAGGTATCGTTCATGATATTCATGAGTTATAGAATGTACCAATATATTATCAATAAACACAACCAAAAAATTATATAAAAATTCATGGAAAACTCTATTCATAACATCTATGAAAATATTTGGTTCATTATAAAAAACTAATGTGAATAACTACATACTCATAATTCCTATATCTAGTCTGGAATGAAATATTTAGAATATGTTCTTCCTTAACCTTCAACTTATGGTATCCAAACATGAGATCATTCTTAGAAAAATATTTTCTCCTTGGAGCTGATCAATCAAATCATTGACATGAGTAAAATGATATTTTTCAATAAAAGTGATGGTTTTCAAGGTTCTATAATCAATGAAAATACTTATTGAACCAAAAAAAATTTACAAATAAAATAGGATAACCCTTGGGTGATTTTTATGGATTAATGAAACCATTATCTAAAAACTCTTGAAACTACTTTTTAAATTTTAGAAGTTCTAATTGATCAATTTGATAAGATTATTTTGAAATTAGCTTAGCATTAAGCTCTAATTCAATAGTAAACTCAACCTCTCATTATGGAATAACACCAGGAAATTCATTAGAAAAAACATCCATATATTCTCCCACTCCTTGAACATCATTAATTTGAATCATTTTTTTCTTTTCAATAGAATGATCTAGGTACCACTCACTACCATCTCTAATCAATTTCATAGCTTCTTGATACAGTATCAAAGGTATTAAATCATAGAATATGATTTTCCTACCTCTATAGTCTATATTAATGAAATAAAACAACATTATGGGTAGTTCAACAGGATTTGTAGGAAAGGTCGTCAAACTAATAATAATAAAAAGATTCTGATAAACCTTGGTTGTATTAAAATTTCCACCCATAGTATTAACAAAAATTTATATATTTTTTCATGTGGTGATATTACTATTTTAATTAAAAATTTATAATAAATGAAGCAAAGTGATGATCTAGAGTCAAACAAGGCATCGACATAATTTTAATTAACAAGTAATGTACCTGTTACCACTTCATTAGAGGGACCAACATCAACTATAGTATTGGAAAAAGTTTTACTATATATTTTTTATTTGAATCACGATTTTTCCACCCATAGTAACTAACTTTGACCTCATGTTACCATAATATCCAAACTCATTTCAGTTAAGACATCCCACCATTGGTTGTCTATCTCTTTCCCCCTATTACATTTTTTAGAAAAAATTTCTTTGCATTTACAATCCCTATGACCAAACCTAGGACACCGATAACAATTTCCTGATTCGTTAAAACATTACATAAATTTTATTTACCAATCATGGAATATTTTGTGGCCTTATATCTATAATTCTTATTTTACTGGTTATCTATTGTTTTCTACCTTGACCACATTATACTTTGTTCATTTAGAGGAATATAAGTTTCAAAAAACACTATCTCAATTTTATCATTACAACAAACAACTTTCTTATAACTTTTAAATTTACTTTTGTACAAATCACTTCATAAACTTGGTTTTAAGCCTGACTAAAATCTATTAATGTTACTATCAGGGTCCCAAATGAAATTCATTGTTCTGTATAACCTTGAAAAAAATTCTTTATATGTCGACACAAAATCTTCCTCTTCCCTTAATTCCGTGAATTTTTTCTTTATCCTAAGTTGAAAAAACATATGGAAATATTTATCTACAAAAATATTCTTAAATGTGTATAATTTCATGGAATCAATATCATCTCTCTCCATAGTTTTCTTGATCAAATACCACAATTGATCATCTTCACATTTAAAATTATAAATGGAAAGATTTTCCTTTGTCATTTTTAACATTCCATGACATTAAATATATTTTCTAAAGTATTAAACAAACCATTGGCTGCCACTAGTTCTGAAGTTTCATAGAAAGTCGAAGGGAGCTATTTAATGAAATCTTTAACTATCTATGTGCTTTTTTTTTGGTAAATCAGGTTTTTCTTTAAAAATTATTTCACCACCATATATATCTTGTGTAAACTGATCTATAGTTGTTACTAATTGATTAGTACTAATTACAACCATTATAGGATACTAATTTGGTTGGATATTTTCCTCTTGATATCTTATCAATTTATATTCCCTATTTTCTTTATAGAAACCCATTCTAAGAAGAAATATGTTTGAATAATAAAAATGGAAAAATTGAAATTATATGTTATTATTACCATAAATTAGAATCACTTATTGCTATTTACTTCCATTATATTGGGCTATAAATTATCTAATCTTTTACTATAATACCAACTATAAGTAATCAACCTTAAATAATACATAATCTATTGTCTTTAGACTATAATTCACAATATTTCATTCATAATGATATTTTATGTTTATTGTTTTATATAATTAAGTCCTAACTCTTACATAACAAACACATATATTACAAATTGAACACTTCCACCCAGTATCAATTTTTTCCACAATATAAAACTTTTAAAATAAAACTTGTTTTATTTTCATGAAAAATATTCATGAATTTCAACTTGAATTCCTTTTTATTCAAAAACATCCATATATACTGTGAAAAATATTTAAAAATTTGGGATGATAAAAAAAGTCGTTAAGGGACATAAAAGAAGGAAATATGTTAATGTAGTCAAAAACATAAAAACCTATAAAATGATCACCATTATCACAATATTAATTGAGAGTATGAAATAAATAATATCCTCATGAAAAATATACAATTTTTTTCAAATAAAATCTTTAAAACCCATTAAAATAAAATAAAAACCCTTTTTGGAAACATAGAGAATTATATTCATAACTCGTATTAAACTCATTTTGGGAATAACTACAACCTATTTAAATCCACATGATAAACCTCCCGGTTTAACTCAATTCTTATTTACATTAAAGATAAGGATAATTACCCAATTCATTGAAGATAATTAATGGGGGTCGCACACTATATAAGTAGTATTAGGATCACTTGTTGTATAAGTTATAAGGCCCAGCCTTAAACATTACTTAATCTTGAGTTATTTTACAAATACAGGTTGAAGATCTTTTAGGTTTAGAGTTTTAGAGAATTAGATCATAAATCATGAATTACATTCCACATTTAAAAAAGTGGTTACATAAAAGATAGTACTCATTTTTCCCATCAATGGAAACATATTTAAAATAAAACATGGATTCTTTCTTGACAATTCCTTGAAACTATCATCACATCATGTACCTTTCCCTTGACCTGTGAATTTTTTTTCGAAAACCTGGGATGAGCATAAAAATCTTAGTAAGGGGTATTCAAATACGGAAAGGAAACATTAGTACATGCATACATAAGAATAAATGAAATCATACTTTGCTCATAAAACATAAGCATGTAAACATACCTCATGAAATCATAAGATTTATGAATAACTCATAGAAAACATAAGACATAAAGGTAACTTGAGGCATTCATAACATTCTTACGTTGGGAGTAACCCTCATGGTTACGTTTGGAATACCCATCACAGTATATTCCCTAAATCTCTTCAGAGAAACCTTAGTGTTTAACTCTTTCACGTTATCCAATGCATTGCAGAGCTATATCGGGCTCACCCGCCCTTAGTTTATCATGGAACCACCCGTCTTCATAAACAATTCCCAAGAACCATAACATAATCATATCACATAAAACATGCATAAAGGAAACATAACATTTATATATTTCAATCAAAAGATATCAATACAACACATTGATATAATAAAAACATTATGAAAATCATTTTCAAACCAAAATAAAATAAAATTAAAATATGGTATTTATTTTTCATTTTAAAAAAAAGTTATGTTTTGTAGAGGAAGCCGAAACTCAAATAATGGTCACGACGGTGGAGAAGTCGTTGTTGCTGCATACTTATGACAAAACATTCCCTTTTGTCGTTTAGTAAAAAGCTTCGTATAAAAAATATTCCTTTTGAATAAACTTAAAAGTCAAAGGGTTTTATACACCGTATAAAATAATGTTGTGTATAAAACAAAATATGCTTAAATGAAAGGAGATTGAGACGAAGTCCCATACCTCAGGTCCGACTTGACTCGATCATTCTTTAACCTACTGAATAATAAACTTGAGTTAATTCATACTTTCTTAAGAACCTTTTTTAAGTTCATTATTCCTTTTATATCACTTATTACTATGTCATGAACATTATGTAATTATTTAAGTTAATAATGGTTGTTTTCTCGACCCTGGGCACTTGAGTCAAAAATAAACTTCTTGTAATTAAAAGATGTTCATGTGGTAAAATATTCATTATATCCAAAATTATATTCATTATGTAGATATCATATATATCATATATATCCAGTATATTCATGCATTTATAATATTACATTATGTTTAGAGGTAAGAAATGAAATGCACCGTTCATGGAGACGGTAAGCCATACGTATGCATGAACGCTACTTCCATTTCTATTTCATATTTAATGGAATGGAATCATAATTATATAAAGGTATATTATAATTATAGTATAATATCATATATAATATCATTAACTCCATTCTTTATATTTCCCACATATGGCATTAACGAATCAAATCACTTTGAGGGGGCGACTTCCTAAAATGAAGATATTGCGTTTACCCATAATGGAAACCATAAAGTTATGACATAAATTAGAAATACAGAAGATTAAGGAAAACATAAACATATTATATATAATATATAAATATAGTGACATTTTAATGGCCACCTTTGAAGGTTTTTGAAGAATATTGAACAATCATCGTTTCGTGAGGTAGAAATTCGTCATCCACGGAAACAGCATGCTCTTTAACCATTAAACGTAGGTGTGTGTAAGTTTTACTCGAATACATCATATAACAACATCCTAGTATATTTAAGATACTGTTGTTTTTACAAATTAAATGAATAAAAATAGTTTAGGGGGTTGGAGAAGTAAAATAAAACAATAGAACATTAGAGAAGTCTTTACCTCTAAATTGGGTAACTCCTATTGGTTTGAACCAAAAGGGTTTCTTGAAGATCATTATATCTAAGGTAAGGCTTCTAGGATAAATATAGGGATGTGGAGAGATGAAATTATCAGAGTTTGTCCGATCCAATGGCTTGATAGGTGTTTGTAAAGAGGTAGAGGTGGGGGCCTTTTATAAGAGGAGAGGAGGGGCACTCTTGGAAAGTTATAAAATGTTACTTTATATTAAAATGAGTTTCAGATTTTAAAGGTCCAACATTGATATATTTCTAGGATAAGATGATAAGGGTTCTAAATATACTCATCCAATAGGTCTTTGACAAGTGTAAGCCTTATATTTTACATTATCTTTTCATTTTATTTAAATCGTTCATTAATGAGGTAATTGCTGCATCATCATGATGTCATAGATAATTTAATTTATTTAATGTCTAAAAATTATAAAAAAAATACTATGATGTAGGAAATATTTTTATCTTTCCAATGACTATTTATATTCCAAAATATCATTTATTTAGAGAAAATTAATAATATTTTACTCGGGTGATACATTCATTAGTGATATTCTCTTTTCTTTAAAAATAAAATGATAAACTTTCACTTTCACCCAAAAGTGATTCCATGGGGTCCAAAAGGTTGGCATAAGGCATACCATGGTCGGAAATGAAAGAAACAGTAGCATTATAACACATTATTGGGTAATTTGTTATTATTATTATGATATTATTTTATTATCCTTAACTGTCTGATTACTAATTGATCAAGATAATTAATGATAATTATCGTCGTTACTATTCATAATGTTCAAAAACAAAGATTCTTAATTACATAATTAGGCCCTTATGATTATAAATATGGAATCCATTTTACCAAATTCCAAACATAGAAATTTCAATAATTAATTTAAAAATAATTCTTGTTGTCAAAACAAATACCGGGTTTTTCTGGAACAATATCTATGAAAATTTTGGCACTTGTTTATGACCAATTCCAAAGTGAAATTAATTCTAATGACCACCATTTGATTAAATGGTAAAAATATATTCTAATTACACTTTAAGGCCAATTATAAAGATCATCTAACCTATAATTAAATTAGATGAAAAATCATTTTTGATGTAAAATGCCGTATTTTTCACTATTCATTAAAAAAATGAACATTGTCAGAAAAATACCAAAAATTTATCCAAAGTAAATTTCAGTGTCCCAATAATAAAGAATAAGTTTATTTTGACAAATAGAGCTTATAAAATTGTAAAAATATATATTTAAAAATGGTTCGCCATTAAAAGGTGATAAAACAATCTTTTTTTAATATTAGTGAATTCTATGTTTATGATTGGATTTATTCTCATTTTAATCCTCTTAAAACACTGTATAATTCATAAATAGACATAGATATGATAATATATTATTCATTACTTACTTGGGATGTTATATCCTTCACCCATTTAGAAAATTGCATCCCCACAATTTATTTACTTATCGAATAAGTGGGGGTATTTATCCCTAATTGCATTTTCAGATTCCCATGTTGCCTCTGCAATCATGTGGTTTTTACACAAAACCTTTACTTGATGAATCACCTTATTCTGAAACACTTGATCCCTATAGTCAAGAATCTGGACCGTTTGTTCATCATAAGATAGATTCTCTTCCAGCTGAACTACCTCCGGACTCAAAACATGAGATGGATCTAGCATGTATTTCCTTAACATTGAAAAATAAAAAACATTTTGTACCTGAGATAAACTCGGAGGTAAATCCACTCGGTAAGCAAATGATCCAACTCTCTCTAGAATTTCATATGGTCTAATGAACCTTGGACTCAGCTTTCCTTTCTTACGAAATCGCATCACACTTTTCCAGGGTGAAACATTGAGAAAAACAAGATCACCTACCTCAAAAGAGAGATCCATCCTCCTGTTGTCCGCATAACTTTTATGCCTGCTTTGAGTTATTCTCATGTGTTTCTGTATTAGTTGGACTTTTTCTGCCAACTCTTCTACCAATTCTAGTCGCATCAACTTACTTTCACCCACTTCATCCCAAAAATCTGGTGTTCGACACCGCTTACCATATAATGCCTCAAATTGGTGCCATTTGTATACTAGAATGACAACTGTTATTATAAGAAAACTCAACCAAAGAAAGATGTTTGTCCCAACTTCCCTGATAATCCATAAAAAAAGCATGTAGCATATCCTCCAAAGTCTGAATTGTTCATTCTGACTTCCCATCTGATTGAGGATGAAAAGTTGTACAAAAATGTAATTCAGTACCCAACAACTTCTGAAGGCCTTTCCAAAAGTTAGAAGTAAACCTGGGATCACGATCAGATACAATGGAGAGGAGAACTCCATGTGACCTAACTATCTCTTTAAGATACAAATGACAAAGTTGATCTAGGGAAAAAGTATTTTCTATAGAAAGGAAGTGAGCAGATTTAGTCAAGCGATCAACAATATCCTAGATTGCATTATTACCTCGAGATGTCTTCGGGAATCCCACAAAAAAGTCCATGGATATATTCTCCCATTTCCACTCTGGCACTGGTAAAGTTTGAAGCATCCCTTTCAGTAACTTCCTCTCTTCTTTAACCTGTTGAAAAGTCATACAGTTCACAGTAAAATCAGCAATAACTCTTTTCATTCCATCCCACCAGTAATACTCCCAAAGATCTCTATACATCATAGTACTGCCTAGATGAACTGAAAAAGGAGAACTATGTGATTCACATAACAACTCTCTCTTAAACTATGAATCAGACGGCACACACAATCTCTTCCCAAATCTCAAGACACAATCATTATCAATGTTGAATTCAGGCAACTTACCCTTCTGAACCAGCTCTACCTTTTTCTCCAACTCACTGTCTTGCTTCTGTGATTTCTTAATTCTGTATGAAAGAGAAGATTTCATTGATACCTGAAAAAAAACAGAAGAACATCCTACTCCAACAACTTCAATGCCAAATTTCATCAAATCCTTAACCAAAGGATCAAGTTCCAAATGCAATATTGTTAATGAAGCATTGCTTTTTCGACTCAAAGCATCATCCACTTCATTTGCTTTTCCCGGATGGTAATGAATTGTACAATCATAATCCTTGATTAATTCCAGCCATCTCCTATGTCTCATGATCAATTATTTTTTAGTGAATATATACTTTAAACATTTGTGATCAGTATATATTTCACACTTTACACCATACAAATGATGCCTCTAAATTTTTAAAGAAAAAACAATAGCAGCTAATTCCAAATCATGTGTATGGTAATTTACATCATGTCTTTTAAACTAAAGTGAAGCATAAGCAATTACATGATCATTCTACATTAGGACGCAACCAAGTCCTTTAAATGAAGCATCACTGTAGATAACAAACTCACCATTCCTGGAAGATAGTGCCAAAACTGGAGCATTCACCCATCTTCTTTCCAATTCCTGAAAACAATCATCACATTCTTTTGTCTAGATAAACTTAACACCATTCCAAGTTAGATTAGTCATTGGACTAGATAACTGTGAAAAAATTATAATAAACCTTCGGCAATAGCCTGCCAGACCAATAAAACTATAAATCTCAGATACATTTGTGGATCTTGGCCATTCTTCAACAACTCTTGTTTTTGCAGGATCAATAGTTATTCTATCTTTAGAAATAATATGACAAAGGAAAGAAATTTGTTACAACCAAAACTCACACTTTCTGAATTTCCCATACAATTACTTTTGTTTTAAGTTTTGAAAAATAACCCTTAAATGACTTTCATGCTCCTCATTATTTTTATAAGACACCAAAATATCATCAATGAAAACAACCACAAACTTATCCAAGAACTCATGGAGAATTCTATTCATAAGGTCCATGAATACATCTAGTGCATTGGTTAGCCCAAAAGTCATAACTACAAATTCATAATGGATATATCTTGTTTGAAACTCAGTCTTCGGAATATCTGCTTCCTTTACCTTCAACTGATGGTACCCCGATCTCAGGTCAATCTTTGAAAAATACTGAGCTCTCTGGAGCTGATCAAACAAATCATCGATATGAGGAAAATGATATTTGTTCTTAATAGGGATGTTATTAAAGGCTATATAATCAATTAAAAGTCTCATAGAACCATCTTTCTTTTTAATAAATAAGACAAGAGCACCCCATGGTGATGTGATAGGTCGAATGAAACCTTTCGCTAATAAATCTTGCAATTGCTCCTTCAACTCTAAAAGTTCAATTTGAGCTATTCGATAAGGGGGTTTTGAAATTGGATTAGCATCCGAAACTAAGTCAGTAGTAAATCCAATTTCCCGATCTGGTATTATTCTAGGAAACTCATCAGAAAAAACATCATGATACTCATTTATCACTGGCACATCATTAATATGAAAGGTTCCTTTGTTTTCAACAATATGTTCAAGTTAACATTAATTTCCATCTTTTACAAGTTTCTCTGCCTCTTGATATGTTATCAACAGTAAGGGTTCATTCTTGTACAAAAACTGAAAGTATTTCTGAAAAGAAACTTCTTTAGCTCTACAATCAATCTTATCATGGTAAACAGAGAGTCAATCCATACCCAGGAAAACATCAAACTCTACTAGAGGTAAAACAATAAGGTTTTCAAGTAGGTTCTTTCCAAGGATAAGGATAGGAAAATTATTATAAATTCTTTTTTCCTCAACATTTCTCCTAGGTGTTTTTACCACAAGTTCAGGAGTCATTTCTTGAGATTGAATTCCCAAATTACTGGAAAAAATTTCAGAGATAAAAGAATGTGTAGACCCTGAATCAAACAACACATTATCATAATCTGAGAAAACAAACAAAGTACCTGATACCCCTTTATTTGATGGCCCAACATCTGCTAAAGTAGTTGCAAAGGATTTCCCCACCCCTTTCTGATCATAGTCTAACTGCTTCCCATCACTCGAGCTCTTTGTCAGACACTCGTTTGCATAGTGACCCATCTCATTGCACTTGAAACATTTCACTAACTGTAAATCAAATTTGGTCTTACTATCACCTTGATCTTTTCTAGTGCAATCACGAGCCTTATGTCCCATATTACCACATCGGTAGCACTTTCCATAATTCAAAAGACATTCCCAGCATGTTTTTTTACCACATTTATCACCAACTGGAAACTTAGTTTTTGTACCATCAGACCGTTTTGAAGGATTCTTCCCTTTCTCCTGCCACCTTGGTCTTTTCTTCTATTGATTGTTATATAACACTTGATCATTGGAAAACACCATTTACACCTTCTGAGCACATCAAAAAAGATTTTCATAACTTTTGAACTCAAGAGAATCAAATTCCCTTCGATATTTTGGCATTAATCCTAAGTAAAAATGATTGATTTTACTATCAAGGTCTCAGATAAAATTTGGAGCATACCTTGCCAATCGAGTGAACCTTTCTTCATAATCAGCCACTGAGTCTTCCTCTTGCCTCAATTAGAAGAATTGTTTTTCCATCCTAATTCGAACAGCCTTAGGAAAATACTTCTCAAGAAACATACCTTTGAATTCATCCCAGTCGAGAGCATCAACATCATCAGTGACCCTGATATTTTTAACCATCGACCACCACTGATCTGCTTCACCCTCCAAATGCTAAATAGCAAGACGAACCTTTTGATTGTCTGAACACCCCATGACATCGAAAATCTTCTCCAGTGCTTTAATCCACCCTTCAGCTAGCACAGGGTTAGATGAACCTCTGAATGATGGGGGATATTACCTCATGAAATGTTCCACCACTAACATGTTCCTCTGCGGTTGATCTGGCTGATCTCGTGCATGGATACCACCACCATTTATTGGTTGAGTCAACTGCGCCATTACTACAACAAATTGTTCAGTTCTATTTCCGACCATCTCCGGATGCTGATTCGGAAGGTCATTTCCTTATGTATGCCTTCCTAGCACTGCTTCCTTGTTTCCTTTGCGGAAAACCATTCTGAACAAACATGTCTTAGATGAAGAAACATGGTAATCTTCAAATTCTATATCATTTCAATTTTACCATAAAAAATTATTTTTGGATAATCATTTATTATAATTATAACTCTTAAAGTTATCTAAACTGACCTCTGATTCCAACTATAAGGCCCCATCCTTAAAATTTACTTAATATTGATTTATTTTAAGAATACATGTTGAGGATATTTTCAGGTTTAGAGTTTTAGAGAATTAGATCATAAATCATGCATTACGTTCCACATTTAAACAAAGTGGTTACATAAAAGATAGTACTCATTTTTCGCATCAACGGAAACATATTTAAAATAAAACATGGATTATTTATTGACACTTCCTTGACACTATCATCACATCATGTACCTTTCCCTTGACCTGTGAAAAATATTTCAAAAACATGGTATGAGCATAAAAATATTAGTAAGTGGTATAAAAATATGGAAAGGAAACATTAGTACGGGTATACATAAGAATCAATGAAATCATACTTTACTCATAAAACATAAGCACGTTCACATACCTCATGAAATCATAAGATTTATGAATAACTCATAGAAAACATAATACATAAAGGTAACTTGAGGCATTCATAACATTCTTACGTAGGGAGTAACCCTCATGGTTACGTATGGAATACCCATCACAGTATATTCCCTAAATCTCTTTAGAGAAACCTTAGCGTTTAACTCCTTCACATTACCCAATGCATTGGAGATCTATACTGGACTCACCTGCCCTCAGTTTATCACAGAACCACCCGTCTTCATAAACAATTCCCAAGAACCATAACATAATCGTGTCACATAAAACATGCATAAAGGAAAAATAACATTTCCACATTTCAATCACAAGATATCAATACAATACATTGATATAATAAAAACATGATGAAAACCATTTTCAATACCAAAATAAAATAAAATTAAAACATGGTATTTATTTTTCATTTAAAAAAAGTTATGGCTTGTAGAGGAAGTTGAAACTCAAGTAATGGTCACAGTGGCGGAGAAGTCTTTGTCGCCGCATATGTACGACAAAACATTCCCTTTTGTCGTTTAGTAAAACGCTTTGTATAAAAAATATTCCTTTTGAATAAATGTAAAAGTCAAAGGGGTTTAAACACCATATAAAATAATGTTGTTTATAAAACAAAATATGCCTCAATGAAAGGAGATTGAGATGAAGTCCCATACCTCAGGTCCGACATGACTCGATCGTTCTTTAACCTCCTAAATAATAAACATGAGTTAATTCATACTTTATTAAGAAGCTTTTTTTAATTTCATTATTCTTTTTATATCACTTATTACCATGTCATGAACATTATGTAATTATTTAAGTTAATAATGGTCATTTTGTCGACCCTGGGCACTTGAGTCAAAAATAAACTTCTTGTAATTACAAGTTGTTCATGTTGTAAAATATCCATTATATCCAGAATTATATTCAGGATTTAGATATCATATATATCATATATATCCAGTATATACATGCACTTATAATATTACAAAACTTTTAGAGGTAAGAAATGAAATGCACCGTTCATGGAGAGGGTAAGCTGTACGTACGCATGAACGCTACTTCCATTTCTATTTCCTATTCAATGGAATGGAATCATAATGATATAAAGATATATTATAATTCCAGTATAATATCATATATAATATCATTAACTCCATCCTTTATACGTCCCACATATGGCATTAACGAATCAAATCACTTTGAGGGGGCGGTTGCCGCACTTCCTAAAATGAAGATGTCGCGTTTACCCATAATGGAAACCATAAAGGTATGACATAAATGAAAAATAAAGAAGATTAAGGAAAATATAAATATATTATATATCATATATAAATATAGTGACATCTTAATGTCCGCCTTTGAATGTGTTGGAAGAATATTGAACAATCATCGTTTCGTGAGGTAGAAATATTCCATCCACAGAAACAGTATCCTCTTTAACCATTAGATGTAGGTGTGTGTAAGTGTAGCTTGAATAATTCTTATAAAAACAACCTATTATATTTCAGATACTGATGTTGTTACAAAATAAATTATTAAAAAGAGTTTAGTGGGTTGAAGAAGCAAAATAAAACAATAGAACATTAGAGAAGTCTTTACCTTTAAATCGGGTAACTCCTCTTGGTTTAAACCAAAAGGGTTTCTTGAAGATCATTCTGCCTAAGGTAAGGCTTATAAGATAAATAGAGAGATGTGGAGAGATGAAATGATCAGATTTTGGCCGATCTAATGGCTTTAGAGGTGTTTGTAAAGAGGTAGAGGTGGGGACCTTTTATAAGAAGAGAGAAGGGGTACTCTAGGAAAGTTATAAAATGTTCCTTTATATTAAAATGAGTTTCGGATTTTAAATGTCCAAAATTGATATATTTAAAGGATAAGGTGATAAGGGTTCTAAATATTCTCATCTAATAGGACTTTGACAAGTGTAAGTCTTACATTTTACATTATATTTTCATTTTTTTTAAATCGTTCATTAATGAGGTAACCGCTGCATCATCATGATGTCATAAATAATTTCATTTATTTAATGTCTAAAAATTATAAAAAACTACTATGATGTAGGAAATCGTTTTATCTTTCCAATTATTATTTATAGTCCAAGAGATCAATTATGTAGACAAAATTAAAAATGTTTTACTCGGGTGATACATTCTTTAGTGATATTCTCCTTTCTTTAAAAATAAAATGATAAAGTATCACTTTCACCCAAAAGTGATTCCATGGGGTCTCACAGTTTGGTACAAGGCATCCCATGGTCAGCCATGACACAACCAGTAGCATTAGGACACATGTTATGGTAATTTGTTATTATTATAATATTATTTTATTATCCTTAACTACCCGATTACTAATTAATCAAGATAATTAAAGATAATTATCGTCGTTGCTATTCATAATGTCAAAAAACAAAAGAGTCTTAATTAAATAATTTATACCTTATGATTACAAATATGTAATCCATTTTACCAAATTACAAACATAGAAATTTCTATAGTTAATTTAAAAATAATTCCTGTTGTCAAAACAAATAGCCGGTTTTTTAAACAATATCCATGAAAAGTTTGGCACTTGTTTATGACCAATTCTAAAGTGAGATTAATTATAATGACCGCCATTTGATTAAATGGTAAAAATATATTCTAATTACACTTTAAGACAAATTAAAAAGGTCATCTAACCATATAATTAAATTAGAGGAAAAATAAGTTTTGATGTAAAATGCAGTATTTTTCACTATTCATTAAAAAATGAACATTATCAGAAAAATACAAAAAATTTATCCAATGTAAATTTCAATGTCCCAATCATAATGAATAAGTTTATTTTGACAAATAAAGCTTATAAAATTGTCAAAATATAGATTTAAAAATGGTTCTCCATCAAAAGGCGGTAAAACAATCTTCTTTTTAATATTAGAGAATTCTATGCTTAAGATTGGATTTATTCTCATTTTAAGCCTCTTAAAACATTATATAATTCATAAATAGACATAGATATGAAAATATATTATTCATTATTTACTTGCGATGTTACATAAGTTGTATCATTCTCACTCATCGTATAAGTTATATCAAGATTACATATCATACAAATTGTCTCACGCTCACCAGTCATAATATATAGCTATTAAGACCCATATCATGAATAAAAAATTATTATTTCTCATTTTTATTATAAAAGCCATGAAAAATAATTTTAAACCCATAAAAACATTTTTTGAAATCAAAATACATTTTCCTTTAAAAAATTCGTTTTCAAAATAAAAATACCCAAAACAAATGGAAAAGTGTTTATTTATTTTTGAATAAACCATGAAATATTATAAATTAATCCAAACATAAAATAATTGTTATGGTATCAAGAGAAACCATTGACTCTATATATGTTGAAATAAAACATTCCTTCATTCCTTTTATAAATAAAGTCAAAATATTATGTATAAAATATGTAAAGGGATTTCTTTTGAATACCTTTTTAAATAAATTCAAAAGAAACATAAAGAATATATACAATTAATTTTTTTCCATATATATATATTTATGAATAAAATTTATGAATATCTACATGGAAGAAAAATATTTATAAAATAATTCTTTACAACATTTAAAATTAGTTTTTAAGGTAATGGGTCCCCTACATTGAGTCTGACTCATCACGTGTGTTATTTATCATATGGAATAATAAAAAATATATTAAATATGTTAAATACCTTTTTCATATTTATTATTCCTTTTATTTTATTTATTTATGTTTTATATTAAATTGTTTAATCAATTAATTTCATGTCGGACATTTTTAGGATATTAGTCTCATATGTCCAAAAATACTCTAGAAGGTTGACTATAGGCCAAGAGGACATTATTACATAATCTCTAAAAGATTAATAATGAAATAATTATCTTTTTTTAAATTAATTATACTTTTAATACCAAATACAAAGTATTTTTAAGAAAAATGAACTATGTTACAATCCTGGAGACGGTAGGTCATATGTACACATGAGGAATGTTTCCATTTTTCTTTAAACATGTTGGAAGGAAGGTAATTATTATTTTATGTTTAAATAATTATTATTATATCATAAATATCATGTTATATCTTTAAATACATTTATATATAGAAGTCAAGTGATGTGGTGCTAAAAAAATAATCACATCGCTACGTTAAGGTGGTGATCAACACATACACATGAACAACATTAACACTTTTAAATAGATGGAAATATAGAAAAATAAATGATATATTATATTTAAAAAATTATAAAATTTCACTAATATAATATATATATATATTCATTAAATCTATAATTATTATCATTCATGATAGGTGGTGATGGAAAACGAATTACATTGGTCCGTGAGGTGGTAGTATGTCGTACACATAAACAATGGTTTCCCTTCTCGTTTGATTAAATAATGAGGTGGAAATAACTTATTCTGTTTAAATAAAAAATATAATTATGTTAATATCATTATTTAATTATTTAATCATAGTTGAGAAATATTTTAAGGTTGTATAAGAAGAAATAAAAAAATTCTCAATTAAGAATGATGCCTCTTCTTCAGAAGACCCCTTTTGGTTCATACATAAATCATTCCATGATTGATTTTATAATAAAAATAGGTATCTAAGATAAGGGGATGGATGTAAGGAAGGTATATAAGAAATTATTGGCTAAACAGAAAATTATTATGAAGTTTGGATTGGAGAGGAGAGGGGCATCCTTTCATTAGTGTGGAGAGAGCACACTTTGAATTTTAAAAAATATTAAAATATATTAATGTCCTACTCATATAAAATGGGTAAAATATGGACCATGTTCAAAATATTATATAACTTAAATGGTTTTATAAAATATAATTTAGACAAGTTTCTATTCATTTTAATCATTATCTCTTTATTTTAACCCTCGATAAACCTGTTTTAACCTTAACAGTGGTATCATATTTATACAATTTTTACTATTCATTATGAAAAAACAGGAACTTATTACCTAATATTATGTATTATGATTATAAATATAGAATAAATTTTATTAAATTCAATTCACATAATTTTTATATTTTAATTTAAAATTAAACTTGAAAAACATGATGAAAAATATTTTTTTAGGAAAAATGTATCGCTAAGAAAAAAATATGTTTTTATACCAAATTAAAGTATAAAATTAATTATAAATAACGTAATAGGATTATTAATAATATAATAGGAGTATTTTTTATTTTAAACAATTTTAATATAAAATTTAATCATGTTAATTCTGGAACTGAAAAGATGGGTTTCAATAAAAATCAGTATTTCTTAATATTCATTAAAGAATAAAACATTCCGAAAATTATAAAAATTTCACCCAAAGATAATTTTGATATGATTAATTACAAAATTAATTTCATTATTTAAAATTAAAACTTTACAATTTTAAAATTAATATTTTAAATTAAAACATATAATTCATGAATCAGTGGGCCTTCGACTTCACGAACCATTATATTGACAATAACCTAGGTTCGATGGTGGAACTCTCGACCCCCTCCCCTTTGTATGAGAGGGGTAGTCCTCTTGATCCCTCATTGGAGGCTTGTAAACATGTAGTTAAGCCTTTATCATGAATTAATTTTCTTGCATCATTTCCAGAGATAATAATTATTCTAAAGGTTCCATATCTGCTTGATAGTTTCCCCAACTCTTAATTTCCATATCTGAGTTTATAGAAGCCTCTATAATTCTTGATCTGGAACTAATTTCTCAATTCAATTCATTAAAACCATCTTTTTATTAATTTTATAGATTTTTCTTCAGCTTTTGGGGGTTACAAGAAACCATGAAAGTTGTCCTTCTTGATGAACCACATCTTATGGTCCACTTTATGAAAATGGAGGATGTGATTTTTGCCTAGTCTAGAGCACCATTATAATATAATGTATGTCAATTTTTTCTTATTTGGTAGTCCTATGAATTTCATATTAAGTATGATTATCCTAACCCATCTTTATGGGTATGTTTTCTGGAACTCTCATTACACTTTCAAAATCTCATTATATTGCATCTACTTGGAAATTTGGTTGGTTGGTATCTATGCTCAGATAGAAGAACGGCTGTTATTTTCCACCAAATTTCATGTTGTATTTTTTCTGATGTTTAAATATGACACCTACTAGTGGAGTGGGTCTAGATATCAGTATCGGAAGAGTTCCACTACAAATAGGCAGTGGTTTTTTATTCCAATATGGATTTCTCCTTGTTCTGCATGAGTATGGGTCACCTTCATGAAACATGCTGACAAGACCCTAATTTCAATGGGAATCCAGTATCGAAAATCTAATAGATGAATATTTCTGTGTCTTCCATCATCCTAATATATATCCAAGTAGGAAATGGTGGTCTATCTTTGGATGCTTCTATATAGAAAAAGGAGAGTATATTGAATGTGAATCTATACCAATCACTGATGTTTACAACCGACTATGGTTGGATCTTACAGTTTATAATCCAATTAGTTCTTATTCTTTGGGACCTATTATTGAGGAGGGTGTAGTTTTTGGTGCTCCATATGAACCATACCTCTTCATTTCAAAGTCGGTATCATACCCACGGGTGATTTAATCAAGCCAAGAAGATACTGAACGAACTATGATTTTCAATGACAATGTTCAACCAATTTTTTGTCTAATGGATAGAAGGATGAGCTCTTAATTATCCCCAGTGATGATTATACATAGTATATCCAAATAGTTTTTTATGAATTGAATGATGGTTTGAATACAACTTTGTCTTTGAGACTGGTTTAGCTTGGCCAATGTGAAAATCGAACGACTATTCATCACCAAAACCAGTTCTCAACCTTGAATGAAAATGGTAAGGAAAATAATGATCTTGAAGGATAGATTATATATATTCTAATATGGAAACTAAAGAAGTTAATATCAAGGTCCTCTGAGGATATCCAACTGAGTGGCCAAGAGGCATACTCCTAACCAATGAAGGATTATGAGAAGTACTCCCAAGGGGACATGACAGTTAGTTCTAGATCAAGAAAGGGAAATAATGACAATCTGGTCTCTGAGAATTTCCCAGTTCAAAAGGGGTGTAAAAAACTAAGACCTCATAAAGACTAATCAAATATTCCAAATACAATTATCACTAGATCTTCAAGTAAGGACATGAAGAAAGGGGCATCATTAAGACTAGGGGAATCACCAATTATGGAAGATGATAAGAGGTTTTCTGTTATGGTGGGAGATCGAGATATATGTGGGGGAATTAAGGCTCATGTAGGAAAAGTCATTGATAAAAACATGTAACTATTTCTAGATGGAGCCTTAAACATAATGGAATCTAATTCTTAAGGGCTATATGGGTAATGTTTAGAGCTTCTTCTACACTCTAAGAAGTAAATTTTAGAATTTGTCAATATACATTATTAAAAAAAATTGTGAGAAAAATATATGATATATAGATTAAAGATGACATTAATGAAGATAAAAGGGTGTGGGTCAACAAATAGAACCAAATTATGGAATGATGTTTCAACAAAAGGAACATTAATGTGGAGGAATAAATCCATGACTAAGAAAATATGGCTAATCATTTTGAATATATTATAAAGAATGACTCATATATAAAGGTTATCACACTTAATAGGGGTCTTTACAGGGTAGTTTGTTATAATATTCTTATTTTTGTCTTTAATGATTTTGTGGGTTCTTTTTATGGATAACACTTTTGTTTTGGACTTGGTTTTGGTTTCCCACTTTTCCTCTGAAGTTATTTTTGAATAAAAAATTAATTTTCATAATAATAAGGTATAAATTTTATTTAAAATTAAATTTACTAGAGTTTTTACAGTTTCTCTAATGATACCTAGGATGTGGTTGTTTATGAACTATTATTTTTTTCTAAATTAGTTGTATAATATTAAAGGAAATAATAAATTGGTAATTAATTGGTTTGAGTTGTTTGTTTGACTCTTCACTGAGCATTGAATGTTTTATTACCTTTCCTATTATAACATGACTCTTCTAGAATTGAATTTTGTTAACTATCATAAAATTTAAAACCTGTTATATTTTTTTCTTAATGTTTGATGTTATTATAGAAACATAATTTTTGTATTTTATCATGAATAGATGATAAATATTAAAAACTGTTATGAGTCCTATTTCCTTGAGTATATTTCATACAACTATACAAAAAGGATTATTTTCAAAACCATTCTTAGGTGTTTTCTTATTTCCATGCGAGTTAATAATCCATAAATTTATTTCCATTTTTTGATTTATTATGATCATGTGTTAAATACTTATGGTAAAACATAGTTATTTCCATTTAAATTTTAAAATTTATGAAAAATGAGATTTGTGTTCATTGATAATTCATATTAAAATTTAAAAAACATTGACTTAGATAACAATATTATTCGATTTTATCATGTTTTTAGTTTTATAGTATTAGTGTATTCATGTGTTATAAGTGTGTGTAGTAAATTTATTAAAAGGAATATTTTTTTTGTTTTAAAGTTCATAGAAAATGATTATTATTTTTTATGGTAAACTATTGAGACTTGAAAATATTTAAATGATTGAACTTATTCTCTCTAAGATGGATTAAACATTTTTAGTACTGAAATAAATGTGCCTTGCATAATGATCCATGAGTAATTTTTTATTATGAGTATGTATTAAGTTAAAAACATTTTTTTGGTAACTATAAAATATATAGTATGTGAATATTGAGTGTGTAACATGTTTAGTATGATTTCATTTTGAATATGAAATAATGTTATGTATTAATCATATTATATTTAAATATTGGGGTAGAATCATGTTTCCCTTATTGAAGTATATAATCATGTTTTCCTAAGCAATGAAATGATTAAATAATTTTTATTTCTGCATGATAAGTATGAAACGTATCACTAAAACATGATCAGTTCTTATTTTGTAATCTAGTAGCATGTTTTATTTTGATAATTTTGAAATAATGATGTATCTGTCATGCAGTATTTGAATTGAGAACAATAAACTTTCATATATGAATTTTTATATGAAGTTTAAAGTGTGTTTCTTCAATAATAAGATGATCATATAATATTTTCTTAAAATATTAACCATGATGAATGATATATAATGTGTGTAGTTTTTTTTTTAAATTTTCTACATGTTAGAACTATTTAAATGAAATTCATGGTGTTTCTCTAGAAATGACTTACAAATATTGAGTGTTGTTAGTGTTTTTATTGTTTTGTGTTGAATTTAAGTATCTATATATCCTTCTAAAAAACATTCTGGATTATAAGATGATCTATAAAATGATTTTTAAGAATAATATGTTTTGCAATGAATCCTAATCAATAAACCCCTTTATATTCATTAATTGGGAAAAACTACGTTAACTTTGATATGATTTCTCTTTTCATTGAGAACAAGTATACCTATTGTGACTATGTGTTGTGTTTTCGTTGTATTGATGGAATCACACACCACCCATAAAATGTAAAATCAATTTAATTCAGTAATAAAAGAAATTTTTTACTCGTAAAATATGAAAATTGAGAAAGATGAGAATGCTTTCTACACATAAATTATTATAAAGGATGTGGTGGAAGTTTTTGATGTAACACCCCAAGATTTCATAGTGTGTTAGTTCTTCAAAATAATTCAATAACTTTCACTACATGCAACACAAATTTCAAGCACACCATGACTTACCAAACAAGCCGTTCAAAAGAGGTTATGAATAGTGAAAATTACTAAATTTTAATTAAAAACAACTTTTTTAATCAAAATAATTAATAGTGATAAATTATGAATTTTAGTAGTTTTAAAGTATATTTAGAATATATTTTTACCATTTAATATAATTTTGGTCATTGGACAAAATTTTACAATTAAACCGAACATAAACAAGTGTCAATCTTTTGATAGTTATTACCTCTTAAAAACACGCTTTTTGTTTTGACAGCGGGAATTAATTTTAAATTAATTTCTGCCACTTCTGTGTTTAGAATTTAGGAAAATGGATTCCATATTTGGAATCAGGATTTTCAAATTGTGTAAATAGGTAACTTTTATTTTTAGACATTTTGAATAATTACTGCGGTAAATATTTTATTTACCATAGTTAAGGGTAAATCCGGTAAATAAGGGTTAAAAAAATAATATTATAATAATACTAAATTACCCTAAAACGTGTCTTAACCATATTGGTTGATAAATTATCGACCATGGGAATCTTTGTGTCAATTTTGGGACCCCATGGATCCACTTGTAAGTGATAATGACACTTTATTTTAATTAAGTCAAAATGAATACAAAAATGACACAAGCATATATCTTTTAGAAAAACAATTGTTACATAGAGTTATATAAGCTAGATTTTAGATTATAAATATTCATTAGCAATATAAAAATATTTCCTATATAATGATATTTTATTTATAATTTTTAGACATTAAATAATTTATTTTATTTATGACACAATGATGATGCAGTAATTACTATAATAGTGAACAATTAAAATAATTGATATTATAAATAACCAAATAAATATAATATGAACCTTTTAATGAATTAAACTAATTTTATAGGATAATATGATATATTAGTATTGATTTAATTGACTTTTTTCGAAGTAATAAATCTGTTATGAGTTTCACAAAAATCAACTATTGAATAGTGTCAAAATTGACATAAAAGAGTTTTTAAAAAAAATATTATATTATTAATTGATATTAAATTCCTAAAAATATAAGGTTCGGCCAAGAGACTTATATCATGATAGTTTCATCATTAATGGACCACTTGGGGGTCTCTTGGATGTATATAGTATGTTTATTAACCATATTATATAAAAATACAAAGAGACCTTGTAAAAGTGAAACTAATTAACTTAGAGTTAATACTTAAAGATAAGGTTCATATAAGTACCCAAACCTGTCTAAATTCTATTGGTTGAGTGGTTTTCGACCTATCCCCACCTTAACCTTTGAATAATAAGCTTTGGAGCCATTATAAACCGAATATGAATTTATTATAAATTAATATTTCTAGCTTTTCCAAAGGTGCCCCTCACCCCTCTTATAAATGGGCACTCCTCCTTCTCATTTCTTCACACCTTCAAAGCCTTTTGGTTCGTCCAAACTCTGCCCAAATACTCTCCCAACATCCCTCACTACAACCTAGAGGCCTTAGTTTGATCATAAAGCCAACATAAGAAGCCCTTTTGATCAAATCAAAAGGAAGAACCCGAAGAAGAGGTAATGATTTCACCACCCTTCTCCAAGTTCATTTCTTCTTCCACTTCTTCTTCCTTTGTTCTTACCATTCTAAAATAATAACTCCAGTATCTCACATATACTGTGATGTTATTATAAATATGGTACAATCATATTCAGTATTCTATCCACCCTTTGAATAACATGTCACCATACGTGCGTACGTACGGCTTACCGTCTCCACGTCGTGGTGTAATTGTTATTCAATATAATATTATTTGGATGGGTATAATAATGATGTGTAACTCATGTAAATAATAAATATAACATGTTAATGATTCTGTATATATGATATACCATCCATTTATATATTATTTTAATATCAAAAGAATGATATTGTCGCTCGTGCGTACGTACGGACTACCGTCTCCACGAACGCGATGAGATTCATTCTCCATCGTATCCATTCAAGTATAATTATCATTTGATGATTTAAAAATGATGTTTAAGGACTGGATATCATTCTGGATATGAATAAGATACAACAACCATGGCTTATGTAACAAAACATATAAAAGAAAATGAGTAAGTTAACTCCCGAAACGACGATAATTCTAAGATATTATTAACAAATCAATGTTAAAAGATCATATATGATATCATATTAATATATATGATTCTTGTATAATTTAATAACAACTATTTCACCATTATACATTAGGTTAACCTACCCCAACCAAGGAAAAGTACAAGGTAAGGGATTTTCTTATCTCACTTTCAATTCCGTGAGATTTCCATTGTTCGCCACTAAATTATTAAAAGTGGTGTATTGTGTACTACCATTTGATATATATTATCATGATTCTCTTTATATTCATGTTATTCTGTAAATCCTTTGGTGGTTATTAACTTTTGGCCATATGACTCAGTTGATTAACGTGATAAGGGGTTTTCATCTCACTCCTTATTCCCGTGAGATTCATGCCATATTGCCACCATCACCTTTTGTGTGGTGTATGTACTACCCATAATTATATTCCTTGTGTAATACACTCTAATTTATGTGTATTTACATATTCATTTTATGATACCTCTTTCATGGGTTGTATGTTTCATAAGTTACCAAATTGGTAAGGGTTATTTCACAATCTCTTCATTATCCGAGGTTGTTTATACGTAATAATCTACTGGGATCTCTTTATCATCCACATCCATGTTTCTTAAAAATGTATTTCAAAACATTTTTACTATTTACTAGAATATAAGTTAAAGTCATTTATACCCTTTTTTACTTTTATAAGTGGTTTATAAAGGAATCTTTCGGTCGTTTTCAAAACAAGGTCCTTTTTAACATTTTCGACAGTATTATGGTAAGAATGTTTTTTTAACTTATACGGCGGGTGCGGCTATTTTCCGCCGTTATAAAATCTTCAAAGCTTCCCTTATAAGCTTATAAGAATATTTTCAAAGAAAATGTTTTATTTTATATGGATCTTAAATTATTTCAAAATAAAAGGAGATATTTCTTTAAAAAGAATTTTGATTTCATCTACGTCAACATCCTTTGATGGATTTTAAGATTATTTGAAGTTGATTTATTATGATACAAAACTTCTATATTGTATTGAAGGTTTTGTGATATTTTTTACTATGGATGTGCTATTTTTATACCATTCATAGTTTATGGTGAAATTATTGACATTTCGTATGCTAGTTTTAATACGAATGTTTATGTTATGTTTAAACCTTTTCATATGGGAATGCATTGGACTTAATAAGTGACGGGTGGAGCCCGCTATAGCTCCTCGATGCATCGGTAGGTCTCATGAGACAAACTAGTGTCTTGGAACAAGGCCTTGACAAAATCTTATTTGTAGTCTTGGCACGAGGCCTTGGCTATGTGGTTATGATAGTCTGGCATTATGCATTCCAACATTATGAAAGTGGTTATTGATTTTTTCATGTGATTATTCGATTAGTAGAATATCCATGTGAATAAGTAAATGGAATTATTTCATTTTATTTATGCCATACCATGATGAAAGTTCATATTTAAAAGGCTTTTGTTTTAGTTATACATTGCCTTAAATTTTTATTCTTATTTATGAAAGATTCCGCTATATTGTTATCCTTACTGGGCATTTGAGCTCACCCCTTTTCTATGTTTTATTTTTCCCAGGAAGTGAAGAAGTAAATTATGAATGACCTGCAGGGATATTATGTGGGGATATGAGTGTGGATTATGGAGACATTATGTTATTGTAGTAGTTTTTCATTTTATGATGTAATGTAAAACTTATGAATATATCTAGTGTTTCCAAGGCTACTAAACCAATCGGTCTTTCGAGATTTGATCTTTCTTGTGATCATGCCAATGTTATGTAATAATGCACCGACTCTGGGTAACTGGGGTCGGGGCGTTACAGTTGGTATCATAGGAAGTTTAGTACAAACCTTGGAAGCTAGATTTAGATAAACTCTGATTAGAGCACGTAGACCTAAGATGAACTTTGAGGATTAGTATAGAAGAACTTCCTAGAATTTTGGTATTGTAGAGATTTTGTGAGTTTTCCAAGCAATACATCCCTATCTGGATATGAGCAGGTAGAGGCGGCTCTGGCACAGATGTACCTAGGGGTAAAACCCGAAAACACCGCTTTGAGCTAGACTCGAACGGGAACTGGTGCACGACAATGGTCCTTGCTGCACTCTTGGTTACGACACTCCCGGGGGATATGCTTAGGATAATTCTCATTTTCTTTACAAACCATTATGAAGGGTTTATGAGTATATACTTCCTCAAAGAAAACATTTTTATGATTATGGATTATATCCATAAATAGTTCAATTTATGTTAAGTGTTTTATAATTATGGGATTATGTATTTTGACTCATAAACTAATCTAGTTTATGCCATTGTTTAGAAATGGCGCCCAGTAGAAGGAATGATAACTCCAGAAATGCACATGATTCAAAGAGAAGGAAGGATCATATCTCTCATGGTCTTAAGCTAGAATTTATAAGAGAAATAGTATCCCATGTATTATCATCATATGAAGAAATAATATCATGTGTTGATAAGATAAGTAAAGAGTTTACTGAGTCCTATGGCTTTGAAGGGAAGCAAGAGAAGAAAACGATGGAAGAGAGAAAGATGGATAAAGGGAAGAGGGAAAAGAAGAATTTTCCCATATGTGGTAACTGTGGAAAGAAACACCCTGGAACTTGCCTGAAAGGAATGGGAGTTTGTTATAAGTGTGGAGGAAAAGGGCACAAAGTATGTGACTGCAAGGGTAAGAAAATGGTTTCAAATGTACAATGCTTCATTTTCAAGGAGTTTTGACACTATGCGAGCCTATGTCCCAGTCATCAGACTATGCCGCAAATGATGTTATTGGATAATAATCAAGTTATGATACTACCACAGATGAAGAGGAATGATTAGAGTTCTTATGTTGATTATGTCAATTGAGTGTTGTATCAACAATGTACTTGTTATAATAATTATGGAGTATATAAGGATTGTACTGCAGTACTATTTCATTAAGGACTTGAGATTGTGTGGAACAAAGAAAAGTGACTCAATAGCAGGATAAATTTTTGGAAAATATATGGTTGAGAGAATGATAAATCATAATATAGTTCTGATACTGAGGTAGTGATTTTGGAATAATATGTGATTGTTTTGGATAAATTATATTGGATATTCTTGACTACCCTGGAACTGATTAATGATTTGTATATTCCATCATTGTTGGGGTTTAAAACATTTTTGGATTAATGAAGTATATCCAACTTTCTATATGGAATAAGGGAGCATGAATGTAATCAATAAGGAATATGGTAATTCAGGATGTTTCGGTGTATTAAAAGAATACATGATGAAGGTATTCATATGCTATTACGGGGTAAAAAGGTTCTACATTATGTTTACCTTACTTATAAATGTTGGACTGTGAGTATGGATAGAAGTATTTTGTATAGTTCTAGTTTGGATTATTTTGGATTGCCATAAAAGGACAACCCGGAGGTCGGGCGGCAACCCGTCGCGTCCGGCAAGGCTGCGAGACTTGAACCCGCAACCGAAGGGCGACAAGGGTGTATCACCTACCACTGGCCCACGAGATGTCCTAGATTAAATAATGTAGTTTTTTTTAAAAGATCTAGTAGATGAATTATAATTCATTTATTTTGGAACCCTGTACGAATAGTATAAATAGAAAAAAAAATTTACGTTCTATTATCTTTTAGAATGAAAGATAAGTTTGTGGTAGAAATTTATTAATGGGTAAAATTCTAATTATAAAGTAAGTATATCTCCTTATTATCTTATCCAATCTCATAAATAAATTCCTCAACATTAATAATAGAAACTTAGAACAAAAATGTTGTCCTAGATGGTACCTTAAATCATCACAAATTTATGGCTTTCGGATTGTTGGCCTTTTCATAGCCATGTTCTCTACCACTCTCCATCAGATAATTGATGGTTAGATTTCTCTTCCATATCCATATTTTCGTACATGGAACCCTAGTATGTGTTATTTTCGGTAATCTTCATACTTTCCACTCTTTATTTTAAATAGAGGCCTCATTAATTCATTTTTCGATGTGGGATTTCAACTAAGATATTTTGAAACGTCAAAAATGTGTTATCCCAATACCCTATGTTTTGTTGAACCGATGGTATTTCAAATCATCATAGATTGATGAGTTTAAGGACCTCAATTTTATACTTTTTGTGATTGATGACCTCAATCACTACCTATAAATATTTACGTTTTTCCTCCGATTATATGTCTCTAATTGCCACCAATGTTCTCCCAATCGAGATCATAATTTGGTGGTGACCCTTTCATTTCTCTTTTCCTCATATTAAGACTAAATTTTAGTAACCCAATTTCCGATGTGGGGTTTCCCACAAATATATTATATATTTTCAACCTTTTATTTTTGAAGAACAATTTTAAATTGCGAGGACGCAATTTATTGAAGGAGGGGAGAATGTAACACCCCAAGATTTCATAGTGTGTTAGTTCTTCAAAATAATTCAATAACTTTCACTACATGCAACACAAAGTTCAAGCACACCATGACTTACCAAACAAGCCGTTCAAAAGAGGTTATGAATAGTGAAAATTACTAAATTTTAATTAAAAACAACTTTTTTAATCAAAATAATTAATAGTGATAAATTATGAATTTTAGTAGTTTTAAAGTATATTTAGAATATATTTTTACCATTTAATATAATTTTGGTCATTGGACATAATTTTACAATTAAACCGAACATAAACAAGTGTCAATCTTTTGATAGTTATTACCTCTTAAAAACACGCTTTTTGTTTTGACAGCGGGAATTAATTTTAAATTAATTTCTGCCACTTCTATGTTTAGAATTTAAGGAAATGGATTCCATATTTGGAATCAGGATGTTCAAATTGTGTAAATAGGTAACTTTTATTTTTAGACATTTTGAATAATTACTGCGGTAAATATTTTATTTACCATAGTTAAGGGTAAATCCGGTAAATAAGGGTTAAAAAAATAATATTATAATAATACTAAATTACCCTAAAACGTGTCTTAACCCTATTGGTTGATAAATGGTCGACCATGGGCATCTCTGTGTCAATTTTGGGACCCCATGGATCCACTTGTAAGTGATAATGACACTTTATTTTAATTAAGTCAAAATGAATACAAAAATGACACAAGCATATATCTTTTAGAAAAACAATTGTTACATAGAGTTATATAAGTTGGATTTTAGATTATAAATATTCATTAGCAAGATAAAAATATTTCCTACATAATGATATTTTATTTATAATTTTTAGACATTAAATAATTTATTTTATTTATGACACAATGATGATGCAGTAATTACTATAATAGTGAACAATTAAAATAATTGATATTATAAATAACCAAATAAATATAATATGAACCTTTTAATGAATTAAACTAATTTTATAGGATAATATGATATATTAGGATTGATTTAATTGACTTTTTTCGAAGTAATCAATATGTTATGAGTTTCACAAAAATCAACTATTGAATAGTGTCAAAATTGACATAAAAGAGTTTTTAAAACAAATATTATATTATTAATTGATATTAAATTCCTAAAAATATAAGGTTCGGCCAAGAGACTTATATCATGATAGTTTCAACATTAATGGACCACTTGGGGGTCTCTTGGATGTATATAGTATGTTTATTAACCATATTATATAAAAATACAAAGAGACATTGTAAAAGTGAAACTAATTAACTTAGAGTTAATACTTAAAGATAAGGTTCATATAAGTACCCAAACCTGTCTAAATTATATTGGTTGAGTGGTTTTCGACCTATCCCCACCTTAACCTTTGAATAATAAGCTTTGGAGCCATTATAAACCGAATATGAATTTATTATAAATTAATATTTCTAGCTTTTCCAAAGGTGCCCCTCACCCCTCTTATAAA
This sequence comes from Viscum album, assembly GCA_963277665.1. Lineage (NCBI taxonomy): Eukaryota > Viridiplantae > Streptophyta > Magnoliopsida > Santalales > Viscaceae > Viscum > Viscum album. The sequence goes on along the minus strand of OY728140.1, from coordinate 1,421,480,199 downwards.
TGGGCACTCCTTCTCATTTCTTCACACCTTCAAAGCCTTTTGGTTCGGCCAAACTCTGCCCAAATACTCTCCCAACATCCCTCACTACAACCTAGAGACCTTAGTTTGATCATAAAGCCAACATAAGGAGCCCTTTTGATCAAATCAAAAGGAAGAACCCGAAGAAGAGGTAATGATTTCACCACCCTTCTCCAAGTTCATTTCTTCTTCCACTTCTTCTTCCTTTGTTCTTACCATTCTAAAATAATAACTCCAGTATCTCACATATACTGTGATGTTATTATAAATATGGTACAATCATATTCAGTATTCTATCCACCTTTTGAATAACATGTCACCATACGTGCGTACGTACGGCTTACCGTCTCCACGTCGTGGTGTAATTGTTATTCAATATAATATTATTTGGGTGGGTATAATAATGATGTGTAACTCATGTAAATAATAAATATAACATGTTAATGATTCTGTATATATGATATTCCATCCATTTATATATTATTTTAATATCAAAAGAATGATATTGTCGCTCGTGCGTACGTACGGACTACCGTCTCCACGAACGCGATGAGATTCATTCTCCATCGTATCCATTCAATTATAATTATCATTTGATGATTTAAAAATGATGTTTAAGGACTGGATATCATTCTGGATATGAATAAGATACAACAACCATGGCTTATGTAACAAAACATATAAAAGAAAATGAGTAAGTTAACTCCCGAAACGACGATAATTCTAAGATATTATTAACAAATCAATGTTAAAAGATCATATATGATATCATATTAATATATATGATTCTTGTATAATTTAATAACAACTATTTCACCATTATACAGGAGGTTAACCTACCCCAACCAAGGAAAAGTACAAGGTAAGGTATTTTCTTATCTCACTTTCAATTCCGTGAGATTTCCATTGTTCGCCACTAAATTATTAAAAGTGGTGTATTGTGTACTACCATTTGATATATATTATCATGATTCTCTTTATATTCATGTTATTCTGTAAATACTTTGGTGGTTATTAACTTTTGGCCATACGAATCAGTTGATTAACGTGATAAGGGGTTTTCATCTCACTCCTTATTCCCGTGAGATTCATGCCATATTGCCACCATCACCTTTTGTGTGGTGTATGTACTACCCATAATTATATTCCTTGTGTAATACACTCTAATTTATGTGTATTTACATATTCATTGTATGATACCTCTTTCATGGGTTGTATGTTTCATAAGTTACCAAATTGGTAAGGGTTATTTCACAATCTCTTCATTATCCGAGGTTGTTTATACGTAATAATCTACTGGGATCTCTTTATCATCCACATCCATGTTTCTTAAAAATGTATTTCAAAACATTTTTACTATTTACTAGAATATAAGTTAAAGTTATTTATACCCTTTTTGACTTTTATAAGTGGTTTATAAAGGAATCTTTCGGTCGTTTTCAAAACAAGGTCCTTTTTAACATTTTCGACAGTATTATGGTAAGAATGTTTTTTTTAACTTATACGGCGGGTGCGGCTATTTTCCGCCGTTATAAAATCTTCAAAGCTTCCCTTACAAGCTTATAAGAATATTTTCAAAGAAAATGTTTTATTTTATATGGATCTTAAATTATTTCAAAATAAAAGGAGATATTTCTTTAAAAAGAATTTTGATTTCATCTACGTCAACATCCTTTGATGGATTTTAAGATTATTTGAAGTTGATTTATTATGATACAAAAATTCTATATTGTATTGAAGGTTTTGTGATATTTTTGACTATGGATGTGCTATTTTTATACCATTCATATTTTATGGTGAAATTATTGACATTTTGTATGCTAGTTTTAATACGAATGTTTATGTTATGTTTAAACCTTTTCATATGGGAATGCATTGGACTTAATAAGTGACGGGTGGAGCCCGCTATAGCTCCTCGATGCATCGGTAGGTCTCATGAGACAAACTAGTGTCTTGGCACAAGGCCTTGACAAAATCTTATTTGTAGTCTTGGAACGAGGCCTTGGCTATGTGGTTATGATAGTCTGGCATTATGCATTCCAACATTATGAAAGTGGTTATTGATTTTTGCATGTGATTATTCGATTAGTAGAATATCCATGTGAATAAGTAAATGGCATTATTTCATTTTATTTATGCCATACCATGATGAAAGTTCATATTTAAAAGGCTTTCGTTTTAGTTATACATTGCCTTAAATGTTTATTCTTATTTATGAAAGTTTCCGCTATATTGTTATCCTTACTGGGCATTTGAGCTCACCCCTTTTCTATGTTTTATTTTTCCCAGGAAGTGAAGAAGTAAATTATGAATGACCTGCAGGGATATTATGTGGGGATATGAGTGTGGATTATGGAGACAATATGTTATTGTAGTAGTTTTTCATTTTATGATGTAATGTAAAACTTATGAATATATCTAGTGTTTCCAAGGCTACTAAACCAGTCGGTCTTTCGAGATTTGATCTTTCTTGTGATCATGCCAATGTTATGTAATAATGCACCGACTCTGGGTAACTGGGGTCGGGGCGTTACATTTGACTTCTGTTTGGGTTTGTTTTGAATTATAATTTTTTGGTGGTATGTGTTATAGATTAAATCATTTGAATAAAGGGAAACTCTTTCCTATGTTAATACATGTTATATGATGATATATTTTAAAACCATGAGGGTGAGTTAGTTTCACCCAAATCAGAAAATATCATTGTGTGGTGGATGGGTTCCTTTAATTTGAATGCTTGAAGAAGTTATTTCTATGTTTATATAAATTTTTCAGTTATTATAGAAATTATATGTAAAACTCTTGGAAGTAATTTCATGAACCTATAGAAAATGGAGATGGGAACTTCGATACCTTTGTTGTTTTTCATGAGTGTGTTCTTGGTAAATAATGTTTTTTATAAAAACATAGAAAACTTTATGACTAGAAAAAGAGTTTCATTACAACCTCATGTCATTTTTGTGATACATGTCATATGTTAAGTTGGGTTCTCTATTTTTTGAATTTATGTGTTGATATAAACAAAGTAAAAATCATAGTAGAACTATGTTATTTTAACAAAAAAGTATTTTATGAAAGTAACCATTCCATTTAGGTAATTGTTGGTTAAAGTGAGTAACTCAAGAGGGGGGTGAATGGAGCTCCTAATAAAAAAATTCATAATAATTTAAAAATTAAATCCCTAATTTAATAAAAATGTCTATAAAATTAAAATAGTAAAAATATATTAATTTGATCGTTCAAATATTTTCCCATAACATAGATTATGGATTAGTCAAAATATCTTTTCAATAATTTTACCTTAAAAATAAAGTTACATAATCAAACACATTATATTAACACAAATTAAGACTAACTATAAAAGTAATGTTTTTATACTTTTAAGAAAATATAAATTGATTTGAAAATTAAAACACAAATATTGGAAAAACACACTATGGAATTTAAACAAGTGGATTGGAATCAAGATAAGAATTAATTTGAGTCACTTTTCAATCACATGATTCAAAGTAGTTTATTACTAAATAAACTGGTCCAAAACCTGGATCGGATTTTAAAAACAACATTATACAAGACTACCCAAGAACAGAGCCTCTTCCATAGTTGTATATGGGATAAAAATGATACAAATCCATGAAAGAACTCTTCCATAGTTATTTTTTCTTTGATAGAATATTCATTATTATCCACTTTAGAATGTAAGAATCTTCTTTTATATATAATTAGATAAATATAAAACAAAACTCAAAATAATATCTAATATGGAAAACTAAAGAGATAATAAGATAATAAATGTAATACAGATCGATACTAGTAGATTCTATTTTCTAGATTCCATGGATTTTTTTTTGAAATGAGCATGGACTTGTTTCTTAGAAAATTCAAGAAAAAATAGAATTGTAATGTCATATCTTTTTCATAGTTCCTCATGTAAAGATACTATTTTATTCTATATGTGTGAGAAAATGTATTAATTATTCCATCATCTCTCCACACAGTTTAATAATTATCTTAAAGAGATCTTCATCAGTATTAGTTGTTGGGGAATAATCATTCTTCATTAAACACACTGATTCTTCATTTAATTCTTCAAAACTAGCCATTGGAGATTTCAAATTCTCCACTGCTAAATTTCACAAAAACATCTATACTAACATAATGTACAATAATTTCATCTCATGAAAACATGACACAGTCAACTAATATGGAAATGTGACATGATCCGTTCATCTCTACATGCGGTCAACTCATTTTCATATGTGTTAAGTTCATGACTTCAGGCAGTAGTATTTTTCTTCATGCAGTCACTGCATTAAAAGACATGGTCAATGTATTACTCTATGATAAATTATATATACATTGGCATGGTAAATTGATTTCTTCATTTTTTTGGTTGTTTTCTTCATGTGGTCAGGTGCACTGTAGGTAAATCTTCATCTCGTAGTAGGTTGAATATACATGTGGTATGGTGATTCTCCACATAGAGTAATGTGAATATTCAATGTGTGGTTAGTTAATGACTTAGGTAAAAAATAACCTGACTCAAGGTAAGTAGTTTTTCTTCATTTAGTGATGTGAATTATAATGTGTGGTCAGGTGATACGGTCACTTTACCTTCACATGGTAAAGTGGCATAGTAAGCTCTAGACTTAGACATTTTTTCAAATTTTTATTAGACTAATTTCTAACATAAAATATGAAAATCATTAATAAAAATATAAACATGATTTAGGATCATTAAAATAAGGGGGTTCTAGTCTAAACCAACAATATCCCCCTTTTTTATGATCACAAATCATGTCATTTAAATTCAAATTAATTGTATATATCAGAATTATATTTATAAAGGATTGAAATAATTATGTTAGAAGTTGTTGATTTCATTAAATAAATTTCACTAAATTAAATGGATTTCAATTTATCACATTACTACCCCTTTTGAGATTATCAAAAATAAACTAAATAAGGAATAAGATAAAAGAAAATTGATATTAAAAGATGCAATGTCTTTAATATAATAAAAGATAGTAAAAAAAGGGTACAAAGAGGTTCCAATAAATCCCTATCAAAAATATTAATCTAAATCCCAATAGGGGTCATATGTAATTTCTATTGGATGGATAGGATAATTTCATCAAGATTTACTAGTAGGTGAATAACTAGTTTTGGGAATATATGAGGAGGTAGGGGATCCAATAACTATACACCTATAAACCTGTCTAGTAACATCTCACCCCTCCTCATTGGCTTGAGTTGAGGTGGATTGCTACTTGGCATTAAGAGACATTTCCAAGGGACAAAATTATGGTAATAAACATCAAGGGATTCAAGAATAGTTGGGGGAATTATTTTCCCTTAGAAATAAATTAAACAACCAAATTTTAAATTACCAAAAACAACTACATGATCCATGTGAATAGGGTATTACAATCCAACATTATCAAAGACCAACAATACCAAAACTATCACAATACCATAACTAGAGCACCAAGAGGAATACTAAAAAATGAAACCCAAATAATCCAAGACACAACTACATATCTAAACACTAAGATCCATGCTCCAAGCACCAAAAGACTGCATAAGCTTCATCATCAACCACTATGGAAATGAGGTTCTTGACCTTTACCTATTTCCCCTAATACAACATATGTAAAAGCACCAAAGTACCAAAGTAAAGGGTGAGTAATTTTACAAAGTAGGATTTACCCAAATGACTTCCCTACAAATTCCACTAGGATAAAACAGGTTATCATAATTTATATAAAAAAAATTATATAAATCCATTAAAAAAGCTTCACAGTTTTCAGCAAGCCAAACACACCATTACTATAACCATATCACCAAAAACAACACATATTCTTGAGAAGCAACCAAACAAGACATACCCATTATCCAAACACATATTGGCATAACCTAAATAATTTTTTGTTGCCGCATGAATAAAAAAACAGTCTCCAAAAACCAACTACATGTGCTTGGTGTTCATTTACAATGGAACATTATGTCCATAACTCATCCCCTTTATATAGTGGTACTTCCCGGCCATTTGATGGTGGTACTTCACGACCATGATCCATCCCATCCAACTCATTCTTAACCACATAAGAAAGAAACTATTCAAATCACAATTCCAAAATCACATCAACCAACACATTCCCAAGGAAACCATGAAACAAAATATGTGACAATCCAAACCACCCATTATCCAACACAATCAAAACAACAAGCCAAAACCCTCTTTCAATAAAATCGAACATTTAATGAAAACATCATTAAGACACATCCATAAAAACTATATTTCAATAAAATAACCCTTTTATTTAAAACCATTGTCACAAACTATTTTCCATAAATCATCCATGCCAAATATATTAAAATTATCATTTAGAAATCCAATAATAAGGAATATTTCACATTAATAACTTGTTTTCCCCAAAACCCAATAATTATCAAGAAAATGGGTGCCAAGAAAGATTCCTAAATGAATAATATAATAAATTTCAATCAAAATAAATAAATTTTAAATTATATCTTTCATGTTTTATCAAAATAGAGTTGAGAGAGAACCCACCTACCTTAGGGTTTCAACAAAATCGACCAACGCACAACTGCACCACAAATCTGGGTGAAATATCCCCAAAAATGGCTTAGATCTCTTTTACTATCATCAACAAGAGCATTTATCAAAATTTTAGGAAAGATAACCCTTATATTTACATGATATGGAATTATATTTAGAAAACTATGAGAGATAGATAACTAGATACAAGGAAATATAAGAAAAAAACAACAGACGAGACTTATTAGGGAATAATCACCTAAAATGTACCATGAAAACACTTATATTCTATTCTAAAAAATGTGGGATACCCTCCCAAACCCATAAATTCATTAAATACCAAGTTGGGTATGAGTAAGATATGAAATGATGTGTTTAGGGAAAATCCTGAGAAACCATGTTTTTAAAAACCATCTTTTTAATGCCGCACATGGTTAGCTCACATGGTTAGAAAAACCATGAAATAACCATGTGATTATAATATACCAAAGGGGTTCCATAAGTGTTTTTCCATCATGGTTACACAAATCGTGTACTGATTGTGTGAAATCCCACTTTCTTAAGTTTCACAGTTTCCTAGAGATTCTGTAAGGTTTTCCCAAACTATTCTCAAACTGTGAACCCTTATAAAATCCCTCAAACCTTCCAAAAACCTTTCCAAACTCTCCCAAACATTACCCAAACACTTATAATAAATACAAATATATAAAAATAGATACATAACATAAATTAGGGGGGTACTATATTCTCCCCACAATTGGCCTTTCTATCCAAGGAAAGTAGAAAACTATCATTTTTTCAAAAGAACTCAGGCTATTGTTCGGCCATATCTTTTTCCCATTCCCAAGTGTCCTCCTCAATGTGTCCATGTTTCCAAAAAAACTAAACTTAACCAATTATTTTACCACAAAACAATTTCTCTTTCCTATCCATAATTTTCACTAACATATGCACCAACAAATCATCTAGCTCTAGTTTAACATGATCCTAACGAATCACATGGACATGATCTGGCTGGTACTTTTTCATCTATGACCCTTGAAACACATTATAAACCAAACTAAACCATCGTGAAAAGGAAAAAAAATAATCCACATCTTCATCCCACTCAATAATATCAAAATTCCCAATGTACCTTAGAGATAAATTACCCTACTTTTCAAACCGATGATGTCCCATCCTCGGGGAGGTCCTCAAGAACACCTGATCACCCACCTTGAATGACAATAGTCATTGATGATGGTTCACATATTATTTCTAACAAATCTGATTTTTCTATATTCTCTTCCAGGTCAAATTAATCTTATTCATAGTCTCTTGTACGAGGCTTATCCCAACTATCAATGTCTCACCTATTTCTACCCAAAAAGGCGGAGAATGACATGGGTTCCCATACAATGCTTCAAACTGAGTAATATGTATTGAGTCCTGATAACTATTATTATATGAAAACTCCATAAATGGAAACTTCTCCTCCCATGATCCACCAAAATCCATCACACAAGCTTGCAACATATCCTCTAATGTCTGTATCAGCCTCTAAAATTTTTCACCCATATAGGGATGATATGTCGTGCTCATAATCAAATGCGTCCCAAGAGGATGTTACCAGGACTTCTAAAATGAAATTTGAACATAATTTCCCTATGAGATATACTAAAAATTGGAACACCATTCCTCTTTACCACCTCATAGATAACGATTTTGGTCAGATTCTCCACCCTATGGTATTCAAGAATAGTGATGAAATGGTCCAATTTTGTGATTCAATATACAATCACCCATATGGCATCACGTTTCTTAACCATTCATAGGAAACTTTTAAAAAATACATTCTTATTTATCCTCACGACCACATAGGGGTAGGTAAAGACTGCAATATACCTGTTGGACACTAATTACCTGCCTTGACTTGCTAACAACTCGATCATCTTGAAAAAAACTCAACCACTTTCATTTTCATACTAACCCAAAAAGACATCGCTTTCAACACCGTATACATTTTCTTAATTCCAAGGTGAACCACCCATCTCGAATGATGATAAACACTAAGAAGTTTCTTCTGATAACCCATCAGTACAGCCATCCAATTTTGAAATTACAACACAAATTCAAATGAAGTTTATGGCCCCCAATGGTCTCCCCAAAATCGAGTTTTGACTTCATATCCACACACTCTAAATTGGAAATTTTTGCCTCTATAACCCAACCAACCAATTCAGGAACTAATGAAACTAGATAGAAAGCCACTATATCACCTCAATATTCACATTCTAACCACATTTTGGCTATAACCGACATCAACTACCACTGATATGATGCTTGTTTTTTCACCTGAGCATATGAATTTCTACTTAATTCATCTACCACCAAATTTATTTTACCCAGTGTTTACATCAATTCAAAGTCAAACATCTAAAGATATTCCATTCATCTATTTTTCCTTAGATTAAATTCTCTCTATGAGAAAATATGAATCAATCTATTAGGGTTGGTAAACAATATGAATTTTTCACAGAAGAGATAGTGACACCATGTTTTCAAAGCATGAACCACCACTAACAACTCCAAATCATGTGTTGGGTAGTTCTTCTCATGAAACCCCAACATTAATGGGCATACGTAGCCACATGATTCCCTTTCATTAGAAAACACCCCAACCCTGATCTCGATGCATCACAATACACCACGTACCATTTCCCTGGTTCAGTAAAAACCAATATTGGTGTTGATGTAAGATGATACTTCATCTCTTCACAAGATTGATGGCACTTCTCATTCTATTGAAATAGAACACAATTTTTTTTATGTTTTCATCGGCAATTATAATCATGAGATTTCACGAACAAAGTGTCACTAGTACACAGCTATATAAAAGAGGATATATTTCTCAAAACCATTTTTTAGTGTTTTCAAAGAGATAATGACTCTATAATCATTGGATACACTAAAAAACCCTTACTAAAAATAATATGGCTCAGAAAATGTAACTCATGTTAAAAAAGGCACCCATTGAAAATTTTCCATACAACTGAGGGTCTTTCAAGATTCCCAACACTACTTCCAAGTGTTTCTCATGCTCCACCCTTGTCCTAGAATACACTAATATATCATCCATGAATACCACCATGAAAGAATCTAGATATCTCTGAAATATCTTATTCATCAATTCCATGAACACTGCTGGTGAATTCTAAAGACCAATGTTCATAATCACATACTCTTAATGGTCATATCTACTCTTTAAGGTTGTTTTGGGAATATCCTCCTTCCGCACCCATGACTTATGATATCATGATCACAAGTAAAACATGGAGAACCACTGATCTCCCATCAAATAATTTAATAGTTCATCAATATGTGGGAGTGGATATCGGTTCTTTATCATAAGTTATTTAAGATTACAATATTAAACACCCAACTGAATAGTTACATCTTTATTTTTGGAAAACAAAACATGTGCTACCCATGGGGACGTGCTAGGCTGGATGAACCCTTTTTTTTTTTGAAATCCTCCAACTGCACCTTCAATTCCCAAAATTATTATGCTTCCATCCAATAATAAGGAATTGATATAGGACTAGTCCCCATAAGAAGATTAGTTGTAAACTACACTTCTCTCATTGGTCACAACCCTGATAATTCTTTATGAAAGACATCCAGAAACTGATCGACCACTGCCTAACAACTTATTTTCTCAACCACTTTGAATTATGACAATGAAAAAGACATCAATTAATATGAGATAATCCCAACTTCTGGTGGCAACAAGTTTTTTGTACACACCCTCTCACTCTTGTCTCCCATTAAAAGATACTCGACACCATCCTCCATCATGAAAATGATTGTTCGTGCATTACAGTCAATGTGGACCCAAACATTTTCAACCAATCCATACCTAGAATTACATCATTCACATTTATATCAAGCACTATGAATTCCCACATCATTTCAAACCCATCCACAACAAAAAAAAATTCTCTACACAGGAAGGATCGATGCACTTTTTTACCTAGAGGAATGTAAATTTTTAGAACAGAAGGCATCATTTCCATACTTGAACCCAATGAATCAACTACATGATAATCAATAAAAGAATGAGTTACACCTATATCAAAAAAATAGAATAAATGTATCATTCAAAAGAATCAAACCTCTTACTGTGGATGGTCCCGATTGATCATCCACCACAACCTCCTCATCTCTAAACACATACTAGCCACACTATACTCTTTGTTCTCATGATAGAACTACCCCTTCTGAGGAGTTTTCATGTTCCTAGGATCATCATGACCAATTCTACTATATGGATGAGGGGTGCTCTTCTACCCACATCCCATTTAGGAATAAAATGCCTAAGTCCCTTGAGGAGTGTCATAAATACCCGGTCTTTGAGTACAATTACAATAGTGATGGTCATACCCCATGTTCTTGTAGTTGTTATATGATAGAGGTTGTGTTGTACAATTCTTCGTCAAGTGGGTAATAGAGACACACTGTAATCATCCTACCTTGGTCTGAGGCTTTGGAAGAAGGTTTACCGGTCCTGTCATCATATTCTGAGCCACACTCCCATCGTGGAAATAAGTTCCCATATTTCAGTTGCTCCCCACATTAGTGTTCCCACTGTTTCCCATTGGAATCGACATGATTCCAATGCTCGTAGACCCCATTATATCTTTTTCATCCACTATTTATCTATTCACTATTTTCACATAATCACGTACACATATCACCACTTTTTTTGAACGAATTTCATACTTCAAGACCAATTCAATGATGCATGCCTTCAAGTATGCACTAGACACAATATCAGGTGAAAACCAAACTAAATTCATGAATTCATCCTCATATTCTCCAACCTATGTGTTCTATTTCTCCAGACTAAGTAAATCCATTTTTCTTTTAATCTTGAACTTGTGAGGAGAAATTTGTTTGTTAAACAATTCCTCAAAATCCTCCCATATTATAACTTATTCCCCTTTTTCCAAGACCAAAAACTCCCCCACTAACGTGCAAGGTCTTACGACATGTATGTCACCAACTTAACTTTTAATTCTACTAGTGTACTAGAAAATAAAAGATTTGATTCATCTTACCTAGCCATTCTTATGCCCTTTCTAATTCCAAATCACCCCTAAATATGGATGGTTTCTACTTCTAAAACTAAACTGAGTAATCCGCATACTTCGGTTCAAAAATTCTATTCCCACTTTACATAGCATAAAAATATTTCACTATGCTCTAAATTATCCACTGGTTCACCTAGGGATCAGGTGAAACAACACTTTTTATGGCCTCCTCTAGTTGGTCTCTATGACCTCTACCCGATGCCATTTCTATCAACACAAGAATCACCATAGGTATCACTCCTTTTCAACTGAGGGCTTAAAATTTCAAATTATATCACATTGAAACTATAATTACCATGATTTCCAAAATACCACATTTCTAATGTCCACTCATTTTTTAAAAATCCACCATGTCTTGAAAATCGACCCATTTTAAAAATACCACAACCACTCTCCTTTAAAATTATCACATTTGAAAACCATTTCCACTTTTTTCAAAAATCAACACATTCATACCACACATAAATCATTATTCCAAATCAAATACCCAATCCTAGTGTGAATTAATTTCTAACATGCATTCCATGCTCTTCTCATTTCATACACCAACGACAATGAGAAGACGCTTTTATAAGTGTCTCCAAATGTCTCCAAAACACTTATGTACCCACCTCCCTAGTAACTTAAAGTTCAACATAAAATTGTTAGAAATGTCTTTTATTGCTATACATTTCATGTTTTGAAAATCCAACTCTTTTATACCATCCTAACTCAATGAATAAAACAATAATGAGTACCAAATCCCAAACCAACTATCAACGCCAATAAATGAACAAAACTACTTTCACTTGAAAGTCACGGACTAGAAAAATTGATACCACTTATAACAAAATGAACCTCCTCATTGTCTTGATCTGAGGAAGAGGTAATACATGGCCTTAAGTGACATTACCAAGGTGTCAAATGTTGTAAATTAATGTTGAGGTCTTCAAGAATAGTTGGGTAATGATTTTCCCTAACAAGAAAATAACCAACCAAACGATCTAATACAAAAAAATAGCTACATTATGCATGAGAACAAGGTATTACAATCCAACATTTTCTGAATAATATAAAATCAAAAATGATCTCAATACCATAATCAAAGTACCAAGTGTAAGATTAAACAATGAAACCCAAACAAGCTATGACACAACTCCACATCTCCAGACCAAGATCCATTCTCCAAGAACCACAAGACCACCCTAAAATCAGGATGAACCACTAAGAAAATGAGATTATTTAGCTTTACCTGTGTCCAAAAATGAAATATCTATAAAATCACCAAAGTTCCAAAGAAGGGGGTGAGTAATAATACTTATTAGGCTCTCCCAAAATGGAAACCCTACACATGCCCCTAGGATAAAACTACTTAGAAAAATTTATCTAAATCCATTAAAACAAATTTTTATTTTTTTAGCAATCCAAACACATAATTATGGTAACCATTTCACCCAAAACAACCCATATTCATGAGAAGAAACCAAAAAATCCATACCCATTCTCTAACACACATATTATAATAACCCAAATCCTCTTGTGTGGTGGCATGCATAACACAACCATGTCTAAAAACCAACTACATGAGCTTGTTGTTCTTTGATGGTGGAACCTCACTCCCATAACTCATCCCCTTTTTATAGTGGTACGTCATGACCACTTTATTGTGGTACTTAACAACCATGATCCATCCCATCCAACTTTTTCTTAAACACTTAAGAAGGAAACCATTCCAATCACAATTCCAAAATCACATCAACCAACACATGCCCAAAGAAACCATGAAATAGAACATGTTCTAATCCAAACCTCCAATTAGTCAACACAATTCCTACAACAAGATAAAACACCATTTCAATAAAATAAAACATTTTTTGAAAAATCGTTTGGCCATGTCCATTTCAAAACACATTTCAATAAACAACCATTTTTATTGAAAACCATTTTCACAAACCATTTTTTATAAATCAACCATGCCAATTATTTTAAAATTATAATTTTAAAATACAAAAATAAGTAACATTTCACATTAATAACCCATTTTCCCAAATATCCACAAATTATAACAAAATGGATTCCAATAATGCCTCTCACATTAAAATCACAATAAATTTCAAGAAGCAACCATTAATTTGATATTAAAGCCTTCATGTTCAATAAAAATGTAGTCAAGAGAGAAGCAACCTACCTTAGGGTTTTGGAAAAATCAACCAACACACAATCACACCACAAATCTAGGTGAAATCCTAACAAAACCGCCTTAGATATCATTACCTATCATCAAAAATCCCAACTCTCATCATTTTAGTATGAAACAACCCTATATCTACATGTGACGTCGGTATATCTAGAAAACATAGAGAGATAGAGAGAGAACTAGATCTAAGGAAATAATAGAAACAACCAAGAGTGTGACTTATCAGGGATTAATAAAAATTAAATTACCTTGAAAACCCAATATATTTTCTTCCAAAATTAGTGGGAGAGCCTCTGAAACCCCTGAGTTGAAGAAATACTAAGTTGGATTCGAGTGGGATAAGAAATGAGATGTTTAGGGAAAATCTCAAGCAACCCAGCTTTTTAAAACCCCTCTTTTAATTTTTTAAATGATTACCTCACATGGTTATGAAAAATTATGCTCTAATCAAGTGACTAATACTATGAAAAATGGGTGTCTTATAGGGTTTTCGTACATGGTTAGACAAATATTGTGTTAGTTGTGCGAAATCCCACTATCTCAGGTTGCATAGTTTCCTAGAGAATTTTTATAGTTTCCCCAAACAATGTCCAAACCGTTAACCCTTAGAAATCCCACCTAACCTTCCCAAAACCATTAAAAACTCTCCCAAACATTACCCAACAACATTAAATCCATAAATTGATATAAAAAAGGTTACACACCTCCAACTGGGGGTATTACAAACTTAGAAACTGGTCTAATATGTTGAAAGGATTTTAAAAGAGTTGGTCCAAAAGAAGTAATAGTTGAGGGGGTTTTAGGATGAAATAAATAAATGTATGATGGGGCCATCAAAACTATCTAAGATTCATAAATATAAGGTTATATTAACTAGGTGAATTCACTAATAGTCCATAAAAAGTGCTTAAAATATTGAAGTAAATCATCTTGATTCTCTGTAAAAGCTTCCAAAATAGGATTTATAACTCTATGATTCTCAACATGAGAATTAAAAACTTAATTCATAGGGGAATATTCAAATCCAAATCAAGATTTCTAAACTTCACATTTATATTAGACATTGTGATAATCAAGTTAAGATAAAAATCAATCTCCCTCTTAATTATTTCTAAATTTGTAATGGCTTGTTTTAAATTCTCGTGAACTAAATATAGTGTCATAGAAGCATGGGGTGAAACCCATAATAAAAAGCTTTATGAGTCCTATTTAACTCTTTAAAAAAACATTCCACTCATCCGGAATGCCATTTTTTATTTTTTCTTCATAAAAAACTAATATAATATGAGGAGAATAAGTCACAAGAGCAGGCTGAAATATGGAATTCACAAACCTCTAGTCTGTCAAAATCATCTTGTCAGATAGATCAGCTTGAAGACAACCAACAGTAGTTGTTATATATATAATATCATTCTATATAATCTTGTTGGATCATAATAGTAGCTTATATATATATACTTATAATATAGGTAAATTATAGTTTAAAACCATTTAAATAAGACAAAACACAATACCTCTTAAATGAAATTTATTAGAATTAGAATCATTTCATTTATCAATGTAGAGATCTTAATTGAAAGGGATCCGATGTATATTAGACTATTTTTATCATAGTAATAGTTAAATTGATAAAAAAAAATTGTATAGAAAGATAAGTATGAAGTCTTTCTTTCTATAACATGCACAGTGGTATATTGAATTTTAAAAACATAAAATGTAATAGCAAGTAATAATAATAATGAATTATAAGATATATTAAAAATAATTAACTCTTTTAAGTTTAAGATTCAGGTAGTCAATAATGTTGACTAAAGGTATCCATAATTTTATACTTACTCTCAAGTATTCCTTTCCTTAATAGAAAATCCCTCGATGTGATGATCAGAATAGCACTGTCTTTCTATACTTTGAATCCCTTGACACAATGATCACATCTATCTTCCTCTCCTTGGAAGCCCTCAATCTAATGGATCATATTTATCATATACATATCCCTTTAATCCCTCAATCATACAAATGAATGGGCGTAGAATAGAAATGAAATTTTTTTAAAGGGAACAGCTTGAAAAAAATCCCTAGAACTGAAAATCTCTAAATAATTACAAAGACTAAGAACGATCTGTTCATGATAAGAAATATTCAAAAGACTTTAGTTGATAAATGTATCAACAATCTAAAAACTCTAAAAATTTACTTCTATTTATAGGTAAAGGTCCAGCAAATGTACTTCTGAGTTCCTTGCAACGGCCTTGGAAAGTTGGCACTTGAAAGTTCACAATGCTCTACTATAACTGAACACTCAACATCATTTTTTACACTATTACACTATAAAGGGTATTACTTATGATAGAAATAAGTCTTCTATATTCTGATTTTAAAAAATAGGATATTATAATAGACTTCCTTATCACTTGTCAATGTGATAATCATTATGAGGACCAGCCCAATGGTTTCGGTACCAGGATCATTTTGATGGTCATGACCTTTGTTAGTACGATAGAAAAGAAAAAATTCTAACTCATGGTCTAATTGAAGGAAATTATTATGAATTGGATGCGTAATCAATTTGATAATCATAAATAAGAAAAGATAAACTAATATTCATAATATATTAGAAACTTTTCTATGTATGATAAAACATAATGTTGTTTACAAAAACATACTAAATCATTTGTGACATAAAACGTCAACAAACATGTTTTAAGAAAGTGTTTGTGATTTCCAAAACTAATTTAATAGAAAATTAATAAGCCTTACTCAACAATCTCCAACTTTTAAAAATCACAAACCACAAGACCTAAATGGAAAAAATATGAAAACATTATAGTCCTTGCTTCTTTTATTAAATAATATAGAATATATAAAAAACTAACATATAGCAATGTAATTGGAATAAGTCAAAAAATGTAATCAAGGACACATTTAGTAGACTTTTGGAATTTTATAGAAATAATATCATCTCTTAATATATAAATCACATGATATCATGGTAAGATTTAAAGGTGGAAAATAACGATTAAAAATGTTAAGGATTAAAAATATAATAAGAATTTGTTAAAAAATTATTAGATGAATAATATTCCACCCATATCACATTATGAGTGATTTTTAGATGTTTAATGGACACATTTCCATGAAATTAAATGATATATTATTTAAATCAATGATAGTTACCAAATATCACTCTCATTCTTATTAAGAAATTTTATGTGTCCGCAAGGGAAAAATCAAGATATGAATGAATATAAATGTCTATTTTGATCATAAAGAAATTAATTTCATTATATAATTTTATTTTTAATATTTCAAAATCATAAACATACCTTAAATGCTTTTTCAATGATAAAATAGTATTTATTTAATTACCAGAAAAAAAAATAATTGAAATTAAAAATATTAATTTTGATATATATTGATGATTTAATGCGTCTAATAAAATTAATGGATATATGAGGTATTTTATATGTGTTTCAAAGAATTATATTTTATTTCCCACTATGTCTTGAGTTATTTATTGTCAAATTAAAAGAATAGTATCAAATTTTATGATAATGGTATCTTGTTGAATTAATTTATTATTAAATAATTTAAAAATTAAAAAAATGATAAATAATCCAAATGGGATTGGATTTGGTAGAAATTTCCTTATAATTTTCATTTATGCAAAATTTTTAAGTATTGAGATCTAAAATAGTCTTATTATATTTTAATATTATGAGAATTTCCTAAAGTGCTCCTCACCTCAATTATAAAAGGGCACTCCCTCTCCCACTTACTCGCCCCATTTTGTTCCTTTTTTCTCAACAAACCCCTAAAATTTCCATTATCAACTTCCCTATGCACATCATATAGGTTATGGGATTTTCAAAATACCAACCATAGTGTCCCTATTAAGAGATCTGAAGGAGGTTTTCTAAAGAAGAGTTAATTATCTTTACTGACTCCTTCAAAATTATTTCTTCTTCTACTTACTCTTCTTATATTTTTTCCATAATAATGTAATAACTATAGTATAGTCTATATTCTAGGATGTTATTAGGATTATGGTGTAACCATATTCCTCATTTTACCCATCCTATGAATAAGAATATCACCATGCTTCCGTACATATGGCTTGCCGTCTCAACATTGTGATGTAATTTTTTTTCATCACCACTTTATTTCAATGGGTATAATGATTAATATAATGGATATAAATAATAAAAATGACATAAAATTAATTATATATTAATTAATATACCATCCAATTTTTTACCACTTTACCATTAAAGAAATGATATTGTTGTAGGTGCATACGTACGGTCTACCGTCTCCACGACGCAATGAGACTCATTCTACACATTAACTTTTCATTAATGGTTATTAAAATTTATGTAATGAATAAATATGAAATATATGACATAAAAACACTACTTGAATAATTTATATATGCATATATTTCATTTAATTTTTCCATTCAATACGACAAGAAAATGGAAACAATGTCCATGCATACGTACGACATACCATCTCCATGAACGATGTATTCCATTTCATATATCTATATTTTATATATATTTATATAATGAATATATATAATATATAAATCATTTTTTTACATTTTTTAAGTAATTAAATCATTATCTATGTAATATGATCAAGAATAATGAGTCAAAACACGTATGATAAAAAGTGATTATTAACCGAAACATTTATCTAACTTTGATTTGTTAATAAAAGGGTGACTTAAAATAATAAATGAATCATATGTGATATCATAAATATTATTATGATTATGGTGAAAGTTAATAATATTTTTAAAACCACTATACAAGATTTTCATAAATGTACAAAGGGAATCAAACATCAGGCATGGGTTAATTTCTCAATTACATTATCATACATGGTTTTTTATACATCAGTATTTACTAGGATATATTTATAATCCATATCCATGTTTCAAAAAAAGTATTTCAAAAAAGAGCCTTTTAAGGTTTCATATAAGGGAATCCTTAACTAAAATATAGTTTTAAATGTTTCTAAGATTTATTCTTCTAAATCTTTCTCATTCATGTCCATGTTTTCAAATTACATTTTATAAATTTATCTATAATTGAATGGATATTTTAAACTGTTAATTTTTAAATTTATCACTAATATTTCAAAGTATTATGGGACAATATGATTCAAAAAATTATTTTTAATTACTTATTTTATAAATGAGTGGCTTTGGAATTATTGATTTCAAAGGAAAATTGGTATTTTTATCAATAAATTTTTAATGATTTTATTTGATTATTTTCATATATTCCAACATCCTCTATTGGGTCTTATTTTTTATTGGGGTTGATCTCTTATAATACCATGTACAATATTTTATTTAAGTTTATATGATATTCTTTACTATGGATGTTCTATTTAGATACCACTCATTGTTTATGGTTAATGGATTAAAAGTTTTTATTCTAGTTTTAATAAAAATGTTTAGGTTTGGAATATTTCACATAGTTCATATGAGAAATGAATTGGACTTAATAAGTTTCATTCAGGTCCTGTTATATCCCCTTCATGCATCGGCAGGTCTCATCAGACAAACTAGAGAGGGTTTTACCCATTATTTTATGGTGTCTTAGCCGAAACCTGGACTGTATGTTTTAGATGTACCACATTATGCTTTACCACATTATGAGATTAGTTATTGATCTTACATGTGATTATTCTAGTAGTAGAATATCCATTTGAATGTTCATATGTAGTTATTCGATTTATTATTTCCATATTATGCTCGAGATTATGTTTAAAGGTGGTTTTTATTTGTTATATACCTTGAATTTAGATTTTCTGTTTATTTATGATGGATTCCACTATATTTTTTACCCTTACTGAGTATCTGATCTCACCCCTTTATTATATTTTATTTTACCAGGATTATAAGATGTGTATTATAAATAAAATGTAGGGTAAATCTAAAAGAATAATGGTGTTCTCAAAGGATTATATTTGTTTTATTTTATGTTTGAAATTATAATATATGGTTCATTTATTTAATATATTTTCCAAAAATATTAAACTGAATGGTACTTTGGGATTTTTTACTTATAGATATGATACTGTAATAAATAATTCACTATATTTGGGATTCTAGGGTTGGGGAAATATAGTTGTTATAAGAGGATATTTAGTAGTAACCTTGGAAAATAAATTAGAAATCAAATATTAGATAACATAATCATATGAATGACTTTGAGGGTAATTCTAGGTATAGGATACCATTCATTAGATTTGGTAATGGATAACCTAGTTTAATCCTATGGACTTATGGATTAGGAAGAAGATTACATCATTTAGATATCCTGTAAATGATTCTTTAATACTATATAACAATGATTAGTGTTTCTCACATTGTGCTTTGAGTTTTGTTCAATGGTTTGAATCAGAAAGATTATAAAATCAATGGTTATACTCTTGATGATGAGGATAATATAAAATTAAAGTGAAATTATGGATTTATTAAAGAATAGGATGATGAATCATATTTTATGTTTTAATAATGAAATAGAATGATTAAATTTCACGTGAAATTGGATTCAATAATTAATTCATCAATGGTGATCTTTTTATAAGAATCATGATACATTCAAGGAATGTACTATAGTATATCTTCATCAAGGATTGGGAAGCATGAATGATTTCATTAAGGTTTTTATGGTGATGAAGATGTGTGATAATTATATATGCATTACATTGTTTGGAGAATCTAATTTATTTTAGAAATTAATATACATTTTTATATTACAAAATTGGAATGGTGTAATTTAGATGACTCATAAGGTTGGAATAGATTAATTTTAACATTGGATATTATTGTTTGAAGTTAAATTATTATTTTTTAGATAATTTGTTCTATCCTTTTTAGTTTCAATAAAATGATAAAAGAATTATACATATGGAATTTATGGTTCATTAAAAGGTCTTCAGGAATAAAAATTCATCTTGGATATCCATCTTTAGTTGTAATAAATTATGTGAAAATAGATTTAATCATAACTAGAGGATAACATTATGCTTATGATATGGAAATAAATCAAGTAAGTAAATTTTCTCAAGTGCTTGTATAAATTGTAAAATAATCCCTCAATGTTAGTTTAAGGATTTTAAGATAAAAAATTTATCCTAGTATGTTATTTATCGGTGAATCAAATGGTCCCTTATATAATCATATATTTATAGCTCTGTGATTGTAAACTTTCTCTTGGTTATGTTCTCTATGACTCTCCATAAAAAATTGATAGTTAGATTTCTATTCCACGCCAACATTTTCCTACATGGAACCATAGTATTTGTTATCTGGGATGATATTCATACTTACCATTATTTTAAATTAAATCTTTTATCAACCCTTGTTCCAATATAAGATTTTAAAAAACGAATTTTGAATAGTCAGACCTTAGTTACCGAACCTGAATTTGAAAATTGTGAGGATGCAATTTATTATAGGGGAGAATGTAGGGACCCAAAAAATTACAATATTTTCCATTTAGAATAAATTTAATTTTTTTTAAGAAAGCTTTATAAATACAGATAATATTATATTATACAAAAAAAATTGACTTAGCTTGTGTTAGATGCAAGATCAAGTTTTACCGGATTTTAATAAAGAATCTATTTTAAATCCAAATGTTGAAACTTTTATATATTTTATTTGAAAAAATTAACTTTTTCTTTGAATTCATAATATTGAAATTAGATTAGGGTGAAATACTGGTATTTTTCTTGGATGTTTTATATTTTAATGAATAGTGGAAAATACTACTGATGGAAAAGAAAATTTTTCTATTTCAAACAATTTTAGGAAAAATGAGAAATCATGAGTCACTTTGATGGAAAGTGATAATGTAGAGACCCGGAGCCTGACGTACATGTACATTACATTAATTTTTTGGAAAACTTAGTACATTACAAAAACACACACACAAGGACCATAATAGTTTAGTGTCTTTGGAAACTCGGAATATAATCTTCTAATCATGGTGAAAGATCTTCAACATCTCCCATAAAGATCTTCCTTTTTTTTTACCTAAAACCTTTCTTTATATCCTGGGGAAAAGAAAACATAAAAGGGTGAGCTCAAATTCTCAGTAAGGGTAAACAAAAGAAATATCAATCACATCATATTCATAAGAACATAACATTTTTGGAAATCTTAACCTGCAAAAGAGAGCATAATTTCATAACATGGGATAAATCATGGAAGTGAAATGTAATCACAATAATCATAACTTAAAACATGAAACTTTGTGTCATTCACATATAATCATAGATAATCATTTCTTGTTAGTCAAGACTCATTGCCAAGACTATCTTAGTGGACAAAGTCCCTTTCTGAATCCAGTAACCCTCGTTTCAGTCCTGTTTCACTGAACCGGTATAACCTACCATTCCAGCCATGTCTATCTCATGAGATATAAAATCTTTACCCAATGCATTGGAGGGAGATATAGGTCCCACCCATCTTATAAAGAATCCTTTCTTATGTGTGCCACATAATCATAAATCATACATCATCACATAACACATGTAACAAAAATGGGATTCTTGAAACATCATGACATCATAAAACAAATCATATAAGGTAAATGACTTCATAAAAATAATTCCCTCATAACATAATCAAATCAATGTAATAATAGGGATAAAAACAGAACCCTATATTATCTTATATGGAAAATAATTTTGATAAAACATTTGAACTCCATTCTTGAGGAAAATATCCTTTCTACTTCAAAAACACTTTTCTTTTCTTGACATGTCATACAATTATAAACTAAAAGAAGTTGATTAAAAATAAACTTTAAAACTTGTAAAGGAAGCTTCTTGGAAATAATGTTTTTAAATTCCATTCACGCCGTATAAGTTAAAAAAACATTCTTCGTACTTTTGTCGGAAAAGTCAAAAAGTACCTCGTACGAAAAACGACAAAAGATTCCTTTCATATCTTTTACTAAAAACTCGCCGAAGGGTAAAATAGGATTTTAACAATTGTAGGTGAATGGAAATAATATTACATATTGAGGAAACATGGATTTGGATGATAAAATACACCCCAGTAAATTTCAAAGTGTAAACAATCTCGGATAAAAATGAGATTGTGATATTTCCCTTACCTTATGTCTGATATGCTTTGTACGTATCTGAACCTCCTGTATAATGATTTGAATCATGTTATTGACTTATTCCATAATCATATTCATTGTTATTATATCATATATGGTCCACTTATGACTTTATATTACCCGTTCTTTTGTAAATTCATGTTAAAGTAGCGTTTTCGGTAAAATCGTCTCATTTGTCGTTCGTGTTTTTAACTTGTAATTATTAATATGATTACTTGGATCATGATTACTTATATCCAGAATGTAAAACATGATTTATATATAATATCGATAAATGGAATGAAATACACCGTTCATGGAGACGGTAGTCCGTACGTACGCATGAACGCTGTTTTCGTTTCCTTATTGAAGTGAATGGAATTAAGTAGATGACATACATATAAATTTACATAAATCTAGTATCATTATTATGTCATATATTTAATTAGTACTTATTATATATAATTTATAATCATTCATGAATGTTTAATCATTGAGAATGAATCTTATCGCGTCGTGGAGACGGTAGTCCGTACGTACGCACGAGCGATGATATCATTCCCATGGTGGTGGAATTGTGTTGAAGTGTATGTATACTATTTCAGTATCAATATCACTTTATAATAATCATATATAGTTACTCATTACACCATTATACCCATCCTATTAAGGTGGTGGTGGAAAATAGATTACACCACGGCGTGGAGACGGTATTCCGTACGTACGCACGCGTGGTGATTTCATTTTTTCGTAGGATGGATAGAAGGTGAATTAGGGTTGTTTCATATTTATAATAACATATCAGTATTTAAGTAATACTGATGTTATTACTTTGTCATGAAACAACTAAAGAAGAAGAAGTTGAAGAAGAATGAAATTGAAAAGATCGGTAATGGATATCACCTCTTCTTTGAAACGCATCCTTGAATCCTCCACTTAGGGAACTAAGATTGGTCATTGAAGAAGACCAAGACCTCTAGGATTATTCTAGGGAAGTGGATAAGGGATTTTGGCAGGGGTTGGCCGAGCTTTAGTGCTCAAATTGGTGTGAGGAGGAGGGGGAGGAGGTGTCCTTTTATAAGGGAGGAGAGGGGCACTTCAAAATATTATTTTATATTAAAGTCAAAATCGGTTTATAATGGTTCCAAAGGGTATTATTTCGAATCTAAAGTGGGGATGGGTCGAAATCCTATCAACCAATAAGATTTATACAAGTTTAGGTTATTATTTTAACCTTATCAATTAGATTTAACTCTAAGTTAAATAATTTAACTTTTACCGTGTCTTTTTGTTTTCTTACACTATATGGTTAATACACTTACTATAACATGTCAAACGAACCCAAAATTATTTATTATTAATATATATATCCTTATCTAAATCATTTGGCCGAACCTTAGATTTTTAGGAATAAAATAACAATTAATAATATAATATTTGATTCCAAAACTATTTTGTGTCAATTCTGACACTATTTGATATATGATTTTTGTGAAAGTCATAACAGAATTATATGTTCGCACCAAGTTGATTAAATAAACAATAATATATCATAGTAACCTATAAAATTATTTTAATTCATAAAAAGTCTCAAATTACATTTATTTTTGTGTTTATAACATCAATTATGTCAATATTTTATTAATAAGATAATTACTGTATCATCATTTTGTCATAAATAAATTAAATTATTTAATGTCTAAAAATTAAAAATAAAATATCATTATGTAGGAAATCGTTTTATATTTCTAATGAATATTTATAGTCGAGTTTATCTTATGTATAACCCCATATTAAAAATGTTTTAGTAAATAAACTTTGATTTTAACTCTTTTAACCCTTCTTTAAATAAATTAATAATAAATGTCCTAATCTAATCCAAGTGGGCCTAAATGGTCATATTTTATTCCTAAGTTTGTTTTTGGTCGAATTACACTTGTCCAATAGAATTAGGACATGTTTTAGGGTAATAATAATATCATTTCTACCCTTAATTACCCTATTTACTTTTAACCGTGGTAAATAAAACTAAAAAGTTATTATTCACCAAAAATTATTTTCATCTCATTGAACCACATTTTAGTCCTTGATATTAACCGTGTCTCTTGGATTTTCTAAATTCCACTCACAGAAGCGGTAAAATTAAGTTTTATGAACAATTCAGTTTTTTTAACTACCACTTAGTGGTTTCACTATTCATCGAAAATTGAAAGTTTTCAGAAAAATACCAAAAATTAGGCCTAAGCTATATTTGATATTATGAACTCAAAAATTAGGTCTATTTTACAAAATTCAAAACATATCAGTTGCATTAACTAATTTAAAAATTAATTCTCGTCGTCAAAACAAATAGCGTGTTTTTAAGAGATAATAACTATCAAAAGATTGACACTAGTTTATAGCTGGTTTAAATGTGAAATTACATCCAATGACCAAAATTGTATTAAATTGTAAAAATATATTCTAAATATACTTTAAAACCACTCAAATTAATAATTTATCACTATTAATTATTTCGATTGAAAAAGTTGTTTTTAATTTAAATTTAGTAATTTTCACTATTCATCAAAATATGAAAGTTATCCGAAAATCACCAAAATTTCACGCTAATCTAATTTCGATATTACGAATCAAAAACTGAATTCCATTTTGAAAAATAAAATTTCAAAATTTCAAAAAGTGGTTATTATTATTCATAACGGATAGTTCTAATAATATTTTAATAGCATATTGTTGTTTAGTGAAACTCGTTATTGCGTACTACACACGCTATCGAGGAAGGTCGCGATTGCGTGTAATGAAAGGCAAATCAAGGATGCGTGTTGTGCAAGCTCCTTTTGGTGTATGACATAAGACATTAGTGAAATTAAAAAGAATATTTTTCATAAAATCTCAGGGTGTTACATTCTACCCCCCTTAAAATTAATTTCGCCCTCGAAATTCGTTGGGGTTATAAATGGTTTACTATTCAAAATTTTCTTTGATATAAACCCACATCGTAAAAAGGAATACCAAAACATGGCTTTAAAAACTAATGTATGAAATGTAACGATTACCCAAATAAACTAATCACTGGGTTTCCACATAGGTGAAAATATGGATATGGAAGAAAAATCTAACCATCATGTTTAGATGGAGAGTAGTAGAGAACATGGCTATGCAAAATCCAACAATCACAAATCCATAAATTTGTGACGATCTAAGGTACCATCTGATTAATCAGATATAAGAGCACTAGGATGACATTTTTGGTTTTCAAGATCGTTTCCCTAAAGTTGATGAAATTGGAATTAGAAGAAATAATTTCGTGATTTCGGTATAGTCTCACCATTGGCCGTTCTTTGGAAAATTTCAACTTCATCTCTTAAAGAAATGAAGTTGAATTTGTCATTTGTGATGTGTTAGCAGATCATGTAATAGAATGATGGGTCATTCCATCTGTCTCAAACAAAAGGTTTGAAAAGTTATAAGTTCATCTTATGGTTAGATTAATCGTATATGGTTCCAAAAATGAACTTATACTTCATATATCATACCGCTTAATAAAATAAAACAAGTTTCTACTAAACAGGGACTTCCTGTAGACTAGTGGTAGGCGATAAAGGCCAGTCGCATTTCGGTTGTGGGTTCGATTCCCACAGCCTTGTCCGACGCGATGGGTTGTCGCCCGTCCTGCAGGTTGTCCTTTTTCTAAAACTATATTACTATAACATCCCATCAATAATATCGAAAAAAAACTTCTATCCTTAAACAATAATAACTTATGTCCAACATAATCCATTCCAATCTTTAGGCTTACCCATAATACTGCAGTCCACTCTCATAATATAGTGAAAACAATTACCAAATATTTAATACCATCGTTGATCCCCATATATCATAAGATATGTCTTGTTGGTCACATTCTAAACATTCAAAGTCCTTAATCATGTATTCTCTTGAATACCCATTGAACCTTAGTGAAAACATGAATGCAGTTAAACGTTAACACTTTCCACATACCAAAATCCTCAAAATTCTTTATAATCAAACCATGATATCACTTAGTCCTTATATCAATCATGAGCTCATGAATACTGTTAAACATTTCATTTTCTCATTTTCCCTTCATTATGTGCATATCATCTTATTTCCAAAAATATCTCAATCACTTTGAATACCACATTAGACCAATACATAAATATTCCAATACTCCATGATACAACATTATTTTGGAATCCCATTACATAAACACTTAATCATTCCACCACATCGTTGTCATATTCAACATCGCCAATAGTGATCGCATGTGACTTCCCTTTACCCTTTGCCTTAAGCGGTTTCTCATGTCGATCATCACTAACCCTTGGATTAGGGCATTTATTTGCATAATTCCCCATTTCCTTGCACTTGAAGCATTGAAGTGTTGGTGGTGCGTTCTCTGCAGTGTTTTCTTTATTCACATCATTAGAAACCTTTTTTTCCATTACTTCGACACTCAGATGCTCGATGACCTTCTTTTCCACACTTAAAACATTTTCTAGTCCCTTTAAGACAATCTCCACCATACTTCTTTCCACACTTTGTGCATAAGGAAACATTCATCTTCTTTTCACCATTATTCTGAGATTTCTCCTTGAACTCCATCTTTCGTTTCTTGTCAAAACCATGAGATGGATATGTAACACCAACTTCCATTTCTACCTTGATAGCACAACGCACAATTTCTTCATAGCTACTGAAATCTCTTATAGCTAATGCCCTTCGAAGACTTGGTTTTAAGCCACTGAAAAATCGATCAACTTTACTTTCAGGTTGGATGATAATGCCAGATGCATACCTTTCAAGTCTTGTAAAATTCGCTTCGTATATACCAACAGATTCATCATCCTTCTGCTTCAGCTCAAGAAACTCCTTTTCCATCTTTGTTCGAAGAATACGAGGGAAGTACTTACTGAAAAACAAGTTCTTGAACTCGTCCCATTCCATGGACTCAATTTCATCTCTTGGCCTCGTATTCTTGATAAGATTCCACCATTGATCAGCTTCACCTTCCAAACAATATACTGCTAAGATGACTTTATCATGTTCAGAACATTGAAGAATTGAAAATATCTTTTCAGTGGTACTGATCCATTGTTTAGCAACAAGTGGATCGGAATACCCACTGAAAGAAGGTGGACGTTGCCTCATGAAGGACTCAATAGAATATTGTTCCCTTCTCTGCTCATTTGGAAGTCCAGAATGATTCATAGCTTGTGTAAGTATAGCAATAAGATTTTCCACTCCATCTCCCATAACATTTGTTTATTCAGGAGGGAAATCATTGCATTGTCCATTACATTGATCAACACGGTTCCTTCGGGTTCCAGCCATCGTCTAAAACCCAAAAAGATTAGTGTGAGAGGAAAAAATCATGCTAGGGAAAACAACATAATAAAGGGGGAGTATCCTCAATATCTAACTTCTTAGGATAAATTCTAAGATAGTTACCGTAGTTATAGGACTGTATCCTATACGTATACTTATCCTTAGGGACATCCCTAGAAAAACCTTATAAATATCTCTAGGGATCTCACTAAAGTTCTAGCATCCTAGTTTCCAAAGGTTGACTAAACCTTTCCTCTAATACCAACTGTAGAGACCGGGAGCCTGACGTACATGTACATTACATTAATTTTGCAGAATACTTAGTACATTACAAAAACACACACACAAGGACCGTAATAGTTTAGTGTCTTTGGAAACTCGAAATATAATCTTCTAATCGTGGTGAAAGATCTTCAACATCTCCCATAAAGATCTTCCTTTTTTTTACCTAAAACATTTCTTTATATCCTGAGGAAAAGAAAACATAAAAGGGTGAGCTCAAATGCTCAGTAAGGGTAAACAAAAGAAATATCAATCACATCATATTCATAAGAACATAACATTTTGGAAATCTTAACCTGCAAAAGAGAGCATAATTTCATAACATGGGATAAATCATGGCAGTGAAATGTAATCACAATAATCATAACTTAAAACATGAAACTTTGTGGAATTCACACATAATCATAGATAATCATTTCTTGTTAGTCAAGACTCATTGCCAAGACTATCTTAGTGGACAAAGTCGCTTTCTGAAACGAGTAACCCTCGTTTCAGTCCTGTTTCACTGAACCGGTATAACCTACCATTCTAGCCATGTCTATCTCATGAGATATAAAATCTTTACCCAATGCATTGGAGGGAGATATAGGTCCCACCCATCTTATAATGAATCCTTTCTTATGTGTGCCACATAATCATAAATCATACATCATCGCATAACACATGTAACAAAAATGGGATTCTTGAAACATCATGACATCATAAAACAAATCATATAAGGTAAATGACTTCATAAAAATAATTCCCTCATAACATAATCAAATCAATGTAATAATAGGGATAAAAACAGAACCCTATATTATCTTAGATGGAAAATAATTTTGATAAAACATTTGAACACCATTCTTGAGGAAAATATCCTTTCTACTACAAAAACACTTTTCTTTTATTGACATGTCATAAAATTATAAACTAAAAGAATTTGATTAAAAATAAACTTTAAAACTTGTAAAGGAAGCTTCTTGGAAATAATGTTTTTAAATTCCATTCACGCCGTATAAGTTAAAAAAACATTCTTCGTACTTTTGTCGGAAAAGTCAAAAAGTACCTCGTACGAAAAACGACAAAAGATTCCTTTCATATCTTTTACTAAAAACTCACCGAAGGGTAAAATAGGATTTGAAAAATTGTAGGTGAATGGAAATAATAATACATATTGAGGAAACATGGATTTGTATGATAAAATACACCCCAGTAAATTTCAAAGTATAAACAATCTCGGATAAAAATGAGATTGTGATATTTCCCTTACCTTATGTCTGATATGCTTTGTACGTATCCGAACCTCCTGTATAATGATTTAAATCATGTTACTGACTTATTACATAATCATATTCATTGTTATTATATCATATATGGTCCACTTATGACTTTATATTACCCGTTCTTTTGTAAATTCATGTTAATGTAGCGTTTTCGGTAAAATCGTCTCATTTGTCGTTCGTGTTTTTAACTTGTAATTATTAATATGATTACTTGGATCATGATTACTTATATCCAGAATGTAAAACATGATTTATATATAATATATATTCAGAATATATATATATATAATATTGATAAATGGAATGAAATACACCGTTCATGGAGACGGTAGTCCGTACGTACGCATGAACGCTGTTTTCGTTTCCTTATTGAAGTGAATGGAATTAAGTAGATGACATACATATAAATTTACATAAATCCAGTATCATTATTATGTCATATATTTAATTAGTACTTATTATATATAATTTATAATCATTCATGAATGGTTAATCATTGAGAATGAATCTCATCGCGTCGTGGAGACGGTAGTCCGTACGTACACACGAGCGATGATATCGTTCCCATGGTCGTGGAATTGTGTTGAAGTGTATGTATACTATTTCAGTATCAGTATTAATTTATAATAATAATATATAGTTACTCATTACACCATTATACCCATCCTATTAAGGTGGTGGTGGAAAATAGATTACACCACGGCGTGGAGACGGTATTCCGTACGTACGCATGCGCGGTGATTTCATTTTTCCGTAGGATGGATAGAAGGTGAATTAGGGTTGTTTCATATTTATAATAACATATCAGTATGTAATTAATACTTATGTTATTACTTTGTCATGAAACAACTAAAGAAGAAGAAGTTGAAGAAGAAAGAAATTGAAAAGATCGGTAATGGATATTACCTCTTCTTTGAAACGCCTCCTTGAATCCTCCACTTAGGGAACTAAGATTGGTCTTTGAAGAAGACCAGGACCTCTAGGATTATTATAGGGAAGTGGAGAAGGGATTTTGTCAGGGGTTGGCCGAGCTTGAGTGCTCCAATTGGTGTGAGGAGGAGGGGGAGGAGGTGTCCTTTTATAAGGGAGGAGAGGGGCACTTCAAAATATTATTTTATATTAAAGTCAAAATCGGTTTATAATGGTTCCAAAGGGTCTTATTTTTAAGCTAAAGTGGGTATGGGTCGAAATACTATCAACCAATATGATTTAGACAAGTTTGGGTTATTATGTTAACCTTATCAATTAGATTTAACTCTAAGTTAAATAATTTAACTTTTACCGTGTCTTTTTGTTTTCTTACACTATATGGTTAATACACTTACTATAACATGCCAAACGAACCCCAAATTATTTATTATTAATATATATATCCTTATATAAGTCATTTGGCAGAACATTAGATTTTTAGGAATAAAATAA
This sequence comes from Viscum album, assembly GCA_963277665.1. Classification (NCBI taxonomy): domain Eukaryota; kingdom Viridiplantae; phylum Streptophyta; class Magnoliopsida; order Santalales; family Viscaceae; genus Viscum; species Viscum album. The sequence goes on along the minus strand of OY728140.1, from coordinate 1,421,448,862 downwards.
CAATTAATAATATAATATTTGATTTAAAAACTATTTTGTGTCAATTTTGACACTATTTGATATATGATTTTTTTGAAAGTTATAACAGAATTATATGTTCGAACCAAGTTGATTAAATCAACACTAATATATCATATTAACCTATAAAATTAGTTTAATTCATAAAAAGTCTCAAATTACATTTATTTTTGTGTTTATAACATCAATTATGTCAATATTTCATTAATAAGATAATTACTGCATCATCATTGTGTCATAAATAAATTAAATTATTTAATGTCTAAAAATTACAAATAAAATACCATTATGTATGAAATCTTTTTATATTTATAATGAATATTTATAGTCGAGTTTATCTTATGTATAACCCCATATTAAAAATGTTTTAGTAAATAAACTTTGATTTTAACTCTTTTAACCCTTCTTTAAATAAATTAATAATAAATGTCCTAATCTAATCCAAGTGGGCCTAAATGGTCATATTTTATTCCTAAGTTTGTTTTTGGTCGAATTACACTTGTCCAATAGAATTATGACATGTGTTAGAGTAATAATAATATCATTTCTACCCTTAATTACCCTATTTACTTTTAACCGTGGTAAATAAAACTAAAAAGTTACTATTCACCAAAAATTATTTTCATCTCATTGAACCACATTTTAGTCCTTGATATTAACCGTGTCTCTCGTATTTTCGAAATTACACTCACAGAAGCGGTAAAATTAAGTTTTATGAACAATTCAGTTTTCTTAACTACCACTTAGTGGTTTCACTATTCATCAAAAATTGAAAGTTTTCAGAAAAATACCAAAAATTAAGCCTAAGCTATATTTGATATTATGAACTCAAAAATTATGTCTATTTTACCAAATTCAAAACATATCAGTTGCATTAACTAATTTAAAAATTAATTCTCGTCGTCAAAACAAATAGCGTGTTTTTAAGAGATAATAACTATCAAAAGATTGACACTAGTTTATAACTGGTTTAAATGTGAAATTACATCCAATGACCAACATTGTATTAAATTGTAAAAATATATTCTAAATATACTTTAAAACCACTCAAATTAATAATTTATCACTATTAATTATTTCGATTGAAAAAGTTGTTTTTAATTAAAATTTAGTAATTTTCACTATTCATCAAAATATGAAAGTTATCCGAAAATCACCAAAATTTCACCCTAAGATAATTTCGATATTACGAATCCAAAAATGAATTCCATTTTGAAAAATAAAATTACAAAATTTCAAAAAGTGGTTATTACTATTTATAACGGATAGTTTTAATAATATTTTAATAGCATATTGTTGTTTAGTGAAACTCGTTATTGCGTACTACACACGCTATCGAGGAAGGTCGCGATTGCGTGTAATGAAAGGCAAATCAAGGATGCGTGTTATGAAAGCTCCTTTTGGTGTACGACACAAGACATTAGTGAAATTAAAAAGTATATTTTTCATAAAATCTCGGGGTGTTACAGATAAACTAAAAAAAAATCACATCTGACGCCAACCTTAAACCAAGAGCACGAAATCAAATGACAAGACCATACCAGCACAACACGACCAATCATAATATCTATACTCATCACCACACCCAATAGAAGAGGCCTCCTCCTCTATGGCAGATTCCCATTTAGAAGCTGCCTTATACTGCCTCAAGAGATTATCACCTTGGTCCAAACTCCTCATTTGATCCAGTGAGAGTTGCCTTGGACAAGGTTTCTTGGAAAAGGTGTCCTTTGTTAAAGCAAGGATCATCCCATGATCCCTTTTAGATGCAGCTCTAGTATTCATCGGTCGCGGAAGATAAGAATAATCCTTTATTTTTTCTTCTTCTTGGGGTAGCAGATAACATTCCTTCATCCTCAATCCTCCTCTTTTCCCCACCTCATACAATATCACTCTAGGACTGGTTGGCCAAGACACACCGTTTTTCTTTATCACTCCCAAAAATATACCCCCTCTTGATAAATCCATTATCTGAAACAACTTACTTTAACCCCTTTCCATTCCCCCTCCTCTGGTCAGGTGTGTTGCATTCAATCACTAAAAGACACTTAATCGCAGCTACATTGACTTTAATGATTTCGTCCCCCTCAACCTCAACCGTTATACTTAGTTCCTCAGATTTTCCTTGAAGTTTGATGGAATCCAGGGTAGGAGGCACCACCACATCCATAGAGACCTCCTCGTGACCCCAACCTTCATCAATATGGTTCCCCTAGTATCCCCCATCAACCTATCTTGCTTCTGCAGGATCAGTGCTCAATCCCACTTCGGATAGACCATCATACCTGTTACTCAGCTAAATCAAAGACCTATCTGAATGAGCATGTTCCCTAACCTTCCTAGTTCTAACTAGGCTGGCCACATCCAAGGAAGACATAACCCCCTCTCCGTCCGCCGGTTGCACTCTAGAATCTGTAGCTCCATATTTATGTTGTTCCACATGATCCTCCACACAAATCAGGTTGGCATCCTTCCGTAAACACAGCCTGGAAGGACACTCCAATTCTTTCCATAGCCTCCTAAACACTTTGGACACCTTTGGGTTGTCTTTGGTCATCATAGATTCCATTGAAAAAGGACCATGGATGATCCCCTCAAACACCTTGCGAACATCCTCCAAGCCTTCCTTCTCCAAAAGAAGTGGTGACTAAAGATGCCCACCCCAGCCATCAGAACCAAAATCCCCCTGATCCGGACTGACTCCCCCATGAAGCACTAGTGTTTTACCATTTGATAATTCCTCCCTCCTTATTGAGAAATGAAAATCCAGATGACGAGTCACCACCTTCTGAGTTGAAGGTTTCCTTTGGAAAACATCCAGAGAATGTCCCAGGCGGTTGCATGATGAAAAAAATCAGTCCAGTCCTCATAAATCACGAATTTCATGCATCTATATTCCTCACCTATAGTAATCCAAACAAATTAGAAAGGTAACCAAGATGCATATACTTCAACATAGACCTAAGGATTGACTGGATAGAACACTTCCTCAGTGCGGTTATCAGCACATAAGACCCTCCTGACGAGGTTACCCAACAATTTGATAATAGATGGATTTTGAAAAGGTAGAGGAAGGTTGGGGAAGCTTACCCAAACCACCATCGAGGTCAAATTGTGCCCCATATGAAATTTGAAGTACCAGCACAGGATGAAAAAGTGAATCTCATTTCATCTACAAGGGGCCCTTTACTAGGCTTTGATGAGGTCCATCTCCGATTCAAAGTGGATCATAATATGGTTGTTTTCAAGTAAGCCAACCGTCACCCGTTCTTGGAGGTCCCATGAGGCGAAAACAAATCTGTCAAAAGCATCGACAGAAGCTCTTCTCTACTTGAAAAGAGAAATAAGGTGAGGTTCAGAAGCACTGAAGTTTTCGTGAACTCAGAGGTTGATATCTGAATATTAGGGAGACCATCAACAAGATTTGGGACTTTAGGTCTCACCGAAGCATTCAGGAAAGGGGGAAGAAAATCAGGGTTAGATAAGGGATGAAATGGAAACCCTGATCTCCCAAGGGATGAAAAATCCCCCTTCCCCACCAAGGGGGGAGGATCCGGATCTTTGGACATCATCGTCACCGATTGGAAGCGATCATCACGAGGGTTTCACCCAAAGATTTTTCCAAAACCCGTGGAAAAAACTACATTGTATTTAATAATTCCCTTTAATTTAAATATTTGTTAATATTAAATTAAATTTCAAATTTATTTTTAAAGACAAAATAGATCAATTATACATATATTAATCCATTTTAAGTTGATGGAATATTTTTATACTGAAAATGGAGATAAAGAATTGTTGAACTTTTGAAAATTTTTACTTTAACTCGTTTTTCTCGCCACATCTACAGGATTCACGTCAAACATAATTTTTCCACTTTGATGAATTTAATTTCAAAAAAGAAGCATAAATAGTTGTAATAAGTATTGAATTTTTTGTCTAATCGGATCAACTTAATTTTTGAGGAATAGTAACTTTTACTATTTTATTTAACATGGTTAAGGGTAAATATAGTAATTAAAGGTAAAGAAATAATTTTATAATATTATAAATTTACCCTGACACTTGTACTAATTTTATTGGATGAGTTTATTTCACCCAAAATCAACCTTAGGTGGAAATTATAACCTTTTTTATCCACTTGGGTTAGAATATGACATTTATAATATTTTATTTAAAGATAAGTCAAAAATATCATACTCACATTTTTAAAAACTATTCCATTTTCATTATAGGTTTATGAAAATGATAAATTCGAATATAAAACATAATTTTAAATATAAAATTTTTATCTACATCCTGATAATTTATTTATAATTTTTAATTATGAAATAATTATCTTAAAAGGTGACACGACGATGATGCAGTAATTGTTTAAATAATGAAATAATCCAATAAATGATATTAAAAATATTAATATTAATATAATTTGTGTGATTTAATATCATACGCAGTTTTTATTGATTAACTGGACATATTATTAATGGTTTAGAAGTCTTGTATCAAATTTATCTTGTTGGTTTTATTTTTGTATAAGAAAAAATAATGAATAGTGTCACATTTGACATTTAAGATATATTAAATATATATATATTTTATTAAATGATATAAAATGTATAAAAAACTAAAATTCGTCCAACTAATTAGTAATGTCTTAAAATTTCATGAATAAATAATTTTAGGTATTTTAAAATTTTATAGTCATAATATTAACCCTCAATAAATAAACTACATTATAACAAGTTAAGAGTTGAAGGGGTAAAAAATAGTTAAAACAAAATTGTCAGGATTAAAAACATAATAAAAACATGTTAAAAAATTATTAGATTATGGAGATTCGACCCTTATCACATTTTGATCTATATTGATTTGTTTAATGGAAACTTGTACATGAAAAAAAATTATATATTATTTAAATCAAAGATAGTTACAAAATATCACTCTCTTTGTTTTTAATAACTTTTATATGTCCACATGGGGAGAAATCAAGCTATGAACGAATATAATTGTCTATTTAGATCATAATAAAATTAATTTCATTATATAAGTTTATTTTTATTTTTTTTGAATTATAAACATACCATAAGTTCTTCATTAAAACTACAACTTTATTTCTTTAATTAACAGAAAATAAAAATTGATATTAAAAATATTAATTTTCATATATTTTGTGGAGTAAATGTGTATAATAAATTTTATAGATATATAAGGTATATTATAGATATTTGAAATTATTATATTCCATTTTCCCACGTTTTTGTGAGTTATTTAAAGTCAAATTAATAGAATTGTATCAAATTTGACAATAATGATATCTTACTAGATTAATTTATTATTAAATAATTTTAAAAAAATTATAAATAGTAACATTAGGATTGTATATGGTCTTAACTATCATATAATTTAAATTTATGGGCCATTTGATAGTTTTTGGATCTAGAATAGTCTTATTTTATTTTAATATTTTGAGGACTTCTAAAAGTTCCCCTCACATCAATTATAAAGGGTAACCTCCTCCCTTACTTTCTCGCACAACTTTGAGCCTTCTTGATTGACCATACCATGCCTAGTTACCTTCTAAAAATCCCTATAAATATCCTGGATATGTTAGTCTTCTCAAAATACCAAACCTAGTGTCCCTAAGAGGATATCCCAAGGAGGTTCGTTAAATAATAGGTAATCGTCTTTACCAACTCCTTCAAAGTTATTTACTATTCTAATTCCTCTTCTTATATTATTTCCATACTAAATTAATAAATATATTATATAATATATGATGATATTTTATTTGGATTATGGTAAAACCATATTACTCCTTTTACTCATCATATAAAAAATAATATCACCTTGTGTACGTATGTATGACATACTGTCTCCACACTGTGGTGTAATTTTTTTATCACCACATTATTTGGATGGGTAAAATGACGAATATAATGGAAATAAATAATAAATAATACATAAAATTTAATCTTTATAATTAATATACCATCCAATTACCTTCCAATTTACCATTAAAAAAATGATATTGTCACTCGTTCGTACATATGCCCTACTGTCTCCTTGACATGATGTGAGTCATTATCTTTGTTAATCATTCATGAATGATTATAAAAATGTATATAATGAATATATATAAAATATATTAAATAATAATTATAATATAAAAATATATATACATATATGTTATTTTCTATTTCCATTCAATGAGATGAGGAAATGGAAAAAATGTACATGCTTACATATGGCCAACCGTCTCCATAAACTGTGTATTCCATTTAATATATATAACTTTTATATATAATTATATACTAAATATATATGATATATAAATCATGTTTTAAATTGTTGAATTAAGTAAATCATAATATATGTAATATGATCAATAATAACGAGTCAAAACACGTACAATAAACAAAGTGGTTATTACCCAGAACGTTTCTTTAACGTGGAATTGTTAATAAATGGGTAATATAATGTACTAAATTAAGCATATATGATATCATAAATATTATTATGATTCTTTTACAAGTTAATAATATGTTTAAAACCACTATATAGTATTTATTTACACATACGGAGGGAATCATACCTATGTTAAGGTTTAATTTTTCAATATCATTAGTATTCGAGATTGTTTATTTGTAAGTATTTACTGGGACATATTTATCATCCATGTCCATATTTCTTAAAAATGTTTTGAAAATGAGTCTTTTATGGTTTCATGTAAGAAAATATTTAACTAAAACATTATTTTAAATGTTTCTAATATTTATTCATCTAAATCATTCCCATTCATGTCCATATTTTAAAAATGGGTTTTATGAATTAATTTATAAGGACATGAATATTTTAAAATGTTAATTTACAAATTTCTATAAAATGTTTCAAAGTGGTATGGTACACTTTGATTCAAAAATATTTTTTTTTAATTTATTCTTTCATAAATGACTGTCTTTTTAATAAATAATTTCAATGTAAAAATGGATATTTCTCTCAAGAAATTTCTAATGGTTTTATTAAAGTACATTTATTTATGTCAATATCTTATGTTGGATATTATTTTTGATTGAGATTGATCTCTTATGATGCCATTTTACATATTTAATTGAAGGTTTTATGATATTTTTTTCCACCGATGTTCTATTTTGATACCATTCATGGTTTATGGTTAATGTATTAACATTTTTCATGATCATTCTAATATGAATGTTTATGTTGGTTATGTTTCACCCTTTTAATATGAGGAATACATTGGAATTATTAAGTGTTGGGTGAGGCCCACTATAGACCCTCAATGCATCGGTAGGTCTCATGAGGAAAACCAGGATGATTTTTTACCAATTATTGAATGGTGTCTTAGTCGAAGCCTTAAAGTTATGTTTTAGATGTCCCACATTAAGCATTCCATCATTTTAAGATTAATTATTGATATCACATGTGATTATTATACTAGTATAATATCCATGTGAATCTTTTTATAGAATTATTTGATTTATTTATTCCATATTATGCTCAAGATTATGTTTAAATGGATTTTTTCTGTTATATACCTTGACTTTAAATTTTATGTTTATTTATGATGGCTTACGCTGTATTAGTTACCCTAACTGAGAATCTGATATCACACCTTTATTATGTTTTATTTTTGGAGGATACCAAAATATATATTATGAATGATATTCTGGACTAATCTAGGAGAATAATTTCCTTCTCAAAGTACAATATTTTATGTATTTTATGTTTTAATTTTTATTGTATGGTTCATGTATTAAATATTTTTTCCAAAACTTCTAAATTGATTATTCCTTCAGGATTTCTTTCCTTATAAAAATTCCAATGTACTACATAGTGCACTAGCTCTGGGATTTTGGGGTCGGGGTGTTACAATATCAGAAACATAGGTCAAGGCTAAATTCTAAGATTTCATGATGCCAAAAAGTCCCATAAAGGAATCAAGTTTGATCCATGTCCCAACATGATGTCTCGTCAGACTAAAAATTACCCAATTCATTAGAGTTTTATATAATTCTAGGTGAACCCATAACTTTCATTTCATTCTCATGCTTAAGTGTTACAAATAGATCATAAAACATGGAATCATTCATTTTTATATTTTATTCATTGATCAAGGAGTGTGGAATAAATACATTTAAGTACCTAGTAAAATAAAAATATGTTTGTAAAGGTGAACACCATTGATAGGAAATGTGTATGGTATTCACTACACAATTTTTTTGTCATGGAAAATCATGGATATTTTTTTATAGCATTACTTCTACACATAAAAATTAAGAAAATTGTTTGATGAGTGAAAAAGGGGTCTATAATAATTTTTAAATCAAATGGAAATAAATATGGAAATTTAAATATATATCCCAAAATATGTAATTTGAAATAGAAGGCATAAGATAATAAAGAAACTCTAATAAATATGAGAAGGTGAGGATCCCTTACTTGAGGGTGTGCCTCCAAATGCAGAGGAGGAGCTTCTTAAGAGCTTTGGGTGCCTTAATTGGACTCTAGAGAGGGTAGATAAAAGTAAGGACATGATTCAAGGATTTTTTATAAAGAGATATGAGAGGATTGGTGTTTTCATATAGGAAATGAGTGCCTAATTCTTTATTATTTCTCAAAAATTGGTTTTGGACTCTATATAAAAAAATAACCAAAACCAAAAACCATTTCATTATTGATTTCCATGGTTTCTAAAAAATGGGAATAATTTTAATTATTTTATAAGGAAAAGGGCCATAATTAATAAAATAATACCCTTTTTTATGTAGAGGTGTGTCATACTCTTAAAGAAATTATTTTAAAACCATAAAATATATTAACGGTTTTGGAGGATTCACAAAGAATTTTCAGAATTAATGAAATAAACATAAAATCAAATTATTTTTAAGGGAAACATATATTTGGTCATGGATACATTTTATTGTATTTTTTACATCACTTTTTTGTCATTATGATGTCATAATACACAGTGCATATTTATATGATATTTTTTTTATTTGAAAAATCTAATGTCTTAAAAAAATATGAAAAAGTCACTATTGGAAAATTTTGATGTTATGATTCTAAAAATAATATTAATTTTATATAAATATTTTTATAAATATATCATTTTTCAATTTTAAAATAATAATTGTCATTTGCTGAGAAATATTGGGTTTTTGATAATAACATTTTTTAAACCCTCATAAAAATTACATTTGACTTCATAAAAATTATATGATAATTTATATTTAATATAAATTATTTAATAATAATATTTTATTAAAATATTATTTGTTTAAAAAATCCATTAACTCATGACAATAAACATTTTAATTGAAATTGATTACCAATTGAAAATATAATTTGTATTTTATTTTTTGAAATTAAAAAACATTTATAAATAACAATAAGTTGAAAATATGAACATTTTTATATCTAAAATACAATATACATATTATTATTATTATTTTCTTAATAAATACCCATTTATTACACTAGTAAACGATCTAATTGTAAGGTGTACAATGGTGATACTTGCATGGGGTGGTTCGACGTACATGGTTTGGTTTGTCATCTCGATGAGCTTGAACTTCGCCCATAAGCGGTTTCACTCATGAATGAGTTTTTGGATCTGAATTTTGGTTCGGTTAAGGTAAAATCCCAGTGATGTTATCTCCCTCAGAATCTCTAATAAATGGGCTTTATATGGTAAAATCCTACTGGTTTAATCCATCACAACCTTTGTCTGTGTCAATTGGATTTGTTAAACATCCTATATTTATATTAATCACGTGATAACTCTTCAATGGATATATTATCAATGGTAATGACACATTATGGTAATTTAAATCTAACAGGGTAATCTAAAAGATAATAAGTGCATGTGTTTTTTATAACCATATTATATAATAAGATATTTAATTAAATCTTAATGGTAATTTAATCTATAATAGTTCTGGTTGTTACAATGGGTTTTACCATTTTCTTATGTTATGGGTTTTTTTGGTGGTTTATATCAAATACCATAATACGAATTATCTTTCTATTCAGTATAATTCCTCATATATATGTGGTCTTAGTTATACCCTCGTTTCTAGTTGCAAACCGAGGGCATGTTGTATGCAGGACTCATAGCCATTATCTCTCTTTCTCCTTTTTTGAGTTGGTAGAGGTACCTTTAGAGGTATGGGGTCATTAAAAATTGGTATAAAAAGTTTAGGTTGAGATATGTTATGGATTTTATAGTTATTAACTATGATTATTTCATGTTCTAGTAGGTAAATAGTTTCAGATCACCTTGGAACATGACATTATCCTGGGAGACTAGATAGGACATGGTATATTAGGCCCCCTTACGATCGGATTCAAGGTATCTAAGCCTACTGAATGACCAAGTTAGGTGGTACTTATCATATAGTGTATAACTAGGAGAAGTATAATTATCATTATTGGTTAGTCTTTTGATTGAAAGGGGCCGTTTTTTTGAAGTTAAAAATTCTAATTAAATAAATCGTGAAGTTTTATGTGTGTTTTTACAAGGACCCACTTAAAAATTACATAATACATTTTATTTAGACTATAATTCACTTTATTATTTTCCTAGATATATCAGCAGTTTATATTTTTACAGAATTATATCATAACCCTTTTATAACAAACCCATATATTAAAAAAATTTCACTTATACTTAGTATCCATTTTTACCACAATATAAAACATTTAAAATGAAACCAGATTTTTTTTCCAAAAAAATCTTAATTAAATTCAACTTGACTTCTTCTATTTTCCTACTCATCCTTAAACTATATGAAAATACATTTAAAAATATGGGATAACACCAAAAGCTCGGTAAGGGACACAAAAGAAGTAAATTAATTAATCCAATGATAAACATGAAAACCCATAAAATATTAAAATTTATCTAAATATTCTTTGAACATATGAAATAAATCATAACCTCATGAAAAAATAATCTCTAATAAAAATTTTAACAAGAATATTGTGAAAATATAAACCCTTTAGGAAACTTAAAGCCTTATATTCATAACCCGTGTTAAACTCATATTAGAAATAACTGAATCCTAGCTAAATCCATAAGATAAACCTCCCCAATTGACTCCCTCAATATTTCCTTTTAATACATGTAATTATACACAATTAATTTTATATCTATAATGGATCTCACCCATCCTATAAGTTGTTTTGGGCTCACCCGTTGTATAAGTTGTATTGGACTTTCCCTTCATATAAGTTGTATCAATATCATCCATAATATATGTTGTATCAGGATCACCTAGCTTCATATATAATTATAAAGTACTATATCATGAATAAAAAATTTATTCTTTTACCTTTTTATCATAAAACCTTTCAAAAACACTTTTAAACCTGTATGGAAAACATTTTCAGATATCAAAATATAATTTTCTTCTAAATTTTTTTTTTGAAAACTAAAATGCCTATATAAAAGAGAAGGATTATTTTCTCTTTGAATAAAATATGAAATATTTTAGATGAATCCAAACATAAAATAACATTTATGACTATGGGAAACCTCATTGATCTTTTATATGTTAAAAAAAACAATCATTTTTCCTGTAAATAAAGTTTAAAAATTCCTTAAAAATTATGTAGAGAGATTACATTTAAAACACATTGAGAAAAATCAAAAGTAACAGAAAAATTTCATTAAGATTCATTTATGTACATTTAAATACATATATAAAATAATTTTAAGTATATGGATGTAGAAGAAAACAATTTATAAAAAAATTATTTATAACATTTAACATGATTTTATATGATAAATTGCCTCTTACCTTGAGTTTAGCTCATCACATATGTTTGTTATATTCTTGAATAATTAATTATGTTAAAATTTTACTTTATTAAGTAATTTTTTTTAGTTTTATTATTAATTTATTTTATTTATCATGATGTTATATTTAATTACTTTATCAATTAAGTCCACGTTGAATGTTTTGACGATATTCAGATCATATATCCCAAATGACATTGGTAGGATGAATATGGTCAATGAGGTCATTATTATATTATCTCTTGAATAATAATAATGATATAATTATAATTTTTACATAAAAATTATACTTTTAAATCCATTCATAAATGATGGTTATGAAAAATAAACTACGTTAAAATCATAAAGACTGTAATTTGTATATACACAAGAGTAACATTTCAATTTTTCAAAAAACATGATGAAATAATGGTAATTATTATTTTTCATTCAAAAATTATTATTATATCATAAATATCATATTATTTCCATAAATAAACATATATATATATCATTCATGTTATGCGGTGATGAAAAAAATGGCATCGCTTTGTGGATGTGGTAATCCACATGTACGCATGAATGCCATTATCATTTTTCAATGGATGGAAGGTAAGAAAATATATACCATATTATCTTTATATAATTATAAATATGTAATTAATATCATATATATATATATATATTAAATCCATCATTATAACCATTTTTTGAGGTGGTGATGGAAAATGAATTGCATCGGTTTGTGTGGTGGTAGTCTACCGTACACACAAACGATGGTTTTGTTTCCTACTGGATCGAAGAAGAAGATATATATAGGTTATTACATTACCATAAAAATATATAAGTATATTTAATATACTTATTTTATTATTTTATAACTATTTAATAATATATGAATGTGGTAGAATAATATAAAAATGTTTGGAAAGGAACCATATCTCTTCTCCAGACAACCCCTTAAGGTTTATAGCTAAAACCTTACTAGATTGGTTTTATAATCAAAACAATGACTATATTAAGTGTTTATTTATGTATGTAATTTTTTTTAAGGTATTTTATGTAAAAAAGGCTTATATAGTGAGAATAGAAGATGATAGGGGGGTTTCCATTTATAAGTGGGGGAGAGGACACAGTTCAAATTTTTAAAAAGATTAAAATACATTAATGTCTTAATCCACAAAATTATATCCAATGTAGAATATTTTCAAATATTACATGATATATAGTTTAAATATTTTCATTAAATAATATTTATACAAGTTTATATGTCATTTTTACACTTATCAGTTAAGTTTAACCCCAGTAAACTTATTTAAACCTTAACTATAGTAACATCTTTTTATTAATTTTACAATTATTTATGATGAAAATTAGGTTGAAATTATTAGATAATATAAACTATACTGATTCCAGATATGGAATCCATTTTATCGTATTCAATTCACAAACATCATGAAATTAAAATTAAAATTAAACCCAAAAAACGCAATGAAAAACTATTTATAAAAAATGTATTTCTAAGTATAAAAATGATTCTATAGAAAATAAAAGTATATAATTAATTAAAAATAACATAATTGGATTATAAAATATATAATTGAACTAGTTTTTATTTTAAACCACTTTATAACAAAATTTATGTTTGTAAAATCTTGAAATAAAATGACAGTGTTAAAAAAAATTAGTTTTTACAATTTATTTAAAATTAAAACTTTATAGAAAATTTTTAAAAATCATACTAGATAATTTTAACAAGATTAATTAAAAAATTATTTTTTAAAATTAAATTTATATAATTGGAAAATAAATCTTTTAAATAAAACTATATAATTAATTAAAATCCAATTTTGTTAGTAAATAATGGTTTTTATTTTTTAATGAAAAATTACTGGATATTTTTAAAATGAATATAACTCTATAAGATAGAATTCATGATTAATAATAAGGAATTATAAATATTTAATATTAAATTTACCTTGTATATTACATTTTTCTCTCCTTTTGTAAATTAAAACCTCGCGATTTTATTCATTTCATAAACAGGGGGTATTTTTTATTCATGGAATTTTTGGATTCACAAGTTTCTTCTTCAACTATAGAGGTTTTCCACAAAACCTTAACCTAGATAGAAAAATGATCGAACTTTATTTATGATTTTCTATGGTCTAATTAACATGATACCTAGATATCCATTTTTTAAAAAAAATAAAAAACTTCTCCATGTAGATAAAATAAAATAAAACAAGACCACCCACCTCAAAAGAAATATCTTTCCATCAGCTAACCGCATAAATTTTCTATCTGATATGAGTCTTACTCATATATTATTGAATCTATTTCACCTTTTAAACTATTTATTCTACCAACTCTAGTCCCAAAAACTTCTTTTTCCCAAATTCATCCAAATAAGCTAGAGTTTTTCCCTGCATTCCATATAATTTTTCAGAAGTTTTTATCGGTGTATTGAAATGAAAATTGTTATTATAAGAAAACTCATCAATGAATGATGTTGATCCAAAATTCCCTAGTAATCCATTGATCAATCTTAAAGAATTAATTACAAGGTATAAATCATTCATTCATATTTTATATCATATTAAGGGTGAAAAACTGTATTGAAATTTAATTAAGTACTCAATGACTTCTGAAGTACTTTCCAAAAATTAGAAGTATACATCGGATCACGATAAGATAAAATAGATAAAGGAATTAAACGTAACGTGACTATCTTCAAGAGTTAAAATTGAGAAATTTTATCAAAATACTTTGTATCTCAAATGGGAAGGAATTGTTAAGATTTACATAGTAGGTAATTAATAACCAAAATTGCATTATTATATTGACATGTATTTTGAAATCACCCCATGAATTATTTAGATATATTTTCTCATTTCCACTTTGGAACTAGAAAAGTATGAAGCTTCCCCATTGGTAATTTTCATTCTTCTATAACCTATTGATAAGTAAAACATTTCTTTTTAAATTCTAAAATCTCTCTTTTTATTCCATCCAAGCAATTTTACTCTTGAAGGTATTTTTACTTCCTAGTGCTTCTCGAATAAATCGTAAATAGGGAACTATGAAATTCATTCAAAAATTATCTCTTCAACTTGGAATCACAAAGCACACATAATATCTTTCAAAATCTAATAAAATATAATTCATCAATATTAATATTTAGGAACTTACCTTACATACCAAATTCTAACTCTTTCTATAAAGCACTATCTTCCTTCTTTTCTCACTTAATTATTTATAATAATTCCAACTACATTAAAACCTACAAAATAGAGGAATTTCGTTCATGCACAATTTTGAGGCCAAAATTCACCAAATCATTAACCAAATAGTTATGTTCTAAATGTAATATGGTTAATTTATCATTATTATTCTAACTCAAGTCATCATATACTTTATGTTCTTTTCTATGATGGTAATAGATTGTGTAGTCATAATCCTTAATCACTTCCAACAATCTTCTCTGCCTCATTTTCTACTCCTTTGTGAACATATACTTCAAACTTTTATGATCAATATATATTTCACACATTACTACGTATAAATGATGTCTCTAAATTTTTAAATAAAAAATAACAGTAGCTGATTCCAGAACATGTTCTAGATAATTTAACTCATGAGGTTTTATTTGATGTGAAACATCTGTAATTACCTAATCATTCTCATTAAAACATGAACAAGTACCTTCAATAAAGTATCATTGTAGATAAAAATATACCATTTATTGAAGGTAGTTACAAAACTGGTGAATTCAAAAATCATTTTTCATTTCCTTGAAACTACCATCACAACTTTTATTCGACTGAATTTTTTTCTTTTTTTATTTAACTTAGTTGCAGGGAAAGATAACCTAGATAAGTTTTTAAAAACCCAACATTAGTAACACAGTAAACTAAGAAAACTAAAAATATCTATGATATTTTTGTAGGTTGTATCCATTATTCAAAAACTTTATATTAAGTAGGGAAAACATTTATTCTATATTTAGAAACAATATGACTTAGGAAAGAAATTTTTTTTAACAAAAATACACACTTACTAAATTTTTCATATAGCTTATTTTCATTTATGGTTTTAAAAAATCATTAGCTATCCTAGATGATCTTCATGAGTTTATAATGTACCAGTATATCATCAATAAAAAGAACTAAAAACTTATCTAAAAATTAATGGAAAACTCAATTCATAGGATCTATGAAAATATCTAGTTCATTAGAAAACCTGAAGGGCGTAACTAAAAAGACATAAGGCCCATATCTAGTCTGAAATTTTATATTCAGAATATCTTCCTTCTTCACCTTCAACTTATGGTATCCAAAACAGAGAAAAATCATTGAAAAATATTGTGCTCCCTAAAGATGATAAATTAAATCCTCGGTAAGAGGGAAATGGTATTTTTTCTTAATAGTGATTTTTTAATTCTCTATAATTAATAAAAATTACCATTGAACAATATTTCTTTTTAACAAATAAAATTTTTGAAGCCCATTTTTAAGTGCTAGGATGAATGAAACCTTTTCTAGAAACTCTTGAAACTGCATTTTCAATTCCAAAATTTCTAATTGATCCATTCGATAGGGTTATTTTAAAATTATCTTAGCATAAGACACTAAGTTAATAGTAAACTCAACTTACCAATGAAGAATAAAACTCGGAAATTAATTAGAAAAAATAACCATATAATCATCCACTACTGGAACATCACTAATTTTAATAGTTTCTTTATTTTGAAAAATAAGAGCTAAGTACCTTTGACTACCATATCTAATCAATTTCTAAGCTTATTAATACATTATGAATGGTATTAGATCATTTAATATAACATTTCTAGATATATTTTTTATATTAATGACATTAAACTTCACTATGGGTAGTTCAAGAAAAAATTTAGGAAAGACTATCCCACTGGTAACAATAAAAATATTCTGATAAATCTCAGTAGATTTAATATTTCTATGAAGAGTATTAACAAAAATTTATATATTTTTTCATGAGGGGATATTCCTATTTTAATTAATTATTTATCATAAATGAAGTAATGTGGTGATACAGAGTCAAACAAGGTATCATTATAATTTTAATTAATAAGAAACATATATGTTACCACTTTATTATATGGGCCAACATCAGAAATATTATTAGAAAATGTTTTTTCAAAATCATTTTTCTTTCGATTGTGATTTTTTCTACCATACGAAACTAACTTATAACTCACATTACAATAATTTCCTAACTCATTACAGTTAAAACATCTCACCAATGGTTGTCTATCTTTTAACCCATTCTTGGATTTTTTTTGAGAAAAATTTATTTATATTCACAAGACCTATGACCAAACTTATAAAACCTATAAAATTATCCTGATCCTTTCAAACATTCAAAAAACATTTACCAGACTTATAATATGTTTTCGTATTACATCCAGAATTCTTAGTTGATTTACTAACTATTGTTTTCTACCTTGACCACTTCTTAATTTTTTTTATATCAAGGAATATAAGTTTCAAAAAACTCTATCTCAAATTTTTCTACATAATAATAACTTTCTAATAACTTTTAAATTCACTTGAGGAAAAATAACTTCATAAAAAAAATCAGTTTGATTAAAAAATATTAATTTTATTATCCAGTTTCCAAATCAAATTAATTGCATACCTGGATAATGATGCAAAATGTTATTCATATATGGCTACATAATCTTTCTCATTCCTTAATTCCATACATTGTTTCTCCATCCTGAGTTGAATAGACATATAGAAATATTTAGCTATAAAAATATTCTTTAATGTGTACCATTTCATGGAATAAATATCATCTCTCTCTCTCTATTTTATTCTTAACCAAATACCACCATTGATTAGATTCACCTTCAAAATGATAAATGAAAATATTTTCCTTTTGAGATTCTGAATATCCCATGGCTTTGAATATCATTTCTAAATCCTTAATAAAACATTTGGCTACCACTGGATGTGAAGTTCCATCGGAAGTCAAAGAGATCAATTTCATTAAATTATTAACTATCTATTTGTTCCTTTTTGGTTAATCTGGTTTCTCTCTAATAGGGATGTCACCGCCATTTATAACTTGTGTTAATTAATCTGTCAATACTACAACATTCTCCATACTAATTATAATAATTACATGATATTAATTTTTTAAGTATATTTTCATCTTGATAACTTCCTAATTCATTTTCTTAATTTTCTCTATGGAAAATCATATTGAACATAAATATATTATAAGAAGAAACATCGTAAAATTCAAATTCTATGTCATCATAACTATAAATAATAATCCCTTATGGGTATTTACTTCCACTATCCTAGCCTCTAAAATCATATAAACCTTTTACATGATACCAACTATATGAGCCCAACCTTAAATATTTTATAATCTAGTGTCTTTAGACTAGAATTCACATTCATTCATTAACGAAGATCTTTCATGTTTAGTGTTTTATAGAATTAAGTCACATATATTACCTAAAAACAATATATTAAATATTGAACACTTCTACTTAGTACCCATTTTCCCCGTAATATAAAACTTTTAAAATGAAACATGTTTTATTTTCATGAAAAATTTTAATGAATTTTTACTTGACTTTTTTTTTATTACTACCCATCCTTAAAAAATATGTAAAACATTTAAAAATGTGGGATAATCATAAAAAAGTCAGTAAGCGACATAAAGAAGGAAATATATTAATCAACTAAAAAACATGAAAAGCCATAAAATATATACCATTATCAGAATATTCATTTAAAGTATGAAATAAATAATAACCACATAAAAAATAATTTTTTTCCCCAAATGAAATATTTAAAACCCAAAAAAATAAAATAAAAACCCATTTGGAAACATAGAGCATTTTATTCATAACTCATGTTAAACTCATGTTAGAAATATGTGCATCTAGGTTAAATTCATATAAACAATCTCCCCATTTAACTCCATCATTATTTCCATTTAAGATAAGAAACATTACCCAATGTATTGGAGAGAAATAATGGGGCTCAACCACTGTATAAGCTATGTCAGTCTCACTTGTCATATAAGATATATAGAGCTCACTCGTCAAATAATATATATTAGGATTACCGATAAGAAAAGTTATATTAGTATCACTCATTATCATATATAACTATCATGTACCATTTATTTAATTAAATATTTTTATTCATTCCCCTTTTTATCATAAAACCATTTAAAACACTTTTTAACATGTATGAAAAACATTTTTGGAAATCAAAATACTCTTTCATTTAAAAACCATTTTCAAAACTAAAATACCCATAATAAAGGTAAGAATAGTTTTTTTCTTTGAATAAAAAATGATATATTATAAATTAATCCAAACATAAAATAATTTTTATGATATTAGGAGAAACCATTAACACTATATATGTTAAAATAAAACATTCCTTTTTTCCCTTTGCAAAGAAAGTCAAAATGTTCAGTATAAAATATGTAAAGATGTTACTTTTCAAATTTTGTGAAATAAAAAACAAAAGAAACATAAAATATCCTATAAATTTAATTTATATCCATATATATACATTTTTGAAATAAATTTATGAATACGGTTATGGAATTAAACGATTTGTAAAATAAATCTTTACCACATTTAAAAGGAGTTTTAAGGTAGTGTGTCCCCTACATTGAGTCTAACTCGTCATGTTTGTTATTTATCATCTAGAATTGTAAAATTATGTTAATTATTTACTTTATTAATTACCTTTTTAATGTTTATTATTCCTTTTATTTTATTTATTGATATTTTATATTGAGTTGTCTGATCAATTAAGTTCATGTCATGTGTTTTTATGATATTCAGCTCATATGTCAAAAATCACTCTGGTAGGTTGACTATGGTCAAAGAGATCATTATTCCATAATATCTAGAATATTAATAATGAAATAATTATCTTTTTTATACATAAATTATTCTATTAAAATCCACTATGAAATATGGTTATGAAAAATAAAAAATGTTACAATCATGGAGATGGAATTTTATATGTACACATGAGTTACATTTCCATTTTTCAACAATCATGATGGAAAGAAGGTAATTATAATTTTATCATTAGATAAAATTTAATATATCTTAAACGTAATTTTATTTATTTAAATTAATTTATATATATATATCAATAATTTGATGTGGTGTTGAAAAATGGCTCGCATCGCTTCATAGAGGTGGTAATCAACACATACACATGAACAACATTATCATTTTTTCATGGATGGGAATGTAAGAAAATAAATGATATATTATATTTATATAATGATAAAAATTTTATTAATATAATATATATATATATATGAATTAAATCCATCATTGTAACCATCCATGGGAGGGGATGAAAATGAATTGCATTGGTTCGTGAGGCGGTAGTATGCCGTACACATAATGGATGTTTTCATTTCCCATTTGATTAAAGAATGAGATGGATATAGGGTATTCCATTAAAATAAAAAAATAATTATATTTAATGTGATTATTTTATTTTTAATCATGGTTTAATAATATTTTAAGGAGGTATAAAAATAAATAAAACATAAATTCTCAGTTAAGAATGATGCCTCTTCATCAGAATACCCCTTTAGGTTTATACATAAATACTTCCTGGATTGGTTTTATAATAAAACAAGGGTCTCTAAAAAATGGTTAGGGATGTAAGGAAGGTATATGGGAAAGTATATTCTGAACCAAAAAGGATTATGAAGTGTGGAGTGGAGAGGAGATGGGGTGTCCTTTTATTAGTGGGGAGAGGGAACACTTAGAATCTAAAAAAAAGTATTAAAATATATTGATGTATTACTCACACAAAATGGATAAAATATAGAAAATTACAAAAACTTATATAATATAGGGTCTAAATAGGGTTACAAAATATAATTTTGACAACTCTATGAGTCATTTTAACCCTTATCTATTCTGTTTAACCCCCAATAAACCTGGTTTAACCTTAACTGTGGTATCATATTTTTACTATTTTTTCTATTCATTATGAACTAAAATTAACATCAAATTATTACCTAAAATTAATTATTCTCTTTATAAATATAAAAACAATTTTATCAAATTCAAATCACATAATTCTTTGAATTTAATTTAAATTTAAGCTCTAAAAATACAATGAAAAACATTTTTTTAGAAAAAAAAATGTGTTTCAGAGTAAAAAATAGGTTTTTATACAAAATTAAAGTATAAAAATAATTAAAAAGACCATAATTGGGTTTCTAATAATATAATTGAACTAGTTTGTATTTAAAAAAAAATTAAAATAAATTTGAATCTTGTAAATTCTGTAAATGAAAAGATGGTTTTCAATAAAAATCAGTATTTCGAATTCTTCATTGAAATATTACACTTTTTATAAAATTATAAAAAATTCTCCAGAATGTAGTTTTTATATATTTAATTCAAAAACTAATTTCATTTTATCTTATTATAACTATAAAATTTGAAAATTAATCTTTTAAATTAAACCATAAAATGCATGAATCAGGGGGTATTCAGCTTCATGCAACGCTGCAGTGACGATGCCCTAGGTTCGATGGTAGCACTCCTGAACCCCATCACCTTTGAAGGGGAGGTGGAGATCCATCCACTCCCCCATTTTTGGTTAGGTTGTTTTCATTTAATACTTTCTCATTTTGGTATTTTCTTCCACTATTTCTAGAGATACTGATCAGTATGATGGTTCCAGATCTTCTTGATGGTTTTCCCCAGCTCTCGCATCCAATATCTGAGTTCATGAAAACCTTAAGCTTTATTGATCAAAAAATTATTTCTTAATTCAAATCACAAATTACATCCATTAATTCCTTTTATGTGGTTTTCTATTATCTTTGAGGATATAATAATGCATTATGATCATCTTTCTTGATTAATGGCATCTTGTGATCTATTTTGTGATAAAAAAGGATTTAATCCATGCTTAGTATGGAGGTCCACACTTATGTAATGGATGTCACATTAATCACCTTATGTGGATCTATGAATTTAATATGAATCAAAATGATCCTACTATAGTTTTAGAAGTATATTTATTAGAACTCCCATTACCCTTTAAAAATCTTGTTATATTGCATTTTCTAGGAAGTATCATGGGCCGGTATTTGTGCTCATATAGAATAAAAAATTCTATATGTCAACCGATTTCCCCTCTTATTTGTGGTGATGTTAACATGTCTCAAATGCCAGTGGAGTTTGTCTAGATCTCATTTGGGGAAGAGTTATGCTAAAAATTGGCAGTGTTGTTCGAATCCTAGACATATTTATGTTCATCCTACATGAGTATGGGTCACATTCATGCCACATGTCGATGAGACCATAATTACAATGGAACTCCATTATTTACTATCCAACAGATGAATATTTTTTATTCTACCATTATCCTAACATATATCCATGTGGTAAATTGTAGTCTAGCTTTTTATTCTTCTATCCATAAAAAGGAAAGTTTGTTGAATGTGAATTCGCCAATCAATGATGTTTACAACTGACTGCAATTAGATATTGCAGTTTATAATTCAACTGGTTATAATTATTTAAGACCTATTATCAACGATGATGTGCATGTTAGTTCTCCCTAAAAACAATCCCTCACCATTTAAAAGTTGGAATCATACACAGGGGTGGTGTTATCTGGCCAAGAAGATACTGAACAGGCTGGGCTTTTCCAAGATGGTCAAGGCTCAACTAGTTTTTCGGTCAATAGACCGAAGGATGATCTCTTTTTTATCCCTAGTTATGATGATACCGAGGTAGTACCAAGAGTGTTTTCGGAATTTAATGATGTTTTTAATGCAACTATGTCTCCGAGACTAGGTCATCTCAGCCAAAGAGAACCTCCCAGGGATATTCATCTCCAAAACTAGTTATCAACCTTAAATAAAAATTGGAAGGAAAATGATGATCATGAAGGATGGAAAACATACATTGCCAGATTAAAATGGAATAATCCCTAGTCAAGGTCCTTTTAGGATTTCAAACTGAGTTTCCAAGAGGTAAACTCCCAATCAATAACATATTATGAGTAGGACTCCCAATAGGACATGATGGTTGGGTCTTGATCGAAGAAGGTAAAGAATGGAAATCTAGTCTTGGAGAATGTCCCAGTTCAAAAGGGGGGGTAAAAAAACCAAGACCTAATAAAGACTACTTGAATATTCTAAAAAATCGTCACTATATCCTCAGGTAAGTCAAAGAAAAATGGGACACAATTAAGACCTGAGGAATCACCAATTATAGAAGGTGATAAGCAATTTTCTTGTTTAGTGGGAGAGCATGTTCTCTGTGAGGGAATTAAGTTTCCTATAGGAAAATTCATCCATCAAAACTTGGAACCAATTATAGACAAAGCCATAAGAAATGGAATCTAATGTTTAAGGGGTGTGTGGGGAATTTTTACAGCTTATTCTACACTCTAAATAAGAAACTTTAAAAGAATCCATCAATATCAATTCTTCTAAGAATGTTGTCAACATAATATATAAGAGATAGATTAGAGATGAAATTAATGAAGAGAAAAGGGTGTGGATCAACAAACATGAATGCATTCTGGCATGAAGCTTCAATTAAAGGAATGTCAATGTACATGAATACATCTAGGCCTCGGACAAGATCGCTAATCATTTTGAAGATCTTCTAAAAATATCTCGGATATGCAATTTAGCACACTTAAATGGGGGATTTATAGGGTAGTTGTTTATAATATTAATATTTTTCTCTTTAATTTATTTTGGATTATTTTGTGGTCAAGAGTTTTTTTTTTTGAACTTTGTTTTGGATTCCCACTTTTTTCTTTAAACTTATTTTGGAATAAAAATTTAAATTTTAGACTAATAATTTATAGAATTTATTTACAATTAAATTTAACACGGTTTTTTATAGTTTTTATAATGATAAACATGATATGGTTTCTAATGAATTATTTTTTTGTGTAATTTGGTATATAATCTATAGGGAATGAATAAAATAGTGATTAATTGGAATGATTTGTTTGTTTGGATCTTCATTCATATTTTATTGCGCCATTACCTTTACTATTATAACATGATTCTTAATGAATTTAATTTTTTCCATCTAATAAAATGTATATCATTTTATCTTGTTTTCTTAATGTTTGAATTTTTTGGAGAAACATACTTAGTTTATTTTATCTTGAATAACTTTTAAATATTAAAAACTAATATGAATCATGTTTCCTCATGTAGATTTCATACTACCATACTAAAATGATTGTTTTGAAAACCATTCTTAGGAATATTCTACTTTCCATAAGATTCAATATTCTATCAATTTAATTCCATTTGTAATTTATCATGATAATGTGTTATAAATTTTTATTTAAAATTAGTTTCTTCCATTTAAATTCTGAAATTTATAAAAAATGACCATTGTCATCATTGATAATTTATATTAGAATTTGAAAAACATTAACTTAGATAACTTTCTTCTTAATTTTTGACATTTCATTATTAATATAGTATTAGTTTATTCATGTTTTCTAAGTGTGTTTCAAGAATTTATTAAAAGAATATATTTTTATATTTTCTTTTAAAATTCCTAGAAAATTAAAGGAATGCTTTATAGTAACTTGTTGAGGACTGAAACTATTTAAATGATTTAACTTATTATTTCCAAGATAAATAAAACATTTTTTGTACTGAAATAAATAATCCTCACATGTTGATCCATGAGTAATGTTTTTTGAGAATCATGTACAAAGTTGAAAACATTTATGTGGTAACTATGAAATTTCTAGTACGTGAATCTTGATAGTGTAACTTTTTTAGTATGATTTCATTTAGAATTTGAAATATTTTTGTGTATTAATCATGTTATATTTAAATATGGAGGTAGAATCATGTTTCCCTTAATTCAGTATATAATCATATTTTCCTGAGTAATGAAATGTTTAAATAATTATTTGTTCCATAATGATATGTTTGAGACATATTATTACAACATGTGCAGTATTAATTTTGTAATCTGAGAGGATGTTTTATTTTCAGAATTCTAAAATAATGTTTTATATGTAATAGGGTATTTTAATTGAGTACAAGAACCTATAATATGTGAATTTTTATTTCAATTAGGAAGACTTTTTCCTCAGAAACTAGATGATCGTATAATGTTTTGTTTAAGAATCTTATGAACAACGAATGAGATAAAATCTTGGTAGTTTTTGTCTTTAAATTTTTTGCATGATAGATCTACATAAATAAAATTCATAAGGTTTCCCAAAAAATAAAACAGAAATATTTACTTTTTATTGTGTTTTTGTTGTTTGATGTTGAATTTAAGTGATTATATACCCTACTGAAAAAAAAAATTCAACTATAAGATGATGTATTAAAGGGTGTTTAAGAAGAACTTGTTTCCTAATTAAGCATAATCCATCAAACCCTTTATATCCCTTAACTTGGAAAAACTGTGTGAACTTTGAGATGATGTCTCTTTTCATTAAGAATGTGTATACCTATTATGATTATTTGTTGTGTTGTGGTTGTATTTATAGAATCACCCACCATCCATAAAAGTTCAATAACTTAAAATTGGTAACAAAAGAAAATTTTTGTTTCTAAAATCTTGAAATTCATAAATATGAGCATTCTTTGCACACATAAATTATTATAAAATATGGGATGGAAGTGGTTTACAACAAGTAAGTATTGTTTTGATTAATATTTTTTGGTGGAATGTGTTATGGATTCAATCCTTTGAATAAATGGAAACCCTTTACTATGTCAAGGCATGTTATATTACGATATGTTTTAAACCAATGAGGGTGAGTCAGTCCACCCAAAGAAGATAATATCATGGTGTGGTGGATGGGTTCCTTTAATTTGTATGATCATAGAATCTCATTCTATGTTAATATATTTTTTGGTGTTGTTGTAGAAATTTTATGTAAAACTCTTAGAAGTAATGGCCTGAACCTATAGAAAATGGATTTTGGAACATTGATCCTTGGGTTTTTTTTTCAAGAGTGTTCTCCTGGTAAATATTGTTTTGTAAAAAAACATGGAAAACATTACGACTAGATAAACTGGATCATTGTAACCTCATGTATGTTTTGTGAAACATGTCATATGTGAAATTGGGTTCTCTAATTTTGAATTTACGTATTGATATTATCTTGGTAAAAATCATGGTGGAACTCTGTTAATTCAATAAAAAGTATTTGATGAAATCATGTAACCATTCCATTTATGTAAGTGTTGGTCAAAGTGGGTAACTCAAGTTGGGGGGAATGGATTTCCTAATTAAACAATTCAAAATAATTTAAAAACTAAACCCCCAATTTAATAAAAATTCCCAAAAAATAAAAATAGTATAAATATTTCAATTTTATATATCAAATATTTTCTCAGAACAAATATTAAGGCTTAGTTAAATATCTTTTAAACAATTTTACTTTCAAACATAATTTAAATAATCAAACACTTTATATAAACACCAATTAAGACTAACTATCAATGTAAAGTTTTTAAACTTTTTATAAAATATAAATTGACATGAAGTTTAAAAATCATACATAGGAAAATCAAACTATGAAATGTAAACAAGGGGATTGGTCTCGAGCTGAGACTTAATCTCCATCACATTTAAATCACATGGTTCAAGGTAGTTTATTAATAAATATGCTCATCCACAACCTAGATTGGATTTTACAAACAATGGAATACAAGACTGTCTATCAACAAATCCTCTTCCACAGTTGTACATGGGATGAAAATGATACCAATCCATGAAAGATCTCTTCTATAGTTATTTTTTCATTGATAGAATATTGATTATTCTCCATTTCAACATATAAGACTGTGTTTTTTATAGATAATCAAAGAAATATAAAACAAAAATTGAAATAATATATAAGATGAAAATAGAAATATAATAAAGATAAGAAATATAAAATAGATATATACGAGTATCTTCTATTATCTGGAGTCCATGGGTTTTTTTAAATGAGCATGGGCAAGTTTCTCAAAAAATTATAGAAAAAATATAATCATAATTTCTTCAATATAAAACATGATCTTGTGAAAATATCCTATTTTATTCTCTATGTGTGATAAAATGTTTTAATTAGTCATTTATCTATCCACACAATCAAATAATTCTCTTAAAGATATCTCCATCAGAAGTAGTTGTTGGGGAATAATCATTCTTCATTAAATGCATTGATGCTTCATTTAATGCTTCAAAATTAGTTGTTGGAGATTTGAAATGCTCAAATACTAAATTAGACATGAAAATTTATATTCACTTAATGTATAGTAAGATGAGATCCTGAAAATAAGACACATTCAGTAGATATGGAAAGGTGAAATCGGCATTTCATCTCTTTATTAGGTCAACTCATTTTCACTTGTGTTAATTTCAATATTTTAGGTAATAATATTTTTCTCCATGTGTTCTCTTTATTAAAATAATTGGTTAATGTATTACTATATGAAAAATTATACATACCGTGGCATAGTAACTTGATTTCATCATGCATTATGTAGTATCATTCATGTGTTTAGGTACATTGTATGTACATCTTCATCTCACGGTAGGTTAAATATACATGTGGTGAGGTGATTCTCCACATGAGGTAAAGTGAAAATTTAATGTGTGGTTATTTAATGACTTAGGTAAAAATAATCTGACTAAAGGTAAGTAGTTTTTGTTCATGTGGTAATGTGAATTATAATGTGTGGTAAGGTGATATGGTCACTTTACCTTCACATAGTAAGGTGGCACTGTAATCTCTAAACCTATAAATTTTTTCATATTTTTTTATTAAAATACTTTCTAACATAAAATATAAAAATAATTAATAATAAGATAAACATGATTTGGTATCATTAAAATAAGTGGGTGTTGGTCTAAACCAACAATATATCCATTTTTATGATCTCAAATATTGACATTTAAATTCAAATTAATTGCCTTTATCAAAAGTATATTTGTAAATGATTGAAATAACTATGTAAAAAGTTCTTAAAATAATGGAAACAAATCACTAAATTAGATAGGGTTTAATTTATCACAATTCTCAACCTTTTGATATTTTCAAAATTAATAAAAATAAGGAATAAGATAAAATAAAAAAGAGAATAAAATTGATAATTTATTTAACATAATAAAAGATATAGCAAAAAAGGTTCAAATAGTTTACAATAAATACATATCATAAATACTAATATGAATCCCAATGAGGGTATTATCTAATTTCTATTGTAAGGATAAAATAATATTTTTTGGATATAGAGTTAGGAGAATAAATAGTTTCAGGAATATATGATGAGGTAAGGGGTCCAATAACTACACACCTAGAAACCGATCTTGTAACATCATGCCCCTCCCCATTGTCTTGAGTTGACGCGGAGGTGCTACTTGGCCTTCAGTGACATTCCCAAGGTACCAATGATGGGCAATAACTATTGAGGGATTCAAGAACAGTTGGGGAATGATTTCCCTTGGAAATAAAATAACCAACAAAACATTCCATTTCCAAAAACAACTACATTGTGCATGTGAATAGGGTATTAAAATCCAAAAAAAATCGATGACCAAAAAATGCAAACCCATCATACTACCATAACCAGAGTACCAAGTGGAAAACTGGAAAATGGAACCCAAAGAATCCATGACACAACTCCACATCTCCACTCCAAGAACCATGCTATAAGCACCACAAAACTGCCAAAGCATCACGATGAACCACTAAGAAAATGATATTTTTTACCTTTACCTGTGTCCTACAATACAACATTTGCAAAAGAACAATAGTACCAAATTAGAGGGTGAGTAATAATACTCCCTAGCCTTTCCCCAAATTACTTCATTACACATGTCACTAGGATAAAACTGGTTAGTATAATTTATATAAAAATAATTTATATAAATCCATTAACACAACATGATAGTTTTTAAGAAGCTAAACACTTCATTATTGTAACCGTCTCACCCAAAACAACACATATTCATGAGAATCAACCAAACATGACATACCCATTCTCTAAAAACATATTTCCATAACCCAAATCACTTTATGTGGCCACACGCATAACAAAACCATGTCTACAAAAGAACTACATGAGCTCGGTGTTCATTAACGGTGTAACTTCATATCCATAACAAGTCCCATTTATATAGTGTTACTTCATAACCACTTTATGGTGGTACATCATGACCGTGATCCATCCCATCCAAATCTTTATTAACCATTTAATAAAGAAACCATTCGAATCACAATTCCAAAATCACATCAACCAACACATTCCCTAAGAAACCATGAAACACAAAATGTGACTATCCAAACCACCCATTATCCAACACAATTCCTACAACTATCCAAAACCACCTTTCAATAAAATCAAAATTTTAATGAAAACATCATTAGTCTGAATCATTGAAATACCATAATTTAATAAACAACCATTTTATTGAAAACCATTTTTTTCAAATCATTTTCCTTAAATCAACCATGCCAATGATTTTAAAATTATTATTTTTAAATCGAACAATAAGTAACATTTCATGTTAATAAACTATTTCCCTCAAAATACACAAATTATAACAAAATGGGTTCCAAGAAAGCTTCTCATATCAATACTACAATTAATTTCAATCAACAACCATTAAGAACTTTCCTTTTCATACCATCCCACCAAAATTCCACTTTTAATGCCGTATACATTATCTAAATTCCATGGTGAACCACCCATCTCAAATGATGATAAGAACTAAGAATTTTCTCTTAAAAATCCATCAGTACAACCATCCGATTAAGAAATTACAACATAGAATTATCATCTAGTTTAGGGCCCTCAATGGTCTCCCAATAAAAGTGTTTTGACCTCATAGCCACACACTCTAAATCAGACCTCCACATCTCTATAATCAAACCAACCATGTCCGGAACTAGTGAAACTAGAATTAAAATTGCTAGACCACCTCAATATTCACATTCTAACCACATTTTAACTATGATTGAAATCAACTAACATTGATCTGATGCTTCTTTTTCCACCTGAGCGTATGAATTTATACTTAATGCATCTTCCAATGAATTTCCTTTACCCAGTGTGTACATTAAGTCAAATTCAAACATCTGTAGATATTAATTATATCTCTTTTTCCTTAGATTCAAATATCTCTATGAGAAAATATGCTTCAAGATCTTATGTCTAGTATACTCTATGAATTTATCACCAAAGATATAATGACATCATGTTTTCAAATCATGAACCACCACCACCAACTCCAAATCATGTGTTGGGTTGGTCTTCTCATATAAGCATAAATTCCATGATCCATATTCAACCACATGATCTCATTTCATGAGAACACACCACAACCATGATCCTGATGCATCATAATACACCACATACCCTTTCCTTTGTTTTGAAAACACCAAGATTAGTGCTGATGTAAGATGATCCTTAATCTCTTTAGAAGATTTCTAGCACCGCTCCTTCCATTGAAATGGATCATTATTTCTTGTCAAACCTGTCATTGGTTAAGCTAATCAATATAATTCATGAATAAAGCATCAATAATACCCAGTTATACCAAGGAATCTCCATGTCTAAAAAAATTCTTTGGTGGTTTCCAAGATATAATGGAATCTATATTCTTTAGATCCTCTGAAACACCCTTGTTATAAATAACAGGGCCCAGAAAATATAACTCTTATATACAAAAGTGAGACTCTAAAAAAATTATACAATGGATACTCTCTCAAGATTCCCAACACTATTTCTAATTGTTTCTCAGGATCCACCCTTGTCCTTGAATACACTGGTATATCATTCATGAATACCACCATGAAATAATCCAGATATATTTGAAACAACTCATTCATCAATTCTTTAAAAACATTCAGTGAATTCGTAAGACCACAGTTCATAACTACATACTCTTAATAGTTATATATTCTTCTAAATGTTGTTTTGGGAATATCCTTCTTTTACACCCACAACTGATGATATCTTGATTGCAAGTCAATACAGGAGAACCGATGATATCCCCTCAACTAATCAAACATATCATCAATTTGTGGGAGTGCATATTGGTTATTTTTCATGACATGATTAATTTTTCGATAGTCAACACACAACCAAAGGCTACCATAAACCATTTTTATGAACAAAACTGGTGTTGCCCATGAGGATGTTCTAGGTTGGGTAAACCCATTTTTCCAACTCCTCCAAATTCTCTTTCAATTACCTCAATTATTCTAGTTCCATCCAGAAATATAGAATTGTAATAAGACTTGTCCCAAGAAAGAGATCAATTGTAAACTCCACTTATCTCATGGGTAGAAACATTGAGAATTATTTAGGACAGACATCCGGAAACTAATCGACCATTTCCCGATAACTTCTTTTCTCAACCTTTTTGATCCCTGCCAATGACAAAGCCACAAAATGATATGAGATCATCCCAACCACTGGTGCCAACAAGTTCCTTGTACGAACCCTTTCACTCTTTTCTCCTCTAAAGAATGGTTGACTCCATCCTCCATAATGAAACTCTCCCTTCATTCATAACAATCAATGTGGGCCCCAAAAATTTTCAACATATTCGTACTTAGGGTTACAAAGTACACATTTATCTCAAGCATTGAGAAGTCCCAAATTAGTTCAACCCCATCCATAACTAAAAAAATGCTCTATATATGAAGGCTCGATGCTCTTTTTCACCCAAAGGAGTTTAAATTTTTAGAATAGAAGGCATAGTTTACACACTTAAGTCCAAATAATAAATGACATGAGAAGAAATAAAATAATGAGATGCTTATGAATCAAACAACACTAGAATAAAGGTAGCATTCAAAAGAATCATACCTTTAACAGTGGATGGTACTGACTGATCATCCACCACAACCAACTCAACTCCAAACACCTAATTACTGGTCACGCTCTGATCCTTATTCCCATAATAAAATTTCCCCTTCTGAGGATTCATGGTGTTCCTAGAATAACCATGGATAATTATGCTCTGATGATGAAGGGTGTTCCCTTTCCCACATCCGGTCGTGGCATACGATGCCTGCAACCCCTGCGGAGTGTCATGAACACCCAACCATGGAGCACTATGATAGTAGCATTGGAGATGCCCCATATTCTAGTAGTTACGATGTAACACCCCAGGTATATAAAGAATATGAAATTTTCATATTTATCCATATTTGTGAATAAAATATTAATATTACTTTAAAGGTAACGCTATGCTCGATGGCGTACCCAATACGCAACAACGAGTTTCTTTGAAATCTTACGTTCCACTCTAATAATAAAATAATATTATTTTAAATGGTAGTTAACGCCTAGAAGTTGTAATGGCGGGAATGAATATAACTAACTAAAAAATTATTATATATGTTTTTCAAATATTTTTACTTTTATCCAATAAATTTTAGAGGCTTAAAATTCAAAGGAATTCAATTTTAAGCATAAATCTTCTAATATTCTTTAAAAGATCGATTAACCGCCCTTTTGATGGAGAACCTCTTTTAAATCCACTTTTTGGCAATTTTATGTGTTATATTTGAAAAAATAAAATTCTTTTTTAGAATCTGGACATCAAAATTTACTTTGTGTAAATTTTCGGTATTTTTCCGATAAAGTTCATTTTTTAATGAATAGTGAACAATGTTGTATTTTAATTCAAAACCTAATTTTAATCTAATTTATTTATATGATTAGATTATCTTTTGTATTGGTTTTAAAGTGAAATTAGAATATATTTTTACCATTTAATCCAATAGTGGTCATTGAATTAATTTCACTTTGAAATTGGACTTAAACTAGTGTCAATCTTTTGATATATATTGTTTCATAAAAACACGCTATTTGTTTTGACAGTAGGAATTAATTATTAAATTAATTAATGAAACTTATAAGTTTTTGAATTTTGTAAAATAGATGTCATTTTTGAATTCGGAATATCAAATATAGCTTCGGGTGAATTTTTGGTATTTTTCTGAAAAAAGTCAATTTTTGATGAATAGTGAAACCACTAAGTGGTAGTTAAAGAAACTGATTTTTCGTTTAAATGAAACTTTTCCAATTCTGTGATTTGATTTTCAAAAATCCGACATACATGGTTTTCATTAATAAGTAAAATTTGGTTCAATAAGATCAAAATAATTTTTGGTGAATAGTAACTTTTAAGTTTTATTAATCGCGATTAAAGGTAATTAGTATAATTTAAGGTAAAAATAATGTTTTAATAATATGAAATGACCTAGACACATGTCCTACCCTCATTGGATGTGTCATTTCCGACCATGAAAATCCATGGGTCAACTTGGGGACCCCATGGAGCCACTTTGGTAGGAAAATTATATAAATAACTTTTTATTTAAAGATAAAATAAAAATGTCACAAACATGAGTTGTTTTACTAAAACAATTTTTAAATGGGGTTATACAAGTCATATTTTTGGATATAAATATTCATTATAAATATAAAAATATTTCTTACATAATTATATTTTTTATATAATTTTTATACATTAAATAAATTATATTATTTATGACACCATGATGATGCAGCGATTACCTCATTATTTAACGATTTAAATAAAAAGAAAAGATAATGTAAAATCTAAGACCTAAACATGTCAAAAACCTATTGGATGGGTTTATTTCAAACCCTTATCACCTTATCCTCGAAATATATCAATGTGGGGCCTTTAAAATCCGAAACTCGTTTAAAAATAATGTAACCTTTTTTGACTTTCCAAGAGTGACCCTCCTCTCCTCTTATAAAAGGCTCGCACCTCTACCAACTTACCCACTCCTCTAAAGAGTTTGGCTCGGACAACCCCTGCCCGTTTTGTCTCTCCACAACCCTCTCTTACTCATAGAAGCCTCACATTGGGCAGAAGTCTTCCCAAGGAAGCCTTTGAGCCCAAATCAAAAAGAGTTACCCGTTTTAAAGGTAATGTCTTCCCTAGTGTTCTTTTGTTTTATTTTGCTTCTCCAACCCCCTAAACTCTTTTTATTTATTTCTTTTGTAAAAAAACTAGTATCTTCAATATACTAGGATTTTTTTATGAGGAAGATTCTAGATACACTAACACACACCTCTGTCTAATGGTTAAAGAACATATTGTTTCTGTGGATGGCGAATTAGTGCCTCACAAAACAATGATTGTTCTATCTTCTCATACCGCCTCTCATGGTGGCCATTATGATGGAACTATAATTATTTATGATATATATTATATTTATTTCCTCTATATGCTTCTGTATTTTATATTTAATACATACCTTTATGCTTTACATGTTGTGCAAATGCGATAATTTCATTTGAGGAAGTGTGGACTACTGCCCCCTCAAGTGATGTGACTCGTTCATGCAATACATGGAATGTATAAAGAATGGGATTGATGAAATTATGTGATATATATAACATATATATTATACTGTAATTATAATATATATATATATATATATCTAATCTAGTTTTAATTCTATTAATGTGCCAAATAAATGAAAGTAGCGTTCATGCATACGTACGGCTTACCGTCTCCATGAACGGTACATTTGATTTCTTATCTCAAAATGTTATGTACTATTATAAGTACATATATATAATGGATATATATTTAATATATTACATCTAAATGATGGATATCATTATGGAGTTATAATATATATATCTCTCTTTTAACTTTAATTCCATTAATATGACAAAAAAATGAAAGTAGTGTTCATGCGTATGTGCGGCCTACCGTCTCCATGAACGGTGCTTTTAATTTTTAAATATACAAATGCTATGTAATAGTAAAAAGTGAATATATACTGGATATATATGATATTTAAAACATTTATACTATTCTGGAGATGATGTACCTATAACTACATGAAAAATTCTTTTCCAACAAGTTCAATTTTTACTCATGTACCGAACATTGACAAAAATGTCTGATATGAACTCACTTTATTAACCAATTATTATAACATTATAATATGTGATATTAAATGAATAATAATATTTAAAGGAGCTCCTTAAGAAATTATAAATTGACCAAATTATTCAGAAGATTAAAGAATGATCGAGTCATGTCGGACACGAGGTAAGGGATCCAACCTCTCTCTTTCTTTTTAAGTACTCTCTTTTATGTCATTTCTTTTAAGCTCATATTTCTTATGTTTGGGGATGTTATTTTATATTCCTCATACTGTAATTTTTATCTTTATATTATGAGAGACCCTATTTTATCTCATAAATCCATTTTTGGAAGTTTTAAGTGGCACCGTTAGCTACCGAGTTTTCGTAAGGGATTTTTCATCTCACTTTTATTCACGTGACATTTCTGCTACGTTTGCCACTATTTCCTTTGATTAGTGTATGTACTGACCATTATTATACACTTTTTTTAGTATAATTTCATTTATGGGTATTTAAATCTTTATTTTATGACCCTTCTTCCATGGGGTGTATGTTTCGAAAGTTACCCAACTCGGTAAGGGGACCTTTCACCCTCCTCTTTTTAAAAGACTTTTTTTGTTATGTCTTTTAATTCACATAATATTATATTGTGATATGTTATTATATGACCTTATTTATGTAAATTTTATGTCCAAGTGATGAGATACCATTTTCTCTCTCATCAACTCATTTTCTGAATTTTAAAGTGACAACGTTAGGCTGTCGGATTTCTGTAAGGGAACTTCTTAACCCACTTTCAATTATTTGGGTTAAACCTCTACTTCTTGATTTTATTATTCCAAGATTATGTGTGGAATCTCTATTTTGTAATTTCCACAATCCTTTTTTTGGATATACTATTTCTACACATAATCATCTCATTGATAAATTCTTACGAACTTGTATGGGAAATCATAACTCAATCTCATTTCATTGAGTTAAATATCTATGTCATTGGTTTTGTTTTTTTGAGATTATGTGTGAATGACCTCTGATTGTTTCACAATTAATATCCACTTATATTGGGTGTATTTATATTTCTCACACATAATTATGTGATAGATTTATCCTTAATTTAAAGATACCATCTTTATAATGGATTTCATCTCAATTTACATTTCCATTGAGTCTTCATTGTTGTTATGCACCAATTCACTCTTATATGGTGTGTATACTATCCTTTGGAATATTATATCATGAATACCTTTATTCTCATGATATTATAATTTTCGGATTAAATGTTATTCCCCAATTATTTTTATTCAAGAGTCTCTCATTTTGTTAAAAACTCTTTAACAAAAATATCGTTTTAAATGTTTTAATGATTCATTATTCTAAATCTTTATCTTTAATGTCCATGTTTTCAAAATGGTTTTCAGTATTTATTTATATGTACATTAATGTTTTAAAATTATAATTCCATTAAAATCTTCAACATGGTATGGGACACTTTGATTCAAAAATCTCTTTTAAATGATTTTTGAAAATGGATTGATTAATTCAATATCTTGGAATTACTTATTGCGATTGAAAATAAATTTTTTTTATTGAAATGTTTATATTTTCAATATTTTATGTGTAATGATGGTAATTGGAAATTTTACGGGTGGTTACGTGATAAACCATATGAAGGGTGGTTCCGTGAATACTAGGATGGGTGGTTACGTTATAACCTCCAATGCATTGGGTATGGAAGTTGGTTGTATGGCTATTCCATTAAGTGACATGTGTGGAAGTCGACCATATGGTTATTCCATTTAAGTATGTTTATGTCCCAAGTTACCTTTATACGTTATGTGTTCTTTATATGGGGTTTTATGGTAATCTTTTGGTTACAAAAGGGGTAAGTAATAATCTTTTTTTCAGTGAAGAGTTTTTACTACTTCATAAAGGTTAAAAGTATTACTTTGGTAAAGTACTCATGGTTTAATTGTTGTTTTGAAAAACTAATAGTTTTCCATCGTTGTGTATCCTTTACTGGGCTTTTTATGCTCATTCAAAGTTTTTGAAATGTTTCTCACAAGACTTAAAGATGAATAGGGTCAAGGATGGGATCAAAGAAAGACATTCTATCTAAAACATGGAACTAGAAATGTTTCTTTTTAAGTGTTTTTTTTATTTTATGGAAACTTAGTAGAAGTGTCTACTATATAATCTTTTGAGATGTAATAGTTATGACCTAATTCTCTAAAACTCTAAACTTGAAAAGATACTCTATGTGAATTATTCATTTAATTCATGATTAAGTAATGTTTAAGGTCGGGGCTTTATAGTTGGTATCAAAGGTCGGTTTAGATAACTTTAGAGGTTAGGGTATTCTTTAAGCATAAGTTACATTACCATAATGGTTAGGATTTCAGAAAGAGTCATAGTTTTTAGATAAAGTGAATGAGTAAGTATATCTTAGTGTTTATCTTCCTCATTAGTACTGAATGATTTTGTTGATATACTCACACTGACATTTATGGTTTTTGTAAATGGATAGATCTAGAAGGCACCAAAGGGACAATGGGTTTTAAGGAAACTGTGGTGATTATCTGATTAAGAGACTAGATGAAATGGGGGATTCAATGAGAAATATCGTGGTTATTCTAAACCAACTATCAGGAGTCATGATCAACCACTTGAACCTTGGTGAGTTCTCTAATGCATCATGTGTGAGAGAACCAACTCGACATGTATGTTCAAGTAATAATTATAATGGTAACCATTAGGGTTTATATGATCCTTACTTTTGAGGTAATTATGGGTTACTATAAGTTATGAACGACATGAGATAAAATTGAGGTTAAATTATGTTATGGTTATTTTTGAATATTTTATCTCTTTTTGGGGAATGTTATAAGAATTATATAGTTTTTTAAAAAATAAAACAAATAGATCGTGTGACAACCCGTCGCGTCGAACAAAGCTGCGGGAATTGAACCCACAACCATAGTGCGACTGGTATTTATCTCCTACCACTGGACTATGTGAAGTCCCTGGTTAGTATGACTTATTCTTTCTAGTTAGATGATTTTATGAATTAAGAGTAAGTTGATTTTGGTTTATCTATGGAAATTATTAATCTATTATGGATGATATGTGATTAGGTTAATTACTTTTCAATATGAGACTTTAAGAGCAACTGATGTTATTTGGAGATAAGGGTTAATTTGTACCTTGGTAGACTATGTGACTAAATCCTTCAAATATTTGGGTTTCAATCTTAGTTTGGTTTACTTTGATGAAATTTATGGAAAATTGTCTATCGAATGGTCCTCGTTGAACTTTGGGTTTTGTTGGATAAATTTTGGAGATTAAGAATAGATTTTATTTTTATAAAGGTTTATCCTTTTCTGGATTGTCTGATCTTGTTCTAACAATTTTGGTTTTGGTAAGGGTCTAAATACATGGGAAATATATATTTCTCTTTTTTGGATTATGTGATTCTCAAGAAGTTTATTATAGTACTCTTAATGTGAACAAGTCTTCCTAAATACTCATCATTTGGGGAAAGTATGAGTTTGTGTAAGAAATATAGTAAAAGTTTAAAGTCAACATGACAAGTAAGTATGTTTCCTTAAGATCAAAAATAAATTCCTCAATGAAAATTAACTTAAAAAAATGTTGTCTATTAACTTTTCCTACTGGGGAATCGAATATCATTTAACCCACCACAAGTTTGTGATTTTCTTATGGTTAACTTTCTCCTAAACATGTTTTCTATCACTCTCCCTCAGAACATGACCCTTTCCTTTTTCTTCCATGTCCATGTTTTCCTACATGGAATCCTAGTATTGGTTAACTTGGGTGACCTCTGTACTTCTCTTTCATTCATGTAAAGTGATTGTTTTACCGACTCTTGTTCCGATGTGGGACTCTCAATGATGTTTCTGAGCCCAATTTTAAAATTACGAGGACGCAATTTCCAAAAGGGGGGAAGTATGTAACACCCCAGGTAAATAAAGAATATGAAATTTTCATATTTATCTATATTTGTGAATAAAATATTAATATTACTTTAAAGGGAACACTATGCTCAATGGCGAACCCAATACGCAACAATGAGTTTCTTTGAAATCTTACGTTGCACTCTAATAATAAAATAATATTATTTTAAATGGTAGTTAACGCCTAGCCGTTGTAATGGTGGGAATGAACGGAACTAACTACAAAATGATTATATATGTTTTTCAAATATTTTTAATTTTATCCAATAAATGTTAGAGGATTAAAATGAAAATGAATCCAATTTTAAGCATAAATCTTCTAATATTATTTAAA
Source organism: Viscum album (assembly GCA_963277665.1). Classification (NCBI taxonomy): domain Eukaryota; kingdom Viridiplantae; phylum Streptophyta; class Magnoliopsida; order Santalales; family Viscaceae; genus Viscum; species Viscum album. The sequence goes on along the minus strand of OY728140.1, from coordinate 1,421,409,798 downwards.
AGGTCGATTAACCGCCCTTTTGATGGAGAACCTCTTTTAAATCCACTTTTTGACAATTTTATGTGTTATATTTGACAAAATAAAATTCTTCTTTAGAATTGGGACATCAAAATTTACTTTGTGTAAATTGTTTGTATTTTTCCGATAAAGTTCATTTTTAATGAATAGTGAAAAATGTTGTATTTTAATTCAAAACCTCTTTTTAATTTAATTTATTTATATGATTATACTATCTTTTGGATTGGTTTTAAAGTGAAATTAAAATATATTTTTACCATTTAATCCAATAGTGGTCATTGGAATTAATTTCACTTTGAAATTGGACTTAAACTAGTGTCAATCTTTTGATATATATTGTTTCATAAAAACACGCTATTTGTTTTGACAGCGGGAATTAATTATTAAATTAATTAATGAAACATATATGTTTTGAATTTTTTTAAATAGATGTCATTTTTTAATTCGGAATATCAAATATAGCTTAGGGTGAATTTTTGGTATTTTTCTAAAAAACTTCAGTTTTTGATGAATAGTTAAACCACAAAGTGGTAGTTAAAGAAACTGATTTTTCGTTTAAATGAAACTTTTCAACTTCTATGATTTGATTTTCAAAAGTCCTACATACATGGTTGTCATTAAGAAGTAAAATGTGGTTCAATGAGATCAAAATAATTTTGTGAATAGTAACTTTTAAGTTTGATTATTCGCGATTAAAGGTAATTAGTGTAATTTAAGGTAAAAATAATGTTTTAATAATATGAAATGACCTAGACACATGTCCTAACCTCATTGGATGTGTCATTCCCGACCAAGAAAATCCATGGGTAAAATTGGGGACCCCATGGAGCCACTTTGTTAGGAAAATGACAAATATAACTTTTTATTTAAAGTTAAAATAAAAATGTCACAAACATGAGTTGTTTTACTAAAACAATTTTTAAATGGGGTTATAAAAGTCATATTTTTGACTATAAATATTAATTAGAAATATAAAAAGCTTTCCTACATCATGATATTTTTTTTATAATTTTTAGACATTAAATAAATTAAATTATTTATGACACCATGATGATGCAGCGATTATCTCATTATTTAACGATTTAAATAAAATGACAAGATAATGAAACATCTAAGACCTAAACATGTCAACAACCTATTGTATGGGTTTATTTAGAACCCTTATCACATTGATCCCAAAATATATCAATGTGGGACCTTTAAAATCTGAAAATCATTAGAAAATAATGTAACGTTTTTTGACTTTCCAAGAGTGCCCCTCCTCTCCTCTTATAAAAGGCCCCGACCTCTACCACCTTACCCACACCTCTCAATCCTTTGGCTCGGCCAAAACCTGTCCATTTTGTCTCTCCACATACCTCTCTTACTCATAGAAGCATCAATTTTGGTAGAAGTCTTCCCAAGGATGCCTTTGAGCTCAAATCAAAAAGAGTTACCCGTTTTAAAGGTAATGTCTTCCCTAGTGTTCTTTTTTTTATTTTTCTTTTCCAACCCCCTAAACTCTTTTTATTTATTTATTTTGTAACAACACCAGTATATTAAATATACTAGAATGTTGTTATGATGGGTATTAGAGCTACACTAACACACACCTTCATCTAATGGTTAAAGAACATATTGTTTCTGTGGATGGAGAATTACTACCTCACGAAACGATGATTGTTCTATTTTCTCATACCACCTCTCATGGTGGCCATTATGATAGAACTATAATTATTTATGATATATATTATATTTATTTCCACTCTATTCTTCTGTATTTTATATTTAATACATACCATTATGCTTTGCATGTTGTGCAAATGCAATAATTTCATTTGAGAAAGTGTGGACTACTGCCCCCTCAAGTGATGTGACTCGTTCATGCAATACATGGAATGTATAAAGAATGAAATTGATGAAGTTATGTGATATATATAACATATATATTATACTGGAATTATAATATATATATCTCTCTCATATAGTTTTAATTCCATTAATGTGCCAAAGAAATGAAAGTAGCATTCATGCGTACGTACGGCTTACCGTCTCCATGAACGGTACATTTCATTTCTTATCTCCAATTGTTATGTACTATTATAAGTACATATATATAATGGATATATATGTCATATATTACATCTAAATAATTTATATCATTCTGTAATTATAATATATATATATATATATCTCTCTTTTAACTTTAATTCCATTAATATGACAAAAAATGAAAGTTGCATTCATGCGTATGTGCGGCCTACCGTCTCCATGAACGGTGCTTTTAATTTTTTTATCTCCAAATGTTATGGAATAGTTAAAAGTGAATATATACTGGATATATATGATATTTAAAACATTTATACTATTCTTGAGATGATTTACCTATAACTACATGGAAAATTCTTTTCTAACAAGTTCAATTTTTACTCATGTACCGAACATCGACAAAAACGTCTGATATGAACTCACTTTATTAACAAATTATTATAACATTATAATATGTGATGTGAACTGAATAATAATATTTAAAGGAGGTCCTTAAGCAATTATAAATTGACCAAATTTTATTACTCAGGATGTTAAAGAACGATCGAGTTATGTCGGACACGAGGTAAGGGATCCAACCTCTCTCTTTCTTTTTAAGTACTCTCTTTTATGTCATTTATTTTAAGCTCATATTTCTTATGTTTGGGGATGTTATTTTATATTTCTCATACTATAAATTTTATGGTCATATTATGAGAGACCCTATTTGATCTCATAAATCCATTTTTGGAAGTTTTAAGTGGCGCCGTTAGGCTGCCGAGTTTTCGTAAGGAATTTTTCATCTCACTTTTATTCCCGTGACATTTATGCTACGTTTGCCACTATTTATTTTGAGTGGTGTATGTACTTCCCATTATTATATACTTTTTGTAGTATAATTTCATTTATGGGTATTTACATCTTCATTGTATGACCCTTCTTCTATGGGGTGTACGTTTCGAAAGTTACCCAACTCGGTAAGGGGACCTTTCACCCTCCTCTTTTTAAAAGACTTCTTTTGTTATGTATTTTAATTCACAAAATATTATTTTGGGATATGTTCTTATATGTCCTTATTTATGTAAATTTTATGTCCAAGTGATGAGATACCATTTTCTCTCTCATCAACTCATTTTCTGAATTTTAAAGTGACGCTGTTAGGCTATCGGATTTCTGTAAGGGAACTTCTTAACCAACTTTCAATTCTTTGGGTTAAACCTCTACTTATTGATTTTATTATGCCAAGATTATGTGTGGAATATCTATGTTGTAATTTCTACAAACCTTTGTGTGGATATACTATTTGTACACATAATCATCTCATTGATTAATTCTTACGAACTTGTATGGGAAATCATAACTCAATCTCATTTCATTGAGTTAAATATCTATGTCATTGGTTTTGTTTTTCCAAGATTATGTGTGAATGACCTCTGATTGTTTCACACATAATATCCACTTATATTGGGTGTATTTATATTTCTCACAAAAAATTATGTGATAGATTTATCCTTAATTTAAGGATACCATCTTTATAATGGATTTCATCTCAATTTACATTTCCATTGAGACTTCATTGTTGTTATGCACCAATTCACTCTTATATGGTGTGTATACTGTCCTTTGGAATTTTATATCATGAATCCCTTTATTCTGATGATATTATAAAGTTCGGATTAAATGTTATTCTGCAATTATTTGTATTCAAGAGTCTCTCATTGTGTTAAAAACTCTTTAACAAAAATATCGTTTTAAATGTTTTAAAGATTCATTATTCTAAATCTTTATCTTTAGTGTCCATGTTTTCAAAATGGTTTTCATTATTTATTTATATGGACATTAATTTTTTAAAATTATAATTCCATTAAAATCTTCAAAGTGGTATGGGACACTTTGATTCAAAAATCTCTTTTAAATGATTTTTTAAAATTGATTGATTAATTCAATATCTTGGAATTACTTATTGGGATTGGAAATCAAATTTTGTTATTGAAATGTTTATATTTTCAATATTTTATGTGTAATGATGGTACTTGGAAATTTTACGGGTGGTTACGTGATAAACCATATGACGGGTGGTTCCGTGAATATCAGGACGGGTGGTTACGTTATAACCTCTAATGCATTGGGTATAGAAGTCGGTCTTATGGCTATTCTATTAAGTGATATGTGTGGAAGTCGACCGTATGATTATTCCATTTAAGTATGTTTATGTCCCAAGTTACCTTTATATGTTATGTGTTCTTTATATAGGTTTTTATGGTAATCTTTTGGTTACAAAAGGGGTAAGTAATGATCTTTTTTCCAGTGAAGAGTTTTTACTACTTCATAAAGGTGAAAAGTATTAATTTGGTAAAGTACTCATGGTTTACTTGTTGTTTTGAAAAACTAATAGTTTTCCTTCTTTTTGTATCCTTTATTGGGATTTTTATGCTCATCCTAAGTTTTTGAAATGTTTTCCACAGGACTTAAAGATGAATAGGGTCAAGGATGGGATCAATGAAAGACATTCTATCTAAAACATAGAACTAGACATGTTTATTTTTATGTGTTTTTTTATTTTATGGAAACATAGTAGAAGTGTCTACTATTAAATCTTTTGAGATGTAATAGTTATAACCTAATTCTCTAAAACTCTAAACCTAAAAAGATCCTCTATGTGAATTATTCATTTAATTCATGATTTAGTAATGTTTAAGGCCATGGCCTTATATATGACATGCTCAAGGTTGTGCCATAAAATGACACTTCATGTGGGTTTGAGAACCACACTAGAAACACCATACCTTGGTCTGAGGATTCGGAAGGAAGGTTCACCAGTCCAATTGTCAGATTCTGAGCCACACTGCCACCGTAGAAATAAGTGTCCCACTTCTTCTTTCTCAATGGGACAGAGTTCCCACTATTTCTTGGGGCATTAACATTCTTCCCCCACTAGTATCCCTCATGATATCCCTTTCATCCACTATTTCTCTATTAACCATTTTAGTTTAATCACTTATACATAAAACCTATATTTTTTAACAAATTTCTTACATCAAGATCGATTCAAAGATCTATGCCATCAAGTACGCATTTTCCACAATATCAGGAGAAAAATGGGAAAAATTCATGAATTTATCTACGTATTCTACTAATGGAATGTTCTCTGGATTTATAATGAATAAATCCATTGTTCATTGAATCTTGAAAGTTTGAGGTTAAATTATTTTGTTAAACAGTTCCTAAAAACCTTACCATGTTATACCTTTGTCCCCATTTTCCTCGAACACAAACTCCCACCACTGATGTGAAATTTTTTCCAACATGTATATCACCAACTACACTTTTATGTTTGTCAGCATTCCTAGGAAATCAAAGAATCTATTCATCAAATTTATCCACACTTCCGCCCTTTTCAGTTCCAAATCACACATAAATATGGGTGGGTTATACTTATGAAAATAAACTGAGCGATCCACATTATTCAACTCATACATTCTATTCCCACATTCCACTTCTTTGAAAGATTTCAATAAGATCTCAAATATCCATTGGTTCACTTGGGGCTTTAGCGAAACCACATTTTCCGCAACATCCTTCAGTTGGTCTCTACAACATCTACCTGGTTTCATTTATAGCTACATAAGAATCATCATAATTATCACTCCCTAAAAATTAAAGGCTTATAATTTCAAATTATATCATATTTAAACTATCACAGCCATGCTTTCAAAAATACCACATTTCTCATGTTCAATCATTTTGGAAAAATCAACCGTGTTTAAAAAATTGACCAATTTTCAAAATACCACAACCATTCTCTATCAAAATTCACACATTTGAAAACTATTTCCAAATTTTTCAAAAATCAACACATTCATAACACACATAAATAATTATTCTAAATAAAATATGAAATCCTAATGGGAATCCATTTCTACCATGAATTCCACGTTCTTCTCATTGGCCACACCCACAACAATGAGAACATGCTCTTATAAGTGTTTCCAAAACACTTATGTACCCAACTATCTGGTAACTAGACGTCTAGCATAAAAGGGTTAGCTATATCCTTTTATTATATACATTTCAATTTCTGAAAATCCTACTCCTTGATATTATCCCAACTCAATGATTAAAAAAAGAATGAGTACCGATACCCAGGCTGACAATCAACTCCAATGAACCGAACAAAACTACTTTCACTTAAAATTCAAGGAACAAAAAACGGATACCACTTGTAACATCTTATGCCTCCTTAATGGATTGAGTTGATCTAGAGGTGATACTAGGCCTTAAAATACCTTCCATTGTGCCAATTGCTGGTAATAAATGTTGAGGTCTTTAATAATAGTTGCGGAATAATTTTTCCTTATAAATAAAATAACCAACCCTACATGCCATTATTATAACAACAACATGTTACCTGTGAATAAGGTGTTATAATAAACCATTTTCTAAAGACCAGCTAAAGAATTCATCAAAATACCATAATCAGAGTACCAAGTTGAAGACTAAACAACAAAACCCAAATAATCCATCACACAACTCTACAGCTCCATGCCCAAAGCACCACAAGACTGCCCAAGAATAATGATGAACCACTAAGAAAATGAGATGCTTTACCTTTACCAATGTCCCTAAATAAAACATCAAAAAAAGTTCTAAATAATGCGGTGACTAATAATACTCAGTAGTCTTTCCCCAAATGACTTCCCTACACATTACACTAGGATGAAACTGGTTAGAACAATTTATATAAATCCATTAAAACAAATTTGCAGAGTTTACCAATCCAAATACATCATTATCATAACCATTTCACACAAAACAAAACATATTCATGAGAGTAAACCAAACAAGACATTCCAATTCTCTAAACTCATATTAATATAACCCATATCATCTTACATGGTTGCACACATAACATAACCTTGTCCACAAACCAACTACATGATCTTGGTGTTCATTGACGGTGGAACTTTACCTCTATAACTCATCCCCTATTTATAGTGGAACTTCATGAGCACTTTATGTGGTCCTTAAAGACCATGTTTCATCACATCCAAATCTTTCTTAACCAGTTAACCATGTAACCATGCCAATCAAAATTTCAAAATCACATCAACCAACACATGCCCCAAGAAACCATAAAACACAATATGTGCCCATCCAAACCATCGATTAGCCAACACAATTCCAAAAACAACCCAAAACACCATTTAAATAAAATAAAACATTTATTTAAAACATCATTAGGCCACATCCTTTCCAAAACATATTTCAACAAACAATCCTTTTTATTGAAAAAAATTTCGCAAACTATTTTCCATAAATCAACCATGCCAATGATTTTTAAATTATCATTTTAAAATCCAATAACAATGAACATTCCACAATAATAACCCATTTTCCCCAAAATCCAAAAATTATTACAAAATGGGTTCCAAGAAAGATTCACACATCAATAGCAGAATCAATTTCATGGAACAACCATTAATTTGAAATTAAATCATTCAAGTTTTATCAAAATATAGCCGAGAGAGAATCCACCTACCTTAGGGTTTGAGTGAAATCAACCAACGCACAAATTCACCAAAAATATGGTTGAAATATCCAAAAACACTCCTTAGATATCTTTTCCTAACATCAAAAAGCCCAAATCTCATCATTTTAGGGAACAAAAACCCTAGATCTACATGCAATAGAAGTAGATCTTAAAAACTGGGAGAGAAAAATAACTAAATATAAGGAAACCCAAGAAACAACCAAGATAGGAGAATTATCAGGGAATAGTAACCTTAAAAGTACCTTGAAACCCCTTCAATTTACTTCCAATATGAATGGGGGACTACCTAACCCCTGAGTTGATGAAATTATGAGTTCGGTTCGAGTGGGAGAAGAAATGAGGTGCTTAAGGAAAATCTAGAGTAACCTTGTTTTTTAAAATCCTATTTTTATGTCATACATGGTTAGCATGCATGGTTAGAAAACCCATGCACTAACCATGTGACTGATACTATCCCAAAGGGGTTCCCTTCATGGTTGTCTGAAATAGTTAGAAAAAATGTGAACAGACCATATGAAATACCATTATCATAAGGTTGATGTTGTCCGGGATATTATGCATGGTTTCTCCAAACTGTGTGCAAACTGTGCACTTATAGAAAAGACCACTAGCATGCCCAAAACCATTACAAACTCTCCCAAACAAAACCCAACAACTTTATATACATAAAATGAGATAAAATGGGTTATATAACTCAAATCGAGGGTACTAATCACCTAGAAACTGGTCTAATATGTTGATAGGATTTGGCAGGAGTTAGTCTAAAACAATTAATGGAATATGAGGTTTTAGGATGAGATAAAAGAATGTATGATAGGGATATCATAGATATCTGAGAGAAATAAATATGGGGTTCTATTAACCAGGTTAATTCACTAATATTTCATAAACCAAGGTCTAAATATTGAAGGAAATCATATCGATTCTTTATAAAAGATTCCAAAATAGGATTCATAGTTCTAAGATGCTCAACTTGAGACTTAACAACTTATTCATAGGGGAGTATTCAAATCCAAAGAAAGAGTTATAAACATCCATTTTATGTCATACATTGTAAATATCATGATTAGATAATAATAAATCACCCTTTTTATTGTTTCTCTATTTTAAATAGCTTATTTTAAATCCTCATAAACTAAAGCTAGGGTCTTAAATGCATGGTATTGAAACCCATAATACACAGCTTCTTGAGTCTTTTTAAACTCTTTAAAAAAAAACTTCCCACTCATCCTGAATTAATTTTGTGATTTTTCTTCATCGACAATTGATATACTATTAAAAGAATAAGAAAAATGAGCAGGTTAAAACATTAAATTCATGAACCTCTGGTCTAACTGAATCATCTTGTAAAATATATTATTTTGAAGAGAACCAAATTTATCTCTCATATCTACAATATCATTCTGCAATTATCTTTTAGGATCATAAGAGTATCTTATAAGGATATACATACAAGAGGGGGTGAATTTTAGTTTAAAAAAACCTTTAAACAAGACAAAACACAATACCACATAAATTAAATTTATCGGAATAAGACTCATTTTTATTATCATAGTAGATATCAGAATCACAAGGGGTATGATATAAATATGTGTGTGTGTATATGTATATCAGAGTATGTTTATTATAATCATAGTTATATTGATAAAACAATTTTTTTAGAAATATAAGTATGAATTATTTCTTTCTAAAACATGCACATTGGAATATTAACTTGTGAAAACAAGCAATATAATAGATAATAATAGTAAAAATGAATTAAAAGCTATATTAAAAAGATTTAACTCTTTTAACCTTAACAGTAATGTTTTCAATGACCTTCCCTAAAGGTATCCATATTTTTATACTTACTATCATAATTTACATTACATACTATGAAATCCCTCAATGCAATGATAGGAATAGCTTTTTCTTCTTATACCTAGAATCTCTCGATACAATGATCAACATGAGTCTTCCTATCCTTATAATCCTTCAATATGATGGATATTAATACCCATATTACTATCATCGGAATCCATTGATCATAAAAATGATGGTACATGGAATAAAAATACAAAATTTTGAAAGGAAAAAACTAAAAAAGGATTCTCTATAACTACAAATATCTAAAGAATTACAAAGACATAGAACGATAATTTCACACAATCCAATATTTTGAAGATATGAGTTGTGAAATGTATCAACCATTTCCAAACTCTTAAAATGACCTAATATTTATAGGTGAAGATCCAAAAAAATTATTTCCGAGTTCATTGCAACGGCCTTGGATAGCTGGCGCTTGAAAGCTCACAATGTTCTCAGATAACTGAATATCTGACATCACTTTTTTACACCATATAGTGTTAAAGGTATTCTTTATGATAGAAATAATTCTTATATATTGTTATTATAAAAATAGGATAGTCTGGTGTAAATCCTTATCAATTGTCAACATGATAATCCTTATGAGTATCAATCCAATGGTTTTGGTAGCAGGATCAGTTTAATGGTCAAGACTTTTGTCAGTATGATATACAAGATAAAATTCTAACTCTTCATCTGATTAAAGATACATCTAATGAATTCAATTCATACTCAATATGATGATTGTAATGAATAAATGATTGTTTTATATTTAGAATATATTAGAACCTTTTATAAAAAATATAAAAGATGATGTTTTTTAAAAAGACATACTAATTCACTTGGGACATTAAAATTTAGTAAACATGTTTTAAGAAAGTGTTTTTGATTTCTAAAACTAAAGGAATTGAAAGGTAAGAAGTAAATATTATTACTAAATAATCTCCCCCTTTTTGGAAATCACAAACCACAAGACTTAAATAGAAAATAACATGAAAAACCTATAGCCCTTAGTTATTTTAACAACTATGAATTTATTATATACAACATTACTCCCCCTGAGTTTTTAATTATTTTGAGTATTAACAAGAGTATTAGAAAATTTATTCCTTAAATAAAACTTTTTCCCCTTTATGAAACATATTCCTCCTTAGGATAGTATCTTTTATTTAAAAAAACTTCCCCTTAATATATTATTCTCCCCCTTTGAAAAAAATTTCTCCTGTTTTGAAAAATACTCTCTCCCTTTGTGGTTTTCAAAAATAATGGGAAATAATCTGATGTTTTCTAAAATGTTAAAAAAAATAGCATATGAAACAATATAGAACTGACTAGTCATCCATGTAAATATGAATGAATATATATGAAATTGGAATTCGAAAATATTCAAGTATAAAGTAATTGTATGAAAACATAATTCATTTATTATCAATAATTTTTTTTACAAAAATACATCAAGAGTTCAAAAGAAAAGAAACCATTTTTTTCTTCATCAAGGTCGTTACGAAGGCCTTCATCTTATTAAACTCACACTGATTTTTTTCTAGATTTTTAATCCATTATTTTTGAGTTTGATATTGATTATTAATCATTTTTACTTCCTCAAATAACTCTTTTTTTCTTTTATCATAATTATCAACTCATTTTCACAAGATCTGATTCTTCTCATCTCCAACTCGATATATCGGAACTTTTGTTTCAAAACATTTACATCCTCGGTCCGTTCATTAGTAGAATCTCTGAATTCTTAAAAAACATTACCCTTTCTTCCATATCTGATGATAACTTTTGGAAGGAATTGAATTATTTTAATAATATTTTTTTTACTTCAATGAACTGATCATCATGTAAATGAACATCATAATTGACTTGGATAGAACACTTATCCATCTCATTATAGGAGATTTTTTTATTCTAGGAATTTTCTTGAAAACTATTAAACTATCCTTATATTGTAACCAAAACTTAACATACATGGATATTACATCATCTTAGATAAATATTTGGTACATTTCGAATATACATTCTTGAGGACCGTAATAGTTTAGTATCTTTGGTAACTTGGAAACCAAATCTTCTATCCTGGTGAAAGATCTTAAACATATCCAATAAAGATCTACACATATAGTAATTCTACATAAAAACATTTTTTGTAACCTGGAAAAAGGAAACATGAGAAATGGGTGAGATTATATGATCATTAAGGATAAATAAAGAAAATTCGTAATCATAACATGAACAATATGGTATAGAACTTGATAATAACATAGTAAAATCATACCCTACATATTAGAGATTATAATAAAGATTGATAGTTCATAAAAATGAATCATAAGGAAGTATTAAACCTAATCCATGAAATCAAGACATAAGAATAAAAAATGTAATTATGGTAGAAATATAAGAATATAAAAACCCTATTTCATGGCGGCCTACCAAGGCCTTTATAACATGTTATTCTTGGGATAATCACTCATGTACGTACTTTGGGATTGGGGGTTCCCTCCCATGTACCCTCTGGTTTTAGTATTTGGTTGTCCTCCCATGTACCCACTTGTTTCTGGTTTATGATGTATCTCATTTACCCTCTTGTTTTGGACTTGGGATTTCCTTCCATATACCCTCTTGTTTCAGGCTTAGGATGTTCTCTCATGTACCCTCTTTTTTTGGGCTTGGGATGTCCTCACATGTACCCTTTGAGATCATAAAACATTTATCATTACCCAAATCATTGTAGGGGGATATAGGTCCCATCCTTCACATAATGAAATCATACATTCATGTTCCACAAAACATTCATCATATCATGATCCATGAAAAAAAGATGGGTTCTTTAAACATCAAATCATAACATATGAAATGAAATGGGTATCATGATATGATGAATGTTTTGTGGGACATGCATGTATGATTTCATTATGTGAAGGATGGGACCTATATCTCTGAACAATGACTTGGGTATCATAACCTTTGGAAAATATATAGGCTTCATAAACATTTCATAAAATCATATACCGTTAAAATAAGAGGGTTTCAAAAGCATATAAACTGTAGAAAAGAAATAGATTTTCTTCAACCTATAACCCAAGGAAGAGAAACAGGTTTCATAAAGACCAATAAATTAATCATAACCCATTTATATAAAGGATGTGAATATAAACTTTAGATAATTTCCTTAAAGGTAATGAGTAATATCAACGCATGTCATCTTAGATGGAAAATAATTTAGAAATATCTTTAAAAAACGTTTCTTGAATAAAATATCCTTTCTTATTCAAAAAATGGCATTTAAATACAAAACTTCATTTAAAAAACATTATCTCTGAAAATACCTTGAAAACATAAAAAGAATACTTGAAATTATATTGAATGTATTTTTTCTTAAAAACATAAAAAAGAAGCATGAAAACATTTAGAAAAAAAATTCAGGAAAATAATTTAAAACACTTACTTAAAGATTAATTTTTTTAACATATAATGGAATCTTCATAGAAATGATGCTGGGTAAAATCATGCAAGTCATATGAGGTAAAATAAATACTCCTTTTTAATGGATAAAAATGTTAGAAAAATGCCTTGATCATAATGAAACAAGAATATTACTTTGAAAATTGGTAAAAGACAAAAGGGTAAAAATTTATTTTAATGATAATAAGATATAAGTATAATATTATTGGAAACCCTTTTTAGAAAAAATGGTTTTTAATAAACACATATTAACGACCGAAGAGAGGGTAAATTTGGGATTTCCTAAAAAAAACATTCTTAACTATATTATGTACCAAAGAATATAAAAATGGTACAAATAAATTATTATATTATGAATATAGAGAGGATAAGAAAATTCATGATTTTTCTTGAGAGATGGATTATAATATTTCATTAAATAAAGAATTAACATAAACAATCTCTAAAGGTGATGAGATTTTTTCAATAAAATCTTATAACTTTCTAACTTTAGATCATACTCTTCTTATAAAAAAATCAAATTAAATGAATATTAATTTATTGTTTAAAAAATTTGGGCCTACGGGCCATGTAATGGGATAAATGCCCACTAGAAATTTGGGCTATGTAATGGTTATCCCTCTACCCAGTTAAAATAGGTCTTTTCTTTGATTTAATAATAAATGATGCTTCGACCCCTACCTTAAAAAAAGAAGTCAAATTGAGACAAAGTTATTTCCCTGATTTCTTAACATTTGAAACATAATACACATGAAGTAAATATCATAAAAGTTATATTTTAGTTCCAATAAATTTATATATAATAGGAAAATAATACATTCATAGGCAGTACAAAAACCACCTAGAAGAAGTGATTGGTGATTAAGTCATGTATCTCATGAAAATAAAAGTGAGATGAAATTATATTACATTATGTTTTGACTCTCTTCATACTCATACAAGATTCATGTATAATAAATATAAGTTTATTACACATATTTAAGAGAATGTTATTATTATACATAATACAATATATGTTTTTATTATGACCTTATATTACCCTATTGTTAACTATCCTATGTTAAGGTTTCACTTCGAGTAATATTCATTTTGTTCTTCGCATGTGCCTTAATTTGTTATATCGTTGGTAATTATACTTATATCATGATTCCAGAATGTAAATAATGATATAAATATTATGTATATTTAGTATATTTATATTATAATAATCTATTTTAATAATAATTATGAAATGGAATACAACGTTCATGGAGAGGTTAAGTCGTACATGTGCATGAATGTTGTTTCTGTTTTTATTGTCATATTGAAAGAAAGTATATAAATGACATTTGTCTATATATATATATATATATAATTATTCCATTAGAATGATTATATCACATAATTTCACTAAACCCATCCCTAATACATTCCACGTGGTGTGTGAATGAATCACATCGGTTTGAGGGGCTGGTAGTCCACACTTCCCCAATTGAGATTATCGTATTAACACCAAATGAAAGGTAAAAAGATATGTGTTTTAAAAGCAATAAAGAACATTAAATAACTAATAAATTTAATATATTACATATATAAATATTATGTCCATCATAATGGCCACCATGGTAGGTGGTAATGGAAAAATGAACAATCACCATTTCGTGAGGCATTAGTTCACCGTACATAGAAACATTATATTTGTTACCCATTATATGGAGGTTTATATAAGTGTAGGTTGAACCCTTAACATAAAAACATAATATTATTTATGATACTATTTTTTCATAGAAAAATTTAATAAATATATTCGATGGTGTGGTGAAGGAAAATAAACGGAAGGTTTGTTGCCTCTTAATCTGGTAACTCCTTTTGGTTTGTGCCAAAAGGATTCCTTGAGTTGCCTTATAGAAAAGGTGAGGATTTCATGAATAAGGGAGGTAATTTGAGATAATATTTGAGAAGATTTTGGGTGATCTTAGGGTCTTGAGATGTGTGAGGAAGTGGGTAGAGTTGGTAGCCTTTATAGGGAAGGGAGAGAACACACTTGGCAATTTTGGAAAGAAGTTATGTGTACCCACTTTTTTACCAACAATATTTTAAAGAACCAACCCAAATCAATAATGGAAGGTTATTTGACGAATAAATTTAATAAAATTGGGTTTTTACAGGTTTCTAGGTCATTATACGTCTTATATTTATGGATTTGTACTTTATTAACCTTATTTTTCTCTTAACTAGTGTAATTAATTTTTATCACTTTTACTAATATTTTTTGTAAAAAAAAAGTTTACCTCTTTAGAAATTAAAAATTATTCTCATTAAAAATATAAAATCTATTTTTAAAAATTCTAATTGTATAATTGGTATTAATTAATTTAAAATTAATCTCATTAACGGGACGACACTGCGGGTTTTTAACGAAAAATGTTCAAAAGATTGGTGAGTTTTTATATCAAATTTAAATCTAATTTTTTTTTTAATGAATTAAATTGTATTAATTTATAAAACTATTATATAAATAAAATATAAAACCAATTAAAAATATAATTTCCCCTTATAAATAAATTTGATGAAAAAGCAATTTTTAACTAAAATCAATTATTTTTAACTATTCATTAAAAGCTGACCCCATACATAAAAATACTAATAAATATTACTAACCTATTTTTTATATTTCACTTAAAAAGTTAAATTTTATTTTTTAATTTTAAATATATAAAATTTATAAAAAAATTATTTAAAATGGGTTCTCCATTAAAGCCGGTAGAAATAACATTACAAAAATATAGGTTTTTAAGCATAAAATTGGGTTTGTTCTTATATTATGTATATAAAATCTATTGGATGAATGTCAAAACTATTTTATTGGATATATATCATATGTATTAAATTAATATTACTCACTAATTTTAATTAATTTAATTTATTAAGTTAATATAGCTTTGTGAACATAGTAATGTTTTCTTTTATATTAAATCGGTTTTTATATTCATTTCTAGTTAATTAGTAACCTATAAATTCATCTTATATTTGAGTAAACCAAATATTTTCATAAATTAGTTAATAATATTAATATCCATAAAATTAATGAATAGGTTATATCTCATTATAATAATATTTTTAATAATAATTGATGGTTAGTTAATACTCGGTCTTTGGTGTTATGCAAGCCATTGATGAATTTCAATATTGTGTGTAATGTACACAAACCTTTTTCTTCTATGTAACATATTCAAATTCAGTGTTGTGTGTAATATTCTTAATATTGGTTCCATGTGAATGGAATGTTTGACTTAGTGACAAAATATTTTCAGTGTTACGTTAAATGAAAAATATCAAAAGATTAAATTAATTCAAAAAAATCATAAAATCCAAGGGTGTTAAATTATACCCACATTAAATTGAATTTCTCTAATGAAATTAATCTAGGTTATCAGAGGTTTAATACTCGAATTTTTCATTCATAGAAACCCACATCATAAGAATGAATAAAAAATCTTCCCTTAAAAAGAGAAATTTGGAACCATAATAGTTACCAAAGTATCATATAGCTGGGTTTCCAGATAGGAGAAAATAGGTTGGGATTGGAAATTATACATGGAGAAAAAGCATAAATATTTATAGTTAGTTATTTAGGTCATCAATCACAAAAAATTGAATGATCAAAGAGAAGTTGAGGGATTTAATTTCATAAGTCTATGATGATTTAAAAGTTATTTGTTCAACAAATTTTAAGGTATTAGGAAAAAAAATTATCACTTTCAGAACATTGATAAATTCCTTATATATTTATGTAAACAAAATTTAATTCTTTGGTTTTTATTTTATTTGTTACCAATCCATAAATTACTTCGTTAAATGGATGTCCAAAAATTAACGTTTATGTTTGAAGCACTAAAATACACTTTTAGTAGATCCTAAGGCCCGTAAAATAATGAAAAGTCTGACTTTTGTCTCTTCAAAATAAATATTCATTAATATGTAAAAAGTAACACTACTGATTCCTCATTAATATTTATTCATTAAAAATAATTATACATTAACCAGGACATCATGTAAGTTAGTGGTAGGCATAAAACCCTTATTTTCTTTCAGACAAGGGTTCTAAACCTACAGCCTTTCCAGACATGATTCGATGTCACCCAAGATACATGATTTTCTTTTCATAAATAATACTAATATAATTTTAAAAATATATAATATGGACATAGTTGAAATTAGGATAATCACTAAATAACCTTTTAACCATGGGTTTCAATACAAACTCAGTGCCAAAATACTTTCAAGAAATTTTAACCTAAACTTTTCATAAATGTTAAACCGTATAACCCTTCTAAAAGATGAAAATCAAAAACATTAGAAAAATTATCACAAAATCATCTTAACATTTATTCCCCGGAATAATACAAAGTATGTATTGGTTATCACATTCCAGACATGTGAATTCTATCATCATATACTCTCTTGAAACATTGTAATAACATTAATTAGCATAAATATTTTTTAATAACATGAATACTTACTTAATACAAATTATATTTGATCTATACCTTAAATCCAAAAAATTATTTAAAATTAATCATTTATATCATAAAAAAACATATCAACAAGTCGTTACTTAATTCCAAGGTGATCAGTATCATCCAATATACTTATCCACATCCCATGTATCTTTATCCATACAACTTTATCTTAACGTAAAGAAAAATTAAGGGTTACCTTAACTTACTTAAAACATCACTTTTCTTAGTCTTAATCACCCTTAAAAATTTAATTTACTACCCTTAATTAAAAATTATACTGAAAATATTTATATATTTCATGATTCATATGACATAATCATTGAATTCGAAAGCATGAACACTTTATTAATCCAACCTTATTCTTAAACCATTACTCAGTCTTCACCAAAATATTAATTAAACCCTATTACATAGAATTTAAAATATGAATCATTTATTAAGGTTTTGAACCTCAATCTAGTAATTATTTTAATATTTAATGTTAACAATACTAGAAAAACATTACATACCTATCACATGTCATTTTTCGTCTTTTTATTATCATCTAAAAATTGATCACTTGTACAACTTTGTTAATTATCTTCAAGAGACTTCCACATTTGACATAAATATTCATAATTCGCATAATTTACACATTTAAATAATTCATCAATTGATATTACCTTAGGTGGGCTAACATTCCCTTCCATTCCATTAACTAAACTATTCATTTTTTCTATGCAGTTAATTTCTTTTTGTTCTTATTTTCCAAATTCAAAAAAACTTCTAATTCCACTAGTACATTCACTTAGGTGACTCATTCCACATTATTAACATAAATAAAATCAAATCTTTTTTCCTTTATGGTTTCCATTACCCACACTCTTAGAAAACACCTTCTTTATCTTCCTCGTTGAGTCTGAGAGTTGGTTAATGTACATGTTGTTAATCATGTTCTATGAAAACTGATTAGGCATGATCACAACATCTTTAACTCTAGTGATCATACCACATGAATTCTCATTATAAAATCATCCATCACATTC
Organism: Viscum album; assembly: GCA_963277665.1. Taxonomy (NCBI): domain Eukaryota; kingdom Viridiplantae; phylum Streptophyta; class Magnoliopsida; order Santalales; family Viscaceae; genus Viscum; species Viscum album. Next base: position 1,421,391,382 of record OY728140.1, on the reverse strand, counting down.
AACATTAATCCAATTCCATTCGGTTCCCACCATTGACTAAAACCCAAAGCATAGTGTGAGCATTACTTATCATAGTAGAAAACCACATAGTCATGAAAACAATTACTTATAGGATGTATAAAATATGTCACCTTACATAATCTATGACACCCTAGATTCATCCTATGTTATTGATATATGACTTATATTTAAATACTTCATAATGGTTCACAAAGAGTTTGGTAATTCTCAAAGCATATCCCTCGGGAGTTTCAAACCATGTGTGCAGCAAGGCCCATTTTCGTGTACCAGATTACCTCGAGTCATGCTCGGAACATCTTTTTAGAGTTGTTACCCCTAGGTACATTTGTGCCATAGACAAATCAACTTGTATTATCAAGATAAATATGTATTTCTTGGAAAAAACTCACTCTATCCTTCACCAAAATTCCATGACATTTTTCTATACATTAAATCATCTTTATATTTATCATTAGAGACATCCCTAGACATATAGTTAGAAATATACTTAGGGATCTCACTAAAGTTTTCACATCATAGATTACAAATATTGAATAAAAATTTCCTTTGAAACCAACTATATAAATTCAGCCTTCACATATATGGATATTACATCCTTTTAGATGATTATTTACTACATTGTAAAAATACATTCATGAGGACCATAATAGTTTAGTGTATTTGGAAACTTAGAAACAATATATTATATCCTAGTGAAATATCATCCACTTATACCATAAATATCAACACCATTAGTACTTATACCTAAAAACTTTTTATAACCTTTATAAAGAAAACATAAGAAAGGGGGAGCTCAGATTCTCAATAATGGTAAATAAAGAAAATCTGTAGGCATAACATGAGAAAAGGGTATAGAACTTGGGAATAACATTTTAATATCATACCCTACGTTTAAGATATCAAAATAAATATTGAAATTTAATAAGAAATTAATCATAAGTATTAAACATAATCCATGATATCATAACATAGGAATAAAACATAGAATTGTTGAAAATGGATAAGCATATAAAAACCATATTTCAAGGAATCCTACCAAGGACTTTGTTAAATTTTGGGGTTAGGATAATCACTCTTATACCTGCTTCGATATTGGAATTCCCTCCAATTTAAGCTCTTTTTTGGGCTTATTATGCCCTCATATGTACCCTCTTGTTTCAGGCTTGAGATGTCCTCTTGTTTACCCTCTTCTTTCAGGCTTGGGATTTCCTATTGTATACCCTCTTGTTTGGGGATCGGGATATTATATAATGTACCCTCTTGTTTTGGGCATGGTATTTCTTCCCATTTACCCTTTGATATCATAAAACATTTATCATTACCCAATTCATTGGAGGGATATATAGGTCACATACATAACATAATGAAATCATACATGCATATTCCACAAAGCATTCATCATATCATGAACCATGAAAAAAATATGGTTTCTATAAACATAAAATCATAACCCATGAAATTAAATGAGTTTCATTAACATTTTATCACATAATAACCTATGGAAAAGTGATAGGTTTCATAATCATTTCATCAAATCTTAACCTGTGAAAATAAGCGTGTTTCAAAAGCATATAACCCATGGAAAAAGAAAATAATTTTCTTAAGAATATAACCCATGGAAGAGAATCACGATTCATAAATACCATGACATTAATCATAACCCATTAATATAAAGGATTTGAATGGAACCTTTAGATCATTTCCTATAAGGGAATGAGTAGCATCAATGGATGTCATATTAAATGGAAAATAATTTTGAAATATCTTTTAAAAACTTTTCTTGTGGAAAATATCCTTTCTTCTTTGAAAAGTTCATTTTAATTCATAAAACCATTAAGAATAATTTTCCTAAAAACTACCTTCAAAACATATATAGAAGACTTGAAATAATTTTGAAAACATTTTTTAATGAAAACATAAAAAAGAAGCTTGAAAATATTTTGAAAACTATTTTTTTGAAAATATTTTAACAAAACACTTCCTTAAAAAATTTCCCTTTGTGAATTAAAAGGAATCTTCATAGAAATGATGGTGGGTAAAACCGTACTTGTTATATGAGGTAAAACAAATACTCCTTTGTCACGGTAAAAATGGAAGAAAAATACCTTGATTGGAAAGAGATAAGAAGATTACTTTAATAATTGGTAAAATAAGAGAAGGGTAAAATTTTATTTTAATTATAGTATGATATTAGTAGAATATTAATGTAAACCATTTTTAGAAAACATAGTTTTTAAAGAACATATATTTCCGACCAAAGTGAGGGTAAAGTCAGGATTTCATAAAAAACACATTATTAACTATATTTTGTACCAAAAAGTAGAAAAATGGTACCAATGCATTATTATATTATGAATTTCCAGAGTATAATAAAATTAATGAATTTTATTGCGATATTGATCATAATATTTCATAAAAAATCATCAACATAAACAATCTCGAAAACCGATGAGATTGTTTCAATAAACTCTTATAAATTTCTAACTTTAGATAATACTCTATATGTAATAAAATTAAATTAAAATAATATTAAAATAACATAAAATTATTATATTCATGATATATCATTTAAAAATGTTGTATATACACCTCAAAAGAGAATTTAGGTTCATAACAAAACATGAGTCTCAAAGAAGAAAAATTGAGACAAAACTATTTCACTGATTTGATAACTTTTGAAACATAAAACCCATGAATTAAAGATCATAATATGGATGTGTTAATACCCATAAATTTATGTATAATAGGAATATAATAGATTAATTTCAATTACATACACCACACATAATATGTGAGTGGTGATTAAGACATGTATCTCACAAAAAAAGTGAGATGAAATTCCCTTATCGTGTGTCTTGAATCTATTCATACTCGTACAAGCTTCCTGTATAATAAATATAAGTTTACTATACATATGTTACAGAATAATATTCATATATGTAATACCATATATGATTTGATTATATCCTTATATTAGCTATTTTTTAATGATCCTATGGTAAAGTTTCACTTTGGGTAATAGTCCCTTTATTCTCTGCATGTGTATTAATTTGTTATATCATTGGTCATTATACTTATATAATAATTACATAATTTAAATAAAGATATAAATATAATTTATATCTATTATATTTATATTATTATATTATATATTATAAATATGAATGAAATATAATACCCTGTTCATTGAGATGGTAAGCTATATGTACGCCTGGACGTTGTTTCCATTTTTATTATCGTATTGAAAGAAAGTGTGTAGATGACATGTGTATGTATATGTATATGTATATATAATTATTATATTATAATTATTATATCACATAATTTCACTAAACATATCCTTAATACATTCCATGTTTTGTGTGAATGAATCACATCGCTTTGAGGGGCGGTAGTCCACAATTCCTCAAATTAGATTATTGTATTTACACTGAATGAAGATTATAAAGATATGTGATGTAACAGTAATACCATAAAGAAATAATAAATATAATATATAACATATATAAATATATTTTCCACCATAATGTCCACCATGGTATGTGATAATGGAAAAATGAACAATCAGTGTTTCACGAGGTAGTAGTTCGCCACACACAGAAAAACTAAGTTCATTATCCATTATATGGAGGTGTGTATAAGTGAAGGTAGAACATTTAGCAAAAAGAAACATAGTATATTTAGGAGACTTTTTTCATACAATAATGGAAGAAAGAGAGTTTAGGGGTGGAGAAGGAAAATAAAGGAAAGAAGCTTGAGAGAAGACTTTGCCTCTTAGTCGGGTAACTACTTTTGGTTGTTTCCAAAAGGCTTCCTTGAGTTTCTTTATACCCAAGGTAAGTCTTGTAGTAATAAGGTAGGTCATTTGGGAGATTATTTTATCCTATTTTGGATGAACCTAGGTGAATTAGATATGTGAGGAAGTGTGTAGCGGTGGTGGCCTATTGTAGGGAAGTGAAAGGACACACGTGGAATTTTCAAAAACAAGTTAGGTGTACCCATGTTTTTACCTAACAAAACTCATAAAAACCAACAAAAACTCAATAATGTAATTTTAATGGAATAATAATTTCCATAAAAGTTGTGTTTGAGAAGTTTCTAGGTCATTTTGGGTCTTATATTTATGGTTTAGTACTTTATTAACCTTAATTTTCTCTTAACCGATGTAATTAATGTTAATCACTTTAAATAATATGTTTAGTTAAAAACAAATTTTACCTCATTAGATATTATATATTATTATTATTAAAAATATCTAATCCATTTTTCCAAATTATAATCATATAATTGGTATAAATTAAATTAAAATTAATCCCACAAGCGGTATGACATTACGGGTTTTTAACAAAAAAGCATCCAAAAGTTTTCTATGTTTTTATATCAAATTTCAATGTGAAATTGGAGAAAATTACCTAAATTGGATTAATTGATAAAAAATTTATCAAACTAAACTATCAAACTAACTAAAAATGATAATTTCACCATATAAACAAATTAGTCTAAAAATAGTTTTGAATTAAATCCAGTATTTTTAACTATTCATTAAAAGATGAAACCTTACAAAAAAATGCCAAAAATTAATCCTAACCATGATTTTATGTATTTATTATAAAGTTAAATTTTATTTTGACATTTAAAATATATATAAGTTATAAAAATTGTACTTAAATTGGCTCTCCGTTAAAGGCGGTAGAAATAACTAAATAAAAATATTGGTTTTTAAGCATAAAACTGGTTTTGTTCTCATCTTATTTCTATCAAATATATTGGATGAATATAAAAAATATTTTATTGGATATATATCATATGCATAAAATTAATATTACCCATTAATCTTAATTAATTTAATTTATTATGTTAAAACATCTCTATGATCATATTAATATTTTCATTTATATTTAATCGGTTTTCAAATTCATTTATAATTAATCGGTAACCTATGAATTCGTATTATATTTATGTAAACCAAATATTTTTATAATTTAGTTAATAATATTCATATTCATCATCTTATCATCTACGTTATACCTCATTATAATAATATTTTTAATAATATATTATAGTTAGGTAATTCTTGATCTTGTGAGTCATGCATGCCATCAAGGAAGGTAAATATTTTGTGTAATGTATTATAACCTTGTTATTATATGTAACTTACACAAATTAAGTTTTGTGTGTAACATACTCCAAGATGGTTCCGTTTAAAAGTAATGTTTGATTTAGTGAAAAACTATTTTCAGTGTTGCATGAAATAAAAAATATCGAAATATTTAATTAACTCAAAAAATATGTATATTTCAAAAAAAAATATCAGGGTGTTACATCTTCAATATGAATCAAAAATTTCATTAAAATGTTCATAAACTCTATTTTGCCACTAAGGATATATTGAATAAGGTCACATATATCTTCAAAATTATGATAGTATGGAATTGTTTCGTCTAACCTCCTCAAGGATAAGAAAATATAATAAAAACCTTTCTATTCAATGGTTGCCTCAGAATTTTCATGATCATGAATAAGTTTTAGGAGGTTTTATCTTGCTAGTTCCAATGTCAACTTCATTTTCTTTTCTCCCCTTATTTCATTCAAACATTATTTTTATATTAAATTTCTATAATTTTTACATCCATATCAGTCTCAAATTTATCAAAAATATTTTTCTTGAATTGTTGATCTTCTTATTATTTTGAGAATGATCCAGTTTCCCTTTATGATGATGGAACTTCTTTCTTAGAACATTCTGATTTTCCATCCTTATCAAACATAGATAGTAAATTTTATGAGGATGAGGATGATTCCAATGAATCCTTTTATAAATTAGTTTTTTCCTCCTCATTATATTCTTTCCCTTCCTCTTCATCTTACTCGTATTCTTTTATATGAATGTATTTCTCCTCTTCCACTTATTGATATTCTTCTTTATTTTTGTCTATAACTTCCTTATCGAATTATTTCTCTTGTTCTCATTCTAGCTACCTTGTTGTTATCATACTTTCATTTCCGTATAACACTAGTTTTGATTATTTATTTGGAATAATTGGATGTAATTCTTCCTCATAAACCATTTTCTTTCCCTTATCTACAACAGAATATATTTTTGTTGGAAAAACTGATGTTTCTTTAAAAACCAATCATGCTTCTAGATTTATCTGATCAGTGTGAGAAGTTAGAATAATGGGATTTTTTTATTATCTTTCTACTACTTTCAAAAATTCTTCATAATTTTTTTCTTCCTAAAATTCATTTATTTGATTATTTTTCTCCTCTTATTTATGATGTTCTTCAGTAGTTTTGATTCTTAAGGATTTATCTTCTATAGGGTTAATTATGAATTATGGATCCCCTGATTTGTTTAGAGCCTTATGTTCTATCAGCTTTTCAGAAACATCATTTGGAATATTCCATTGTTTCTTTTGATTTATTGTCAGATTGGTATCTACCATTATTTTCCTCATCTTATCTTCCTTGGATTTCTTTTATGGTTTTGCCTCTTATGCAGCATTGTCAACTTTTTCTATAAACTTATTTTAATTATAATCAAAGACTAACTTCATTTTTTACAACATATCTTATCTGATAAAATAAATATTTTCCATCACTGAATACGATTTGTTTTATTCCTTTAATATTTCCATACATTTCACAACTATTTTTATAATAAATAATGGGTATATTATTATCTTCAACATTCTTGAGGAGGTTTTCATATTATCCACTGTAATGGAAATAAACTTTATGAGATCTATCTTCCTCATGTTTACCAAATACTCGAGTATGAAAACATTAGAAACTTTAAAAGCATCTCTATCACCCTTACTAGGAATAATAAATTCTTGTATACATATGTTAATTACTCTATTTTTTAGAGTTAGATGAGAAAAATTTAAAACTATCTCATAATTCAAAAATAGAGAATCTTCATCCTTATTCTTTTCAAAAGTTCCATGTGAATTCAGAAACTTATGAGAAGAAAAATAAGCTTTTCCTTCTAAGGGAACTCTAACCAAATCAATGTATCTTATATAATAAATATTTCACCTTTTTCCAAACATATTGATGGAAACATTTTCCTTATCATCCAATTTCACAAACTAAATAGAGTCATAAAATTTGAAAGTTCCTCTAGACAGTAAAGATCAAAGTCCTTATCTGGATTCTCAACACATACAGACTACCATTGTAGAGACCCATAGCTTGACGTATATGGAAATTACATTAATTTTGTGAATTACTTAATATATAACAAAACAGACACCAAAGGATCGTAATAGTTTAGTGTCTTTGGAAACTCGGAATATAATATTCTAATCTTGGTGAAAGTTATTCAACATCTCCCATAAAGATCTTCCCCTTTTATTTTCTTACCTAAAACCTTTGTTTAAATCTTATGGAAAATAAAACATAAAAAGTGATGAGCTCAAATTCCCAGTAAGGGTAAACATAGAGAACATAAAACTATCCATAAACATTTGAACGTAAAAACTTGAACATAAAATCTAAACATCAAAATCTTGAGCAAAGACATGAATCTTGGAAGTACGTGAGGCAAATATCATAAGAGAACATCAATAATGATAAAATATCATGGGAACAAAACATTTAATTATGAAAAACAATTAAGCACATGATATAATTTCCATAGTAGCCAAGGCATTGCTTCCAAGACCATCTTAGTGGACAAAGTCCCTTTCTAAATCAGTTCACTCCTCGGTCTAGTCCTGTATCACTGAACCGAATTAACTTACCATTCCATCCATGTCTATCTCATGAGAAATAAATCTTTACCCAATGCATTGGAGGGAGATATAGGTCCCACCCATCTCATAATGAAATAATTCTTACTTGTGCCACAAAATAAATATAAAACATTCATCATAACCCAAAGAATAAAATGGGTTTCATAAACATCATTCCATCATAACATAATCCATATAAAACAAATAGATATAATTTCATCATAATAGAAGTGAAATCATGTAAATAATAGAGACATTATACTTGAAACATACACATATGAAATAATTTCATATTAAATGGAAAATGGTTTTGATAAAACACTTGAAAATAATTCTTGTGGAAAATATCCTTTCTTCATTAAAATCATTTTCTTTTTAAAAAATGCCATGCAATTTTAAAAGAAAATTATTTTGTTGAAAATGGTCATAAAATATTGTAGAGTAAGCTTCATGAAAAGAGGCGTTATGAAACCGTAAAAATACATTCACGCCGTATAAGTTAAAAATAACATTCTTATCATACTTTTGTCGGAGAAGTCAAAAAGTACCTTGTATGGTAAACAAAAGAAAGATTCCTTCCAAACCTTGTGATAAAAGTCCTAAAAGGGTAAAAATGACTTTAAACATATATGGAAGAATACTGAACATTTTATGAAAACATTTTTAGAAAACATGTACATGGATGATAAACATAACCCCAGTAAATACATATGAATAAACAATCTCGGATAAGAATCAGATTGGAATAATTATCCCTTACCTTAGGTTCGATATGCTTCGTATGTATCCAAACCTCCTGTATAATGATTTAAATAATATCATTGACTTATTACAGAATTATATTTATTTTTATGATATCATATATGGTTCACTTATGACTTTATATTACCCGTTCTTCTGTAAATTCCATGCTAAAGTAGCGTTTTGGGTAAAATCGTTTCATTTATCATACGCGTTTCGACTTGTTGTTCTTGATATTATTACTTATATCCTGATTTAATTAATTCCAGAATGTAAAAAATGATTTATATATATAATATATTCATCATATACATATATATATATATATTATAGATCGATAAATGGAATGAAATACACCGTTCATGGAGACGGTAGGCCGTACGTACGCATGAACGCTATTTTCGTTTCCTTATTGAATTGAATGGAATTAAGTATATGAAATACATATATAAATCCAGTATCATTATTATGTCATATATTTCATTATTACTTATTATATATACTTTATAATCATTCATGAATGGTTAACATGGAGAATGAATCTCATCGCGTCTTGGAGACAGTAGTCCGTACGTACGCACGAGTGATGATATCATTCCCATGATCGTGGAATTGTATTGAAGTGTATGTATACTATTTCAGAATAAATATCACTTTACAATAATCATATATAGTTATTCTCTACACCATTATACTCATCCAAGTAAGGTGGTGGTGGAAAACAGATTACACCACGGCGTGGAGACGGTATTCCATACGTACGTACGCGCGGTAATTTCATTTTCCGTAGGATGGATAGAAGGTGAAATAGGGTTGTTTCATATTTATAATAAAATATAAGTATATAATTCATACTTATGTTAGTTTTTTATAATGAGACAACTAAAGAAGAATAACTAGAAGAAGAAAGGAACTTGAGAAAATCGGAAGAAGAGATTACCTCTTCTTCGACGCACCTCCTTTAAACTTCCTTTTAAGGAAGTAGAGTTGGTCTTTTGAGAAGACCAGAACCTCAAAAATGTTTCTAGGGAAGTGGATAAGAGAAATGGGCAGGGTTTTTCTGAGCTTCACGGCTCAAAAGGGTGTGAAGATAAGAGGGAAGGGGTGCCCTTTTTATAAGGGAGGAGAGGGGCACCTTAGGAAAACATAAAATATTATTTTATTAAAAAGTCATATTCGGTTTTCAATAGCTCCAAATTGATTTATTTCTAAGCTAAGGTGGTTATGGGTCTAAATCATCTCATCCAATAGGTTTTAGAAAAGTTTAGGTTACTATTTTATCCTTATCATTTAGATTTAACTCTGTGTTAAATAATTTAACTTTTACCGTGTCTTTTTGTTTTCTTACACTATATGGTTAATAAACTTACTATAACAAGCCAAACGAACCCCAAGTGGTTCATTATTAATATATATATCCTTATCTAAGTAATTTGTCCAAACCTTAGATTTTTGGGAATAAAATAACACTTAATAATATAATATTTGTTTTAAAAACTACTTTATGTCAATTTTGACACTATTTGGTACTTGATTTTTGTGAAAATTCATAACAGCGTGATTAGTTCGAAAAAATTTAATTAAATAAATAATAACATGTCATATTAACCTATTAAATTATTTGGATTCATAAAAAGTCTCAAATTATATTTATTTGGGTATTTATAACATCAATTATGTTAATATTTCATTAATAAGATAATTACTGCATCATCATTGTGTCATAAATAAATTAAATTATTTAATGTCTAAAAAATATAGATAAAATAAAATTATGTAGGAAATATTTTTCTCTTTCTAATGAATATTTATAGTTGAATTTATCTTATGTATAAACCTATATTAAAAATGTTTTAGTTATTAAACTTCGATTTTGACTATTTTAACTATTCTTTAAATAAAATAATAATAAGTGTCCTAATCTAATCCAACTGGACCTAAATGGTCATATGTTATTCATAAGGTTGTTTTTTGTCGAATTAAACTTATCCAATAGAATTTAGACAAGTTTTAGTGTAATAATAATATCATTTTTACCCTTAATTACCCTATTTACTTTTAACCGTGGTAAATAAAAGTAAAAAGTTACTATTCACCAAATATTATTTTCATCTCATTGAACCACATTTTAGTCCTTGATATTAACCGGGTCTTTCAGATTTTTTAAATTCACCTCACAGAAGCGGTAAAATTATGTTTTATGTTAATTTCCAAATTCTCCTAGGAGGTGGGTAAAAGACGGTGAAAAGTTCAATAAAATTTTTATATATCAAAAATTATTATAAAATGACTCCAATGAATTTCATTGAACATATATAGGTATTATGTATCAATTTTGACCTAAAATAAATTTAAATAAAATAAATAATTATTTAAAAAAAAGTCGGTTTTTAAATAGTAACTGAGTGTTTTCACTATTCATCAAAAATTGACAGTTTTCAGAAAAATACCAAAAATTCACCCTCGGATAATTTCGATATTCCGAATCCAAAAATGAAGTCCATTTTGAAAGATAAAATTTATAAAATTCCAAAAAAGTGGGTATTACTATTCATAACGACTAGTTTAAATAGTATATCTTTGTTTAGTGAAACTTGGTATTGCGTACAACACACGCTGTCGTGGAAGGTCGTGATTGCATGTAATGTAAGCCAAGTCGGGGTTGCGTGTTTTTAAAGAATCCTTCATTGTTTTGTATAAGATAATCCAACCATATTTCACTTATACATTGAATATATATATATATATATACACACTCAATGTTACGTAGAATGACTACTATCAAACGAACTTGAAATTGTGTGTAACACAATCCAATAATAGTGTTGCGTATACTGCAAGCTAATACGGTCTTACGTATAGCGCAAGATAATCTAGGTGTAGTGTACAACACAATACATCAATGAAATTAAAAATAATAATCCTTATAAAATCTTGGGTTGTTACATTCTACCCCCCTTAAAATGAATTTCACCCTCAAAATTCGTAGGGGTTATAAATAGTTTATTACTTGAAAGTTTCTTTAATAGAAACCCACATCGTAAAAAGGAATACCAAAACTTATCTTTAAAAACTAAAGTATGAAACGTAACGGTTACCCAAATTAACTAATCATTGGGTTTCCACATAGGAGAACATAGGTGAAAATATAGATATGGAAGAGAAATCTAACCATCATGTTCTGATGGTGAGTGGTAGAGAACATGGCTATGAAAAATCCAACAATCAAAAAGCCATAAATTTGTGATGATCTAAGGTACCATCTGATTCATCGGATATAAGGGCACTATGACAACATTTTTGGTTTTCAAGATCATATCCCTAAAGTTGAAGAATTTGAATTAGAGGAAATACTTACTTTATTTCGGTATAATCTCACCGTTTATTGTGTCGTGAACAATTTCCACTTCATCTCTTAAAGAAATGAAGTTGGATTTTTCATTCGTAAGGTTTTAGCATATCATGTGATAGAATGTTGGGTCATTCCATCTGTCTCAAACAAAAGGTTAGAAAAAGTTATCAAATATACATAAGTCCGTATATAGTGAGTTTAATCGTATATGATTCCAAAAATGGACTTATACTTCATCCATCATACCATTTAATATAATAAAACTAATTTCTAATAACCAGGGACTTCCTGTTGGCCAGTGGTAGGCGATAAAGGCCTGTCGGACTTTGGTTGTGGGTTCGATTCCCACAGCCTTGTCCGACGCGACGGGTTATCGCCCATCCTGCAGGTTGTCCTTTTTCTAAAAATATATAATTATAACATTCCATTAATAATATCGAAAAAGTTATAGCCTTAATCAATACTAACTTATGTCCAACATAATCCATTCCAATCTTTAGGCTTATCCAAAATACTCTTGTTTAATCTTATATTATAAAGAAAAAGATTACTAGAAATGTCATCTACCGAGCATGTGAATACCATCATTTATCCCCAATATAAGATATATCTTGTTGGTCACATTCCAAACATGTGAATAAATTAATCAAGTATTCTCTTGAAAAATGAATACCCATTGAATCTTAGTGAAAACATGAATGATGTCAAAAGTTTACTCATTCCACATACCAAAATCCAAAAATTCTATATACTCAAACCATGATATAACTTTTTCCTTATATCATTCATGAGCTCATTAATACTGTTAAACATTTCATTTTCTCCTTATCCCTTCATTATGTGCATACCATCTTCTTTCCAAAAATATCTCAATCACTTTCCATGGTTACTAGTACCATAAAATTATTGAAAACCACAATAGACCAATACATAAATATTTCAATATTCCACGATACTATATACAACATTATTTTGGAATCCCATTACATAAACACTTAATCATTCCACCACATCGTTTTCATATTCAACATCGCCAATAGTGATTACATGTGACTTCCCTTTGTCCTTTTCCTTAAGTGGCTGCTCATTTCAATCATCATTAACCCTTGAATTAGGGCATTGATTAGCATAATGCCCCATTTCCTTGCACTTGAATCATTGAAGTGTTGGTGGTGCATTCTCTATAGTCTTTTCTTTATTCACATCATTAGAAACCCTTTTTCCATTACTTCGACACTCATCTTCTCGATGACCTTCTTTTCCACACTTATAACATTTTCTAGTCCCTTTAAGACAATCTCCACCATGCTTCTTTCCACACGTTTAGCATAAAGAAAAATTTATCTTCTTTTCACCATTATTCTAAGATTTCTCCTTGAACTCCATATTTCGTTTCTTGTCCAAACCATGAGATGTATATGTAACACCAACTCCCATTTCTACCTTGATAGAACAACGCAAAATTTCTTCCTAGATACTGAAGTCTCTTATAGCTAATTCCCTTCGAAGACTTGGTTTTAATCCACTGAAGAATCGGTCAACTTTACTTTCAGGTTAGATGATAAAGTCAGATGCATACCTTGCAAGACTTGTAAAATTCGCTTTGTATATACCAACAGATTCATCATCCTTTTCCTTAAGCTCGAGGAAATCATTTTCTATCGTTGTTCAAATAATACTAGGGAATTACTTATTGAAAAATAAGTTCTTGAACTCATCCCATTCCATGGATTCAATTTCATCTCAGGCCCTCGTACTCTAAATTAGAGTCCACCATTGATATGCTTCACCTTCTAAATGGTAAATAGCCAGAATGAATTTTTCATGTTCTGAACAGCGAAGTATGGAAAATATCTTTTCAATGGTACTAATCCATTTTTCAGCAAAAAGAGGATCATAAGACCCACGGAAAGAAGGTGGATGTTGCCTCATAAAGGACTCAATAGAATATTTTTCCCTTATCTGCTCATTTGGAAGTCCAGAATGATTCATAGCTTGTGTAAGTAAAGAAATACGATTTTTCACTCCATCTCCCATAACATTGTTTTGTTCTGGAGGACAATCATTGAATTGTCCATTACATTGATCAACACGGTTTCTTCGAGTTCCATCCATTGTCTAAAACCCAAAAAGAATAGTGTGAGAGGCAAAAATCGTGCTAGGGAAAACAAAATAATAAAGGGGGATTACCTTCGATATCTAACATCTTAGGTTTAATTCTAATATCATTTCTATAATTCTAGTACTATAACCTATATGTATACTTAACCTTAGGGACATCCCTATACCTACCTTAAAATATCTCTAGGGATCTCACTAAAGTTTTCACATCCTAGTTTCCAAAGTTTAACTAATCCTTTCCTATGATACCAACTGTAGAGACCCAAAGATTGACATACATGGACATTACATTACTTTTTTGGAATACTTAATATATAACAAAACATACACCAAAAGACCATAATAGTTTAGTGTCTTTGGAAACACGGAATATAATCTTCTAATCATGGTGAAAGATCTTCAACATCTCCCATAAAGATCATCCCCTTTTATTTTCTTACCTAAAACCTTTCTTTAAATCCTGTGGAAAAAAAACATAAAAAGGGGTGAGCTCAAATTCCCAATAAGGGTAAACATAGATAACATAAAACAATCCATAAAAATTTGAATGAAAAAACCTGAACATAAAATCTAAATATCAAAATCTAGAGCAAAGACATGAATATTGGAAGTATGTGAGGCATATATCATAAGAGAACATCAATCATGATAAAATAACCAGGGAAAAAACATTTAATTGTGGAAAACCAATAATCACATGATATGATTTCCATAGTAGACAAGGCATTACTTCCAAGACCATCTTAGTGAACAAAGTCTCTTTCTGAATTGAGTTCACTCCTCATTCCGGTCCTTTATCGCTAAACTAGATTTACTTACCATTCCAGCCATGTATATCTCAAGAGATATAAATCTTTACCCAATTCATTGGAGGGATATGTAGGTACCACCCATATTATAATGAAATCATTCTTACTTGTGCCACAAAATAAACATAAAACATTCATCATAACCCAAAGAATAAAATGGGTTTCATAAACATCATTCCATCATAACATAATCCATATAAAACAAATGGATATCATTTCATTATAAGAGAAGTGAAATCATGTAAATCATAGAGACATTATACTTGAAACATACACATGTTAAATAATTTCATCTTAAATGGAAAATGGTTTTGATAAAACACCTGAAAAGAATTATTGAGGAAAATATCCTTTCTTCATTAAAATCATTTTCTTTTCACAAAATGCCATGCAATTTTAAAAGATAATTAATTTGTTGAAAATAGTCATAAAATATTATAGAGTAAGCTTCATTAAAATGAGACATTATGAAACTGTAAAAATCTGTTCACACCATATAAGTTAAAAATAACATTCTTCTCATACTTTTGTCAGAAATTTCAAAAAGTACCTCGTATGGTAAACAAAATAAAGATTCCTTCCAATCCTTGTGGTAAAAGTTATAAAAGGGTAAAAATGAATTTAAAAATACATGTAAGAATACTAAACATTTTATGAAAACATTTTTAGAAAACATGGACAAGGATGATAAACATAACCCCAATAAATACTTACGAATAAACAATCTCGGATAAGAATGAGATTGGAATAATTATCCCTTACCTTAGGCCCGATATGCTTCGTACATATCTGAAACTCCTGTATAATGATTTAAATAATGTCATTGACTTATTATAGAATCATATTCATCATTATGATATCATATATGGTTCACTTATGACTTTATATTACTCATTCTTTTGTAAATTCCATGCTAAAGCAGAGTTTTGGGAAAAATCGTTTCATTTATCATACGCGTTTCGAATTGTTGTTCTTGATATTATTAATTATATCCTGATTTAATTTATTCCATAATGTAAGACATGATTTATATATATAATATATTCATCATATACATATATATATATGATAGATCGATAAATGGAATGAAATACACCGTTCATGGAGATGGTTGGTCGTACGTACACATGAACATTGTTTTCGTTTCCTTATTGAATTGAATGGAATTAAGTAGATGACATACATATATAAATCTAGTATCATTATTATGTCACATATTTCATTATTATTTATTATATATACTTTATAATCATTCATGAATGGTTAACATGGAGAATGAATCTCATCATGTCGTGGAGACGGTAGTCCGTACGTACGCACGAGCGATGATATCATTCCCATGATCGTGTAATTGTATTAAAGTGTATGTATAATATTTCATAATCAATATAACTTTACAATAATCATATATAGTTATTATATACACCATTATACACATCCAAGTAAGGTGGTGGTGGAAAACAGATTACACCACGGCGTGGAGACAGTATTCCGTACGTACGCACGCGCGGTGATTTCGTTTTCCGTAGGATGGATAGAAGGTGAAATAGGGTTTTTTCATATTTATAATAACATATAAGTATATAAGTAATACTGATGTTATTACTTTATAGTGAGACAACTAAAGTAGAATAAGTATAAGAAGAAAGAAACTTGAGAAAATCGGAAGAAGAGATTACCTCTTCTTCGACGCACCTCCTTTAAGATTCCTTTTAAGGAAGTAGAGTTGGTCTTTTGAGAAGCCAAGAACCTCCATAATTTTTCTAGGGAATTGGAGAAGATAACTTTTCAGGGGTTGGATGAGGTTTGATGCTCAAAAGGGTGTGAAGAGAAGAGGGAGGGGGTTCCCTTTTTATAAGGGAGGAGAGGGGCACCTTAGGAAAACTTAAAATAATATTTTATAAAAATGTCATATTCGGTTATTAATAGCTCATAATTAATTTATTTCGAAGCTAAGGTGGTTATGGGTCGAAATCCTCTCAGAAAATAGGTTTTAGACAGGTTTAGGTTACTATTTTATCCTTATCATTTAGATTTAACTCTATGTTAAATAATTTAACTTTTACAGTGTCTTTTTGTTTTCTTACACTATATGGTTAATAAACTTACTATAACAGGCCAAAATAACCCCAAGTGGTTAATTATTAATATATATATCCTTATCTAAGACATTTGGGCGAACCTTAGATTTTTAAAAATAAAATAACAATTAATAATATAATATATTTTTAAAAACTATTTTATGTCAATTTTGACACTATTTGGTACATGATTTTTTTTGAAAATCATAACAGCATTATTAGTTCAAAAAAAGTTAATTATATCCTTAATAACATGTCATAGTAACCTAGAAAATTAGTGGGATTCATAAAAAGTCTCAAATTACATTTATTTGGGTATTTATAACATCAATTATGTTAATATTTCATTAATAAGGTAATTACTCCATCATCATTGTGTCATAAATAAATTATATTATTTAATGTCTAAAAATTATAAATAAAATACCATTATGTAGGAAATCTTTTTGTATTTCTAATTAATATTTATAGTCGAATTTATCTTATGTATAACTCTATATTAAAAATAGTTTAGTTATTAAACATTGATTGTAACTATTTTAACTATTCTTTAAATAAAATAATAATAAGTGTCCTAATCTAATCCAAGTGAACCGAAATGGTCATATATTATTACTAAGGTTGTTTTTAGTCTAATTACACTTATCCAATAGAATTAGGACATGTGTTATGGTAATAATAATATCATTTTTACCCTTAATTACCCTATTTACTTTTAACCGTGGTAAATAATAGTAAAAAGTTACTATTCACCAAAAATTAATTTCATCTCATTGAACCACATTTTAGTCCTTGATATTAACCGTGTCTCTTGAATTTTCGAAATTCCCCTTACAAAAGCGGTAAAATTAAGTTTTATGTTAATTTCCAAATTCTCCTAGGAGGTGGGTAAAAGACGGTGAAAACATCAATAAAATTTTTATATATCTAAAATTATTATAAAATGACTCTAATGAATTTCATTGAAATTATATATTTATTTTGTATAAATTTTGACCTAAAATAAATTTAAATAAAATAAATAATTATTTAAATAAAAAATTGGTTTTTAAATAGTAACATAGTGTTTTCACTATTCATCAAAAATTGAAAGTTTTCAGAAAAATACCAAAAATTCACCCTAGTCTAATTTTGATATTCCGAATCCAAAAATGAAGTCAGTTTTTAAAGAAAAAATTTATAAAATTCCAAAAAGTGGGTATTACTATTCATAACGGCTAGTTTTAATAGTATATCTTTGTTTAGTAAAACTTGGTATTACGTACAACACACGCTATCGTGGAAGGTCGTGATTGCATGTGATGTAAGCCACGTCAGGGTTGCGTGTTGTGAAAGACTCTTTCGTTGTTTTGTATAAAAGAATCCAACCTTATTTCATTTATACATTGAATATAAATAGATATATACACTCAATGTTATGTAGAATGACTACTATCAAACGAACATGAAATTGTGTGTAACACAATCCAAGAATAGTGTTCGTATACTGCAAGCTAATATAGTCTTGCGTATAGTGCAAGATAATATTGGTGTAGCGTACAACACAAGACATCAATGAAATTAAAAAGAATAATCCTCATAAAATATCGGGTTGTTACAACCATCCTTAGAAAGATATAATATATATTTTTGAGTAGAGTCATAATTTTCAAACCAATATCTCTCGAAAAGTCTTTCCCAAAATACAAAACAATTAGAATAATCTTCAATGGCTACAATCAGAGCTGAAACTAGAACCGGGGATTTTTTGAAAAGAAAAACATTCAAACTGATGCATTTGAAGGTTCGGTAAATCAGGTGTGAAAACATCTGAAGAACCAATGTGGGACACGCAGTGACCTATCATTATATAGGCATTGGGGGTGATGGTTGAACTTCCATAAGAAATCCAATGGTTGAGATGAAAAAATATTCTGATTTCATGGACAAGATTAACCCAAATAATGTTTTAAAAGTATTTTTGAACAGTGGAAGTTTTTAACATTTTTAGCATATTGAGAAGAAATATAATTAGGAAAAGATTAAATAATTTGAAAAATCAAACTAGTTTTTTATAAAACTAAAAGTATAACAACAATATTTATAAACTAAAGTAATGAAATAGTGCAAAAACTAAAAGAATAAAATAGTACCTTTCAGAGTGGAAATATTCATCGGTACAATTAATTAACCTATTCTCCTTTGTTTTTGTAAACATATTATGATAGTTTTGAAATAAAAAATGATTAATATATTTTCATTAAAAAAACTAGTTAAAATATTTTAAAAATTAAAAAACTAAATATGATTGTTTTAAAAAAAATATAGTTTCTTAATATAAAAAATTTGTAACAAAAAATTATTCTAGAACCAATTTCTAAGTTTGAATTTTTTTTAGAATTCTGACTCAAAAATTTTTATAAAAAGTGTGAGTTTAGAAAACTCATTATAGGAAAAAATATAAAAAACTAAAAATCAAGAAAACTAAAATATTAATGAAAAACTAAAAGTTTTTGTAAAACATAAAATATATATACTCCCCATATGAAAAAGAGTATCTTAAGGTAATGAGATGGGTCAATAATAATTACATATAAATTATCACTTTACATTGATCATTCATAGCTTCTATTTAATGTATTCAAATCTATCATAACTAAGGGGTTCTGAAAAAATATCATCAAGTTGTTATTGTATTCTGATGAATTATAAAATTTTATCTCCATTAAGTGTGTGATTCCAAAGAAAATTGTGTCTTATATCTATGTTCTTAGCATGATAGTTATGTTTTCGATTCTAACTTAAATCAATGGTTCTTGTATTATCACCAGATATTTGAGTTTTAGTGAAACTCATGCCCTATTCTATGAGTGTGTTGCATCCACAACTCTTGAGAACAAGAACTTTCATCTACCACATATTCTTCTTCAATAGTGGAATGTTATACTGAGTTTTGTTTCTTAAAAGAATATTAAACTAAATAATCTCCTAATAAATGACAAGTTTTATATTTACTCTTAATATAGATTCAACATCCATCGAAATCCACATCTGAAAAACTTTTTGGTTCAAGTTAATTTTTTGAAGAATATAATAAGCATAAATTTGTAGTTCTCTTAAGATAATGAAAAATTATTTTTATTTCTTTTATATGGGATTCTTTTGTATTGTCTTGATATCTTGTAGATAAGCATGCTAAAAACATTAAGTTTGGACAACTAGCTATTAAGTAAAGAAAACTTCCTATCATACCTCTAAAAATTTTCTAACAAACTAGTTTTTAAACCTCATCAGGATCTAAAATATTAGTGGTACCAATGGGATTACTAATACTTTTTTATATTATTGTATCAAAATTTCTTAAAAAATACATTTTATATACATATGTTGAGATATAATAGTTTCTTTTCTTTTTTTTGAAATTTGAAAACCAAGAATAAATGTTAACACAACCATCATACTCATTTCAAACTTAGAATTTATAAGATTTATAAAGGAATCAATTAAATATTTTTGAGTTAAACCAAATATAAATTCATCAACATAAATTTGAAAATCATAATATTATTATTAAAATCCTATTTAAAAATATTTGGATCTGTATCTCCCTTAACAAAATTGATTGGTGACAAAAATTCAGTTAATCTATCATAACAAGCTCTTGGGGATTGTTGAAGTCCATATAAAGATTTGGTATGTTTAAAACATATTATATATGTTTTTTATTTTCAAAACCAAGTGTTTTTTCTACATAAAAATCCTCATGAATGTATCTATTATGAAAATTTCACTTCATATTCATTTTAAATTGTTTGAAATTAAATAATGTTATAAAGGATAAAAGTATTCGAATAACTTCAAGTATTTATACTAGAGAATAATTTTCCTCATAATATAATCCTTCTTGATGTTTATATCCCTTAGAAGAAAGTCTATAATTATTTCTAATACTTATACCATTTTCATCAAATTTATTATAAAAAACACCATTTCAGTCCAATTATATAAGTTTCTATAAGCCATTCAACTAAATTATAGACCTTGTTCCTTTCAAACTCATTGGGTTCATCTTCCATATCCTTAATCCAATCTCCTTCACCTAAAGACTCATTAGGATTCTTATTTTCAAATTATGATAAGAAAGATAGATGTTCAATTTCATTCCTTAAGGAACTTCTAGACCTAACTGATTGATATACATCACCAATGATACTTTCACTAGGATGATTCCTAAGAAACAACTGACTTATTAGGTATCGAAAAGTTTGTTCTTCAAAAATAGGTAGAAAATATTCCAAAGAAATAACTTTAGAAACATATTATTGACTTATTTCATTATGAGAAAACCTTTCTAACAAATGTTGAAAATAACTTTCTGAAATAACATATAAGTATATAGGTCAAGGTTATTTGAAAAAAAATGATCAATTTCAGCAAAAATAACATGAACTGTTTCCTCAACAGTACAAGAATTTTTATTGACAACTCTATAATCCTTATAAAGAGTGTAATAGGCAAAAATTATCCCTTCATCCGATTTGGGTGCAAACTTATTTAAATTTTCTTTATTATTTAGAATGAATACTTTACAACCAAATACTTTCAAGTAAAAAACGTTTGGATTTATTCTAGTCCATAACTCATAAGGATTTTTATTAAGAAATATTTTAATTAAAACATGATTTATTTTATTTTAGGGAGTACTAACTGATTCATCCCAAAACTGTTTAGTAATTGAGTATTCACTTAGCATTGTTCTAGTTATTTCTTGAATATTTCTATTTATTCTTTAAACTACACCATTTTACCGAGATGTTCTAGGTACTATAATGTTATGTTCAATAACATTGTTACTATAGAAAGTTTCAAAATAATAATTTAAAAATTATCCACCATGGTCACAATGAATAGTTATAAAGGAGAGTTTTTAACATTTTTAACTTCAGATACAAAATTTACAAAATAACAAAATTCTTCAAATTTCATTGTATGAAAATAGACCCGAGTATATCTTGTGTAATCATCAATAAAAACATATACATAGTATTTTCCACCAATACACCGAATTTTTGTATGAAAAAATAAGTCCATGTGAACTAACTATAAAGCATAAAAAATTTAGTCTTCCCTAATAGATTTAAAATGAGACTTTTTTGCTTACCATATTAACAAGGGTCACAAACTTTTGAAATATCAAACATAAGTTAAGGTAGATCCTTAAAAGGTAATTTATTAGTTAATATAGATTATTTTATAAGGTTACAGTGTCCAAACCTTCTATTCCATAACCATGATTGATATTACATTGTACTATGTAAAGGGAAGACTTGGCTCTTAAGGACTTCTATGTTAATTGAAAAAACATTCTCATGCTGATTAGCAGAAATAATAAATTCATACTTGGAACTGTATACTAAAAATTTATCATTATTAAATCTCAAAAGATAACCTACATCACATCATTTAATTATTATTATATGGTTGTGCTTAAGTCCTATAACAAATAAAAAAAATTAAATAATTTCTTTTCCAAGAAGAAAAATGTTACTTATGCTAATAATACCTCCTTGTGCATTATCTCTAAAAGGTACTTTTCCACCTTTCACCTTGTTTATATTATTAATGAAAATTTTTTTCTTGTCATGTGACTAGAACATCCAATATCCATTTACGCAATATTTTTTTAGTACTACCTTAATTTTCTTGGAAACAAAAAAGATTATATTTTCAAAACCCAAATCTTCTTGGTTACGGTATTGTTAAAAAATAAAATTTTTGGTGACCAAATTTGTTTGAATTTGTTATTTTTGGAATATGACATTTCATTTGAGAAATTATCTTTATAAAATCCTTATAATTATACCCTATTCATGGAATAATTTTTCTTCTAGTTCGCACCACTTTGGAACTATGTTAAAAAGGTACACTTTTAGGAAAAAAATAATTACTACTAAAAATATTTTTTTATTTGTTAAACCCATTCTGGAATTATCACTATAAGGACAAATTTTTTCACATTTTATCAAAGTTTTCATTATCATGGGCAATCATTGATAAAAGTTTCTTCAAACTAAAAATTTTGTATTTTCATGTTACAACTATATCGTTATCCATATTGGTAATAGTTTTAGAACTATGTATTGTTTGTAAAACGTTTTTTCAGAGATAATTTTTACAAAGTGTTTTGAAATAATATCTTTTTCATAAAAAGTTTTATCAATATTCTTAGAAATATTTTAAATTTCATTAGTTAATAGATATATTCTCGAGTCAGCCTTAGAATATTTATCTTTGAAATTATCATGTTTTTTAAAAAATCTGTCAATTTTCATTTTTAATAGTTTTGAAAATAAGTAAACATCATCATAAGTAGGTATAGTATTTTATTACATGCTAAGTAAGATTACCCAATAAAACATTTATAAATTTTCTCATAATCAGTTTTAGGGTAATTGATATTTAAGGATAAATTTTTAAGGGATTCAGTAGTTCGTACCTTTACCATTAAACATTGATTTACCATGGGTAATTTAGTATACAACTAGGAATTTGGATTATATCCATGAATTTATAGACAAAATTTATAAAAAAATGGCTATATTTAACCTACTACTAGGGGAAAATGATAACATGTGGCAGTACCCATCATCCCCTCAGGATTACTTCAAATCCCCCGCCTCCTCCCTTAGAATTTCTTCCCTCAGATTTCTTCCTCCGCCTCCTCCCCTCCTGCCCTCATGATTCATCCCCCCCTATTTATATACCATAGAAATTATTCTTCCCTATGACAATATGATGATTATGTGTTATCCATCCCACCTCCCCACCAATGCGGCTCCCATGTGGCTTGCCCACCTCCCTACTGATGTGGTTTCAACACAGCCAATGCACCTCCCCGGTCGATGTAGCTTCCCTACCTCCCTGCTAATGTGGATCTAACCCCCCCCCCCCCCCCCAACACACACACACACACCTCACTACTACCCACCTCCTCCAACGTGGATTTTCAGTACTCAATGTAGATCTGACACAGCCACACCACCCCCCATGGTCCTCCTCTGATCCAGCCACCCCACATCTATAAGATCCTTCTCCTCTGACATGGCCACTCCACCACCATGGTTTCTCAATTGAACCCTTACTTACCCTCACAATACACTTCTTAATGTGATTTCTCACTAACATCATTCATCAATACTAGGTAAATACTCACTTTGTTCCTTTATCATATTAAATTCATACCTAAAACTCTTCTATTAAACTACATTAGTTATGAATAACTAGTGAGGGTTCCCATAACATTTTATTTTTACAATATTATAAGTAACATTCTATTTATTTTGATTTGTTCCCCCAACCTTCCACTGAAAATTAATTTCTATTTATGAATTTCTATTTCCCCAATCTCATCTCCAATATAAAATAATTTTTATTCTATTATATTATGTGTTTAATTAGAAAGTAAAAAATATTTATTTTATGAACTTACAATTTCATTCTTTTCTCCCAACAAAAATTACTTATTTTGATCTCGTTGTATTTTTGTTTTATAATGTGATTTGTACAATATTTATACTTTCTTAGACTGTTCCATAGGTATAATTTGGTTATATTTCATTTTTTTATTATTTTTTGTAAATTTTAATTATTTTAATATTATTTGAAGTTTTTATAAAAGTTTAATTAATTTTATTCATGTGTTAATAGTGTCTACTTTCAAGGGCTAAGTTATTTCAGGTTTGATATTATTATCATTGATTATTCATTTTCCATGGACATTACAATGAAATAATATTCTATTCTTGAATAATTTAATTATATTTTAATATATAAATATATTTGAAGAATGTGTGTATGTGAAGATTCATTTTATTTTTGAGATTGATTCATTTTAAATTCAGCCTTATCATGAAGTTCAATAAACATAATCCTATTTGTTTATTTTTTTCTATAAATTTGAAAAATTCCCTATATGATATTATCCTTTAATTATTGGAATTTATTTCCTATGAATTTATAATTATTATCCTTTCATTTTTATATTTATGTAACTTTACACCAAAGGCTTCCAGTTATTTTGATCCCTCTAAAGACTATTTGATAGCAATCATTGATAATTGTCTATAGCACATATCTCATATGGCAAGTGTTTTTGTAGAAATGTATCACATTATAGAAATAATTTTTTCCACTTATTTAAATAATACATGTTTCAAAATAACTATTTTATGTTATTTCTATATTAAAATAGACATGATCTTGATAAAGTATTATGGGATATCCAATTAGGTATATATTTTCTTTAAAAACTAATATTTTTATATTATCTATATATTCAAGATGGCATGTTTTTTATCAACTACTATGATCCATCTGAGTAGGTATATATTCAAGTGGGTATTTCGGTTATTACCTCAATATATGTCCTTGTATAACTACAAATTTTAGGTATGTATATTCTTGATAAATTATTATTTTTCCGGGAGGTATATATTTGTAAGAACTGAAATTTTGAATAAATTTTGTTTCCTAAATTTGTGTGTAATTTTATTTTATACTCAAAAAAACTATTTCATTTAATAAATTGAGTAAAATTAAAATAAGACTGTTGGGTTTCGACTATTATATGATTGTTGGTCAATATGACCATTGGAAACTAAATTTTGTGATTATTGTCTATAAATACATGTGATCTTGATTAATTAACAAAGAAAGAAGATTCGATGGCCCCATACAGTAGTCTCAGGTTGATTGAAGCCCATCTGATAGAACTTGGGAAATAAGTAGCACCTTTGGGCTTTGCTCTGGGCCAAACCCAAGCGGAACTTCATCGTGTGAAGCTGGAACGGAATCGCCTTCACAAGAAGTTCAAGATGATAGAAATCACTAATCGGGAAATGTTGGTCGAGCCATCCCAAGATTCTATCACCCTAGAACACCTAACTCTTAGGTCCTATGCTGGTGTTATAAGGGTTTATGTAACCAGACCGTAACTACCTTGTGCAATCCTTTGACTTAAATAAAATTTTTGATTTCTTCTTATTATGAAGTTTGTGAATTTTTAAATGTCTGGATAAATATAGTATGCATATTATTGATGAATTTTAGAAAAAGGATATTTTAAAAATATTTTTGTAAACCTTAAATAATTAAAAATGTGTAATGATTTTCAAAAAATGGTCTTACAGTTGTGTTCAGTATGAAATTTAGAGTCTAATAAGATAAACTTAATTTTTTATTAATAGTATATTATTAATTGTGATTTTACACTTAGGATTAGTAATGTGACCAAATGGATTAGTAATCTCACATAAATAAAGTATTAATATAATTTAGGCACCATGATTAAGTAATGTGATTCAATAAAATAAGTAAATAACTGTGTGGGAAATTATTGGTTAAGTATTAGTTTTTTTCGGGTGAATAGTATTTTTATTTAAAAATTAAATTAAAAATATTTAGAAAATTATTTTCATAAAATGGAGTTCATTTTTGAAATCACAGAATCAATATTTGGTTAAGGTAAAATTTTGGGTTTTTTTAGAAAGTTGAATTTGCTGTGAATAGTGAAAATACAGTTTTTGAGTTTTGGGTGTTTAATGACATCATTAAGGATGCATTAATTATTCAATAATTCGGGTCGACTTATGAATGTTAATATAAGGTATGAGGTGTCCCAAGTGGCCAATACCATGGTAAAATACAATGGGAAAGCCCATGCCTTTGCCAATACCACAAATGAGGTGTCCCTTGGCCATTAATGCCTTATCCCCTCACTTTCCCTATAAATACCAAGACATTATCTCATCCTTTCTATTCCAAAATCATCCTCAACGAAGTTCAGGTATCCTTACCTCCAAAGGAGTCCTCCCAAGGTAACCTCAAGCCTACCAAGGTCCTGAACTTAAATCTTTTGAAGTTACTCTTCAAGGTAAGGGATCCTACCTTTCTCTTTCTTTTCAAATACTCTCTCATATGTCATTTCTTTTATGATCCATGCTCTTATGTTGGAGTATGTTCTTTTATATTAAACATAATATTATTTTTATATTCATATGATTAGAGAGACCCTATTTCTCTCATCAATGCATTTTAAGAATGTTCAATTGGCGTTGTTAGGCTGCCGAATTTTCGTAAGGGATTCTTTCACTCATCCCATTTTCAAAGTTCTATTTTCATATCAAGTCCTTCAAGTTCCTTTTTGCCATGTTGGGTTATTATCTATATATCCATAATACTATTATTTTATGTTCATATGATGAGATATCCCTTCTTTCTCTCATCAATTAAGTTTAATAATGTTTAATTGGCGTCATTAGGCTGTCGAATTTTTGTAAGGGATTCTTTCAATCTTCCCATTTTCAAAGTTCTATTTTCATATTAAGTCCTTCAAGTAACTTTTTCCCATGTTTGGGTATGATCTATATATCCATCATACTATTCTCTTATTTTTATATTATGAGAGACCCTATTTTATTTCATCAATTCATTTTTTGAATTTTTAAGTGACGCCATTAGGTTGCCGAATTTTCATAAGAGAAATCTTATTTTTGTCTTCCTTCCATGTTTTTCATTTCATATGGTATGTATTTCAAATTTCATTTTCATGTTCTTATATCCTTTATATTATTTTCCTCTACTGTTTTATGGATCATTTATGAGAGTTTGACCCATTTCCCCTCTCTTTTCAATATTTTCTAAAACCCTGCAACACAGCGATTATGCTGCAGAATTATCATCTCAAAATATCTCTCTATTTTTCTCAAAATCTTTTATTTTATTAAGTGAATACTCAAAAATATTTATTTTATAGGGGTATTCAAATATATACCAAAATTATATATTTTAAATTCTGGGACTGACATATATGAAACCCTCTTTCCATTTCCATGGGTTTAATGTCACATAAAGATCATGTCTTTAAAGTGGTTTTTAAAAACGTTATGATTATGAAATGAAACCCATTTATTTTATGGTATATGGGTCATTTATGAAATGTCTAATGATGATATATGTGGGTCACATGATAATAAATAAAATTTAATGGTTCTCACTGATATCTTTCCAATGCATTGGGTAATGATGTAATCTCTAGGGATTATAATTTTAACAATACCTTGGTGAATAACCTTGGTAATTTTTGTTAAATGACACCTTGGGGATGGAACTTGGTTATATGTTCATGATTCTCTAATTTAAATGTTGTAGCCACATCTTCAAGTTATGAAACATGTTATTTTGATATGCCTCATGATCTCTTTCTCATTCCTTAAAGATATTTATCAAGACTTTATTGATGTATCTCAAGTTCACATGTAAAATGTTTCTCTTATTTCCCTTACTGGACCTTCTGCTCACCCTTTCCTTTGATGTATGCTCCCAGGTTATGAGATGCAGTAATGAACTTAGGATGAACAAATGAAGAATCATTTCAATTATTTAAGAAAAATTTTTTTGTTATCATGTATTAAGTTCCTGGTTTCCAAGACACTAAACCTTAAAGATCCTCAGTTTTTATAATGTAATGAAAGTTTATGTGATAAAAAGTCAGGATTCTATAGTTGGTATCAACGGATGGTTTAGTTATTTGTCGAAATTAGGATTTAAAAACTTTACAAGGTTTCTTAATGAAAAGATTAAATATATGAAAACATCCTGGTATTTTGGTGAAGTATTGAGTAAGTGGTTTCCAAACCAATAAATCCATATCTGGATACGAACAAGTAGAGCTGGCTCTGGCACAAATGTACATAAGGGTAAAACCTGAAAACACCACTTTGATCTAGACTTTAACGGGAAGTGGTACATCACAACAAGCCTTGCTGCACTCTTTGTTACGACACTCCTGGGGGAAATGTTTGGTTAATCACAAAAATTTTATGAATCATTATGAAGGAATTATAGAAAAATGTAATTGTCTAAGAATGGAGTTTTAAGACATAAAATCATTTTTAGTTAAAATACTCTTAAATGAAATAATTTTCTCACGAAGGATTTATTCTTTTAGAAAATGTTCCCATCATCTAGGAATACGTTGATTTATTTCCTGAGCAGTTACCCGGACCTCCCCCGGAAAGAGAGGTAGAGTTATCCATTGAAATCGTACCTGGATATCATCCAATGTTAAAGACCCCTTAGAGGATAGAAAATGTGGAGCTAGAGGAATTAAAGAAACAACTCCAAGACCTTTTGGAGAATGGGTTTATCTGACCAAGTGTGTCTCATTGGAGAGCACCAGTTCTCTTTTTGAAGAAGAAGGATGGATCGATGCAGTTATTCATTGATTATAGAGAACTAAATGGGATTAAAGTGAAGAACAAATACTATCTTCCAATAATTGATGACTTATTTGACCAAATTCTTGGGACTCAATTCTTCTCTAAGATTGATCTTCATTTTGGTTATCATCAATTTAGGGTGAAGAATGATGATATTCCAAAAAACCACCTTTCGATCAAGATATGGGAATTTTGAGTTTATTGTTATGCCCTCCATACTAATGCACCTGCCAAAATTTATGGATCAAGAATAAGTTGATTTTGGAAACATATATCAAATGGATATCCTTTTTATAGGAAAATGATTTGGTGATTAAATGATAAAGGTTATTTTGGGTGATGTTTTCACTTTTAGAGTATTATATTCCTAAGAAACTATAGGATTTAAATTGAGGAGGAATGGTTAGTTTTTTTAAGAATTTATGTGTTTATTGTGGACATATGCTGATTTGGGTTATTTCTGGAAAATGATGAACCTAGAATAGAGAATATGTGAATAGTTTAATTACACTTTTGTAGGAGACTTTTATAGTAGTCGATGTTATTTGGAGATAAATGTTAAGATTTTTTTGGGAAGACTATGTAATTAAATCCTTCTCAGTTTCTGGTTCCAATCTTAGTTTGGATTATTCTGAAAAAATTTAAGGATGATTGTGTATTGAATGGTCTTTCTTGAACTTTGGGTACTTTTGATGAATTTTGGAGATTATTAGTCATATTTCTTTTTATAAAGGATTATCTGTTTTGGGGATTATATGATATTGTAGAAACATTTATTGTTTTAGTTGATGACTAAAGACAATGGGAAAATATAGTTATTCTTTTTTGGATTATGTGATTATCTAGAAGTTTATTCTTGTGCGTTTGATGATACCAAGGCTTTTTGTATGCTCATTGTTTGGAGAAAAGATTTGTCTTGGTGGAAACTTATTAAGGGATGAAACTCTACTTGAAGGTAAATATATTTCCTTACGTTTTTATTCTATGTAGTAAATGAATTCCTCAAAATTATAAAAAGGAACGTAAAACTAAAACGTTGTTGGTTTACATTTCCTATTGGGTAAACAAAGATCGTTTTACACATCTTAAGTTTGCGATCTTCTTGTGGTTAATTTTCTCCTAATCATGTTTTTTTATCACTCGCCATTATAACTTGACCTTTTGTTTTCTCTTCCATATCCATGTTTTCCTACATGGAATCCTAGTATGGGCTAACTCGGGTGACATTTTTACTTCCCTTTCTTTCTTTTAAAGCAATAGTTTTATTGACTCTTTTTCTGATGTGTGACTTTCAACGAAATTTCCAAGCCCAATTTTAAAATTGTGAGGACGCAATTTCTTAAGGGGGGAAGATTGTAACGACTCGAAATTTTGAATAAATTTTGTTTCCAAACTTTGTGTGTTATTTTATTTTATACTCAACAAAACTATTTCATTTAATAAAATGAGTATAATTAAAATAAGATTGTTGGGTTTCGACTATTATATGAATGTTGGTCAATATGACTATTGGAAACTAAATTTTGCAATTATTTTCTACAAATACACGTGATATTGATTAATTAATATAGAAAGAAGATTTGATGGCCCCATATAGTAGTCTCGGGCCGATCGAAGCCCATATGACAGAACTCGGGAAGGAGGTAGCACCTTTGGGCATTGCTCTGGACCAAACCCAAGCTGAACTTCATCGTGTGAAGCTGTAACGGAATCACCTTCGCAAGAAGATCAATCTAATAGAAGTCACTACTCGGGCAGTGTTGGCCAAGCCACCCCAAGATTTTATCACCCTAGAACACCTTACTCTTAGGTCATATGATGGTGTTATAAGGGGTTATGTAACGAGACCGTAACTGCCTTGTGTAATCCTTTGATTTAAATAAAAATTTTGATTTCTTCTTATTATTAAGTTTGTGAATTTTCAATTTTCTTGATAAATATAGTATGCATATTATTGATGAATTTTAGAAAAAGTATATTTTAAAAATATTTATGTAAACCTAAAATAATTAAAAATGTGTAATGATTTTCAAAAAATGGTCTTCTACAGTTGTGTTCAGTATGAAATTTAGAGTCTAATAAGATTGACTTAATTTTTGATGAATAGTACATTATGAATAGTGATTTTATGCTTAGGATTAGTAATGTGACCAAATGGATTAGTAATGTCACTTAAAGGAAGTATTAATATAATTTAGGCACCTTGATTAAGTAATGTGATTTAATAAAATAGGTAAATAACTATTTCGTAAATTATTGGTTAAGTATTGGTTTATTTCGGGTGAATAGTGTTTTTATTTAAAAATTAAATTAAAAATATTTAGAAAATTATTTTCATAAAATGGAGTTCATTTTTGGAATCAGAGCATCAATATTTGGTTAAGGTGAAATTTTGGGTTTTTTTAGAAAGTTGAATTTTCGGTGAATAGTGAAAATACAGTTTTTGAGTTTCGGGTGTTTAATGGCATCATTAAGGATGTATTAATTATTCAATAATTATGGTCGACTTATTAATAGTATGATAAGGTGTGAGGTTTCCCATTTTTCCAATACCATGGTCAAGCCCATGGTTTTTCCAATACCACTAATGAGGTGTCCCTTGGCCATTAATGCCTTGTCCCCTTCACTTTCCCTATAAATACCAAGCCATTCTCTCATCCTTTCCATTAAAAAATCATCCTCAACGAAGTTATAGCAACCTTACTTCACAATGAGTCCTTCCAAGGTTCCCTTAAGCCTCCCAAGTTCCCGACCTTCAAGATTTTGAAGTTACTCTTCAAGGTAAGGGATCCTACCTCTCTCTTTCTTTTCAAATACTCTCTCTTATGTCATTTCTTTTATGCTCCATGTTCATATGTTGGAGGATGTTATTTTATATTCACCTTACTATAATTTTTATGTTAATATTTTGAGATATCCCCTCTTTCTCTCATCAATTCATTTTAAGAATGTTTAATTGGTGTTGTTAGGCTTGCGAATTTTCGTAAGGGATTCTCTCACTCTTCCCATTTTCAAAGTTCTATTTTCATGTCAAGTCCTTCATGTTACTTTTCCCAAATTGGGGTATGATCTCTATTTCCATGATACTATTATTTTATGTTCATATAATGAGATATCCCCTCTTTCACTCATCAATTAATTTTAAGAATGTTTAATTGGCGATGTTCGACTGCCGGATTTTTGTAAGGGATTCTTTCACTCTTCCCATTTTTTAAGTTCTATTCTCATGTCAAGTCCTTCAAGTTCCTTTTTCCCATGTTGGGGTATGATATATATATCCATAATAGTTTTATAATATGTTCATATTATGAGATACCCTATTTTATCTCATCAATTGATTTTTTGATGTTTTAAGTGACGTCGTTAGGCTGCCGAATTTTCATAAGAGAAATCTTATTTTTGTCTTCCTTCCATGTTTTTCATTTCATATTGTATGTCTTTAAAATTTCGTTAAAATATTATTATATCCTTTATATTCTGTTCCTATACTGTTCTATGGATCATTTATGAGTGGGTGACCCATGTCCTCTCTCTTTTCATTATTTTCTAAAACCCTGCAACACAACCATTATGCTGCAGAATTTTCATCTCAAAATGTCTCTCTATTTTTCTAAAATTATTTAATTTTATTAAGTGAATACTCAAAACTCTTTATTCAACATAGGTATTGACATATATACCAAAATTTTATATTTTAAATTCTGGTATTTACAAACATGAAACCCGCTTTCCATTTCTGTGGGTTTAAAGTGACATAAAGATCATGTCTTTAAAACAGTTTTTAAAAACGTTATGATTATGAAAAGAAGACCATTTCTTTTTATGATATATGGGTTATTTATGAAATTTATGATGATTATATATGTGGATCACATGATAATAAAGACAAATTTAAGGGTGTGCCCTGATAGTGCTCTAATGCATTGGGTAATGATGTAATCTCCAGTGATTACAATTTTAACGATACCTTGGTGAATAACCTTGGTAATTTTTTTAAATAACACCTTGGGGATGGACCTTGCTGATATGTTCATGATTATCTAAGTTAAATGTTGTATCCACATCTTCATGTTATGAAACACATTATTTTGATATGCCTCATGATCTCTTTCTCATTCCATAAAGATATTTATCATGACTTTATTGATATATCTCAAGTTCACATGTAAAATGTTTCTCTTGTTTCCCTTACTGAGCCTTCTGCTCACCCTTTCCATTGATGTATGCTCCCAGGTTATGAGATGCAGTAATAAAAATAGTATGAACAAATTAAGAAGCCTTTCAAGTGTTTAAGAAGAATTTTTTTTGTCATGTATTACGTTCCTAGTTTCCAAGACACTAAACATTAAAGATCCTCGATTTTGAATAATGTAATGAAAGTTTATGTGATAAAAAGGTGGGATGCTATAATATTTATGATAAATAATTTTTTTTGTTAAAAAACTATTTTATATTATTTATACATTCTAGCATGTATGTTCTTGATAATTTTCTATTCTCAATGCAAGAAGGTATATATTTTCTTTCAAAACTTCTATTTTTATGTTATTGATATATTAAATAAAGCGTATTCTTGATAAACTAATATAATCAATCTAAGTATTTATATATTCATGTTGATATATATGTTATTGTCTCAATATATTTCCTTCGATAACTACTATTTTTCAGATATCCAATTTTTTATGTTCTTGATAATTTTCCATCGCCTATGTGATTGAGAATCCATAACAATTTCCAATAATTGTTATAAAATGAATCCTAATTGTAATTGTTTAGTCAATAATATAACATTCACCTTTTAAATTTGCATATATCATCAAAAGTGTTATGTTCTTGAAATATTATTCACATTTTGGTTAAACATTTTTTATCAGTTTGTTGCAGCAACACAACCCATTAACTCCTTGGTCATTTTTTATGGAGAAAACATTTGACATCAGATTACAATTACTCTACCTTTTCTATGAAAGGTAATATCATCATTTTGTTTGAAATGTATCACAGTATAAACTTAATATATTTTTATTCATGTTAAGGTTTTTGTGATAAGTATTCTATGTCTCCTCAGTTTGTACTTACTGGTGGATTTTTTTGGTATTTGGAATTCCCTAAATATGTTTCATGAGGACATAATCATTTTCTTGAGGTGATTTCCCATAGTGAAGGTCATTTCTATCATAATTGAATAAAAAATTGAGATTTAAACATAATTGGATGATTTTTACCAACCCCATGCTTGTACTTATTCTTCTATTAACATATTTTAGTTCCTATTACTCGCATAGAAACATGTTAACCTACGCTATTTTTAAATAACACCATTTTATCACTAGGATATTTGATATATGTTTTAGGTTTCCATGATCATTCATTAGTTCATTCAAATGTGACATTATTACCACCATATTATATTTTATACCATTTGATATTTGTTTATCATCACTAATTTTATAAACATATAAAAAACTCACCTCTTAAAACCCAAAGTACATTGAAAATTGTTTTTTATTATGGGGAAGAATCCTTCATTTTAAAATGTAATATATTTCTCCCACTGTGTAAATAATACTCATGGTCACTCCTTTAAGAGATCACATGTTGATGATTATAACTAAACAAGAAAACTGGTCCCACTTTGTTTCCCAACATTTTTACTATTATATTCAGCTTCATTTAGAGTTAATATTTTATGTTATCATACACCATATATTATTAAAGGAGTCTTGAAAAATGACTCTACATTATTTAGTTATATTTTTTCCCCTGGGTTTTAATTTCAAGACAAGTTTATGTAATATATTGGGAATATTATTATATACTTTATTATAAGACATTAAAAAAGTTTTATGTTTTTTAATTTATAAATGATTTTATATTCCTATATTTAATATAAATTCATAGTTTATGGTATATATACACATATTAAATATTATTTATATTACTAATTTATTGTTCCTGGACCGTCAGTGAATGTATATAAATTTTTTTGTTCCCTCTTTGTTCTCATAATTGATCCCTTTCCTTTAAGAGACAAAATTTAGTATTTATTTTCATCCTTGTTGATATCCTAAGAATGGTCCCAATGAAGTTGAGTAATATTTGAGTGTATTCAAATAGGGTATTTACTGAAGGCAATGAATATATTAGAAACATTTGACATTTTGGTTTAGGAAACTAAATCAAAGATGATATAGGTTTTTGAGTTCACTCAATCAAGAAAAAGAACCCAATCAAAGGGGGAAACTATTGATGTATTCTTATATGGGGACTTTAAAAAAAATTGACTCATAGGATTAGTGAGTTTAATTTTAATACATTAATTCAAGGTTGGTATATGCATCATACGGTGATGAATTAATTATCTATTTACATTCATTTTTATCATGGTTGACTATTCGGGAATAGAGTGATGGGAATTTATAAGAAAATATTCTAAATTTATCTCTTTTATATATTACAAAACTCTCATGAATTATAAATATCATCTAAATTTGATACATTATTGTATGATACCTCACTAAAATTGTAGTAATTGAGTTTGACAAGGTCTACACCTATTAATCTTTTAATATAGATTGATCAGGATTGTGGTGAGATCATAACATATTGGCACAAGTATGAGGACCTAGACCTACTTACATATCAAGGAAAGAGACCATATGGGGGTTAAGATAACTTCTATTATTCATATAAAATATTATTTTTGTCACTTGATGTTACTCATATCTTGAAGTGAGATTGATTCAATGTGATAGTGGATTGGTGGGGTTATATTTACTGGATGGTTCATATTGAGTGGAATTCTCTATCTTTGAGGCTTATTTTTATCTTTTATATAATCAAACTAATGGATTTTAGGTGAAAATATCATTATTTTATTATTTTATATGAGTATCATTGACTCTAAGAGTTCCTTAATTATATAATAGGAGAATAATTTTCTCTTATTATGGTTAAAGATAGATTATATGAACATAATAACTGTTTATTTGACGACATAATCCTTATAGAACTACATCTTGATTTGTGTATGATACACCCAATTTTTTTATGCTATTGTTCTTATATATTTTTCACAAATATAACAAAACTAGTTAGTTTTATGGTATCTTTTAATCCATACCATGTGCATGTCATGGAACATCATGTTACAATGGTGGAGTTTTAGAATTTATGAGTTTAGTTATATAAACTATATAGAACCCATTAGGTATGCACGTGGGATTTATATTTCATTCCTTTTCTTCTAAAATTGTTTATAAAATCTTTACATCAATATATGAAATTTATTTCCATAATAATAACTATTTTGTATAGCTTAATCTATGGAAACTCTATACATTCTCAATAATATTACCTCTTTTGTATCAATTTTTGGGATTTGAAGAAGCCAATGGATTGATACAATTAGTGTTTTATTTGTTTACAATAGTTAATAAATTCAATATGTAAGGAAAGGGGTAGATTGAATATAAATAAGCAGTTGTTTATGGTTTAAAAGGATATATTCTAGAAGCTTTTACTCTGGTAAAATATAATGTTTTGGGTTTCACACAATATATAGTATCACTAGATGAAATTTTAATTTTGGATAAACCAAAATTATTTGAATCTATTAGTATCTTATATATCAACTGGAATTTTGTTGGAGCTTATTTGATGAGGGAAAAGTGTTGAAGGTCAAGACATATTGTTCCACAAGCACTATCCACTTTAGTTTTAGAATATGTATTTTAAAATAAAATTGAATATACTTTCTGAAAATCATGAGATGGATATAAGAAAATAGTTTCATTAGAATATGGGAAAAGAAGTAAGGTTTGGTTGATGAATAAGGAATGAGGATATTGAAGAAATATGTGAGATTTAATTAAAAGGAAGTTCGGAATAAAGTTATAAATATATAGAGTTTTAACTATTATCCATGATGTGATATTTTCTATAGTATTTTGATGATCCCCAAATTAGTTCAAGAAAATTTTATTCTGTAAGTTAATATGCTATACTAGTGAAGTAGATAAAGGTTGATCCCAAGGATACCAAAAGCCAAGTAGCTGACTCTTAGTTAATGAGATGTATGTTCTATAATATACCTTAATAAACTTGATAAAAAGTAAATTTTAAAATAATCCATGTTGAATAAATGGTTATGAAAAGGGAATCACCCTAAAAGAACCATAATATCATAGACGGTGATTTTTTAAGTTAAAATAGTCAATAATTCTAATAAATTTGGCTGATATGAATCTAAAATCATACAAGTGATGAAAGTATAATTCACCAATCTAGATAGTGTAAATTATGGTCAAATTAGTAAAGTGTGATGCAAAATAATGGATTAGAGGAATATTTGAATTTTGAAAGAATTTATGTATGGAGAATTGATAAACATATATATGGGGGGTTTATTTTCATAATTTTAATATAAATGAAAAATAGTACATGTAATAGTTTTTAGTGGAGTAAAATTCCTAATCCTCATAGAAAGGAGAACCCCACACTCAAAAAATTTCCTTCCTATTAATTTTGATGAAAATACAAATTCTAATAATAAACAAGAAAGTGATCCATAAGAAATCCTATAATGATTCTAGATTATTATATGAGATAAATCATAGAAGGTCCTTACACATTTCTTTGAAACATATGATCAGAGCATGAGAAATATTAGGAAACCTATAATTTTAAATTTAATTGATTTAGGTTTTAATGGAAAAACAATTATACTTTTCCAGAATTAAAATAAATTATACCTATATTTTAGAGTGGGAATATAAATGGAATAAATTTTTGTACAATTTTTTCCCCAATTTTGAGGGTGTTTATATGAAAATCATATCCAAAAGAGTTAGAATCATTTTACAATTATTTTATATGATTTAAATAAAACCTATTATGCATATGTGAAATTGGTAGATTATTGTAAATATGCCCCAAAGTATAAGGCATGATGTTGTTAAAGTCATCATGTTGGGGTTTTTGTTATTTGGTGATTCATGATACCACTCATTAATGTATTTATTGAATGACATTAGATATTATTTGAACAAAAATCATTTATTAATGATCATGTTATTTAGTATTGGGATGTACATATCAATATAAATATTCTTTGATCATTATTGGTTATTGATTCATCTATCATTTATAATGTATAGTTGACACACTAATCACATGTATATAATAATTCATTATATTTAAATTATTTCCCCATTAATTCTTTATAGTTGGTTTCTTATGATAAGTTCGGTTTGATCCACCACCATCAAAGGAAGTGAGTTCAAAATCATATTTGGGGAATTTTTCTTCTATATTTATTCTTTAGCCCAATTTTAATTTTTTATTTTGTGATTTTTGGGTTCTTTATATTTTTGTAGTGAGTTTTGGATCATGTTGAGGAGGATTCGAGCCCCCTTTGTCAAATGAGACTTACATGGGTATGCATAAGTATGAATATACATATATAATCTCCCCTATATATATTCACTCATTGATGTATGAGTATATATATTGGGGATAAGTGTGCATATATATTCATATGAAAAAATGCATATGTGTGTAAGTGTAAAGTGGTATATAAAAGTATAAACATATATATGAGGACCCCCTTGGGAGTATTTGGCCATGAAAATATGTACATTGGGGCTAGGTGTCCTTTATATATATATATATACATATATATATATATATATGATGTTTTATATGCATACAAGTGGAAAAAAGGAAGATTCAGGTTTTCATCAACAAAATCAGTGCACCTTGAGGTTGAGGTAGGTTCTCTATGTTTAACAATTTAATTTGAATTTCATAATCGATTAATTGTTTTAAAAACTTTTCTTCATTATTATATAATGTGTATAGGCTATTAAAATTGGTTCAGGCTATTTGAAATGGTATTTTCACCTATTTTACATGATTTCCTTAAGCCTTTAAAGTGGACTAGTTTTATGCTCGGTATTCAAACCTATTCATTGGTATATAAACTACTTTCATTTTTATTAACAAAAGTTTCATTTCATCACTTTCATTAACAATAATTGGGGATATTTTTATCCAAAACATCATCATTCCTTCTTATTAATGCAATATCATCCACCCAACCCTCAAAATCCTCAATGTCATTCCTTAAATTTTATAGAAGATAAATAATTGAACTATTCACATTAAAAACTCATTCTACCTGAACCTCAGCCACTTTATTTATAATAGCTTAAACGGACTCATTAATCATCTTTTTATGAGACTTGATATCTATTCTTCAAAACCATCTATCCTCTAAACATCATCAATTACAACTACAGGATCCTAAATCATAGAATTTCATCTGAAAGATCGAAGGCCATATATTTTTATTTGTTTTGGATAATCCCCCTTTTAAGGGTTAAGGGGGAACCCTTACATGACCCGTAGACCCACGGCACAGGGCCTATACATGACCCAAAGTCTTAAAGGAACAAGGCCCAATAAATGACTTTGAAGGTGCCTATCGCCCCATATTCTGCATCTTGAAGGTGCTTAAATCCCCACCTCTCATGGTTGATCAGCTATCATTGTCCCATATAAATATTCATGGTGCCCGGTATCGATGTTAGTGTCCATACCCTCTCATTATTCCAATCTGGTTAGCTTATCTCTATTCATTGTTACTTTTTTCTCTGAATCCTCATCTGGGCCCTCTCTTATGTGGTATTTCCGGGCTGCTTCTTCGTTTTAGTGACCTGACAGACCTGGGGACCAAAGCCACTTAGTGGCCCAAAGTCCCTTGGTGGCCTAAAGGCCTTATGGACTGAAGAAATTTGGTGTCCTGAAGGACCTAAGAGATATAGGTCCCAACCAATGGTTGAGAGGACCAATTATAAGGAATATCTCTAGTTGTTATAGTACCACACATTAAATATTATAGTAAATTATACAATATTTATATAGTAACTTATAAATTTACCCCACCTATATTTGATCTTGGTTTTTTTGGATGCCATGTCGGAGCCTCTACCACTCATGTATAGGATCATTTGAAAAACATGTATATGGGTAACACTCGACACCCATAGGGGGGCCGACCAAGCCCAGAGTGCACGGATCATTCCCCTACTAGGTAATGGATTTGAATCACCCTATGAAAAAAATGTGCATTGCTAGAGTCTGGAAGGACTTGAGTCTATGACATTTCACATCGCAAGGGATTCAACCAGCGGGTACCACTCAACTAACACCCCATGGGAAAAACGTGTGTATGGGTAACACTCGACACTCAGAGGGTGGCCCCGGCCAAGCCTAGATTTAACTTAATGTTCCATAGCTAGGAAATGGATTTGAATCACCTTGTGCATAATGTGCACAAGGTATGAGTCTAGTGGGACCCGAGCCTATGTCAGTTCCAACAGAGAGTGAGGGGTGCAACCAGTGGGTACCCCTCGGCTAACATCCCATGGAAAAAATTTGTATGGGTAACACTCTACTCCCAGAGGGGGCCCTTACAAATCATGAGTGGTTTGTATGTTCACCATCTAAGAAATGGCTTTGAATTTCCCTGTGTGTAATAGGCACAGTGCCTGACTCTGGATGTACTCAATCCTGCAAAAGTTTCTATGAAGAGAGATGGGTACAATTAGTGGGTAAAAATGTGTGTACGGGTAACCCTCAACTCCCATAGGGGTGCCAGACCAAGACCAGAGTGTGCCACATGTTCCCCGGCTAGGTTATGGCTTTGAATTTTCATGTGCATAATATGCATAGTGTTCAAGTCTGGCGGTACTCCAGCCTACACCAGTTCCCATAGAGGGAGAGTGGTACAACCAGTATGTAAAAACATGTGTATGGGTAACACTCAATTCAAATATGGGGGACTCAACCAATACCCAAGTGTGTTTCATGTTCCCAATCTAGGAAATTACATTGAATCTCCCTATTCATAATATGCACAGGGTCCGATTCTGGTGATACTCAAACATGTTCTAGTTCCCACAGAGAGCGAGGGGTACAACCAGTGGGTACCACTCGACTAACACTCCATGGAAAAAACCATGTGCATGGGTAACACTCGACTCCTAGATGGGGCCCTGACCAAAACTAGAGTGTGTTGCACATTCCTCATCTAGTAAATTTCTTTGAATCTCCCTATACATAATACACAGTGTCTGAGTCTGGTGGGACTTGAGACTACACCAGTTCTCATGGAGAGCGAGGGGTACAACCAACAGGTACCACTTGACTAACACCCCATTGGAAAACATGTGTGTCGGTAACACTTGACACATATAGGGGGGATAGACCCAACCTAGTGTGTACTGCATCATCCCCATCAATGAAATATCTATAAATATCCCAATGCATAATACACACAATTTCTGAGTCTAGCGAAACATGAGCCCGCGCCAATTCCCATAGAGAGAGGGCATACAACAAGTAGGTAACACTCGACTAACTCCCCATTGTAAAAAACATGTGTATGGGTAACACTAAACTCTTATAAAGGGTCCTTACCAAGCCAAGAGTGTATCACTTGTTCCCTAGATTAGTAATTCAATCTTCTCTTTGGGGGTCCCCTGAGCATCTATAGGGATTTCATGATCATTTTATTCCTCCTCTCCTTTATTTATAATAAACAGAAGCTTTGTAAAGAAATAATTTAATAATAATAGAAATTTTTTAAGTTTATTGGACAATAAAACAAAACTATGATGACATTTTAGTAGATAATTTGAATATAAATCTACCTTGTCAAGCATAAGGATTAGCACATGACCATAAGGATTGAAATTTATTTTTAATTAGTTCCAAAGTAATTAGTTTTATTTGAACTGTTTGAATCACATTCATCGATTCTATTTGATTTCACCGTACTCAGTTGAAGATTCAATGTTCAAGTGATCAAGGAATAGGTTTCAAAGGTTTTAGAATTGGGTGAGAAATATAATGAACTATGGTGTTTCCTCACCATTTATCCTCTAATTTCATGAAATGGAATATACTTATAGAATAAATGATATCACCTTGAAATAATGAGATTCCTTATTAATGATCTCTCAACTGAGAAATATACAATGAACATTAAGGCATGACTAGTGAGGGGAATTGTTTAGTGTCATAGTGGGAATGGGTGAGTAATTATACTAAGGGTGGATTGAGGGGATGGTTTATTAATAGGATCACTAACATTCATAGGTTAAGGAGCTTGTTTTAGGGATACACCTTTAGTTTTTAACCACTATATAAGTGGTAATAATTTGATGATATTAATAATGGGAAATCAGTAGTTCTCTTAAGAGGAAAATGGGTATGTTATATAGTATATATAATAACCATGGATGAGAATTAAATGAGTCTATTTTAATAGGTATGTAATTTAAATTGATCTTATGGAATAATGTGTGATAGACTCCCATGTATGAAGTAATATAGCTAACCCATTCACATTAATATGGATTATATATAACCTAATCTTGTATAAGGGTTATACTATGTTTATTAGTGAGTGATTGGTTATATGATTATAATTAATTCATGCCATGATACGATGACATGTTCTAAATATATGTTAGTTAGGATACAATTATTCTAGATATTCTAGATACTAGTATAGTACTGATTCACATACTCGAAACCCAATGGAAATCTAAGGGGACACAATATATTTCATTTGGTGGATTTTCCATGATCAATCGCCTACATATTTCTCCATAAAAGAGTATTTTATAGACCAATGTTATGTTGGGTATCGTTGTTATTTTATATCTTATATAAACTATTTGTTTAACCAATACTCCATGTTATTCCGTCAATTATAGAGACTTGTTTTGTTATAATGAATCCTTTTTACGAAAAGGATTCAACAAACTAATATTGTAATTATAAATCCTTTCCAATATATGGATTATATAGAATATTTTTATTATATTTTATATTAGGGGAATATTTTTTATAGCCTAGTATGATTTACTCTTGAATGTTTCATGTGAACCTTAATCAACATGTGGAGCATGTATTGTAATTGAAAGTAAATCTAATTAGAGGAGTACTAATAATTCAAGGGCTTATAACTATGCTATATATAATGATACCCAACAACCTCAACCATGGGTAGTGAATAATAGATAATGGTTCATCATTTACAACCACGCCAAAAATATTATATCATGGAAAACATGGGAACAAGAAATTTTTATAGGGAAGGTATTACTCTGCAATAGAACCTTCTGGAACACTGCTTGATTGTGCCATGATAAATCCTAGTGTGGTTTCATAGGTCATTCTATGATCAATAAAATTGTAGATAAACATAATGTCACCAAACATTCATATGTTTACTCTATGTTTCAATCCCTCCCTCAAGCTATTAAGTGGGAAAATTCCTTGTTAAAGTAACATTGTGATGGTTTATCCCTCAATGAAACACTTTAGAAAAAATAATTTGAAAATTTTCATTGATCTAGAAATCAAATAGATTTATATCATTTCCAATGCTATCATGTAATAACTTTTGAAATGATGATAAATACCCAACATAACCCCTAGTTTTAATCATGAGATCAATCCCCTCTCTCTATCATGGTTCCACCTCCAAGCCTCCAAATCCTTACACAAATCCACCAATAAGACCTTGAATCAACTAGGTAACCCCCCAAACTCTACTTGATTTGACTTATATCCTTATTTTCTTCTCTCCAATCCCATCTATTGCCTCGTATCCCAACCAACACCCCATAACCCCCAATAACCCCTCAAACAATTGCCTCCATTCTCAAACAAAAAAATCTGATAACCCTTTCCCAAACCCCTATATAATATCTCACTCATTAACCTCTACATGGATCATAGAAAACAATTAAACCACCCTTCCATATGAAAATTTCCACCACAGAAAACAAACTAATAAGGTACTGGTTAAACACAAAAATTAGTGGAAGACTAATCGTACCCAACCACCACCCAATCCATCCGATAGAACATCCTCTAGATCTAAATCTTCTCAAAACCTTATACATACTAAGCATTCAACCCCTTAATCATATTTTAGTGAGGATTTAGATGAATTTTACTTCTCCTTCACAAACCACATTCATTGAGATAGGCTTAGAAATCAATAGACATGAAGGTTTAAAATAAATAAAACCTTGTATATATGAGTTATGTAATAAATTTTCATGGGAAACAATATCATAGAGGCTCTATAGTGTGCAGCTGTAAAATTTACCTCACCCAAAAAATGTTTTTTTAGTTGTAAGTGATATAATATCACGATAGTATGAAATTGAGTGGTGTTGTTGGCCACTTACCCTTCTGGTTAGTCAAAGACATAATTACTTTTTGAAGTGAAGTCAGTGGACTCAAAGTGATATCTCTTATGCCTATGCTATCAATCAATTATTATAGTTTACATGCATATCTACTTTTATCACTTTAGACATGATCAGTATATAGTTAGTAGTGGGATGTTGTGTGGTTTACATGGGATTTGTTACGTGTTAATTGGTTCAAAATACATGTGGTATTGGTGTTTGTGGTATCTTGGGTTAGAGGCCCATTCAACACATTCACTATTCCTATATAGTTCTCATCTTTTCTTTACATAGGCTCCATTTAACATTGAATTTCATTTCTTTTTGGTTTATTTTAGACTTCACCTTGCATGATTTAGTTGAATTCATGTGTGTAGAAGTGTATGCGATACAGGTATAGAGTGGGAACTC
Organism: Viscum album; assembly: GCA_963277665.1. Lineage (NCBI taxonomy): Eukaryota > Viridiplantae > Streptophyta > Magnoliopsida > Santalales > Viscaceae > Viscum > Viscum album. The sequence goes on along the minus strand of OY728140.1, from coordinate 1,421,346,569 downwards.
AGGTGTATGAGTATCCAGTGGGGTGTCGTGGTTAGGTTTTATAACACACCTCATGAGAATCTGACCCTTTCTGTCCATATAGGGAATTAAATATATTTACTTAAAATGATAGATTGTATTGCTTGACTAGAAGAACACCCTTCCTGGAAAGTGAGATACTCTAAATTTTTTGTAAACTCAAATGGTTCAAATTCCTTCCAATTGCCTCCAAAATAAAGGATGCCTATATAAAATAGTATGAGAGGTCATTATAGTTGCTTATAAAGAGTTGGATAGCTCATTTCTTCTTAGGAAATGTATACCTATAGATAAGAACTTACTCTATAGATAACATCAATGTAGGAACCACCATGGCCCCTACCCCCGTTATCATTTTGTATAGCACCTGGAACTCCTCTTCCTCTAGCTATGTATTGGGGAAGGTTAGCTACGTTTTGTGATACTATTCATCCATACTCAAGCTGCACAGTACCTGAAACACATCTTCATTTTCTTTATATTTTATTACTCTCAAATTTTAATTTTTATGAGATATTTTTTTATGAAAATTTTATTTTTTTTGGGAAAGTAAAGGTTAGGTCGTTTGAGGACAAAAGATCTTATTATACATTCCTTATTTGAAATTCATTTATCACTTTTTCTTTGACATATGTTATATGATATCTTTCAATAAAAATTATTTTAAAGTCAAATATTTTAAATTAAATTCATCCCATATAGGTTTATCATTTATGTTTATGTTGTTTTATTAACTCAACACCCTGAAAATATCTTGTTTGAAACTCTAAGTGCTTTTTCTTGCTGTAATGCGCAGCTACTATAGGTTTTACAGGTTCTAGTAATAGTTTTGTATGCCAAATAAAATACATATCCACAGTTTTAACCATGGTAGTATCCTCCAATGTCCATAATTAAATCATGGTTGTATCAAGAAAGATTCATGGTAAAAATTGTGGATGTAGTGGACCTAATTCCATAGTTTTAATCATTGAAATTATCTCCTATTACCATGATTTAAACCATGTAAATAGGTAAGACCTATTGCAATATCTCTAGCTACCACAGTTTTCCAAAATCATGGAAATAGGTTATTGCAAAAGTTTTTTTCCAACATCCACAGTTTCAAACCATGTTTGTTGGTGATTTTTCTAGTTGTGGTAATGATATAAATGTTACTTTGTATAGAACATCCATTATTATATGAATTATCAAAATAATCCCCACCATCGGACCTCTATGTGTCAGAAGCTTTCAAAACTTTCATACCTTTAGACTTGTAATACTTATTATAATTTATATCCTAATTTATATAAAATATTTATTTTATTTTAAACTTTATACATCAAGTCAGATATGTACAATTTTATTACATTCATAGAAAGTGAATTCAGAATCTTTCTTATCAATTTTATACTTATGACCATTATTATATCAGTATTATAAATCTTTCATTCCAACAATCATAATAATACTTCTAGCAAGATTATGTAACTCATTCTCTAAATGTTCTTATGTCCTTGGATCTGACTAAACAACAAATTTCATCTTACATTAAGATTTCAAAACATTCTCAGTAGACTGAACATCAGAAGGATTAAAGATGTTGTAGAAAAAACAACACCACCATTTTTATTTTTAGTGTCCTTAGTATCTCTTTTAAGTATTCTCTCATACTACCTGAGATTACCAATAAAATTATCAAGATTATGATTAGTTAACTTCCTTGTATCATCCATATCTACTCTTTTTTGTTCTCACTCATTGGGCTTCATATCAAAAATCTTTCCAACTAGAATCTCATCACCAAGACCTTTTTCTCCAAGAGATTGTATACAAATTATTATCATAATAAATATTTGATGAATCTTTGTAACTAACACTCTAGGTATAAAATCACAGGCTTGGTAATCATTTCCAATCATAGATATTCTAGTTTCCTTAACTTTCTATGTACCAAAATGTGTAACTTCCAATTTCATCTTAATGTTATTTATTGGTTCACAAGATAACACCTGACTATATATATTAATTTTCATTGCATATAATACAGTATTTTAGACTTTGTAATTAAACTTATATTCTTGTTTTTTATCATTAGTAAAATTAGAAACTTCCTTATCAAGAATCTTGTATTTCAAAATAAGCATAAAAAGTTATTAATTCTAGTGTTGATCAAACAAGTTTTCATTCTATTTCTCTAAAATTCATTGTAATTCTCATTAATGATAGTTGGTTGACTAGGATTAAAATTTTAAAGAGACCCAACATTCATACCTTTTATAATAAAACAACAGAAAATATTTTCTTTAAATACATGTTAGTGTAACAAAGTTTATCAGTTGTATGTTTATCTAAACTTAAATAACTTACAATAAGTAAAGAAAGTAAAAAACTCAAAAAGTATATAAGTAGTAGAATCATGCTCTAATACCAATTATAGGATTTTAAGAGTATATTATATGGTTTTACTTACAATATTGGGTGAGTTTTAGTTTAAAACCCCATTAAACAAGTCAAAACATAATACCTCTTAATGTAAATTAATCAAACTCAGACTCAGTCTAATTATTAGAGTAGAGATCATAATTGAAATGGATATGATATATATCAGAGTATTTTTATTATAATTATAGTTATATTATTAAAAAATTTATATAAAGATAAGTATAAAGACTTACATTCTATAACATGCATATGGGAATAGAAACTTGTAAAAACAACCAATAAAATAGATAGTAATCGTAAGAATAACTTAAAAGATATATTAAAAACATTTAACTCTATTAACCATAGAAGTAAGGTAGTAAATAAACTTGACTAGAGGTATCCATAGTTTTATAAAAACTTTCAATTCTATTTTTCCTTACTCAGAAATCCCTCAATACGATGATCAGAGTAGCTCTATCTTTATATCCTTGGAATCCCTTGACAAGAATAATTGGTGGTTGTATTCCTATCGTCAAAATCCCTCAATAAAAGGGATTGGATTCTCCATATTCTAATCGCTGAAATTCTTTGATCATAACAACAATCAGACATTGAACAAAAATTAAAATTTTCTAAAGGAAAAAACCTGACAATGACTCCATAGAACTATAACTCTCTAAATAATTACAAAGACAAAGAATGATCAGTTCACACTACGATATATTTAGAAAACTTGATTTTAAAAATGTATCAACCAACATCAAACTCTTCAAATGACCTGATATTTATATGAAACTCTCTTACAATTGTATTTATGATTTTGCTTCAATGGCATCGGACAGCAGGCACTTCATAGATCACAATTTTCTTGTGTAACTGAATGTCCGACTTTATTTTTTATAACACCACTATAGTTCTAAAGGTATTCCTTATGATAGAAATAAGTCATATATATTACTATTATTAACATAGGATAGTTTGATGGAATTCCTTATCGATTGTTAATACGATAATTCTTATGAGGATCAGTCAGATGGTGTCCGAACTAGAATCAATCTGATGGTCATGACTTTTATTAGTATGATAGACAAGACAAAAGTCTAACTCATGTTCTGATTAAATATAAACTCAATTAATAAGACTCATACTCAATATGATCATCATAATGAATAAATGACAAGTTTATTTACATAATATATTAGAACATTTTTTATGTATGGTAAAAGATAATGTTTTCCACAAAAACATACTATAACACTAGGGACATAAAAAGTCTGCATACATGTTTTAAGAAAGTGTTTGTGATTTCCAAAACTAATGGAATGGAAAAGTAAGAAGTAAAACTTCTGAATAAACACATCTCAATTATGAGATTAAATCTAGGATGAAGATGATTGGTTACCAAAGTAACCACTTCAAATATATCTTTTTATCTCATATGCCGTAAATAGTTGTGAAAGTTATCGAAATTATATTTTATTATTCCAAACATAGCTAAGTCATCATTAGTGACATATGAAGAGGATGGAATGGAGGGTGCAGAAGCAGAGGGAGATGGATCACAATTCATATTCCTACCATCTATATCAGGTATATCCTCTATCAGACTATCTCTTATAGTTTGATCCTCATCAATTGAAAAAAATTCAACATCACCATTATCATTATATTCAACAATATTCTCATGAACAAAAAAATAGAAAACATCAATTCTATCTTGAATGTCATCCTATGTAATAAAAGATCCTTCTAAAGATATTTGAACAGAGATAATTGTAGGTACACCATGTCATGTGGACTACATCTATAATATTTATCATTAGAATCTAGATATTCTCAGCCCAATCTAAGAGATATAGGGAAATTATCCCCCTTGGAAGGTGTATATATTGTAGGTTGTCTAGGGGTACTCCCAATAATTGGTTATCCTTCTGAGAAATACTCATCTTCATCATATTAAACTAATTGATCCAATTCTAGATCATCCTTAAAAGATGGCCAAACCTACACTATAAGGCCCCAGCCTTAAACCTTACTTAATCTTGAGTTATTACAAGATTACACATTGAGGATCTTTTCGGGTTTAGAGTTTTAGAGAATTAGATCATAAAACTTGCATTACATTCCACATATAAACAAAGTGGTTACATAAAGATAGTATTCTTCTTTCCCATCAATGGAAACATATTTAAAATAAAACTTGGATTCTTTCTTGACACTTCCTTGACACTATCATCATATCATGTACCTTTCCCTTGACCTGTGAAAAACATTTCAAAAAAACTTGGGATGAGCATAAAAAGCTCAGTAAGGGATATAAAAATATGGAAAGGAAACATGGGTACATATATACATAAGAATGAAATCATACTTTACCCATAAAACATAAGCACTTTAACATACCTCATCAAATCATGAATAAATCATAGAAATCATAAGACATAAAGGTAACTTGAGGCATTCATAACATTCTTACATAGGGAGTAACCCTCTTGGTTACGTTTGGAATACCCATCAGAGTATATTATTTAAATCTCTTCGGAGAAACCTTAATGTTTCACTCCATTGCGTTACCCAATGCATTGGAGAGCTATATCGGGCTCACCCACCCTTAGTCTATCACGGAACCACCCGTCTTCATAATAATGCCCAAGAACCTCAACATAATCATATCACATAAAACATGTATAAAGGAAACATAACATTTCCACCTTTCAATCAAAAGATATCAATACAACACATTGATATAAAAACATTATAAAAACAATTTTCAATACCAAAATAAAAGAAAAGTAAAACATGGTATTTATTTTTCTTTTTAAAAAAAAGGTATGGCTTGTAGAGGAAGCCGAAACTCAAATAATGGTCACGGCGGCGGAGAAGTCGGTGTCGCCACATACATACGAAAAAAACATTCCCTTTTGTCATTTAGTAAACGCTTCGTATAAAAAAAATTCATTTTAAATAAACGTAAATTTCAAAGGGGTTTATACACCATATAAAAGAAGGTTGTGTATAAAATAAAATATGCCTCAATGAAAGGAGATTAAGACGAAGTCCCATACCTCGGGTCCGACTTGACTCTGTCGTTCTATAATCTCCTGAATAATAAACTTGAGTTAATTTCTACTTGTTTAAGAACCTTTTCCAAGTTCATTATTCCTTTTATATCACTTATTGCCATGTCATGAACACTATGTAATTATTTAAGTTAATAACAGTCGTTTTAACGGTCATTGGTACTTCAGTCAAAAATAAGCCCTTTATAATTACAAGTTGTTCATGTATCCATTATATCCAGAATGTTATTCATGATTTAGATATCATATATGTAATATATATCCAATACATTCATGCATTTATAATATTACATAATCATTTACAGGTAAGAAATGAAATGCACCGTTCATGGAGACGGTAAGCCGTACGTACGCATGAACGCTACTTTCATTTCTATTTCGTATTTTATAGAATGGAATCATAATTATATAAAGGTATATTATAATTCCAGTATAATATAATATATAATATCATAGTTCCATCCTTTATACATCCCACATATGGTATTTAACGAATCAAATCACTTTGAGGGGGCGGTAGTCCGCACTTCCTTAAATGAAGATATCGCATTTACCCATAATGGAAACCATAAAGGTATGCCCAAAATGAAAAATACAGAATCTTAATGAAAACATAAACATATTATATATCATATATAAATATAGTTTCATATTAATGGACACCTTTGAAGGTGTTAAAAGAATTTTGAACAATCATCATTTCGGGAGGCATAAATTCACCATCCACGGAAACAGTATGTTATTTAACCATTAGATGTAGGTGTGTGTAAGGGTAGCTCTAATACTTCTTATAAAAACATCATAGTATATTTAATATACTGGATTTGTTACAAAATAAATGAATAAAAATAGTTTATGGGGTTGGAGAAGCAAAATAATACAAAAGGACTCAAGTGAAGACATTACCTTAAAAACGGGTAACTCCCTTTGGTTTGAGCTCAAAGGCTTCCTTGGGAAGACTTCTGCCCAAAGTGAGGCTTTAAAGAGTAATATAGGGATGTGGACAGACAAAATGGGTAGGTTTTGGCCGAGACAAAGGCTTTGGGAGTGTGGTTAATGAGGTAGAGGCGGGGGCCTTTTATAAGAGGAGAGGAGGGGCACTCTTGGAAAGTAAAGAAATGTTACCTTATTTTAAAATGCGTTTCAGATTCAAAAGGTCCCACAGTGATATAATTCAAGGTTAATGAGATAAGGGTTCGAAATACACCCATAAAATAGGTTTTGGACATGTGTAGTTCATAGATTTTACATTATCATTTCATTTTATTTAAATCCTTTATTAATGAGGTAATCGTTGCATCATCATGATGTCATAAATAATTTAATTTATTTTAAGTCTAAAAATTATAAAAAAAAAATACTATGATGTAGGAAATATTTTTATCTTTCCAATGACTATTTATAATCAAATATCTGACTTTTATAACCCCATGTAAAAAAATTTTTAGTAAAACATCTCATGTTTGTGTCATTTTTACTTTAACATTAAATAAAAAATTATTTATGTCATTTCCCAACCAAAGTGGCTCCATGGGGTCCCCAAGTTGACCCATGGATTTTCTTGGTCGGCCCTGATACATCCAATGAGGGTAGGACATGTTTCAAGCTCATCTCATATTATTAAAACATTATTTTTACCCTAAACTACACTAATTACCACTAATCGCGATTAAGAACTTAAAAGTTACTATTCACCAAAAAAATTATTTTAATCTCATTGAACCACATTTTACTTATTAATGACAACCATGTATGTCATATTTTTGAAAATCAAATCACAGAAGTGGCAAAGTTTCATTTAAACGAAAAATTAATTTCTTTAACTACCACTTAGTGGTTTCACTATTCATCAAAAATTGAAGTTTTTCAGAAAGATACCAAAACTTCACCCTAAGATATATTTGATATTACGAATTAAAAAATGATGTCTATTTTACAAAATTCAAAACATTTAAGTTCCATTAATTAATTTAATAACTAATTCCCGTTTTCATGACAAATAGCGTGTTTTTATGAAACAATAAGTATCAAAAGATTGACACTAGTTTAAGTCCAATTTCAAAGTGAAATTGATTCCAATGACCACAATTGGATAAAATGGTAAAAATATATTCTAATTTCACTTCAAAATAAATTCAAAATATAATCTAATCATATAAATAAATTAGATTAAAAAGCAGTTTTGAATTAAAATACAACATTTTTCACTATTCATTAAAAAATGAACTTTATCGGAAAAATACCAAAAATTCACACAAAGTAAATTTTGATGTCCCAATCATAAATAATAAGTTTATTTTCACAAAAATAGCTTATAAAATTGTCAAAAGATATATTTAAAAAGGTTTTGCCATCAAAAGGCAGTAAAACAATCTTTTAAGAATATTAGTGTATTCCATGCATAAGATTGTATTTATTTTCATTTTAAGCCTCTAAACAACTATCTTAATCATTAATAGACATAGATAAAAATATCTATTATTCATTACTTACTTGGGATATTACATCCTTCCCCCCTTTAGAAAATTACATCCCCGCATTTTATTTACTTATCGAATAAATGGGGGTACTTATCCCTCATTGCATTTTCAGATTCCCATGTTGCCTCTTCCATCATGTGGTTTTTCCACAAAACCTTTACCTGATTAATCACCTTATTCCGTAACACTTACTCCATATGGTCAAGAATCTGGACCGGTTGTTCCTCATAAGATAGGTTCTCTTCCAACTGAACTACCTCTGGACTCAAAATATGAGATGGATCTGGCATGTACTTTCTCAGCATCGAAACATGAAAAACATTGTGTACCAGAGATAAACTCAGAGGTAAAGCCACTTGGTAAGAAACGGATCCAACTCTCTCCAGAATTTCATATGGTCCAATGAACCTTGGAATCAGCTTTCCTTTATTACCAAATCCCATCACACTTTTCCATGGTGATACTTTGAGAAAAACATTATCACCTACCTCAAAAGAGAGATCCTTCCTCATGTTGTCCGCATAACTCTTCTGCCTACTCTGAGCTGTTCTCATGTGTTTCTGTATCAGCTGAACTTTTTCTGCCAACTCTTCTACCAATTCTTGTCCCATCAACTTCCTTTCACCCACTTCATTCCAGAAAGCTGGAGTTCGACACCGCTTCCCATATAATACCTAAAATGGTGCCATCTATATACTAGAATGAAAACTGTTATTATATGAAAATTCAGCCAAATAAATATGTTGGTCCCAACTTCCCTGATAATTCATCGAACAAGATCGTAGAATATCCTCAAAGGTCTGAATTGTTCATTCTGACTGCCCATCTGATTGAGGATGAAAAGCTTTACTAAAATTTAATTCAGTACCCAACGACTTCTGAAGGCCTTTCCAAAAGTTAGAAGTGAGTCTGGGATCACGGTCAGATACAATGGAGAGAGTAACTCCATGTGACCTGACTATCTCTTTAAGATACAAACGGTAAAGTTGATATAGGGAAAAAGTATCTCGTATAGCAAGGAAATGAGCAGATTTAGTCAAGTGATCAACAATAACCCAGATTTCATTATTACCTCGAGGTTTATTTGGTAATCCCACAACAAAGTCCATGGATATATTATATCATTTCCACTCTGGCACTGGTAAAGGCCGAAGCATCCCTTTCGGTAACTGCCGCTCTGCTTTAACCTGTTGACATGTCAAACACTTCACAGTAAAATCATCAATATCTCTTTTCATTCCATCCCACCAGTAATACCCCTGCAGATCTCTGTACATCTTAGTACTTCCAGGATGAACTGAAAATGGAGAACTATGAGCTTCACATAAAAACTCTCTCTTCAACTGTGAATCACAAGGCACACACAATCTCTTCCCAAATCTCAAAACACAATCATTATCAATGTTGAATTCAGGTAACTTACCTTTCTGAACCATCTCTACCTTTTTCTGCAACTCACTGTCTTGCTTCTATGCTTGCTTGATTCTATCTGATAGAGATGATCTCACTGATACCTGAAACAAAACAGAAGAACATCCTACGCCAAAAACTTCTATGCCAAATTTCATCAAATCCATAACCAAAGGACCACATTCCAAATGCAACATTGTTAATGAAGCATTACTTTTTCGAATCAAATCATTAGCCACTTTATTTGATTTTCCCGGATGGTAATGAATTGTACAATCATAATCCTTGATTAATTCTAGCCATCTCCTCTGTCTCATGTTTAACTCTTTCTGAGTGAATATATACTTTAAACTTTTGTGATCAGTATATATTTTACACTTTACTCCATACAAATGATGTCTCCAAATTTTTAAAGCGAAAACAACAGCAGCTAATTCCAAATCATTTGTAGGGTAATTTACCTCGTGAGTTTTCAACTGTCGTGAAGCATAACCAATTACCTGATCATTCTGCATTAGGATGCAACCAAGTCCTTTAAGTGAAGCATCACTGTAGATAACAAACTCACCATTCCTGGAAGGTAGTGTGAAAACTGGAGCTTTCACCAATCTTCTTTTCAATTCCTGAAAACAATCATCACATTCTTTTGTGCAGATAAACTTAACACCCTTCCGAGTTAGCTTAGTCATTGGACTAGATAACCATGAAAAATTTCTAACAAACCTTCGGTAATATCCTGCCAAACCAAGGAAGCTACGAATCTCAGTTACATTTGTGGGTCTTGGCCAGTCTTCCACAACTTTTGTTTTTGTAGGATCAACAGTTATCTCATCTTTAGAAACAATGTGACCAAGGAAAGAAATTTGTTGCAACCAAAATTCACACTTTCTGAATTTCCCATACAATTTATTTTCTTTTAAGGTTTTCAAGATAACCCTTAAATGTCTTTCATGCTCCTCTTTACTTTTAGAAAAAACCAAAATATCATCAATGAAAACCACCACAAACTTATCCAAGAACTCATGGAAAATTCTATTTGTTAAGTCAATGAATACAGCAGGTGCATTGTTTAGCCCAAAAGGCATTACTACAAATTCATAATGGCCATATCTTGTACGGAACGCGGTCTTCGGAACATCTACTTCCTTTACCTTCAGCTGATGGTGCCCCAATCTCAAGTCAATATTTGAAAAATACTGAGCTCCCTGGAGCTGATCAAACAAATCATCGATATGAGGAAAAGGATATTTTTTTCTTAACAGTAATGTTATTCAATGCTCTATAATCAATGCAAAGTCTCATTGAACCATATTTCTTTTTAAAAAATAAAACAGGATCACCCCATGGTGATGTGCTAGGTCGAATGAAACCTTTCTCTAATAAATCTTGCAATTACTCCTTCAACTCTAAAATTTCAATTTGAGCCATTTGATAAGGGGGTTTTGAAATTGTCTTAGCATCAGGAACTAAGTCAACAGTAAATTCAACTTCCCGATCTGGTATTAATCCAAGCAACTAATCAGAAAAAACATCAGGATACTCATTTACCACTGGCACATCATTAATCTGAACAGTTCCTTTATTTTCAACGATGTGTGCAAGGTAACATTCATTTACATATTTTACAAGTTTCTTGGCCTATTGATAAGTTATCAACAGTAAGGGTTCATTCTTTTACACAAACTGAAAGTCATTTTGAAAAAAAACTTCTTTAGCTCTACAGTCAATCTTAGCATAGTAAATAGAGAGCCAATCCATACCCAGGATAACATCAAACTCTACTAGAGGTAGAACAATAAGGTTTTCAAGTAGGTTCTTTCCACATATAAGGATAGGAAGATTCTTATAAATTCTTTTTGCCTCAACATTTCCCCCAGGTGTTTTTACCAAAAGTTCAGGAGTCATTTCTTGAGATGGTATTCCCATTTTACTAGAAAAGTTTTCAGAGATGAAAGAATTTGTAGACCCTGAATCAAAAAAACACACTGGCATAATCTGAAAAAACAAACAAAGTACCTGATACAACTTCATTTTATGGCTCAACATCTGCTGAAGTAGTTGCAAAGGATTTCACCACCCCTTTCTGCTTGTAGTCTAACTACTTCCCATCACTCAAGCTCTTTGTCGGACACTCGTTTGCATAGTGACTCATCTCATTGCACTTATAACATTTCACTAACTGTAAATCAAATTTGGTCTTACCTTCACCTTAATCCTTTTCAGTGCAATCACGAGCCTTATGTCCCATCTTACCACATTGGTAGCACTTTCCAGAATTAAGAAGACATTCCCCAGCATGCCTTTTGCCACATTTATCACAAACTGGAAACTTAGTTTTCTTACCATCATACTTTTTTGAAAAATTCTTACCTTTCTCCTGCCACCTCGGTCTCTTCTTTTATTGGTTGTTATAGAACACTTGATCATCGGAAAACTCCATTTCCACCTTCTCAGCACATCGAACAAGATTTTCATAACTTTTAAACTCACGAGAAGCTAATGCCCTTCGATATTTTGGCTTTAATCCTGAGTAAAAACGATTGATTTTAGTATCAAGGTCTCGGATAAAATTTGGAGCATACCTTGCCAATCGAGTGAACCTTTCTTCATAGGTAGCCACTGAGTCTTCCTCTTTCCTCAATTCCAAGAATTGATTTTCCATCCTAAGTCGAACAACCTTAGGAAAATACTTCTCAAGAAACATACCTTTGAATTCATCCCAGTCGAGAGCATCAATCTCATCAGCATCCATGATATTTTTAACCATCGACCACCACTAATATTCTTCACCCTCCAAACAGTAAATAGAAAGAATAACCTTTTGATTGTTTAAACACCCCATGACGTCAAAAATCTTCTCCAGTGCTTTAATCCACCCTTCATCTAACACAGGGTCAGATGATCCTTTGAATGATGGGGGATGTTGCCTCATGAAATGTTCCACCACTGACATGTTCCTCTGTGGTTGATCTGGCTGATCTCGTGCATGGATACCACCACCATTTATCGCTTGACTCAACTGCGCCATTACTACAAAAAACTGTTCAGTTCCAATTCTGACCATCTCAGGATGCTCATTCGGAAGGTTATTTCCTTCTGTATTCCTTCCTAGCACTGCTTCCCTGTTTCCTCTGCGGAAAACCATTCTGAACAAACATGTCTTAGATGAAGCAACATGGTAATCTTCAAATACTATATCACTTCAATTTGACCATAAAAAAAATATTTTTGGATAATCATTTAATAGAATTCTAACTCCTAAAGTTATCTAAACCGGCCTTTGATACCAACTATAAGGCCCCATCCTTAAACCTTACTTAATCTTGAGTTATTACAAGATTACACATTGAGGATCTTTTCGGGTTTAGAGTTTTAGAGAATTAGATCATAAAACTTGCATTACATTCCACATATAAACAAAGTGGTTACATAAAGATAGTATTCTTATTTCCCAATGGAAACATATTTAAAATAAAACATGGATTCTTTCTTGACACTTCCTTGACACTATCATCATATCATTTCCTTTCCCTTGACCTGTGAAAAACATTTCAAAAAAACTTGGGATGAGCATAAAAAGCTCAGTGAGGGATATAAAAATATGGAAAGGAAACATGGGTACATATATACATAGGAATAAAATCATACTTTACCCATAAAACATAAGCACTTTAACATACCTCATCAAATCATGAATAAATCATAGAAATCATAAGACATAAAGGTAACTTGAGGCATTCATAACATTCTTACATAGGCAGTAAACCTCTTGGTTACGTTTGGAATACCCATCACAGTATATTCCCTAAATCGCTTTGGAGAAACCTTAACGTTTCACTCCTTCGCGTTACCCAATGCATTGGAGAGCTATATCGGGCTCACCCGCCCTTAGTCTATCACGGAACCACTTGTCTTCATAATAATGCCCAAGAACCTCAACATAATCATATCACATAAAACATGCATAAAGGAAACATAACATTTCCACCTTTCAATCACAAGATATCAATACAACACATTGGTATAAAAACATTATGAAAACAATTTTCAGTACCAAAATAAAAGAAAATTAAAACATGGTATTTATTTTTCTTTTAAAAAAAAGGTATGGCTTGTAGAGGAAGCCGAAACTCAAATAATGGTCACGGCGGCGGAGAAGTCATTGTCGCCGCATACGTACGACAAAAACATTCCCGTTTTTCGTTTAGTAAACGCTTCGTATAAATAATATTCCTTTTGAATAAACATAAATGTCAATGGGGTTTATACACCGTATAAAAGAAGGTTCTGTATAAAACAAAATATGACTCAATGAAAGGAGATTGAGACGAAGTCCCATACCTCGGGCCCGACTTGACTCGGTCGTTCTTTAATATCCTGAATAATAAACTTGAGTTAATTTATAATTTTTTAAGAACCTTTTTCAAGTTTATTATTCCTTTTATATCACTTATTTCCATGTCATGAACACTATGTAATTATTTAAGTTAATAACGGTCGTTTTAACGATCATTGGTACTTGAGTCAAAAATATGCCCTTTATAATTACAAGTTGTTCATGTATCTATTATATCCAGAATGGTATTCATGATGTAGATATCATATATGTCATATATATCTAGTACATGCATTCATTTATAATATTACATAATCATTTAGAGGTAATAAATGAAATGCACCGTTCATGGAGACGGTAAGCCGTACGTGCGCATGAACGCTACTTTCATTTCTATTTCATATTTTATAGAATGGAATAATAATGATATAAAGGTATATTATACTTCCAGTATAATATCATATATAATATCATAGTTCCATCCTTTATACGTCCCACATATGGTATTTAACGAATCAAATCACTTTGAGGGGGCGGTAGCCCGCACTTCCTTAAATGAAGATATCGCGTTTACCCATAATGGAAACCATAAAGGTATGCCCAAAATGAAAAATACAGAACCTTAAGAAAAACATAAACATATTATATATCATATATAAATATAGTGTCATCTTAATGGCCATCTTTTAAGGTGTTAAAATAATGTTGAACAATCATCGTTTCAGGAGGCATAAATTCACCATCCATGGAAACAGTATGTTCTTTAACCATCAGATGTAGGTGTGTGTAGGGGTAGATCGAATCCTTCTTATAACAACATCCTAGTATATTTAAGATACTGTGGTTGTTACAAAATAAATTAATAAAAAGAGTTTAGGGGGTTGGAGAAGCAAAATAAAACAAAAGGACTCAAGTGAAGACATTACCTTAAAATCGGGTAACTCCTTTTGGTTTGAGCTCAAAGGCTTCCTTGAGAAGACTTATGCCCAAAGTGAGGCTTAGAAGAGTAATAGAGGGATGTGGATAGATAAAATTGGTAGGGTGTGGCCGAGCCAATGGCTTTGGGAGTGTGGGTAAGGAGGTAGAGGTGGGGGCCTTTTATAAGAGGAGAGGAGGGGCACTCTTGGAAAGTAAAGAAATGTTACATTATTTTAAAATGAGTTTCGGATTCAAAAGGTCCCACAGTGATATAATTATAGGCTAAGGTGATAAGGGTTCTAAATCCACCCATCATAAAGGTTTTGGACATGTGTAGTTCATAGATTTTACATAATCATTTCATTTTATTTAAATCCTTTATTAATGAGGTAATTGCTGCATCATCATGATGTCATAAATAATTTAATTTATTTAAAGTCTAAAAATTATAAAAAAAATACAATGATGTAGGAAATATTTTTATATTTACAAGGAATATTTATAATCAAAAGTCTGACTTGTATAACCCCATGTAAAAATTGTTTTAGTAAAACATTTCATGTTTGTGTCATTTTTACTTTAACATTAAATAAAAAATTATTTATGTAATTTCCCAACCAAAGTGGCTCCATGGGGTCCCCAAGTTGACCCATGGATTGTCTTGGTCGGCCATGACACATCCAATTGGGGTAGGACATGTGTCAAACTCATCTCATATTATTAAAACATTATTTTTACCCTAAACTACACTAATTTCCACTAATCGCGATTAAGAACATAAAAGTAACTATTCACCAAAAAATTATTTTAATCTCATTGAACCACATTTTAATTATTAATGACAACCATGTATGTCAGATTTTTGAAAATCAAATCATAGAAGTGGCAAAGTTTTATTTAAACGAAAAATCAGTTTCTTTAACTACCACTTAGTGGTTTCACTATTCATCAAAAATTGAAGTTTTTCAGAAAGATACCAAAACTTCACCCTAAGCTATATTTGATATTCCGAATTCAAAAATGATGTCTATTTTAAAAAATTCAAAACATGTAACTTTCATTAATTAATTTAATAACTAATTCCCGCTGTCATGACAAATAGCATGTTTTTATGAAACAATAAGTATCAAAAGATTGACACTAGTTTAAGTCCAATTTCAAAGTGAAATTGATTCCAATGACCACCATTGGATAACATGGTAAAAATATATTCTAATTTCACTTTAAAACCAATTCAAAAGATAATCTAATCATATAAATAAATTAGATTAAAAAGAGGTTTTGAATTAAAATACAACATTTTTCGCTATTCATTAAAAAATGAACTTTATCGAAAAAATACCAAAAATTCACACAAAGTAAATTTTGATGTCCCAATCATAAATAATAAGTTTATTTTGACAAAAATAGCTTATAGAATTTTCAAAATATATATTTAAAATGGGTTTTCCATCAAAAGGCAGTAAAACAATCTTTTAAGAATATTAGTGTATTCCATGCATAAGATTGTATTTATTTTCATTTTAAGCCTCTAAAACACTATCTTAATCATTAATAGACAAAGATAAAAATATCTATTATTAATTACTTACTTGGGATGTTACATCCTTCCCCCCTTTAAAAAATTGCATCCCCGTAATTTATTTACTTATCGAATAAATGGGGGTACTTATCCCTCATTGCATTTTCAGATTCCCATGTTGCCTCTTCCATCATGTGGTTTTTCCACAAAACCTTTACCTGATTAATCACCTTATTCCGTAACACTTGCTCCCTGTGGTCAAGAATCTGGACCGGTTGTTCCTCATAAGATAGGTTCTCTTCCAGCTGAACTACCTCTGGACTCAAAACATGAGATGGATCTGGAATGTACTTTCTCAGCATCGAAACATGAAAAACATTGTGTACATGAGATAAACTCGGAGGTAAAGCCACTCGGTAAGAAACGGATCCAACTCTCTCCAGAATTTCATATGGTCCAATGAACCTTGGACTCAGCTTTCCTTTCATACCAAATCGCATCACACTTTTCCATGGTGATACTTTGAGAAAAACATGATCACCTACCTCAAAAGAGAGATCCTTCCTCATGTTGTCTTTATAACTCTTCTGCCTACTCTGAACTGTTCTCATGTGTTTCTGTATCAGCTGAACTTTTTCTGCCAACTCTTCTACCAATTCTGGTCGCATCAACATCCTTTCACCCACTTCATCCCAGAAAGCTGGAGTTCGACACCGCTTCCCATATAATGCCTAAAATGGTGCCATCTGTATACTAGAATGAAAACTGTTATTATATGAAAATTCAACCAAAGAAAGATGATGGTCCCAACTTCCCTAATAATTCATCGAACAAGCTCGTAGTATGACAACCCAGCTTTTTATTACAACTTAAACATGCTTTATTACATAAAACTTCACTTGATACAACCAAGAAGATCGAGAGGTTTTGTGTATTTGGGGCTTAGGATCATTACATAAAAACTTTAAACATGAAATACAACATCCTTATTGAAAACTTCCTTTACATGACCACTACATTCCTTCGTACTTAGCATTGCATGGGATAACCTGAGGACATGCATAAGAAAAGGGTGAGCTATAAAGCCCAGTAAGGGAGTACACAATGAATAACATGAGGAGTACAATACATTTTAGTCAATAGGCATATCAATAGAGCATAAGAGAGACATGAACATAAAGGCATGATAAAGCATGATAATCATAACATGGAAATGTGGCAACAACACTTAACATTGAATTAGCATGAGCCAAGGCTCATTGCACATGGAGCATGAGTAAACCCTCATTGCACTTGAAGCACGAGTAAACCCTCGTTGCACTTGAATTAGCATGAGTCAACACTCATTGCACATGACGTATCATGATACTATACTTTACCCAATGCATTGGAGCGCTATAAAGGGCGCACCCTTCTTAAACATTTCATTTCATGCATAAGTGTGCCACATGGATCATAAAACATGGATTCATAAAACATAATCATTTATTCCACGATAAAGGAATGTGGAATTCATACATGAAACTTTACAATCAATAAGTAAATGTGCATAAAGGTGAATACCCTTGATGGAGAAATGGGCATGGTATTCACTACACAATGATATTGGCTTAGAAAATCGGTGTGATTTCGGCAGCGTAACGGCGTGACATAAGAATTCATAAAAAAAGGCTGATGAGAGAGAAAGGGGTTCCTCATCATATTTACATGTAATGGACAGTAATAAGGTCATATAGATACATGTCCCAAAAATTGAAAAGGAATTTAGATTCATGATACAAAAGTATTGCTTGAATATAGAAGAGGAGAAAAAGGTTCCTTTCGGAATTTCGGCATAGTAACGGGTGTACATGGGAGGCATTTAATGAGAGAGAAAGGGGTCTCCCATCATTCAAACAATAAGAGGGCAGTATGGGAGAGGTGTGAAACCATACCCCAACATTCATAAATTAAATTAAAAGGGCAATACAACTTAAAGAAAATTGACAAAAATGAGAAAGGAAGAAAAACCCTTACTTGGAAGTGTGCTTCCAAAGGCTAGAGAGAGGCTTGTGAGAGGCTTCTTGGGAGCTTGGGTCACCTTGAGAGGATTCTAGAGAGAGTAGGGCAGAGTTTGGACGAACTTCAAGGGCTTTGGGTGAGGAGGAAGTGGGAGCTTGGGTGGGTTTATATAGGAAAGGTGAGAGAATTCTTTATTATTTAGGTTTGGGACCCCTTATATTAAAATAATCCAAACCACAAACCATCCCATGGTATTTGCCCATGGTTTCTGGAAAAGGGAATAGGAAAAAAATATTTTACAAGGCCAAGGTCCGAACTTATTAAAAAATTAGGGTTGCTTATGTGGAGGTGAGTCACACTCCCATGGAAATTAATTTAAAAAGGCAAAGTGTTGAATAAGTCTTGAGGGCTCCATTAATGCTTTGAAAAGTGAGTCAAACAAACCCAAAACCTCATTATTTTATTGATAAAACACATATTGGCCGAACATAAGGATTATGGTATTTTATTACATCACCATTGGGTCATTATGATGTCATAAAACACATTATATATTTAAATGGTATTTAATTTTTACCCAAAAATTTGACTGTCTCAGAAAATTATGAAAAATTCACCGTTGGATAATTTCGACGTCCTGATTCCAAAAATAATATTTATTTTATCTAAATAATTTTCTAAATATGTGAATTTTTACTTTTAAAATAAAAACCGACATTTATAAAAAAAATCACGGGTTTTGACAGAAATGGCTTTCAAACCTTAATAAAAATTTTAATTGCATTCATAAAATTATAAGATCATTTATATTTAATAAAAATTAATTTAATATTAATAATAATATTTTATTAAAATATTATTTAATTCAAAAATCCTTTAATTTAATAAAATATAATTCTTAATTAAATAATAACTAAAAACATCATTTGTACTTTAAAAACTAATTACAATGCATCAAAAATGACTAGAAATTATATTCATTATTATATACAAAAATAATGTACATGAACATGGTGCTACTTATTTGTTACATAACCCCTTAAAATAGCCGCATAAGACCTAAGGGTAAGGTGTGCGATGGTGACAGACTCTTGGGGTTGCTCGGATAACATCGCTCGAGTGGTAATCTCTATCAACTTCCATTTTTTCCCGTAGACGATCACGTTCGAGCTTGACTTGATGAATCTCAGCTTGGGCTTGGTCAAGGGAAAAGCCCAAAGACGCCACCTCCTTTCCGAGCTCCGACAAATGGGCTTCGTAAGGGGCAATTCTACTGGATGAGGCCATCGCTTCCTTTGTCTGAGTAGAAAATTGGTTCGTTAAAGACTTATATTTAAACTACCCAGATGATCACTGTTCAACGGCTATAAAAGTAACGGTCACAAATCTTGACGTAAAACTTAAAGAAGTTGACATCTTATAAAAACATTTTTCATAAAGAAACATTTAACTGGATCAAGAGGGATTTTCCATTAATGAAACTTTGGGTCGTTACAACATTCCCCCCTTAAGAAATTTCGCCCTCGAAATTTTCCTTTTCCCACACTAAAACAAATGTGGGTAACTTAGCTTCATCATATCCTCCGACTCCCAAGTTGCTTCTTCAAACTTGTGGTTTCTCCACAACACCTTGACGAGGGGCATTGTCTTATTTCGTAGAACTTTTTCTCTATGATCTAAGATCTTCACTGGTTGCTCCTCATAAGAAAGATCGTCTTCTAATTGTACCACCTCGGAAGAGAGTACATGTGAAGGGTTTGGTATATACTTCCTTAAGAGGGATACATGGAAGACATCATGCACCTTGGCCATAGTAGGTGGAAGTGCTAGTCGATAGGCCACAGCCCCAACACGATCAAGAATCTCGAAGGGGCCGATGTACCTTGGACTTAACTTCCCTTTCTTTCCAAACCTCATGACCTTCTTCCACGGAGATATGCGTAAAAACACCATGTCTCCGACTTTAAACTCAAGGTCTCGTCGACAATTATCTGCATAACTCTTCTGTCGACTTTGGGCTGCCTTGATATGCTGCTGAATGGTTTTCACCTTCTCTACCATTTCTTCGACCATTTCTGGTCCAAGCAGCTTACGTTCACCGACCTCATCCCAACATGCCGGTGTTCTGCACCTTTTCCCATATAGGGCTTCATATGGTGCCATTTGGATGCTCGAGTGGAAACTATTATTATAAGAGAACTCAACTAGAGGAAGATGTTGATCCCATCCTCCTTTAAAGTCCATTGAGCACGCTCTCAACATATCCTCAAGTGTTTGGATAGTCCGCTCGGATTGGCCATCAGTTTGAGGATGATAGGCCGTACTGAAGTTCAGTTCAGTATTCAGAGCATGTTGAAGACTCTTCCAAAACTTAGAGGTAAATCTTGGATCTCGGTCCGACACAATAGATAGTGGTACTCCATGCAACCGTACCACTTCCCTGATATATATCCGTGCCAGTTGATCCAAAGAGAAATCCTCTCGAATAGCAATGAAGTGTGCAGTCTTTGTAAGACGATCCACAATAACCCAGATTGCATTGTTGCTTTTGGATGTCCTTGGAAGTCCAGTGACGAAGTCCATGGTGATGTTCTCCCATTTCCATTCTGGTATGGGCAATGGTTGCATCATCCCCTTAGACTTCTGCCTCTCTGCCTTCACTTGCTGACACACCAGGCACTTTGATGTATATTCGGTGATCTCCTTCTTCATATTATCCCACCAAAAGTTTTCTCGGAGATCTCGATACATCTTTGTGCTCCCTGGGTGAATAGAGAAATTTGAACTATGTGCATCATCCAAAAGTTCCTTCTTCAGCTCCGAACGTGATGGGACACATAGTCTTTTCCCAAACCGCACAATTCCTTCTTCATTAACATTAAGCTCTGAGGATTTTCCCTTTTTGATAGCTTCCACTTTTTCTTGGATTCTCGCATCATCCTTTTGAGCATCCTTTAACCTTTCTAACAGATATGGTTGAGCAATCATTTGTGAATGGATTGATGATGTTCCCTTCTTTATGATTCCCACGTCCATCTTCATCAAGTCTAAGAAGATTGGATCCTTCTCAATTCTCATCATTGATAGAATTGCTGGATCCTTTCTACTTAGGGCATCTGCTACCTTGTTCGCCTTCCCAGGGTGGTAATGTATTGAACATTCATAATCCTTTATGAGCTCTATCCATCTTCTCTGGCGCATATTAAGCTCTTTCTGTGTGAATATATATTTAATACTCTTGTGGTCAGTATATATCTCACATTTCTCTCCATAGAGATAATGCCGCCAGATTTTCAAGGCAAAGATCACCGCCGCCAACTCCAGATCATGCGTTGGATAGTTTCGCTCATGGATTTTCAACTGTCTTGAGGCATAGGATATCACTTTATCATTCTGCATCAGCACACATCCTAAGCCCTTCTTCGAAGCATCACTGAATACCACAAAAAGCTCCCCACTTGTGGGTAAAGTGAGCACAGGTGCAGTGATAAGCCTCCTTTTCAACTCCTTGAAGCTTTCTTCGCATTCATCACTCCAAGAAAACTTTACTCCCTTTCGAGTTAGCTTGGTAAGAGGGTTGGACAATCGTGAGAAGTTTCTCACAAATCGTCGATAATATCCAGCTAACCCCAAGAAGCTACGGATATCAGTTACCGATGTTGGCCTCGGCCATCCCTCAATTGCATCTGTTTTGGAGGGGTCCACAGATATCCCATTGCTTGTGATGATATGGCCCAAGAATGAGACCTCCTTCAACCAGAACTCACACTTGCTGTACTTGGCATAGAGCTTCTCCTTGTGCAAAGTCTCCAGTATAGTTCTTAAATGCTCCTCATGGTCCTCCTTGGTTTTGGAGTATATTAGAATATCATCTATAAAGACTACCACAAATTTATCTAGGTAATCTCTAAAGACTCTATTCATCAAGTCCATGAATATTGCTGGAGCATTGGTGAGTCCAAAAGGCATTACTATGAATTCATAGTGCCCGTACCTTGTACGAAAAGCAGTCTTGGGGATATCTTCCTTCTTCACCCTTACTTGATAATATCCCGACCGCAAGTCGACCTTGGAGAAGTATTGTGCTCCACGCAGCTGATCAAACAAGTCATCGATTCTTGGGAGAGGATACTTGTTCTTTATCGTGATTTTGTTAAGTTCACGATAATCGATGCAAAGCCGCATTGACCCATCCTTCTTCTTGACGAAGAGGACTGGTGCACCCCATGGTGATGCACTTGGGCGTATAAACCCTTTATCCAGATTCTCCTGTAGTTGTTTCTTCAGTTCTTCAAGCTCAACCACAGCCATTCTATATGGAGTCTTGGATATTGGTAGCGCCCCAGGTATAAGTTCAATTGAGAACTCAACATCTCTTCTTGGAGGAAGACAAGGAAGTTCCTCGGGAAATACTTCAGCGAATTCCCTCACAATAGGCATTTCTTCAAGGGTGGTTTCTTCCTTGGACTCAATCATCTGAGCCAGATATGCGTGCTCATAAGGTAGTAATATCCATGCTTGAGATGATGGAGCTAAAGGAGATTCATCTTCCTCCTGACACTTGTAAAGAATCGGGGGTCGATTCTCCATATGGAGTGTGATTTCCCTCTCCCGACAATTTATGTTGGCTCTATATAAGGAAAGCCAATCCATGCCAAGAATTGCATCAAATTCCACCAAAGGGAGTATGACGAGGTTCGCTGGGAAATTCAATCCACAGATTATAACAGGGGAGGACTTATACTCATGGGATGCAATGATTGCCCCATTTGTCGTACTCACTGACATCTTTACTTCCATGATTTGTGGTGGTGCAGGGATTATTCTACTAAACTTTTGAGATATAAAAGAATGCGTAGAACCTGAATCAAAAAGTACGTTCGCTATTCTTGAATGAATAACTAGCGTACCTGTCACCACTTCGTTGTCGGGGTTCACTTCGGCAGAAGTGATGGCAAAAGCTCTTCCTTGCTGTCTTGGAGGTTGTTGATTGCCTCCGATAACCCTTGGATTAGGGCACTGATTCGCAAAATGACCCGGTTCTTTGCATTTGAAGCATTGAACAACGCGTTGAGGTTCGAACGGAGCGTTCCTCCCCTCCGTCGCAGCCGCGGGTCCTTCTTGCTGACAGTTAACAGCTAGGTGCCCTTCTCTTCCACACTTGAAGCATTTTCTTGTCCCCCAAAGGCAATTTCCAGGGTGCTTCTTTCCACACTTTTGGCAAGTGGGGTGCTGGAATTTCTTAGCGCCGTTGGATTTATCCATCGGACCACCACCATTGAAGTCCACCTTCCGCTTCTTGTCCCCATTATACCCCTGTGATTCTACGATCTCCATTTCAACCTTGAGGGCACATCGGACAATTTCCTCATAGTTGTCGAAGTCACGGATCGCTAATGCTTTCCTCAAGCTAGGCTTCAGCCCACCAAAGAAGCGGTCAACCTTGCATTCGGGGGTAACGACAAAGCCGGAAGCATATCGTGCAAGCCTTGTGAAGTTTGCCTCGTACGCTCCCACAGATTCCTCATCTTTCTGCTTGAGGGAAAGGAAGTCCCTTTCCATCTTAAGACGGAGGGTGCATGGAAAATATTTATCGAAAAACATCTTCCGGAATACCTTCCATTCCAAAGCCTCGATCTCCTCCTCAGGCTTCGTATTTTTGATCAACGTCCACCATTGATCAGCTTCACCCTCCATACGATAAGCCGCCAGGAGAACCTTCTCTTTTTCAGAGCATTGGAGGATGGAGAATATCTTTTCAATGGAGTTGATCCATTGTTCAGCAATCGTGGGATCGGATGATCCACTAAAAGTAGGAGGCCTTTGTCTCATGAAGCTTTCAATAGCGACTTGTTCTTTCTTAGGGGGGGTTGAACGTTCCTCTTGACCAGTGTTTCTATTCAAAACTTGAGTTAGCTGAGAGAGAAGCGTGACAAAGTTCGCGATTCCCGCTCCCATTGGATTGGGCATCTCATAAGTACAATCATCACACTGATCTTCACAACGGTTGTTAGCCCGAGTTCTCATATTACCGGCCATTGGCTGGAATAAAAGGAAAGTTAGGGGTAACACATAAAGGGTAATCTAAAGACAAAAGTTGATGACTTATAAATAAACTTTAATCTCTTCAACTCATGAGTCTATAGGATTCAATCCAGGCTTTTCATGATCTTCCTTCTAACATATATTCTTAGGGGCATTTTTCCCTTAATAAGGGTTCATACTAAGATTGTGAATTTATCAAAACATATCCCCCGGGAGTGTCGTAACCAAGAGTGCAGCAAGGCCCGTTGTCGTGCACCAGTTCCCGTTCGAGTCAAGCTCAAAACGGTGTTTTCGGGTTTTACCCCTAGGATACATCTGTGCCAGAGCCGCCTCTACCTGCTCGTATCCAGACAGGGATGTATTTGTTTGATAAAACACATACTTAGTATTTACCAAAACTTAGGGATGTTTTTATTATGCTTAGTCTTGTATCTAAGGCTTTACTAGGGTTTCCTAATCCCAAAAATAACTAAACCTATCCTCTGATACCAACTATGACAACCCAGCTTTTTATTACAACTTAAACATGCTTTATTACATAAAACTTCACTTGATACAACAAAGAAGATCGAGAGGTTTAGTGTATTTGGGGCTTAGGATCATTACATAAAAACTTTAAACATGAAATACAACATCCTTATTGAAAACTTCCTTTACATGACCACTACATTCCTTCGTACTTAGCATTGCATGGGATAACCTGAGGACATGCATAAGAAAAGGGTGAGCTATAAAGCCCAGTAAGGGAGTACACAATGAATAACATGAGGAGTACAATACATGTTAGGCAATAGGCATATCAATAGAGCATAAGAGAGACATGAACATAAAGGCATGATAAAGCATGATAATCATAACATGGAAATGTGGCAACAACACTTAACATTGAATTAGCATGAGCCAAGGCTCATTGCACATGGAGCATAAGTAAACCCTCATTGAACTTGAAGCACGATTAAACCCTCGTTGCACTTGAATTAGCATGAGTCAACACTCATTGCACATGATGTATCATGATACTATACTTTACCCAATGCATTGGAGCGCTATAAAGGGCGCACCCTTCTTAAACATTTCATTTCATGCATAAGTGTGCCACATGGATCATAAAACATGGATTCATAAAACATAATCATTTATTCCACGATAAAGGAATGTGGAATTCATACATGAAACTTTACAATCAATAAGTAAACGTGCATAAAGGTGAATACCCTTGATGGAGAAATGGGCATGGTATTCACTACACAATGATATTGGCTTAGAAAATCGGTGTGATTTCGGCAGCGTAACGGCGTGACATAAGAATTCATAAAAAAAGGCTGATGAGAGAGAAAGGGGTTCCTCATCATATTTACATGTAATGGACAGTAATAAGGTCATATAGATACATGTCCCAACAATTGAAAAGGAATTTAGATTCATGATACAAAAGTATTGCTTGAATATAGAAGAGGAGAAAAAGGTTCCTTTCGGAATTTCGGCATAGTAACGGGTGTACATGGGAGGCATTTAATGAGAGGGAAAGGGGTCTCCCATCATTCAAACAATAAGAGGGAAGTATGGGAGAGGTGCTAAACCATACCCCAACATTCATAAATTAAATTAAAAGGGCAATACAACTTAAAGAAAATTGACAAAAATGAGAAAGGAAGAAAAACCCTTACTTGGAAGTGTGCTTCCAAAGGCTAGAGAGAGGCTTGTGAGAGGCTTCTTGGGAGCTTGGGTCACCTTGAGAGGATTCTAGAGAGAGTAGGGCAGAGTTTGGACGAACTTCAAGGGCTTTGGGTGAGGAGGAAGTGGGAGCTTGGGTGGGTTTATATAGGAAAGGTGAGAGAATTCTTTATTATTTAGGTTTGGGACCCCTTATATTAAAATAATCCAAACCACAAACCATCCCATGGTATTTGCCCATGGTTTCTGGAAAAGGGAAGAGGAAAACAATATTTTACAAGGCCAAGGTCCGAACTTATTAAAAAATTAGGGTTGCTTATGTGGAGGTGAGTCACACTCCCATGGAAATTAATTTAAAAAGGAAAAGTGTTGAATAAGTCTTGAGGGCTCCATTAATGCTTTGAAAAGTGAGTCAAACAAACCCAAAACCTCATTATTTTATTGATAAAACACATATTGGCCGAACATAAGGATTATGGTATTTTATTACATCACCATTGGGTCATTGTGATGTCATAAAACACATTATATATTTAAATGGTATTTAATTTTTACCCAAAAATTTGACTGTCTCAGAAAATTATGAAAAATTCACCGTTGGATAATTTCGACGTCCTGATTCCAAAAATAATATTTATTTTATCTAAATAATTTTCTAAATATGTGAATTTTCACTTTTAAAATAAAAACCGACATTTATAAAAAAAATCACGGGTTTTGACAGAAATGGCTTTCAAACCTTAATAAAAATTTTAATTGCATTCATAAAATTATAAGATCATTTATATTTAATAAAAATTAATTTAATATTAATAATAATATTTTATTAAAATATTATTTAATTCAAAAATCCTTTAATTTAATAAAATATAATTCTTAATTAAATAATAACTAAAAACATCATTTGTACTTTAAAAACTAATTACAATGCATCAAAAATGACTAGAAATTATATTCATTATTATATACAAAAATAATGTACATGAACATGGTGCTACTTATTTGTTACATAACCCCTTAAAATAGCCGCATAAGACCTAAGGGTAAGGTGTGTGATGGTGACAGACTCTTGGGGTTGCTCGGATAACATCGCTCGAGTGGTAATCTCTATCAACTTCCATTTTTCCCATAGACGATCACGTTCGAGCTTGACTTGATGAAGCTCAGCTTGGGCTTGGTCAAGGGCAAAGCCCAAAGACGCCACCTCCTTTCCGAGCTCCGACAAATGGGCTTCGTAAGGGGCAATTCTACTGGATGAGGTCATCGCTTCCTTTGTCTGAGTATAAAATTGGTTCGTTAAAGACTTATATTTAAACTACCCAGATGATCACTGTTCAACGGCTATAAAAGTAACGGTCACAAATCTTAACGTAAAACTTAAAGAAGTTGACATCTTATAAAAACATTTTTCATAAAGAAACATTTAACTGGATCAAGAGGGATTTTCCATTAATGAAACTTTGGGTCGTTACACGTAGCATATCCTCCAAGGTCGGAATTTTTCGTTCTGACTACCCATCTGATTGAGGATGAAAAGCTGTACTAAAATTTAATTCAGTACCCAACGACTTATGAAGGCCTTTCCAAAAGTTAGAAGTGAGCCTGGGATCACGGTCAGATACAATGGAGAGAGGAACTCCATGTAACCTGACTATCTCTTTAAGATACAAACGGGAAAGTTGATATAGGGAAAAAGTATCTCGTATAGCAAGGAAATGAGTAGATTTAGTCAAGCGATCAACAATAACCCAGATTTCATTATTACCTCGAGATTTATTCGGTAATCCCACAACAAAGTCCATGGATATATTATCCCATTTCCACTCTGGCACTGGTAAAGGCTGAAGCATCCCTTTCGGTAACTTCCGCTCTGCTTTAACCTGTTGACATGTCAAACACTTCACAGTAAAATCAGCAATATCTCTTTTCATTCCATCCCACCAGTAATACTCCTGCAGATCTCTGTACATCTTAGTACTTCCAGGATGAACTGAAAATTGAGAACTATGAGCTTCACATAACAACTCTCTCTTCAACTGTGAATCACAAGGCACACACAATCTCTTCCCAAATCTCAAAACACAATCATTATCAATGTTTAATTTAGACAACTTACCTTTCTGAACCAGCTCTACCTTTTTCTGCAACTCACTGTCTTGCTTCTGTGCTTGCTTGATTCTATCTGATAGAGATGATCTCACTGATACCTGAAACAAAACAGAAGAACATCCTGTGCCAAAAACATCTATGCCAAAGTTCATCAAATCCTTAACCAAAGGACCACGTTCCAAACGCAACATTGTTAATGAAGCATTACTTTTTCGACTCAAAGCATTAGCCACTTTATTTGCTTTTCCCGGATGGTAATGAATTGTACAATCATAATACTTGATTAATTCTAGCCATCTCCTCTGTCTCATGTTTAACTCTTTCTGAGTGAATATATACTTTAAACTTTTGTGATCAGTATATATTTCACACTTTACTCCATACAAATGATGTCTCCAAATTTTTAAAGCGAAAACGACAGCAGCTAATTCTAAATCATGTGTAGGGTAATTTACCTCGTGAGTTTTCAACTGTCGTGAAGCATAAGAAATTACCTGATCATTCTGCATTAGGACGCAACCAAGTCCTTTTAGTGAAGCATCACTGTAGATAACAAACTCACCATTCCTGGAAGGTATTGCCAAAACTGGATCTTTCACCAATCTTCTTTTCAATTCCTGAAAACAATCATCACATTCTTTTCTCTAGATAAACTTAACACCCTTCCGAGTTAGCTTAGTCATTGGACTAGATAACTGTGAAAAATTTCTATCAAACCTTCAGTAATAGCCTGCCAAACCAAGGAAGCTACGAATCTCAGTTACATTTGTGGGTCTTGGCCAGTCCTCCACAACGTTTTTTTGCAGGATCAACAGTTATCTCATCTTTAGAAACAATGTGACCAAGGAAAGAAATTTGTTGCAACCAAAACTCACACTTGCTGAATTTCCCATACAATTTATTTTCTTTTAAGGTTTGCAAGATAACCCTTAAATGTCTTTCATGCTCCTCTTTACTTTTAGAAAACACCAAAATATCATCAATGAAAACCACCACAAACTTATCCAAGAACTCATGGAAAATTCTATTCATTAAGTCCATGAATACAGTAGGTGCATTGGTTAGCCCAAAAGGCATTACTACAAATTCATAATGGCCATATCTTTTACGGAACGCGGTCTTTGGAACATCTGCTTCCTTTACCTTCAGCTGATGGTACCCCGATCTCAAGTCAATCTTTGAAAAATACTGAGCTCCCTAGAGCTGATCAAACAAATCATCAATATGAGGCAAAGGATATTTGTTCTTAACAGTGATGTTATTCAATTCTCTATAATCAATGAAAAGTCTCATTGAACCATATTTATTTTTAACAAATAAAAAAGGATCACCCCATGGTGATGTGCTAGGTCGAATGAAATCTTTCTCTAATAAATCTTGCAATTGCTCCTTCAACTCTCTAATTTCAATTTGAGCCATTCGATAAGGGGGTTTTGAAATTGTCTTAGCATCAGGAACTAAGTCAATAGTAAATTCAACTTCCTGATCTGGTATTATTCTAGGCAACTCATCAGAAAAAACATCAGGATACTCATTTACCACTGGCACATCATTAATCTGAACAGTTCCTTTATTTTCAACGATGTGTGCAAGGTAACATTCATTTCCATCTTTTATAAGTTTCTCGGCCTCTTGATAAGTTATCAACAGTAAGGGTTCATTCTTGTACACAAACTGAAATTCATTCTGAAAAGAAACTTCTTTAGCTCTACAGTCAATCTTACCATAGTAAATAGAGAGCCAATCCATACCCAGGATAACATCAAACTCTACTAGAGGTATAACAATAAGGTTTTCAAGTAGGTTCTTTCCACATATAAGGATAGGAAGATTATTATAAATTCTTTTTGCCTCAACATTTACCCCAGGTGTTTTTAACAAAAGTTTAGGAGTCATTTCTTGAGATGGTATTCCCATTTTACTAGAAAAGTTTTCAGAGATGAAAGAATGTGTAGACCCCGAATCAAAAAACACACTGGCATAATCTGAAAAAAAAACAAAGTACCTGATACAACTTCATTTGATGGCCTGACATCTTCTGAAGTAGTTGCAAAGGATTTCACCACCCCTTTCTGCTTGTAGTCTAACTGCTTCCCATCACTCAAGCTCTTTGTCGGACACTTGTTTGCATAGTGATTCATCTCATTGCACTTATAACATTTCACTAACTGTTAATCAAATTTGGTCTTACCTTCACCGTGATCCTTTTCAGTGCAATCACGAGCCTTATGTCCCATCTTACCACATCGGTAGAACTTTCCAGAATTCAGAAGACATTCCCCAGCATGTCTTTTGCCACATTTATCACAAACTGGAAACTTAGTTTTCTTACCATCATACTTTTTTGAAGAATTCTTACCTTTCTCCTGCCACCTCGGTCTCTTCTTCTATTGGTTGTTATAGAACACTTGATCATCGGCAAACTCCGTTTCCACCTTCTCAGCACATCAAAAAAGATTTTCATAACTTTTAAACTCACGAGAAGCTAATGCGCTTCGATATTTTGGCTTTAATCCTGAGTAAAAACGATTGATTTTACTATCAAGGTCTCGGATAAAATTTGGATCATACCTTGCCAATAGAGTGAACCTTTCTTTATAGGTAGCCACTGAGTCTTCCTCTTGCCTCAAATCCAAGAATTGATTTTCCATCCTAAGTCGAACAGCCTTAGGAAAATACTTCTCAACAAACATACCTTTGAATTCATCCCAGTCGAGAGCATCAATCTCATCAGCGTCCATGATATTTTTAACCATCGACCACCACTGATCTTCTTCACCCTCCAAATGGTAAATAGCAAGACTAACCTTTTGATTGTCTAAACACCCCATGACATCAAAAATATTCTCCAGTGCTTTAATCCACCCTTTATCTAACACAGGTTCAGATGATCCTCTAAATGATGGGGGATGTTGCCTCATGAAATGTTCCACCACTGACATATTCCTCTGCGGTTGATCTGGCTGATCTCGTGCATGGATACCACCACCATTTATCACTTGAGTTAACTGCGCCATTACTGCAACAAACTGTTCAGTTCCAATTCCGACCATCTCAGGATGCTGATTCGGAAGGTTATTTCCTTCTGTATTCCTTCCTAGCACTGCTTCCCTGTTTCCTCTGCGGAAAACCATTCTGAACAAACATGTCTTAGATGAAGCAACAAGGTAATCTTAAAATACTATATCACTTCAATTTGTCCATAAAAAAATATTTTTGGATAATCATTTAATATAATTATAACTCCTAAAGTTATCTAAACCGGCCTCTGATACCAACTATAAGGCCCCATCCTTCAACCTTACTTAATCTTGAGTTATTACAAGATTACACATTCAGGATCTTTTCGGGTTTAGAGTTTTAGAGAATTAGATCATAAAACTTGCATTACATTCCACATATAAATAAAGTGGTTACATAAAGATAGTATTCTTATTTCCCATCAATGGAAACATATTTAAAATAAAACATGGATTCTTTCTTGACACTTCCTTGACACTATCATCATATCATGTACCTTTCCCTTGACCTGTGAAAAACATTTCAAAAAAACTTGGGATGAGCATAAAAATCTCAGTAAGGGATATAAAAATATGGAAAGGAAACATGGGTACATATATACATAAGAATGAAATCATACTTTACCCATAAAACATAAGCACTTTAACATACCTCATCAAATCATGAATAAATCATAGAAATAATAAGACATAAAGGTAACTTGAGGCATTCATAACATTCTTACATAGGGAGTAACCCTCTTGGTTACGTTTCGAATACCCATCATAGTATATTCCCTAAATCGCTTCGGAGAAACCTTAACTATTCACTCCTTCGCGTTACCCAATGTATTGGAGAGCTATATCGGGCTCACCCGCCCTTAGTCTATCACGGAACCACCCATCTTAATAATAATGCCCAAGAACCTCAACATAATCATATCACATAAAACATGCATAAAGGAAACATAACATTTCCAACTTTCAATCACAAGATATCAATACAACACATTGATATAAAAACATTATGAAAACAATTTTCAGTACCAAAATAAAAGAAAATTAAAACATGGTATTTATTTTTCTTTTTTTAAAAAAGGTATGGCTTGTAGAGGAAGCAGAAACTCAAATAATGGTCACGGCGGCGGAGAAGTCATTGTCGCAGCATACGTACGACAAAAACATTCCCTTTTGTCATTTAGTAAACACTTCGTATAAAAAATATTCCTTTTGAATAAACGTAAATGTCAAAGTGGTTTATACACCGTATAAAAGAAGGTTGTGTATAAATCAAAATATGCCTCAATGAAAGGAGATTGAGACGAAGTCCCATACCTCGGGTCCGACTTGACTCGGTCGTTCTTTAATCTCCTGAATAGTAAAATTGAGTTAATTTCTACTTTTTTAAGAACCTTTTTCAAGTTCATTATTCCTTTTATATCACTTATTTCCATTTCATGAACACTATGTAATTATTTAAGTTAATAATGGTCGTTTTAACGATCATTGGTACTTGAGTCAAAAATAAGCCCTTTATAATTACAAGTTGTTCATGTATCCATTATATCCAGAATGGTATTCATGATTTAGATATAAAATATGTCATATATATCCAGTACATGCAAGCATTTATAATATTACATAATCATTTAGAGGTAATAAATGAAATGCACCGTTCATGGAGACGGTAAGTCGTACGTGCGCATGAACGCTACTTTCATTTCTATTTCGTATTTTATAGAATGGAATAATAATGATATAAACGTATATTATAAATCCAGTATAATATTATATATAATATCATAGTTACATCCTTTATACGTCCCACATATGGTATTTAACGAATCAAATCACTTTGAGGGGGCGGTAGTCCGCAATTCCTTAAATGAAGATATCACGTTTACCCATAATGGAAACCATAAAGGTATGACCAAAATGAAAAATACAGAAGCTTAAGAAAAACATAAAAATATTATATATCATATATAAATATAGTTTCATCTTAATGGCCACCTTTGAAGGTGTTAAAATAATGTTGAACAATCATCGTTTCGGGAGGCATAAATTCACCATCCACGGAAACAGTATGTTCTTTAACCATTAGATGTAGGTGTGTGTAAGGTTAGCTCGAATCCTTCTTATAACAACATCCTAGTATATTGAAGATACTGTATTTGTTACAAAAGAAATGAATAAAAAGAGTTTAGGGGGTTGGAGAAGCAAAATAAAACAAAAGGACTCAAGTGAAGACATTACCTTAAAATCGGGTAACTCCCTTTGGTTTGAGCTCAAAGGCTTCCTTGGGAAGACTTATGCCCAAAGTGAGGCTTAAAGGAGTAATAGAGGGATGTGGATAGACAAAATGGGTAGGGTTTGGCCGAGACAAAGGCTTTGGGAGTGTGGGTAAGGAGGTAGAGGTGGGGGTCTTTTATAAGAGGAGAGGAGGGGCACTCTTAGAAAGTAAAGAAATGTTACATTATTTTAAAATGAGTTTCGGATTCAAAAGGTCCCACAGTGATATAATTCTAGGGTAAGGTGATAAGGGTTCGAAATCCACCCATCAAATAGGTTTTGGACATGTGTAGTTCATAGATTTTACATTATCATTTCATTTTATTTAAATCCTTTATTAATGAGTTAATCGTTGCATCATCATGATGTCATAAATAATTTAATTTATTTAAAGTCTAAAAATTATAAAAAAAATACTATCATGTAGGAAATCATTTTATCTTTCCAATGAATATTTATAATAAAAAATATGACTTGTATAACCCCATGTAAAAATTGTTTTAGTAAAACATTTCATGTTTGTGTCATTTTTACTTTAACATTAAATAAAAAATTATTTATGTCATTTCCCAACCAAAGTGGCTCCATGGGGTCCCCAAGTTGACCCATGGATTGTCGTGGACGGCCATGACACATCCAATTGGGGTAGGACATGTGTCAAGCTCATCTCATATTATTAAAACATTATTTTTACCCTAAACTAAACTAATTACCACTAATCGCGATTAAGAACTTAAAAGTTACTATTCACCAAAAAATTATTTTAATCTCATTGAACCAAATTTTACTTCTTAATGAAAACCATGTATGTCAGATTTTTGAAAATCAAATCACAGAAGTGGCAAAGTTTCATTTAAACGAAAAATCAGTTTCTTTAACTACCACTTAGTGGTTTCACTATTCATCAAAAATTGAAGTTTTTCAGAAAGATACCAAAACATCACCCTAAGCTATATTTGATATTCCGAATTAAAAAATGCTGTCTATTTTACAAAATTCAAAACATTTAACTTGCATTAATTAATTTAATAACTAATTCCCACTGTCATGACAAATAGCGTGTTTTTATGAAACAATAAGTATCAAAAGATTGACACTAGTTTAAGTCCAATTTCAAAGTGAAATTGATTCCAATGACCACCATTGGATAAAATGGTAAAAATATATTCTAATTTCACTTCAAAATCAATTCAAAAGATAATCTAATCATATAAATAAATTATATTAAAAAGGGGTTTTTAATTAAAATACAACATTTTTCACTATTCATTAAAAAATGAACTTTATCGGAAAAATACCAAAAATTCACACAAAGTAAATTTTGATGTCCCAATCATAAATAATAAGTTTATTTTGACAAACATAGCTTATAAAATTGTCAAAAGATAGATTTAAAAAGGGTTTGCCATCAAAAGGTAGTAAAACAATCTTTTAAGAATATTAGTGTATTCCATGCATAAGATTGTATTTATTTTCATTTTAAGCCTCTAAAACACTATCTTAATCATTAATAGACATAGATAAAAATATCTATTATTCATTACTTACTTGGGATGTAACATATTCAATAAGGTCTACAACTTCTATTTCTTCTTCTTCTCTAGATATATCATCTTCTTATTCTTTAGAAGGAGAAAAATTATCATCTTAATATTACACATTTTCATCAAGTTCAAAACCTAAATCTATCAGATCCCCAGGTATAATATGATACATTATAGGGTTCAAATATTCATATAGTTTGTCTTGCTTAGCTACCCATTCTTATTTCCACAGATTCCATATGATTTTCATTTTCATATAAATATTTTGAGTAATAAAAAATCTATTAGAAGAAGTTATCTTATCCTCTCCCTGAGGAACTGATCCATTGTATTCTAGCAAGAAAAATTTAGTCTTAGCATATAGTATAGAACTAAACCCTAAATATGGCTTGTACAGCTCAACCATGTGTCTTCTAACATATCTGCAAATATTGATTTGAACACCAATCTTCATCAAAAACAAGAATAATAGGTCTTGATGCCTTAGTATACTAAATTATCCATTTCTTGGGCATATTACATTCAGAATGAACTTAACACTAAGTATATATTCACAAACCAAATCCACAGTGGTGGGTCTTCTTGGATTCTAATTCCTAAGGATCTTATCGAAGGAATTAGGAAATTCAAAGTGTCGATGATTAATAGGATATAAACTTTGATAATCTTCATATTATCCACTATGAGACATGCTCAAAAACTCTCCCCAATTCTTCAAAAGGAATTCAAAGACTTTTCCATTTATCCTTGATTTTACTATATTTATATTTTCTAAAAATAAGTACTCAAGGTTAACATAAAAGTTTTGGATTATATTTAGATAGAATGTTATACCATTTTGTTTAAACTAATCATCCCATCCATGTTTCTATATCATGTTCCAAACTAGAGAATGGATAAACTTGAACCATTGATCATCAACCTTTTTTTCACTAAAACGAGATGATTAATGAGATGTAAATTCATTGACTTCACGGACGCACTTGAGCTGTCTGTTGACTTCTTCTACTTGTCTGGAGGATTCAACTAAATAGTAAAAGTGGTTTCCAATATTCGCTTCATCCTCATCATTTAAGTTCTATTTGAGATCTCTAAAGTTTCAAATATAGATGAAAAATTATAGAGGTTTAATATGAAGAGAGTAATGGTTATAATATGATATAAAATGATCCACTCAAGAGATCTTAAAAACATAGAGGATATCTAATAGAAAATGCAGGTAATGGTTCAGATTCTAATTTGAATTTTATGTTAAAAATTACGGCATTAGAATAATAATAAGCTTAAAATAAATACCTCCAAAAAAATTTCATGAATAATTGAATGTTCATAAAATAAATACCTCGAAAAGATTTTCATGAATAATTGAAAGTAAATAGACACAGTGAGACTGTTGACCATGGATTTATAAATAACATAAGAATAATATGCCTTCTATCTATAAACGTATGGTATGTTTTATACACATACTTTAGGATGTTCACAATAAGTACATACTGACAATATGAACAATTTCTTATACTATGCATAGTGGTCGTGTGGGTAAATACTCACAATGATTATGGTGACCACATGAGTCAGTGTTTATGATAGAGATAATGACTGTATGAACAAAAAAACTCATGGTACACCAAATTTCATTTTAAATCATACTTTGTATTAACATTTATAAAATCTTAGAGAAAATAAGTTAAAACAATTTTAACATAGTAATTAATGAAAAAAAAATAAAATTAGAAAATTAGAAATAATTTATCATGTCAAATTATAACTGATATAGTTTATTCTCTCAATATTAAAATTATTTTTCAATATATCAGCAAGCTGATGTTTGGTACT
The DNA here is from genome assembly GCA_963277665.1 of Viscum album. NCBI lineage: Eukaryota > Viridiplantae > Streptophyta > Magnoliopsida > Santalales > Viscaceae > Viscum > Viscum album. The sequence continues at coordinate 1,421,309,893 of OY728140.1, read as the reverse complement.
AATGATTTCAAGAGTTATATTACATTTTGGTAATGATCTCTGAGAAAGTGACGTCTTATATCAATATGCCTTATTTTAAAATGTGATATATGATTCTTAGAAATATTTATCATAGTTTTGTTATAAATATTTATTGGAAAATGTCATAATTGACATCCAGGGTCTAGTAATGTATGTTTAAACCATATAATCTATGCATAAAAACTACTTTCAGCAATGTAATCAGATTCATCAATGGATAATTCCAGAGAGTTATGTTTCTTACGACACCATAACACTAGAGACTTTCCCAAAAAGTGACATATTTGAGAATTTCTTTTTCTATCTAACTTAAAGCCACCAAAATCTATATATGAATAACTCACTAAATAAATGTTTGTCCTCTAGGGTAAAATTATCCTATGTTGGTTGAATTCTTGAGGTATTTGTAAATTATTTTCATATATAGTATATGTGAGTATTTGGGGTTTTCTTGAAAATGATAACACATACACACACTAAAACTTATATTTGTATGGCTACAAGATAAGTATAATAATATTCCAATCATACCTATATATGTTTTTTGATCAACTGATTTCCCGGTTTCATCAATATCTAACTTGCATCAAGTACTCATGGGATTATCACAACCTTCAGTACTATCCATGCCAAAATATTTTATAACATATTTGGTGTACTTTATTTTATTTGAAATAATTACTTATTTAATTTGAAAATTTTGAAAGCCAATAAATAATTTAATCTCACACATTTAACTCATGTCAAATTCACTTTACATCAATTTTGAAAATTTAATACACAATGAATTTCTTGAGGATCGAAAAATAATATCATCAATATAAATTTTTACTTATAATGTAACTTTTGAAATTATTTTGGTAAATAAATTAGGTTTATATATACATTTAGTAAAACCTTTTTAAATTAGTAAAGAGATAATATTGTTATACACATAACTAGGAGCTTATTTTAAACTAATTAAATAATTTTTTTAATTTAAAAACATGATTTGGAATTTGAGGGTTTTGAAATATAGGGGGTTGTTCCACAAAAACATCCTTAACAATATAATCATTTAATAATGCACTCTTGACATCCATTTGATATAATTTTTAATCTAAATGTGCTTCATAGGAAAGAAAAATATTGATGGATTCATTCCTAGATACTGGTGAAAACGTTTCCAACTATATCCCCATGCAACTAATATTGATTTATTTCTTATTATTATTCCTGAATCATCAAACTTTTTTCTAAACACCCATTTAGTTTCCACAGTTATGTAGTGTTTAGGTATTTCAACTAGTTCCTAGAATCTTTCTCCTTCAAAGTAAATTAGTTTTTCTTGCATATCCATTACCTAGAACTCTTCATTATTTTCATCATTTATGTTCTTGGGTTCAATATGTGACAAGAAAGAATAATGTTCAACTTGATTTCTTAGAGAATCTCTAGTATGAGTACCTTTATCTAGTTCAACCACTATAGAATCAATGTTATTATATCTATGAGTCCTAATAAATCCATGAATAGAAGTTTTTGACACCTCATTTTCATCTACAGGTTCATTTTCAAGCTATTCATCATAACTGGTTGAGTTATTTATAGATTTTCTAAAAAATATTCCACTAGGTTCAACATTTATTTCTAGAATATAAAATTCTTCCTAAAGATTTTCTAAAATGTTTTTAGATTCATGTTGATCTATCTCGTCAAATTTTATATGTACATATTCTTATAAAATATTGGTCCATTTATTAAACACCCTTTATGATTTACGTGATGTAGAATACCCAAGGAAAATTCCTTCATCGATCATGGAAGAAAATTTTTCTAAATTATCTTTTATATTGAGTATAAATACATTACAACCAAAAACTATAGAGTAATTAATCTTTGGTTAATTAATGTTTCGTAATTCATATGGGATCCTTTTTAAGAGATGTATAATTAAAACTCTATTAATTATATGAAAATATATATTTAAAGGTTTTCCCCTAAAATGAATAGTTAAATCCTACTCATTAATCATGGTTTAGGAAATTTCTTAAAGGTCTATTTCTTCTTTCTAATACACCATTCTATTATGGGTTGATAGGAATAGAATGGTTATGATTATAACCATGTTGTGAGAATAATGATTTGAATTCTTGGTTTTCAAACTCACAACCATGATCACATCTTAAGTTTTTAATTCTAAGACCGCTAATATTTTCTATAGATCTATCATATTTGTAAAATTATGAAAGTGATTCATTTTTACGAGCAAGGAAAAAAACCCATTTTTATCTTCAAAAGTCACCCACTATAACATAAGCATAATGTTTTTATAATAAAATTAAAACTCTAGAGGTTTCAAATAATTCCATGTGAACCAACTATAATGGTTGAGAAGTTGGAAAATCTTTATTTGATTTGAAAGATATTTTATGTTGTTTCCCTTTTGATAGGGACTATACACTTTTTGTGTTGGGAATTCTTATTTAGGTAGATCCATAACTAAACCTTTTCTTGTTATATTCCTAAGAGAGTGAATATTGAACTAGCCAAATCTCCTTTGGAAAATCCATGATTCATTGTGAAATTCACAAAAACAAGAAACATTTTCAGAAAACAGTGAATTTAAATTTACAGCATAAACATTTGCATGTCTAAAAATAGTAAAAACTAAAGAATATTTGGAATCAAAAAATTCAAAAGGACCGTTTTCAAATTTAAAATAGAAACTATAATCACATAATTTAAAATGATAAGAAAATTATATTTCAATCCATCTAAAATTAATACCATATAAATTAAAATTATATTAGAATTACTAATTTTTCAAAGAACAATTATCTTCCCTTTGGAATTTTCACTAAAAGTGACATAACCACCATCCACATTAATAAATTTTTTAAAGATTGAGTAGACTCCATTCATGTTTCTGGATCATCCACTATCTAGATACCATAGTTTTTTACTATAACATTTTAAGAAGGTTTCTATTAAAATATATTTAAACCAAAAATAATTGTGGTACCCATATTTTCTTCAGTCTAGATATTTTAGTAATAAGAGCTTTTGGAATCCATTATTTTTTATTGGTTTCCAATAATTATAACATAAAATTTCATAAATAAAGACCATATTTGGTCTAGAATAATAATAAAAATTAACATAATTAGTGTAACTAGATCTACGAATAAATTTATTTTTAATAATTCATCTATTTTGAGGTTGATATCCTATTCCAGTTGTATATTAAAGACCTATTTGTTTACCAATCATTTAGCCTGAATGGATCGAAGGCATTCTTTTTTATTTTTATTATGGATAATCCCCCTTTTAAGGGTTTAAGGGGAACTCATACATGACCCGTAGGCCCAAGGCACAAGGCCCTACAAACCCGCAATACATGACCCGAAGGCCTAGAGGCATACCATGCCCAATACATGACCCGTAGGCCCAGCCCACTTGAACTACCCCTCCCTAGATTTCTGTGTCATTGATCACCTAGCTCCCCACCTTGCATTGCTGATCGACTAGCATTGCCCAGTACAAAGTTGCATGGTACCTAGTCCCGATGGTGGCTACCATACCCTCTCATTCTTCCAATCTGGTTAGCTCTTCATCTAGTGGATGCTACTCATGTTGCTCTGATCCTCTTCTGGGGCATATTCTGTGTGAAATGGGCTACTCCATGGTCTACGTGACCTGCAGGCCCTGTGGCCCGAAGGCCTTTGATGACCCGAAGGCCCTAACCAGTAAATCTCCCTAGATATTTCTTTAATTGTTCATTAGATAATTTAAAGTCATTATATTCTATAATAATTTAACTATTTTTATCCTTTTATACTATAAGATCAATTTTAAATTGGGAACATAGAGTTTTCTACTTATTTAAATGTTATCATTTATTTATTAATTCATTGAATTTATCATTCAGCATGTTGAAATATTCAAATAACTTAACACTGGTCAAATTTTTGGAATCATTTTAAATATCAGAATGGTTTCAAATGTGAGTAAAAGATTTAGGAACAACATTTAATACTTATGATATGTTTGTTATAAAACACATATTAGATTTATTGCTACTTTTTCTTCTTCTTAAGTTTGATTCACTTGAACTGACCTCTGAGGTATTCCAACTGACTTTTATATCCTTTTTATATATTTTATCTTTTTCCTCATACATTTAATTAAACATTATCTTATGAAAATTTTCATTGATGTGTCCTTTTCATTTACATTCATAGAATAAAATTTCATTAACCAAATCATCATTCTCCCAATATTTTCTCTAATTTCTTTTTTCATAATCACCTCTGTAATTGGGTTTCTTGAAGAATTTATTATATTTTAATAAGTTTTTTAAACTTTTAGAAAGATGTTTCATTTCTTAATCACTGTCAGCAGGTGATTCTTCATCACTTGAACTTTCAACTTTTATCTTCTTTTTTTGTTTTGAGTCAGTGGTCTTAAAAGCTATAAGATTTATTTTTTGTTCATCAACTTCCTCTTTGTTTACTAGTAGTTATTTTTCATACATAATTAGCTTTTCAATAATTTCCTTTACTAAAAGTCTACTAATATCACATAATTATCTTCTAAATACATATCTTCCTCTCCATCTTTCAGGTAAACACTTGAGAAGTCGCATGACTTTATCCTTATCGTTAATTTTATTTCTTAGTATATGCATCGCGTTGACTCTCTCATTGAACCAGAGATACAATTCAGATATAGATTCATCAGGATTCACCACTACAAAACACACCTTTAACGGTGCTGGTATTTATTAGTGCTATAACAAAATACTGATAAATGGTATATTTATCAGCACTAAATAAAGTGCTGAATAAATTTAACCTTTTATCAGCGCATCTTTTTTAATACTGATAAAGGAAACCTTTATCATCGCGATATTTTTAGAACTGATAAAGTTATTATTTTTTGGTGCTTTCTTTTTAGCATTGATAATGGGTATGCTTTATAAGTGCTTTATTTTTAGCACTGATACAGAGTTTCCTTTATTAGCACTTTAATTTTAGTGCTGATAAAGTGTATCCTTTATCAGTGCTTTATTTTTTAGTGGTGATTAATATTTATATAAATAAAATAGAATAAATTAATTAATTAAAAATAAAAAATGTTTTTATTAACAAAATATTAAAAATTTTAATAATTAAATAATTATTGATAAAAATGAATATATTGATTATACATTATTAATTATTAAACATTTTATTAATTAGATAATTATGATAATTAATGTTATTAAATTGTATATATTAAATATATATATATATATATTAATATATATTAATATGATTTATATATTAAAAAATATTTATTCACTTTACATTAAATAGTCATATGTTTATGGAATAATGGTTTATAGTTAAAAATTAATATCAATTAAAAATAATGACTATAATTGTGTAGTACTCGACATATAATTTAATGTTGTTTGATTCTTCAATTTAACATAAATCAAATTTGTGTTATATTTATTTTAAATATACCTAATTAATGAATTTTTATATAAAATAAAAAGAAACCAAACTTATAAATAATTTCAATATTATTAAATTGTACCAATTCATAATTTATTCAATTTCACTCAATTTTAACATAGATGCATGCACTTAAAAAGAGGTATTCATTAATAATGTTAAAAAAATATTTGTAAAAAAATATTTATAAATAAATATAAATGTACATTTACATTTACTATATTAAGAAAATTATATATTTATAATTATAAATAAATATATATTTTTTTATTAGTATTCATATAATTATAAATAAATAAATATAGTTATTTAACTAATTATTATATTTATAATAAAAGTACATAAATAATGAATATATTTACCATATTTATATTAATATATATTTATTAAATATATATATGTATAATTATATAAATATACTTATATAAATATATATAATGATATAAATATTATTTTTTAAAAATATTTCTATAATTATAAATAAATATTTATAAAATTATAATAAATATATTTAAAAAGTAATATATTTACTATATTTATTTATATATATATATATATTAAGTATATATAAATATTTATACGTTTTTAATTAGTAATTATAATTATAAATACTTTATCAGTGCTTAAATAATAAGTGCTGATAAAATCATCTTTTTCAATGTTTTATTCGTACTGATAAAGATGACGATTTATCAGCGCTAACCAACCTATTGAAAAAATTAACATTTATCAGTGCTAAAGTTTTAGCACTGATGAAGATTGATTTTATCAGCATTTTTTTGGCAGTGATAAACACCTACCTTTATCAGCACTAAGAAAGTGCTGATAAAGATCCATTTTTAGTGCTTAAGTAAAAAGAGCTGAAAATGGGATCTTTATCAGGGATTATGTGTAAGTATTGATAAAACTTTCCCAATATATTTTAAAAATCCTAACAATTTGTGAACTTTTCATGATATCATGAGATTTCCGCAGAATATACCCACCATTGGTGCTCCTCCTCGGTGAATTGAAGCTCGAATCACACTACTCGACTGTTGTCGGCGCTCTAGTTTCACGGACATCTCTTCTAACATTAAGTTTTTTTATTTCATTTGTGATGAGGATGTGGTTTCACATCACATTCTATCAATTTCACTATCCGAGGTAGGTAGTTACATGCCCTATTAATTTTAGATTATTTAATTTTCTTTCTTGGTTAATTTTATCATGCTCTATTGTTTATTTTGGGGGTAGTAACATGTTTTGGAAATTATTTGACATGAATTTATATTGAAAATAAATATTATAAAGACAATTTGTTATTTTTCTATATATTCCTTCATGTGAAAAATCAGTGGAAGTGTTCAATTAATTGTTTGAGTAGTACGAAATGTGTTTTTGTGGGTGGTTAAGGTGTCCATGTGTTGAAAAATGATTTTTTATGGGAAATGGATTATTTTGGGCATGTTAGACTTGTTGTGTTCTTTTGAGTATGAGTTTTGAAGTGTCTAAATAATGAATAATTTGTTTTAGAAAATAAATTTGGCATGTCGAAATGGTTTATTAAATTGTGTGAGTGATGCAAAATGTGTTTTCAAAGGGTTTGGCATGGTTTATGTTGGGTTTTTTGTTTTGTAACGGAAAATGGATATATTGTGTGTGTGTGTGTGTGTGTGTTTTGTTTGTTTTAGTGTGGTGTTCCGGGGAATGGTTGTATGGGTTGTTTGAATGGTGCAAATAATGTTTCTAAAGGCACATAAAGGATGGTAGATTTGGAAGTAAGTTCTTAAAGTAAATTGATATACTTTTATATTTTGAACATGTTTATGTTTTTTTAATATGAATTGTAAATTGTTTTAAATTACAAAAGAAATTTTTTAAAAATGATTTCAAGTTGTGTATAAATTTTTTAAAAAAGGGACTTTCTATGGAATTGGTTTCAAATTGGTGTAAACTCTAGTTTTATTAATTATAAGCGTTCTATAAATTAATTAATATATTTGTTAAATTATATAATTGTTGAAAATTATGTTCAATGCGGTTATATGGTTTATTTGATTTTAAAAGTATCATTTTCATGTGAAATTTGGGGCATTTGTTATGTATAGACTTATAGTGCCTCTAGGGGTTGTTTAAAAAAACTTTATAAATTAATTATTAACATACACAATAGTTGTAATGTATGTTTGTGAAATGATTTGGTGTGTATAGTTTTTAAAATTGGGGTTTGGGTGTGAATGTAGTGTTACATTTTGTGTACTTTGTTTGGCATGACTTGTGTGTATGAATGTGTTGTGTTTGTGGTAGGTGAATGTGAAACTTGATTGAGCACAAATAAAAGGGTATACTAGGTAACTAGGTAACTTGATTGTGTTGTGTTAGGAAATCTTGATGTTTTCATATTAAAATATATATCCATAGAATTAATGTATTATTTCATATTTATGTTTAATTCATTTATTTTCAGTGTTACTCACATAATAATTTCTTTCTTATACAGGTGGATTCATTTGTTTGAGTTGGGGTGCTCTGTCCAACTTTTATACTTCTTCTCCCTTAAAATATTTTCACTGATGCAGTGGTGCATTTATCACTTTCTTTCAAGTTACCTTCATTTCCTTTGTAGGAAGAGAAATGATACTACATATGGTCAATCACAGAGGTAATCTTTATGATTAAATAGTAAAATTATTTTCCATATAAATAATGTATTATTTTGTTTTTATGTTTAATTCACTTCTTCTTAGTATTACTCACATAATAATTTTTCTTATATAGGTGGATTATTTTGTTCGAGTTGGGGTGCTCTATCTAACTTTCATGCTTCTTCACCCTTAAAATCTTTTCCCCCATGTAGTGGTGCATTTATCAGTTTCTTTCATGTTGCCTCCACTAACATTGCAAGAAGATCAATGAAGCTGCCTCTGCTCAATCACATAGGTAATATTTATGTTTACATAGTAAAATAATTTTCCATAAAATTAATGTATTGTTTTATATTTATATTTAATTTATTTTTTTAGTATTAATCATGCAATAATTGTTTTCTAATATAGTGGGATTCTTTTGTTCGATTTGTGGGTTCTCTTCCTATCTTTCATGCTACTTCTCCCTTAAAACCTTTTCAACCCTACAGTGGTGAATTTATCACTTTATTTCAAGTTACCTCCACTTCCTTTGTAAGAAGAGAAACGATGTTGTCTCTATTAAATAATAGAGGTAATCATAATGCTTTTATAGTAAAATTATTGTCCATATAATTAATGTATTTTTTCATATTTATGTTTAATTTATTTATTCTTAGTATTACTCACATAATAATTGTTTTCTAATATATTTGGATTCATTTTTTCAATTTTATGGGGTTTGTTCAAAGCGGCTCATGCAGTGTTGTCAGTTCGACAAAGAAATTCAATATAAATCACGTTAACATTGACATTTAGGATTATTTTTGAATGTATGTAATAATTTGTATTTATATAATTGTATAAAGCAATGTTTCAAATATCAATAATATAGTTTTTTTTGGGTAATAGTTTTCTAAATTTAATTTCTTTTAAATTCGGTATTAGGACGCATTTTTTTTGATATATCTGGTGTGTTTCTTGTGCTTTCTGTGTTGTAGTGTGTTGTAATAGCACACTTTAGTGGTGTTTTAGTGTGTTTTTATAGAATAATGTAGTATGTCATTTTATAAACACTTTTTAAATCACTAATAAAGAATGAATTTATCAATGCTTCTAAAAGAGGTGATAATGGTCTACTTTATTAGCGCTTCTACATCGCTGATAAAGGATTCTTTTAGCAGCACTTTTATTTCTACTGATAAATGCCCCCTTTATCAGCACTGATAAAAGTTTTGTTCTTTTAGAATTTCTCAAGTAGTCAGTTCTTTTCAAGCGCTGTTAAAGTCCATTTCTTATACTGTTGAAATCCTATTTTATGGTAGCGATTTATCTTAAAAGTGTCATATTTTTTTAGTGTAACTATTTTTAATCATTTCTTTAACATTAAATGTTTCTTTATGAGATATAACAAGGGTATCCAAAATCTTAAAGGTATTATCATAGTTATATATTCTATTAGATTCATCTTCCCCTAAATAACAGAAAACATTATCCATATCTTTATATTTACAATCATATTATATTTATTATCATCACTCCAAGTATCTCTAGAAACTTGAGGTTTTTTATATTCATCTTCAATTACAGTCCAAATATCCAAACCCATACCTTCTAATTGAATTTTCATCTTAATATTCTATTGAGAATAAGTATTTCCATTAAAATAAGGATTCTAATTAGTGGCAGTTCCTTGTTTTCTATTATTATCCAGAAATAAATAAATTTATAAATAAACTAAATTTAATATATTTATATATAACTAAATCACATTAAAAATGGTTTTTGATAATATCTCTAATACCTAATATTGTTCTGAGTTAGTAACTTGGGAGGGAGGTGAATTGAGTTCCTAATAAAATTTATATTTAAAAAAATTGAAAAGAAAATCCCAAATCTAATAAAAACTCTCACTTAATAAAAATAATATAAATATATATATATTATCTTTCAAATAATCTCTCATAAGTGGGATTAAAGATCAATTAAAATGTCTTTTAAATACTTTACCTTTTTAAATTAAGTTATTTAATGAAACACTTTATATAAACAAAAATTAATACTAACTATCAAAGTAAAGGTTTTTCACATTTTCGAAAAATGAAATAAATTTGAAAATTAAAATATCAAAACTTGAAAAAACACATAAAATAATTTAAAAATGGTTTGGTCTCAAGTTGAGACTTAATCCCATCCACTTGGAAAACACCTACTACCAAGAAGTTTATTAATATATAAATTGATCCTAAACCTAGATTGGGTTTTAAAAACAATAGTACATAAGACTATCCAAGAATAGAGACTCTTCCATAATTGTACGTGGGATTAAAATGAAATTATGACACATAAGAAATCTTCCATAGTTTTTCATGGGAATATAAATAAAATATTTGCGAGAATATTGAGTATTCTCTAGTTTATCATAGGAAACTATGTTTTTTATTGATAAACAATGTATTATAAAACACAACATGAAATAATTAATAATATTAAAAGATAAAGGGATAAAAAGATAGTAAATATAATGAAACTCGATCAAAGTAGCTTCAGTTTTTTAGAGTCCTTGTATTTTTCTTTGAAAGGATCTAGGAAATGTGTCATAGACAATTCTTAAAAAAGGAGAGTCTTAATTATTCTCTATTGCGCTGGCACCCTCATAAAGGTCCTCTTTTATTCTTTGTGGGTGATAAGAAATTTTCAATATTTCATATTCTCTCTACATGATAGAATAATTCACTTAAATAGATCTTCATCCTAAGTAGTCATTAAAGAATATTAATTCCTAATTAAATCCATTAACGTTTTATTTAACGCCTCAAAACTAGCCATTAGAGATTTAAAATTATTCACATATAAATTAGACCCATAAAAATATCTTTACCTAAATTTTGGTTAGTAGATGTCCCAAAAACATGACATGGTTAGCTGATGTGGCAAGGTGACATAGTAAGTTCATTTATTCACGATGTCATCTCATTTTCACATGTGTTAAGTTAATGACATCATGCGGTAATATTTTTCTTCATGAAGTCACTAAATTAAAAGACACATTTAGTGTATTAATTTATGATAAATTATACATACCTTGGCATGGTCACTTGATTTATTCAGGTGGTAGGTAGTTTCCTTTATGTGGTCAGCTACATGCTAGGTACATCTTCACCTCATGGTAGGTTGAATATACATGCGGTATGGTGATTCTCCACCTATGGTAAGGTCAATCTTCAATGTTTAGTTAATCAATGACTTATAAAAAATAATATATATCATGATAAGAATTTTTTTTTGTGGTAAGGTGAAGTATAATGTGTGGTAAGGTGATATAGTCACTTGACCTTTACATGGTAAGGTGGCATGATATGCTCTAGACTTATCCATTTTTGAAAACCTTTCTAATAAACTTCTTTTTAATCTAATACATGAAAATAATTTGTAACAATATAAAAATGATTTTTGATAATTAAAATAATGATGTTCTATTCTAATCCAATGCTAATATATTTTCAGAAAGCATGTTAACTAGGAAAGGTTAGATATACACATGTTGTATTTTATGTTTCTTATAATTATCAATGTGGTTTGATATGAAACATGTTTTAATTTTAAATTAAAATGTTCATTAGATAAATTAAATCTTGTGATTCATGGTGAATTTAACTAGTTAATATATTTTTAGTGTTATTATTTAAATAGTAATTGAATATTTTTGGGAAAAAATTACTTAGAGTATGTAATCGTTGGAAGTTATCTTCATGTTGTGTAATAAAATTTAGTGACACCCATTCGGAAAAAAAATTATTTTTTAATAATAAATATTAGATAAACTAAAATAGAGGTTTTATAAAATTTCCATTTATTTGAAAATAAGTTTTAAAAAAACTTTGAAAGTGGTTTTACAAAGATGATTTTGATAAATTCATTTTCATGAGAAAAATTAATAGGTTTTTCATTTAAAATTTTTTTCTAGCCTACTAAGTTTTCTTAAATGTGAGAGACTTAGTGGGAATGTTATTATTAGCCTTATTTTGGAACTTAAAATGTTTTAAAAATGGAATGTTGTGATACATGTTAAAAAAGAAAAGGATCATTTGAAAATCATGATTAAGTTTTTGAAATTTGTAGTCAGAAGGACCTAATGAATTTTTGTAATTAACATATCTATGATTATCAATAAATTATTATGTAGGGATGATAGTCTACAATGTCCATGATGTGTTAAAAATGATAAGTTTTAATGTTATGAATTTCAATTTTTTGGTATGATAAATTACTATAAATCAGGTATAGATCTTCATTCGATCAAATTCCTAAGTATAGTTATTGATGTGACAAAAATAATAATGTTTCCTCTTAAGTAAATTTATTTTTTCTATTTAAAATAATATAGTGTTTAATTATGGAATTTTTCTATATATTTCGTAATTTTAATATAATGATAATTTTATTGATAATATTTTTTTCAGTTTTATTAGGGATGTCTATATGGACTTGTTCTTGTTTGAGAGCTTTCTCCCCTGAGATATTGCCTTTAGATCTGTTGCTAGTTTCCAATTATAGAGGGATCCTTGAGAGATTTTTCATAGGGTGGTTAAATTATATCACCTTCATTTTCTATCTCTTTCTCTTGATTCGTGAGGATATGCATTTTTTTAGATCTATCTAATGTAAAGATCTTGGATATCTTCAAGACTTCCTTTTCCATTCTATTGTGTCTAGTGGTTTGGGAGTGGTTTCATAAAATTGAGAAGTTATTTTAAAATTATTTTATTATTTATAAAGTGGTTATAAAATGGTTTTAAAGTTATTGAATTAATTTCAAACATTCAAAAGATTTCTTAAAAATTAATTTTAAGTGTTTTTGGGATTTTGGTAATGACAATAAAGTCTCATTAAAATTATATATGGGTTTTTGTATGTGAAAATAAATTATTTTAAAAGTTACTTCTACCCAAGTTCAATTATTCACTTGTGTGTATGGTTAATTCTTATTGTTCTTGTGTTTTGTAAGGGTAATAATTAGTTTCTAATGATTTTATAAGGGTATTTCACCACTATGTAAAGGTAAAGTAGACTTTATAAATCTCACATAAAGTTAAAACCTTTAGTCAATCTCATGTAAGGGTACTTCCATATTGTATAAAGGTAAGTTTTTGTTTTCTTAATCCATATAATAGTAATTGGGAGTTGCATAAGGGGCACCAGGTATTTCTAAGGCTTTCATAAAGGTAATCCAAAATCCTATATTCTATGTAAAGGTAGCTCTAGTTTCTTCTATCTTTGTAATGGTACTCCCTAGTTGTGTTCATAGAGGTATCATTGAAATCTTTAAGGTTTTGTAAGGGTAATTTTTTTTCATGTAAGGGTACCGACTCACATAAGGGTCATATCTTGACATGTATAAAGGTAAACCCATGTTATACCTTGTAGTGTAAGGGTAGAAAGCTTCATGAGGGTAAAACCTTGTTACCCTTAGTATATATGAGTTGCATATGGGTAGAGGAAAATTATTAAAACCCCAATTTTCTTTATCAGAACCCTATATAATTTGTTTCTAATGTAAATGAATAAATTTAAATTTCGAAATCAGTGGTTTTGAATTTATTAATAATTTTAAATGAAATTGTTCACTTCCTGTAATATTACGATATCCTCCGGGATGGTGTAATGAAAATTAAATGTAAACCAATTTAATATTAATTTATGTGAAATAAAATATTGAAAGTTAGACCGAGTTTATTAAGTATCCATATAGGGATAATTATAAATCATAAAAACTAGTTTTCCCCCTCTTTTGCATCACCCTACATTCCTCTCAAGTTTGGGTGGTCTAAAACTCAACTTCCAATATCCAAAAGCCTATTTTAAGTTAATCTATAGATTCTCCTGTATTTCCTCAGCTGATATCATCTTCTTATCTCATATGTTTATTGTACTATCGAAACTTCATTCATCCAGGTATGGTATCTGAGTTATTTGTTTATTTCTATGCAAGTGGGATATTATCATTTTTTATTACTTTTGGTTTAATGTAAAGAGGTGTATTGATGAATATAATTATTTATATATAAATAAATGGATGATTAAGGGAAGATATCACATGTGGTTTACTTATTCCATGATTTTTCTTCTCTCATATTATGTGTTAATTTTTTTTATTATGAATTATATTTACTATTGTGAATATTTTTTTACTGATATATACTGGTGAAAATCACCACACATGAAAATAATTAAAACCCATAAAAGTGTAATTGAATCAGTTGTATGTAAATAAGGAATTTTTATGTTTCCCCTTTCTTGTGGAATTGTTTTATGTAATGTTATGTGTAAATAAAGAATTATTTGATGAGTTTAATATAATGGTTGTGTGGATATGGTATTAATGTGTGATTCAAGATCATGAATTTGATATGGAAATAGTTGGGGATTGAAATAATGAATAGTAAATAGGATGATGATAATGATTAATTTGAATGTGGAAATATTATAATGGATGTGAAAATGATTGGTAACTAAAATTTCTAAGTGATAACTTCGAATTTATGTTTAGTGGTTGTGATGAAGAAGTTATTTTTTTTCTAAAGTGGCGGAAATGTGGGGATTTTTTTCATGAGGAGGATGGGTTGTTGTGTGTAATTTTATTATTATGCTAGTTTCACGGATTTAATGGAAAAATATTTAATAATGAAATTTAAATGTCATGGGTTGGAAAGGATGATGAAATATTGAAATAAAATTAGAAGTGTGGTTAAATTTTTTGATTCTTAATATTAAATTGATGGGATGGATAAATGAAATGGGTTATTAAGGGGAATTTTTTAATTTTTCATAAATTGAAAATAAAATATGAAATGTGTCTTGTGATTTGTGGTTTTATCATGTGGTGTTATCCATTTAGAGTATGTAGTAAATGTGGTAGAGGTTTTGAGGATTTGTATTGACTTTTATATTTATTATGGTACTCTTTTTGGTAACCAATTTCATGGGCTTGTGTATAAATATTATATAATGTATTTTCATTATGATTTACTCATACACCCCACATGTGTCGAGTACTATCTGTCGATATCCAAATATTTTGTGGGTATTTTTTACAATATACAGATGGTGAGAATGGATATTTGGCTACCCCCTCTTCTCCACTCTCTCTTCTAGGTTAGTTTCATATCTATAAGATATGATGGATATAAGAATTACAATAACTATTTGTTATGTTTGATGAGATGATGAGGTGGTTTATTGTGGGGGTCATGCTTTGTAAGAGGAGAGAATGAGGGGTATGCTCTTCATGTTAATGATTCCCTACTATTCTAGTTATGTTAGTAGTTGAGATGTGATGTGATGGCCCAAGTGTATTTGGGAGATATGTTATGTAATTCCCCAAGATTCTATGGGTGAGATGTGATGTGATTCCCCTAGTGTCTTTGGGAAAGATGTGATGTGATGGAACAAGTGTCTTTAGGTATGATTATTATATTGAAGATATGTGATCACCAAAATATATGAAATTGGGGTGTGAGAAAGGAACTCCAATGGAAAATTGGTGCAAGGTACCCTTTTTTGATATAATTCATATTGTGTTACTATATTTTGAATCATTATTCGGAAAGGGAGCCTTGGTCAGGAAAGGAACCAGTTGATGTAATATGTTATTTTTGATTGTATTGTTTGTTCACTGGAGAAATCGTATGCTCTTCTCATATTTTCATGAGTGTTACTATGTATAATACAACTAATTATACATGTTATTCTCACCCTATATATATAAACTATTTTTTAGGTTTGAAGAAGGACTTTGGGGAATAATCTGGATATTACAAGATTTTTCATTAGAGATGTTGTTCGGTTGCTACCATGGGATTATTCTTGGACACTTTAATTTGTATTCGTATGAAATTACATAAATTTTGGGATATTGTAGGTTTCACCATAATATCATGTTATTGGGTAGTTTGGTGTATTATATCCTATCTCATGATCTTACTTTTCTTTCACTTGAGGGTAATGTCTCCCATATGTGTGGCATTATCTATACCCTCAGTTCTAGTTGTCAACCTGGGGCCAACTGGAGGTAAAAATATGGGGGTCATTTTTTCCCTTTATCCATTTTAGACCCTAGAGGGGTACCTTTTGAGGTAGTGGTCATGACATTTCCCTAGTATAGGTCTTGAATGAATTTTCAACTATGTATGGGTCCTAGGAAAAGAGTCACCCAATTATACCCTTGAGGGTTTGGTACAGATTCAAATGGGGTGTCTAGGAGAATTGGGGTGTAGGTGAATTAGATCCCAAGTGTTATAGTTCCTAGGTATTGGTGTCCAAGTACTATGGTGCCCATGTATCTATACCCTAGTATTTTGTTTCCCATGTATCAATAGAGTTGGGAACCTAGGTGATCAGTTCTAAGGTGGTTGGTTCTCAAGGAAGACTAGTGCTAATATTATCTGAATCCTAGGTCACAAATCCAATTATGAGGTCTTGGGAACGTACTTTATATCCCCTCTCCTTATATTTGGATTTGAAAATCACTTGAAGTAAGTATTTATAGAATAATTGACATGAAAACTACAACTTCTAGTGATATATATGTGTGACCTCCAAAGGGTTTCATAATTGAGGTCCAAAATAAGATTAAAGGGTTTTATTTTGTAGTAAAATACATATAAGGGTATATATCTAACCATTTTTTCATACTAGGTGTGCGTTTTGTGATTGTTTACCTTGGAACATAGAATATAAGAATATGAGAGAGCTTTACAAAAGGCATACTAGACTCATGAAATATGGGAATGTGATAGGGATTCATGCAAAACAAAGTTCTCAAGACTAGGGCACATGTATAGATTAGGGAACATGTCCAAACTCAACCTTGGTGTGGGTATGGACTTTGAAAAAACCTCTTCAAACATTAAACGGTCATAAATTTTGATCCCTCAATCATTTTTGGATCCTTGAGTGGTAAAAATTGAAGCTTTATAAACTAATTATGCCTATGCATAATGATTTATCTCATATAAGGTGTTTTATAAGACCAAAATAAATCTACTGAGACCCGTAAATTTGGTTTTATAGTTTCAATAATCCTTTTCATCATAAATGCCTGAAATATATGGCATATTCCCAATAGAAGGTCCTCAACACTATGTTTCTAAATTTGGAAATGTTTTTTAGGAATCAAAATCCTTCTGTGAGTGAGTAGTCAGACAGAACATGGAAGTCCAATTTTTTTCTTCCTCATGCAAAAAATATATTTTTCTTCTTGTTCTTGACTTGTGTTATTAGAGTGAAACCATATCATGGATTCCACAAAAAAAAGTAAATGGATCAAATTTTTCTATTCCAAGAACTATGAAGGAAGGAATTCTTTCCATAATATGTTTATAAGATTAAATTATTGTATAATTATAGATTATGAGTTATATATCAAGATACAACATTATATATTGTTTTGTTATGTGAATAGTTGTGTCATGTAAAAAACCGACATGAAATACCTTCTAAACTGATATCCGAGCTGATTTGACACTAACCTAAAGAGTGTTCCCGAGCTCCATGGTCTTGAAAAAATCACCTAGGCATCAACAAATAACTGTTTAAAATGATTTCACCCTCAAAATGTTTACAATAACAGTGTACAATGTGAAAACATCATCAGATATATAAATCAATACATGCATATCAATGTTCAAAGAGACACTAAAGAAATTGAAAGTGGAACATAAATACCAAAACCTGCCTCCTACTGGTCCATTTCCACCCACTGTGTCCCATGTCACCCACCCTTAGTCACCCTAAATCGAGACCACAAAAGAGGGTGAGAGCATGAACACCTTATATAAGATAATAAATGGTTGAAAAAACTAAAAGGTACCAGCAGGGAGTAAGCTAATGATCTCAGTAGGATTCCACCAAAGATTTTATACAGTTACTTAATAAGTAAACTAAAATATTCTAAAATATGATTATAAATAAGATAGTATGAGGATTTGTTTAAAAATATAATTTTAAACATTTAAAAATAATTTGTTAAACCAAACCTGTAGAATATTTCATTTCATCATTTAAAAACTAAACATATTCTTCAAAATATTTGAAAACTGTTTCACAAGATAAATTAAAATAATCAAGATAATATTAGAATATGCACCAGATATAGAAAGATGAAAAATAATTAATACAATAGAGTCATGGTGCATAATAATAATAAATGAAGCAAGAAAGCCAACTCTAGTGCCAAATAGTAACAACAAACAGTGTAATGTATGAAGATCAATTATATGGATGTCGTGTATATAACCTAGGTATGATAATGATTCCACCTCAGAATAGCTAACAAAATTACAATATGACTAATTTTCGGGCTTACATCTAGTCTCACGGCTCTCAAGAAAACTAGTTCCATGCACACCCTCTTTCCTTGCTGCACACCCATAGCATGAACCTTTCACATTCTCTATAGATCCTCTAAAAGGGTGTGAGTATGTTAATGAATCAAATATATAGGTCATCCAATATAACTATCCATGTTCCCATGAGTAGTCAAAATAATGGGTGAGATATACAAGTTATGAGGATTACATAGGGATCATTATCATCAATGTCCACTCTCACACCTCCAAACTCTCTCAAGGTAAATAATATATTTTTCAACCCTGATTACAATGGGATGTTTAAGAATAAAACAATTTACAATTAAGGGTTTATCACATGGGATAATTATGATAAAATTATAACCATCCTGTCAAGAATCATCAATTTCAATTCAAAACCTTTTATACATTTCAATATTCAAAAGGGTAACAATACCTGCTTCCATTCACAATTCATCCTAAAAGGTCCAAATTGGACTATCAAACAATCATTTATTTCAAAGAAACCATAAATCATTTAAAGTAAGTGTTATAATTTTCAAAAGGTTTTGAATACTTTTCAAAACATGGGTTTACACCCTTTTTCCAAGAAGATAAATCATTTATTTCAAATAAACAAATAACACCAATTCCAAAACAAGGGAAAACTCATTCAAAGTGTGTTCCTGGTAATTTAATAAATTAAATCACTTTAAAATATTTATAAAACATCAAATGGTTCAATTCATTTAATTAAAATAAAGGAATTTCATTTAACAAATCAAAACCCAAGCCAAAGCCCTCAATTTCACCAAAAAATAATTTAAAAGTTATTTTAAAATAAATTAAAACAAATATGGAATTATTAAATTAAAAAACTATGATGAGGATCAATATTATATCCATTAAACTCATCCCATGTTTAATTCAAAAAAAATTGTTAAAATAATATTTTATAAGAATTTAAATGAATAAAATTCATAGAACATGTGTTAGAAATTAGGAAACATGTATATATAAAATATAAAGAAAAATGAATGAAAAAATGAAATAAAATCATAGAAACACCTACATGGAATATTTTGAATCCAACCACAATGGATTTAATAAGTTTAATCTCTGATGATAATCACTATATCTAGAAAGATAGATCTCAAAAGAAGAGAGAAGAGATCCTAGATCTATAATTTTACATAAATCAACCAAGATTTAACAAAACACAAGGCCATCATAACATTTATGAATAGGGACCAATAGAATAAGTGGGGACCAAGATTAAGAAGAAAATAACTCAATGAAAGAGAAGATATCCACTTCTATTGGTGCTTAAATCCACTAAGAGATGATATTTGGGGAGCCAAAATGCCTCTGGAGGGCTCCCAAAATCCCAAAATTGATTTAGGTTTGAGTGAAATGAGTTTAAGGTTAATTAGGTGGGTTTAGGGAATTTGATTATAATTTTCATAACATTAATTATTTTCTACATGGTTTCCAGGGCCATGTCGCACGGTTAGTACTAACTATGTGAACACCATGCAACCCCTTCTGCATAGGTTTCACACTTTGTTTAAACCATGCGTAAACCATGAAATAGGTTTCACACATTGTTTAACTATGCACAAGTCATGAAACAAGTTTAATACTTTTTTTAACCATGTCCTATCTAAGAAAACACCATGCCGCCCAGGTTTCACACTTTGTTTAACCATGCAAAAATCATGCAATGGCCCAGAAACCATCAAAAAAGGTCCGGTAAAATACTGAAAACAACCCAAAATGAGATACAAACATTGGGTACTCGAATAAATGGGTCAAAACACATAAAAATTAATGAGATGTTATAATCCTTCCACCATAGAACTTTCTATCACCAGAAAGCTTCTAGTTTGAAAGATAGAACAAGATGATACAAGAAGAACTCCAACACACATTTTTTGAGGTGAATGGCCCATGGTATAGAATATAGACTCACCCAAAGTTTAACAACACATACACATCTCCAAGATCTAAAAACCAAGATCATCCCATTCATCTGAACTAGATAAAGACTAAAGACTTAGTATAGGTCTCACCACCATTTAAATATTCACCAAAATGGTGTAACATAAGAAACAAATGTCCCACAAACCCAAATGAGAGAATTTAAATGTTATTTAAGGGGAAACATAAAGGATAAAGCTTATAAAAGCAAGGAAAATAACTGAAATATATTTTTGTCTAGGGTAAGTACTCGATGGTAAAATATGATTTTCAAAACCAAGACTCATACCTCGTTGACCTCATCAAATCAAATGAAAGCACTATTGGGTGTCTGGTCTATCAAAAATCCACATCATCTTATTTACTTTCGTACATTCCCATGTTCTATCAAAAAAAAATTAAAAGAACTCGCACAACCAGGTCATTTCACAATAGGGAAATATACTCTCATGAGGGAGATCATCCAACAAATCACAATTTAGCTCTAACCATCTATACAAAACAAGAGGAATCCACGGAAAAACAAACAAGATATTAATAAATTAAACAATTATTACATTAACAATTCACAAATTTCCCAAACCAAGATTCACAAGTGATCACGTACAACAATCCCAAAACAAAAGGCTTCCAAAAACAGACAAACCAAAATAAGGAAAATGAAAATAGTTTACACTCTGATATAGGAATCAACACGCTGGAAACCAGAAGCTACTCTACTACATTATAAGATTTACTCTGAGTCCTATAGTTAGAGCCCTAATATCATGAATCAAATTCTTACCCATAGTAAGTAAATGAAAATTTTGACCAAATTTTCCATTTCAAGTGGTAAAACTTATAGAACCTTTAAATGTGACCTCGACAGCCACATCATCCATAATTATTTGGAGAATTTGACCACCACATCTTTGAATGGCCTGGTTTTCCACACTAGAATCACATGGGAGGAATCCTATTTTCTCAAGAGGGATGTCCTTTATCAACCATTAAAGTGTAATTATCCCCTTTGTGTTGCTTCACTAGCTCCGATTTAGATGAGAATGCCTTCTTGGAAATCCCTAAATAAGAGATCAACCCATCCACAAGCATAAGGGTTAAGAGGTATGGTTGAAGTCCTTTTCTAAAATAGATAGCCTTTTCGACATCATTATGAACAAGACCGAGTATGTAACATATCAAATATTATAATTTCTTGAAATAAACAATATTTGATAGCTCATCTTGACCAAAACCCATGAACTCAATAACTTTCTCCTTTTTCACTTCCTTAGGATACTGTGATCAAATGAATGATGAATTGAAGGATTCCCAAGATATAAATTCATGCAGAAAAGGGGGAATCACAACTTTCTACCACTTCTGACTAGTTCTCTCAAATAAAGAGTTTATAGACTTAACCTTCAGAGTATCAGGAGTCTTGAGATAATAAAAAATATCATCAACCTCTTAAATCCATTTTACTACATCAATAGAACTGTGTTCACCATTATAATATGGTGGATGACAATCCAAAAATTCAAGGATGGGGTTTAATGTATTGAAATTATCTAGATCCACCATTCGATATAGAGTTTGAGTAGATCCATTGATAAGGGATTCAACTTTTGGAAAACATGTATAACTACCCTGTGGAATAGACCATTGGACCAACATTCTATCTTTATTGAAGTAATTTCTATGGGATATTTCTGAACATCACAAAACATAGTCATATCAACTCAAGAAACAAGGAACACACAAATATTGCAGAAATGTTTTTAAAAAAATTTACAATCCACTTTAATTAAAACATCATTGATTTCATAACACAAAATATTTCACCCTTGATAAAACATTACTCGTTACTTTAAAAATTATAAATCATTATATAAATCAATTAATGTTTCAAAAATCCATTACTAGAACATGTAAATTATTCCATGGTTTCAAAATAATTAATCCCATTTTCCCATAATAAAAACCATTATTACTTTAGATTCATTATAAACCAAAATTATTTATTAAAACGCTATTTTATCACATCACATAAGAGTCTTTGATAATTAGTTTTTCAAACCAAAACATTTCACAAAACACACTTTTTGGTCATTGAAAAAATTTCTCAAAGAACTTAAAAGAACATGTTTTAAGACAAAATTTAGTTTTCACATGGTATTTAAAGTTATTATCAAGGGATTTAATTTTAAATACCCAAATAAAAGAATGAAACATTTCATATCCATAACCCACATAACCAACCTCACATAAGTGAAGTCACTTATAAGAAAATGGATAAGGTCTCAAGTTTAAAAAAAATTATAAATTTAAGATACTTGGTCATATGGGCCGGTGAAACATAGATAAACCTCACAACTGTTCATGGTTGGATTTACAAATAATCCACACTGATTCCTCAAAGTTTACCAGACTGTGAAAACATTGTTCCACTATGGTCATCCTTCCATTTTTTTTCAAAAACTCATAAGAGATTCCCCAAATCAAAGATAGTATCATTGGAAATCTAAATATAATTTATCATTATAAAACCAATAACAAAAAAGAAAGACACGTGTCCCAACATCCCTAGTCACTCAAGTCTCATCATAAAGTGGTGGTGATGAAGAACCCACTCATGGACTGCCTCTTGAGTCCCAAAACATTATTAATATCCTTGTTACCATGACTCACCCAAAATAATTTAAGTATTTCAAAGTCAAGTAATTCAATTTAATGAAATACCTCCTCTGATTCCATTTGTGACAAACAAACCCGGAATACCTTCTAAACTGATATTCGAGCTGATTCACCTCTAACCGGAATAGAATTCATGATCTCTATGGGCTAGTTAAAATCACATGGTCAACAACAGATAACTATTGGGATCTACTTCACCCTCAAAAGGTTTACAATAGAAGAGTACATTGAATTAACATCATTAGATAAATAAATCAATACATACATATCAATGCACAAAGAGACACTATGGAAATTGAAAGTGGAACATGACAACCAAAACCTGAAACCTTGTGGTATGCGACCACCCACAATGTCCCATGTAACCTACCCCAGGTTCCCCTAAATCAAAACCACAAAGGAAGACATGAGCATGAACACGTTCTATAAGATATTAAAGGGTTGGAAACACAAAAAGGTATACTTAGGGTGTGAGATAAAAATCCTAGTCGGATTCCACCAAATATTCTTTGAAGTTAATTTATAAAGAAAATAAAATATTCTAAAAGAGAAGTAAAAATAAGAGAGTATGCAGATTCGATTAAAAATAGAGATTTAAACATTTAAAAATCATTTATTAAAATAAACCTTTAAAATATGCCATTTCATCATTTAAAAATAAACATTTTATTGAAATTATTTCAAAACCATTTCACAATATAAAGTAAAATAGTCAATAAAATATGAGAATATGCACCTAATATGGATAGATGAAAAAGATTCAATAGAATAGATTCACAGACATAATAACAATAAATGAAGCAAGCAAGGCAAATGTAGTTCTAAATAGTGAAAAAACATTTTCATGTATCAAGATATAGTATATGGATTTCATGGTTACAACCTAGATACTATAGTTATTCCACCTCATAATATCTAATAAAAATATGACATGACTAATTTTGGGTATTACATCTAGTCTCATATGTGTCAAGAAAACTAGTTCCATGCACGCCCGCTTTCTTGGTCACATGTCCATTGCCTGAATCTTTAATGCCTATATGAAACCACTAGAAGGGTGTGAGTCCACTAATGAAGAATATATCTAGGTCATCCAATCAAAATATCCAGGTTCCCATGACTATTCAAAATAATGGGTGAGATATACAAGTTATGAGGATCAAAAGGGGGTCCTTATCATCAACATCTCACTCTCACCCCCAATCTATCTCAACGTAAATCATACCTTTTTTATCATCCATAAAAATGAGAATTATAAGAATTAAAAAAGTTAAAATTAAGGGATTATCACATTGTAGAATTATCATAAACTGTCAACCAGGCCGTCAAGAGTCATTAATTTCAATTCAAAACCGTTTATACAATTTAATATTCAAAAGGTTAAAAACCAACTTCCTTTCACAATTCATCATAAGAATACCAAAAGAGCCTTTAAAACAATCATTTATTTCAAATAAAACATAAATCATTCAAAGGAATTATTATAATTTTCAAAATGTTTTGAATACATTTCAAAACATGGGTTTACACCATCTCTCCATGCAGATAAATCATTTGTTTCAAATAAACCAAGAACACCAATTCCAAAAAAAGGGTAAAATTATTCAAAGGGGGTTCTTGGTCATTTATTAAATTTGATCATTTTAAACTATTTAGAAAACATCAAATAGTTATATTCATTTAATTAAAATAAAATATGTCAATTTCATTAATCAAAACTCAGGCCAAAGCCCTCAATTTCACAAAAACATGTGTTAGAAAATAAGAAACATGTATATATTAATTATCAAGAAACAATAAATCAAAAAATTAATGAAAACCATAGAAATTTATAATTTTAATATTTGAAATCAAATTGAAACAAATCTAATACATGTCACCTATTATGGTGATCATCAGATCTAGAAAACTATATCTCAAAAGAAGAGAGAAGGGATCCTTGATCTAAAATTACAAATTAATCAACCAAGATCCAACAAAAATCAAGACTATAATAACCTTTAGGAATAAGGTATGAAGAGAATAATGGATATCCATGATTAAGAAGAAAAGAACTCACCAAATGAGAATATTTTCGCTTCGATTGGTGCTTTGATCCACCAAAAGATGAGGTTTTGGGAGCCAAAATTCATCCAGATGGATCCCAAAAAACAATTAATCTATTTAAGCTTGATTGAGAGGAGTTTAGGGTTAATTATGTGGTTTTATGGAATTTAATTGCAATTTTATTAACATTAATTAGCATTCTCATGGTTTCATGGTCCAAGTCACATGTTTAGTACTAACCATGTGCAAACCGTGAAATCCCTTCATCCTAGGATGCACACATTATTTAAACAATTATCAAACCATTTGAAAACTAAGAAAAAGTTTGTAAAATTATTTTAAAAATGTTTAAACCATGATCAAACAAGGAAACAAGTTTCATAACTTTTTTAACCATGCATAAACCATGCAACCCAGGTAGCACAATTTGTTTAACCATGCAATAACAATGAAAATAAATAGAAACCTTCAAAAAATGTATGATAAAATACCAAAAACAACATATAAGGAAATAAAAATATTTTGTACTCAAATCAATGGTTCAAAACACATAAAAAATAATGGGATGTTACATGTCATAAAAGTGGTTTCCATGAGATTTTTGTTATTCTCTATGAAGAGGCCATTGAACCATGACATGTTAGTTACCCTGTAATATATTTAATAAAGTTATATTTTAGGATAATCATAATTGAAAAAAAATTAGATTCTAAATTTTTATATTTTGTTAATTTCATAGGGGAAGTGGACAGTTTCATGACCTAAATGGTCACACTATGATTTTTTTGAGTAAACAGTTTTCTTTGATTTTAGTTTCCTATCATTCAAGGGGGAAACATTATTAAAATGGAGAATAATTGTCTCAAATTTAAATAATATATATGGAAATAAATTCCCCTAAATTTAAGAATAGATGAAGTTTTTAATCAAGGGAAACATAGATATTCTCTTAGGAGTTAAAGAGTTATTTTCTCATATAAAGGATAAGTATAACAGGGGAGATAGATAATTCTAATTAGAAAAGAAAAAGATTCTAGAATTATATGTGATTAAAATAGAGAGAGAGAAAAAAAAAAGGGATTCTAGGTAATCATTATTTTAAATTCATGGAGTTCATCATGTGGATGAACTCAGAGCATATTACAAAACCCATCTGGGTGAAATATCTTGATTCAATTCATAGAGATCAAAGATTTTACTTAGAGGAGTAGATCATTTTTATAGATTGAGTCAAGTAGTGATTTTTCAAATAATTTTTTTGTTGTAAATCCAGAGGGATTGTGAGTATTCTCTGTAACTATATGAATAAGTAGTACACTTATTGTGGATTTTGGTACACCATAAACTTAAGTGTATTCTCCTTGGATGTATACCATTACATGTTAACCATGTAAAATTAATTGTGTCTCTATTTTCTTCTCTATCACTTTCATAATTTCAATGTGGGAGATAAGATTGTTTCAACTAACCATGGAGTGAGATCTTTGGATTGGATGCTTAAAATTTCCATACTAGAATTCAACCCATGGGTGTCTTCCTTGTGTAGGATTGACCCTTTTATTTATTATTTTAATCATATGATCTATATTTAATTCATAGTGAGTAATCATTAGGGTCTTGAGATATTTAAGTCTTATCAAGGTGTTTATAAAAATAAAAAAGGTATTTTGTCAAAATATTTTGGTATGAAGGTGAATTTGATTACAGAATTTGATACATTGAATAATTTTTGGTGAACAATGGAATAAGTAAAAAATATATTTTTTCATACGCACCTAAAAAAATAGAGTAGTGTATTAGAAGATTAAAATTTTCATTAAATGTGAATAACCTTGTTATTAGATCATAGAGAATTAAAATATTTATTGAGATAGGGTACAACAGTGGTTTTCTATATTCTTGGTCGACGTTTTATTTTAATAAATTTAGTAAACACAACTTAGGATATGTGTCTTGTAAAGAATCCAATTTTTTAAATCTTTAAGATGTATAGTATCCTCTGTTATGAGAAATCAACGTAAAATATTTCAAAAATATATATTAAAGAGTTAATGAAGGAATTATTCATAGTTATGCACCTGGTAAAATAATTTATGGGTTTTATAACAAAAACATAAAGAAAATAATTGAAATATTTAATGTTATTGTCTATAAATACCATGGTACTTTACAAATATCATTTTCGTTTTATAATGTGATCAAATAATCTCATTAATAAAGTGGTGTTCAAAAAGGTTTAAATTAAATTAAAGTTGTATATTTGAGAAAACTTATAAGATAATTAAGAGGTATCAAGTGATGAGGAAGGTCTATAATATAAATAATCTAAGTTACGATGACTTAGAATACATATATTTCCCAAAACTATACTCAAATGTAATATCAAAAGGTTTTAAAACTCAAAGAAAGTTGATAAATTCCAATCACACAAACCTAATTCCACAAGTTAAATCAAAAGGGGTTGAAAAGGATTTACAACATAATAATTATATTTTTACTATGAAAGAAGAGTTAAAATATATTGAAAATAATAAAATAAGGGATCTGGTTTCATATTTTAATGAGAATAATGTGATTGATATGAAATTAATTTTCAATAATTAGATCAATGAGAAATTATAAGTATCATGGGAAAATTATCATCATATTTGTAATGGGTACTCTCAAATTGAGGGTATTTAATTTGATGGGACTTTCTCTCTAGTTGTATGTATTGAATAATAAATAATTTTTTGGGTAATATTTTCTCTAAGAAACCAAAATGTTTTCTAAATAGTTATAAATTCTTCATTATTGAATATAGATCTTTATGAGGAGGTATATATTGAATAAATGAAGGATTGTATTATTAATGATGATGGTTCATAGGTATTTAAGCTAAATAATCCTCTTTATAAGCTTAAAAAATTCCTTAAGTGTTACTCCCTATGCTATTTCACCCAAATAGAGCCAGTATCAGTTGTTAACTAACCTCAATCATGTGTACTCATATTCCAAAGGTTGTCGACTAGTGGAGGAGATCTAATAAAACCATGTGGGGAGACTATAACCTCAGTATCATCACATATAGTAAATAGGTAAATAATTCAGATGTATATAACTGATAAATCACATCAGATTACTCATATGGAATTACAGTGAAAATTATATGATAAATAAAAAAACATCACCATGATATATCATAAGAAACTCATTCAAGTGATACAATCATACAACTCCAAAAATATATCCTATAGGAATATAACATATATTGTAGAAGATGAAAATGAACATAAAATGATAATGATATCCAACTACTATCTTTAGCCTCTCATTATACCAATATTTAAAATAATTTCTATTACCTCCATCACAATCACATATACTTGGGGCATCGACTAAACCTGTATGTCAACTATAATGTATACACATCCATCCGGATGCATGTATTGGGACTGACCAAAACACTTAGTAGGACACCTCTAATAGTTTACCTAAATAAATATAGATTATATAAGTTTATTTAAAATGTGATATTCCAGTTATTAATAACACTAAAAAATATCAGTCTCTATATCAGGTGTTAAATAAGCCTCCTGATGAGCGACCCTGTCTATTTCAGACATTGATGGTATCAACTCCAGATATGTCAAAATATTATACATGGAAGGAATATTTTCCACCGAAAATTATCTAGTTAAAACACACATGAAGTTCCATTATAATAGCATCTAACACTCCCATATAAGTCAAGTATAAAATTCATTTATTAATGAATTTTTTCACATAAAACCAAAGGTTCTTATAAGATCTATTGACATAGCTTCCAACCCAAAATCAAAGACAATGAATGGATAGGCATAACATCTCCTCCAAATATAGGATAAGGAATGTGTTGTTATATAATCCCACCAAACTTGCATAGTCTATGGGATTTGTGTGTAATATAATATCATAACCAATATTAATTGATGGATTGGAATAGCATCCAATCCCAAAACTTAGACAAGGAATAGATTGTCGTAGCATCTCACCCATGTTTCATGTCCAAGTATATCTCCATGGAATCCAATCCCATAACAACATCATTGAATATATTGTCATGGTGTCTAATCCCATAACCAATAATGGGGGTTTTCATATAATATCAAAAAATAACACATAGCATATCATATCAAAATTTCACTACATAAAACATAATACATGGATTTAAAATCTATAAAAAATTAAATAATAAAAAATATTAAAGCATGAAATAACATATAGTATCAAAATACACCATATAACATGTAAAAAATATTGAATTTTAATAGTTTATAATTCCATTAGCCATTTCCATGTGTGAATTTACATGTCACTCAATTCTATAATAAATCAAATACTCTATTGGTCTTGAAAGAAATATCTAGATCCTATAACCAATTCTAAGTTACCATGAACTTGGAACTATTCACTATAAGGTCCCATATCTTAAGGAAAATAAATCAAATGGTTCTTAGAAATATAAAAATTGCATTCTATGTCTAACCACCATACTAAATTCTCACATTAAAGATTTCTCCATTTTCAAGGGATACTCCAAGGGAACATATAAAGGTTCACTAAAAAACGAATATCATATGATACCCATTTTAGGTTCAATGTTCTAGACCTATAACACTGCATGTTTCATCAATGGCCATCGGCGACCATGAAAAATAAATATCATACCTGAGGGAAACATATATCTATGAATTATCAAGAAAAAATGAATCAAAAAATGAAGGAATACCATAGAAACACCTACTTGGAATATTTGGAATCCAATTGAAACAAATATAAGATGTGTCGACTCATATAGAGATCATCAGATCTAGAAAGATATATCTCAAAAGAAGAGAGAAGGGACCCAAGATCTATAATTCCCCATAAATCAACAAAACTACAAAATACCTCAAGACCATAATAACCTTTAGGAAGAGGTTATCAATAGAAGAAAGGATATCCATGATTTAGAACAAAATTACTCACCAAAATAAAATATTTATGCTCCGATTAGTGATTTGATCCACCAAAAGATGAGGTTTTGGGATCAACAATTCCTCCAAATTGCTCCCAAAATCCAAATAATTGAGTTAGGTTTGATTGGGAGGAGTTTAGGGTTAATTATGGGGGTTTAGGTAATTTAATTTCAATTTTATTAACTTTAATTAGTGTTTACATGGTTTCATTGGCCAAGTCACATGTTTAGTACTAACCATTCACAAACCATGAAATCCCTTCTGCCCAGGTTACACACATTGTATAAACCATTCTCAAACCATGTGAAAACCATGAAACATGTTGTACAATTTTTTTAAACATTTTCAAACTATTTTCAAACCATGAAATAGGTCGTGCACTTTGTTTAACCATGTGTAAACCATGAAACCTAGGTTACACAATTTTTTTAACCATGAAAATCCATCAAAAGGACAAGAAACCTTCAAAAAATGTTTGATAAAATACAAAAAATAACTTATAAGGAAATAAAAACATTGGGTAATCAAATAAATGATTCAAAACACATAACAAATAATGGGTTGTTACATTTTATTATAGTGGTTTTCATGAGATTTTTTTGATTCTCCTGGAAGAGTACACTGAACCATGACATGTTAGTTACCCTTTAATATATTTAATAATGGTATATTTTAGGAGAATCATTATAAAACAACACTTGGATGATAAATTTAGTTACTTTGTTAATTTTATTGGTGAGGTGGATAGTTTCATGAAACGAATGGTCACACTGTGATTTTTTTGTGTAAACGGTTTTACTTGATTTTAGTTTTCTATTATTCAGAGGGAATTTTATTCAAATGGGGAATAATTGACTCAAATTTAAATAATATATATAAAAAATTTCCCCTAAAATTGACTAATAGATGAAGAATTTAATCAAGGGAAACACATAGATTCTCTTAGTAGTTAAAGAGATATTTTCTCATATTAAGGATAAGGATAATAGGAAATATAGATAATTCAAATAAGGAAAGAAAAAGATTATAAAATTATATGCGATGAAAAGAGAGATAGAGAGAGATCAAAGGTATTGTTGGAAATTATTCTTTTAAATTCATGGATTTAATCATGTGGATGAAGTCAAATTATATTTTGAAACCCATATTGGTGAAATATCTTGATTCTATTCATGGATATCGAAGAGTTTACTTAGACGAGTAGATAATTTTTATATATTGAGTCGAGTAGTTTTTTTTAAAATAATTTTTATGGTTTAAATCTAGAGGGATAGTGAATCTTCTCTGAAATTTTATGAATAAGTAGTATACATATAGTGTATTTTGGTACACCAAAACCTCATTAAGTGTATTCTCCTTGGATGTATACAATTTTTGGTTAACTAAGTAAAATTACTTGTGTCTCTCTTTTCTGATTTATCACTTCCATAATTTCCATGTGGGAGAAAACAGTGTTTCAACTAGCCATGGAATGAGATATTTGGATGGGATGTTTCAAATTACCATGACACAATTCACCGTATGGGTATCTTCCTTTGGTAGTATTGACACTTTTATTGATTATTTCAATCATATGATCAATATTTATTTCACAGTGAGTAATTCTTAGGGTCTTGATATATTTAAGTCTTATCAAGGTGTTTCTAAAAATAAAGAAAGGAATGTTATCAAAATATTTTGGTATGAAGCTGAATTTTATTACACAATTTGATACTTTAAAGAATATTTTGGGAAGAATAGAATAATTCATAAATATGGTGTTCCATACAAACCTCAAAAATATAGAGTTGTGGATTAAAAGATTAAAATTTTCATTAAAGGGGAAGAACCTTGTTTTTAGATCATAGAGAATTAAAATATTTTTTGAGATAGAGAAAAATAGTGGTTTTCTATGTTCTTAGTCAATGTTTTCTTTTGATAAATTTAGTGAACACACTTTATAATATGTGTCTTTTAAAGAATCAAGATTTTGAGATCTTGAAGATGTACAGTATCCTATGTTATAAAAAATCAATGTAAAATATTTGGAAAAATATATAAAATAGTTGATGAAGTAATGATTCATGGTTATGCACCATGTAAAAGAATTTAAGGATGTTGTAATAAAAACTTAATGAAAATAATAAAAATATTTTATATTATTGTCTTGAAATACCACGGTACTTCACAAATATCATTGTTTTTTTATGATGTGATCAAAGAATATCATTAATATAGTACAGTTCAAAAAGGTTTAAATTCAATTGTAGTTGTACATTTAAAACACCTATAAGATAATTCAGAGGTATAAAGTGATGAGTAAGGAACAGAATTTAAGGAATCTAAGTTATCATGACTTAGAATACATATAGAGACAAAAACTATAATCAAATTTAGTATCAAAATATGTTATAATTAAAGAAATTTTATAAATTCCAATCACACAAACCTACTTCCACAAGTTGAACAAAAAGGGGTTGAAAAGGATTTACAACATAAGAATTGAATTTTTACTATGAAATAAGAGTTAAAATACATTGAAAATAATAAAATATGGGATTTTATTTCATATCCAAATTAGAATATCAGAAATGGATTTTCAATAACTAGATCAATGAGAAAGTAGAAGTATCATGGGAACAATGTCATCCTACTTGTAAAGGGTACTCTCAAATTGAGGGTATTGAATTTTATGGGACTTTCTCTCTAGTAGTAAGTATTGAATAATTAATAATTTTTTGGGTAATATGTGCTCTAAGAAACCAATTTTTTTCTAAATAGTTATAAATTCCTCATTCTTGAATATAGATCCTGATGGGAATATATATATAGAATAAATTTGGGAATTTATTATTGATGATGATGGTTCACAGATATATATAAGATAAAGAATCCTCTTTATAAGAATAAACAAATTCCCTGAGTGTTACTCCCTAGGATAGTTCACTCAAATAGAGATATTCTAGGTTGTTAACTAACCTCAATCATGTGTCCTCATATTCCAAATGTTTTAAACAAGTGTAGAAGATCTAATAAAACCATGGGGGAGACTATAACCTCAGTATCATCACATATAGTAAATAAGTATATAATTCATATGTATATAACTGATAAATCACACCATATTACTCGTATATAATTACAATGAAAATTATAAAATAAATAAAAAAACAACACCATGCTATATCATAAGAAACTCATTCAAGTGATACAATCATACAACTCCACAAATATCACCTATAAGAAGATAACATATATTATAGAAGATGAAAATGAAAATAAAATGACAATGATATCAAACTATTATCATTAGTCACTCATTATACCTATATTTAAAATAATATCAATTCCCTCTATCCCAATAACATATACATGGTTCATCGACTAAACTTGTATGTCAACTATAATGTCTACACATCCACTGAGATTCACATATTAGATCTGACCAAAAAACATAGTAGGAAACCTCTAATAGTTTCCCTAAATAAATATAGAATATATAAGTTTATGTATAATGTGATATTCTAATTATTAATAACACTAAAAAAATATCAGCCTTTATATCAGGTGTTAAATAATCCTCCCGATGAGTGGCCCTATCTATTTCAGACATTGATGGTATGAAATCTAGACATGTCACGATATTATATTTGGAAACAATAGTTTCCACAAAAAATTCCATAGTTAAACCATATATAAAATTCCATTATAATAGCATCTAACAATCCCATATATATCAATTATACAATTCAATTATCACTAAATTTGTTCACATAAAACCAAAGGTTCCTATAAGCTTGGTTGACATAGCTTCCAACCCAAAATCAAAGATAATGAATGAATAGGCATAATATCTCCTCCAAATAGAGTATATGTACTGATTTGTTATAGAATCCCACCACACTTACATAGTCTAGAGGATTGATGTGGAATCTAATCTCATAAACAACATCAATAGATTTATTGGAATAGCATCCAATCCCATAACCTAGACAAGGAATGGATTGCCATAGCATCTCACCAAGATTTCATGTCTAAGTATATCTCCATGGCATCCAATCCCATAACAACATCAATAAATATATTGGCATAGTGTTTAATCTCATCACCAATAATGGGGATTTCATATAATATCAAAAAATAACACATAGAATATCATATCAAAAGTACACAACATAACACATAAAACATGGATTTAAAATCTATAAAAAATTAAATAATAAAACATATGAAAGCGTAAAATAACATATAATATCAAAATACATTATCTAACATATAAAAAGTCATGAATTTGAATAATTTATAATTCCATTAACCATGTCCATGTGTGAGTTTACATGTCATCCAATTCCATTGTAAATCAAATAAACTTTTGGTCTTTATATAAATATCTAGATCCTACAACCAATTATAAGGTACCATGAACTTGAAACTATTCACTGTAAGGTCCCATCTCTTAATGAAAAAATCAAATGGTTGTCAGAAATATCAAAATCCCATTTTTATCTTACCACCATACTAAATTCTCACATTCATGATTTCTCCAATTTCAAGGGATACTCTAAGGGAACCTATAAATGTTTACTATGAAAAAGAATATCGAATGATACCCAGTTTCAATTTAATTTTCAATATCCATAACACTACATGTTTCATCAATGGCCATCGGTGACCATGAAAAATAAATATCATACCAGAGGGAAACATGTATCTACGAATTATCTAGAAACAATGAATCAAAAATGAGGGAAACCCATAGAAACACCTACTTGGACTATTTGAAATCCAATTATAAAAAATCTAAGATGTGTCTCCTCCGATGCTGATCATCAGATCTAGAAACATATATCTCAAAAGAAGAGATAAGTGATCCTAGATCTACAATTCCACATAAATCAACCAAGATCCAACAAACCTCAAGGCCATAATAACCTTTAGTAATAAAGGATAAAGGTATGAATGAATAAAAATGGTTAAGAAGAAAATAACTCACCAAAAGAGAATATTTTGGCTTTGATTGGTGCTTCGATCCACAAAGAGATGAGGTTTTGGGACCCAAAATTCCTCCAGATGGATCCCAAAATCCAAAGAATAAATTTATGTTTAATTGGGTAGATTTTAAGGTTAATTGAGTGGGTTTAGGGAATTTAATTTCAATTTTTTTAACTTTAATTATCATTCACATGGTTTCATGGTTCAAGTCACAGGTTTAGTACTAACCATGCGCAAACTGTGAAATCTCTTCTGCCTAGTCTTCACACTTTGTTTAATCCATTATCAAACCATATTCAAACCATGAAAAAAGTAGTAAAATTTTTTTAAACATGTTTAATCCATGTTAAAACCATGAAATAAGTTTCACACTTTTTTTAACCATTCTCAAACCATACAACCTAGGTTGAACACTTTTTTAAACCATGCAAAAACCATGAAAATGCCCAGAAACCTTCAAAAAATGTCGGATAAAATACCAAAAACAACCTATAAGAAAATAAAAACATTGGGTACTCAAATAAATGGTTCAAAATAGATAAAAACAAATAATGGGATATTACATGTCATAATAGTATTTTTCATGATATTTTTCTAATTCTCTAGGAAGATTTCATTGAACCATGACATGTTAATTACCCTGTAATATTTTTAATAAAGGTATATTTTAGGAGAATCATTATGAAACAAAACTTGGTTTCTAAATCGGGTGATTTTGTTAATTTCATTGGGGAGGTGGATAGTTTCATGACACAAATGGTCACACTATGATTTTTTTTAGTATATATTTTTCTTTGATTTTTCTTTCCTATCATTTATGGGGGAAATTTATTCCAATGGGGAATAATTGAATCAAATTAAAATAATATATATGCAAAAAATATATCATAAATTTTAATTATAGGGGATGTTTTTAATAAAGGGAAACATAGAGATTATCTTAGGGGTTAGAGATTTATTTTATCATATAAAGGATAAGGATAATAGGGGAGATAAATAATTCTAATGATGAAATAAAAAGATTCTAGAATTATACGAGATGAAGAGATATAGAGAGAGAGATCAAAGGGATTCTAGGAAATCATTCTTGTAAATTCATGGAGTTCATCATGTAGATGAAGTCAGAGCATATTACTAAACCCATATTAGTGAAATCTCTTCATTCTATTCATAGGCATCTAATAGGTTACTTGGATGAGTAGATCATTTTTATAGATCGATTTAATTAGTTATTTTTCAAATAATTTTTGTTTTTGTAAATCTAGAGGTATAGTGAGTCTTCTCTGAAATTGTATGAATAATTAGTAAAATTATAGTGGATTTTGGTACACCAGCACCTCGTTATGTGTATTCTCCCTGAATGTATACCATTGTTGGTTAATTAAGTAAAATTACTTGTATCTGTCTTTCCTACTTTATCACTTCCATAATTTCCATATTGGAGAGAAGAGTGTTTTAAGAAACCATGGAACAAGATATTTGGATGGGATGTTTTAAATTTTCATACCACAATTCACCCCATGGGTATCTTCCTTGTGTAGGATTAACACTTTTATTGATTATTTTAATCATAAGATCTATATTTAATTCATAGTGAAAAATTCTTAGGGTCTTGAGATATTTAAGTCTTATCAAGGTGTTTATAAAAATAAAAAAAAGGTATGTTATCAAAATAATGGGGTATGAAGTTGAATGTTATTACACAATTTGAGAATTTGAAGAATATTTGGTAAAGAATAGAATAATTCATAAATATAGTGTTCCATACATACCTCAAAAAAATAGATAAGTTGATTAGAAGAATAAAATTTTCATTAAATAGGAAGAACCTTGTTATTAAATCATTGAGCATTAAAATATTTGTTGGGATAGGGCATAATAGTGGTCTTATATGTTCTTAGTAGATGTTTTCTTTGGATAAATTAAATGAAAAAACCTTATGATATGTGTCTTTTAAAAAATCCAAATTTGGAGATCTTGAAGATATACAATATCCTATGTTATAAAAAATCAATATAAAATATTGGGAAAAATATATAAAATAGTTGATGAAGTAATTATTCATAGTTATGAACCTGGTAAAATAATTTATGGGTGTTATAACAAAAACATAAAGAAAATAATTGAAATGTTTTATCTTATTATATTGAAATATCATGTAATTCAAAAATAGAATTGTTGTTTTATGATGTGATCAAAGAATCCCATTAATAAAGTGGTGTTCAAAAAGTTTTAAATTCAAATATAGTTTCATATTTGAAAAAACTTCTAAGATGATTCAGAGGTATCAAGTGATGAGGAAGGCCTAGAATTTAAAGAATCTAAGTTTTCATGACTTAGAATATATATAAATCCCAAAACTATAATCAAATGTAGTATCAAATGGTGATAAAACTCAATGAAAGCTGATGAATTCCAAACGCACAAACTTACTTCCATAAGTTGAACCAAAAGGGGTTGAAAAGGATTGACAATATAAGAATAATATTATTACTATGAAAGGGTTAAAATATATAAAAAATAATTAAATAAGGGATTTGGTTTCATATCATGTGGAGAATAATGTGATTGTTATGAAATGGATTTTCAATAATTAGATCAATGAGAAAATAGAAGTATCATGCGAAACATATCTTCCAATTTGTAAAGGGTACTCTCAAATTGAGGGTATTGAATTTGATGGTCTCTAGCAGTAAGTATTGAAGCATTAATAATTTTTTTGGTAATATGTTCTCTAAGAAATAAAAATATTTTCCCAACAATTTTAAATTCCTCATTCATGAATATTGATATTCATGGGGAGGTATATATTGAATAAATGAAGAAATTTATTATTGATGATGATGGTTCACAAGTATGTAAGCTAAAGAATCCTCTTTATAAGCTTAAAAAAATTCCCAAAGTGTTACTCCCTAGGCTAGTTCACCAAAATAGATATATTCTGGGTTATTAACTAACCTCAATCATGTGTCTTCATACTTCAAATGTTTTCGACTAGTGGAGAAGATCTAATAAAACCATGTGGGGATAACCTCAGTATCATCACATATAGTAAATTGGTAAATAATTTAGATGTATATAACTGATATATCATATTAAATTACTCTTATGTAATTACAATGAAAAGTATATAATAAATAAAAAACAACACCATGCTATATAATAAGAAACTCATTCAGGGGATACAGTCATACAACTCCACAAATATCACCTATAAGAAGATAACATATATTATAGAAGATTAAAATGAACATAAAATGATAAGGATATACAAATACTATCCTTAGCCTCTCATTATACCAATATTTTAAATAATATCAATTCCCTCCATCATAATCACATTTACTTGGGGCATCGACTAAACCCATATGTCAACTATAATATCTACACATCAACTAGGATGCACGTATAGGGTCTGACCAAAAACCATAGTAGAACACCTCTAATAGTTTCCCAAAATAAATATAGAATATATAAGTGTATGCACAGTGTGATATTCCAATTACTAATAACACTAAAAAATATCAGTCTCTATTTTAGGTGTTAAAAAAGCCTCCCGATGAGGGACCCTATCTATTTTAGAAATTGTTGGTATCAACTCTAGACATGTAACATTATTATATTTGGAAATAATAGTTTCCACCCAAAATTTCCTAGTTAAACCAAACATGAAAGTGAATTAGAATAGAATATAACACTCCCATATAAATCAAGTACACAATTCATTTATCATTGAATTGTTTCACATAAAACCAAAGGTTCCTATAAGATCGATTGTCATAGCTTCCAACCCAAAATCAAAGACAATGAATGGATAGTAATAACATATCCTCCAAATATAGGATAAATAATGGGTTATTATAGAATCCCACCACAATTAAATAGTATAAGGAATTGGTGTAGAATCTAATCACATAACCAACTTCAATGGATGGATTGGAAAAAAATCCAATACCATAACCTAGATAAGTAATAGATTGGAATAGAATCTCACCCTGATTTCATGTCCAAGTATATCTCCATGGCATCTGATCCCATAACAGCATCAATGAATATATTATCATAGTGTCTAATCCCATAACCAATAATGGGGGTTTTCATATAATATCAAAAAAATAACACTTAGCATATCATATCAAAAGTACACTACATAACCCATAGAACATGGATTTAAAATCTATAAAAAATAAAATAATAAAACATATGAAAGCATAAAATAACATATAATATCAATATACACCATCTAACATTTAAAAAATCCTGAAATTGAATAATTTATAATTACATTAACCATGTGCATGTGTGAATTTACATTTCATCAAATTCCATAGTAAATCAAATACTATGTTGGTCTTGATAGAAATATCTAGATCCTATAACCAATTATAAGGAACCATGAAATTGGAACTATTCACTATTAGGTCCCATCTCTTAGGGAAAATAAATCAAATGGTTGTTAGAAATATCAAAAACCCATTCTATGTCTAACCACCATACAAAATTCTCCCATTCATGATTTCTCCATTTTCAAGGGATAATCTAAGGGAACCTATAAAAGTTCATTATGCAAAATAATTTCAAATGATACCTAGTTTAGGAAAAATGTTCAAGATCCACAACACTACATGTTTCATCAATGTCCATCGGTGACCCTGAAAAATAAATATCATAACCGAGGAAAAAATGTATCTATGAATTATCAAGAAACATTGAATAAGAAAAGGAAGGAAAACCATTGAAACACCTACTTGGAATATTTGGAATCCAATTACAAAAAATATAATATGTTTCTCCTTCAATGGAGATCATCGGATCTAGAAATATATATCTCAAAAGAAAAGAGAAGGGCTCATAAATCTAAAATCCCACATAAATCAACAAATATCCAACAAAACTCAAGGCCATAATAACCATCATGAAGAAGGTATCAAGAAAATAATGAATATCCATGATTAAGAAGAAAAGAACTCACCAAAATAAAATATTTCTACTTTGATTGTTGCTTTGATCCACCAAGAGATAAGGTTTGGGGATCCAAAATTCATCCAGATGGAAACCAAAAGATAAAGAATCGACTTAGGTTTGATTAGCAGGAGTTTAAGGTTAATTAGGTGGGTTTAGGGAATTTAATTTCAATTTTATTAACTTTAATTAGCGTTTACACAGTTTCAAGGGCCAAGTTGCATGTTTAGTACTAAGCAATCACAAACAATGAAATCACTTCTTCCCAGGCTTCACACTTTTCTTAAACCATTCTCAAACCATGTAACCCAGGTAGCACACTTTTTTTAACCATGAAATAGGTTTCACACTTTTCTTTTGAGATATATCTTTCTAGATCCAGGTTGCACACTTTGTTTAACCACCGTAAAACCATGAAATAGGTTACACAATTTGTTTAACCACCTGCAAACCTTGCAACCCAGGTTGCACACTTTGTTTAACCATGCAAAAACCATGAAAATTCCGAGAAGCCTTCAATAAATTTCTTATAAAACACCAAAACAAACTATAATGAAATAAAAACATTGGGTACTCAAATAAATGGTTCAAAACACGTAAAAACAAATAATGGTATGTTATATGTTATAATAGTGGTTTTCATGAGATTTTTTTTCTTTTCTAGGAAGAGACCATTGAACAATGACATGTTAATTACACTATAATATATTTAATAAAGGTATATTTTAGGGTAATCATTATGAAACAAAACGTGGATTCTAAATCAGGTGATTTTGTTAATTTCATGGGAGAGGTGGATAGTTTCATGACATGAATGGCCACAATGTGATTTTATTGAGTAAAAAATATTCTTTGATTTTAGTTTCCTATCATTTGGGGGGAATTTATTCAAATGGGTAATAATTGACTCAAATTTAAATAATATATATGGAAAAAAAATCTTGAAAAATTGAATAATAGATGAAGTTTTTAATCAATGGAAACAAAAAGATTCTCTTAGCAGTTAAAGAGATATTTTCTCATATGAAGGATAAGGATAATAGGGGAGAAATATAATTATAATGAGGAAAGAAAAAGATTCTAGAATTATACATGATGAAAAGAGAGAGGGAGAGAGAGAGAGATCAAAGGCATTCGAGGAAATCATTCTGGTAAATTCATGGAGTGCATCATGTGGATAAAGTCAGAGCATATTACTAAACCCATCTTCATGAAATCTCTAGATTTGATTCATGGAGATCGAAGATTTTACTTGGAGGAGTAGATCATTTTTATAGATTGAGTTGAGTAGTGATTTTTCAAATAATTTTTATGGTTGTAAATATAGAGTAGTAGTGAGTTTTCTATGAAATTGTATGAATAAGTAGTAAACTTATAGTGGATTTTGGTACACCAGTAACTCATTTAGTGTATTCTCCTTGGATTTATACCATTTTAGGTTTAAAAAGTAAAATTACTTATGTACCTCTTTTCTGCTTTGTGACTTCCATAATTTCCATGTAGGAGAGAGGGTTGTTTCAACTATTCATGGAACGAGATATTTTATGGGATGTTTCAAAATTTCATACCACAATTCACCCCATGGGTATCTTCCTTTTATAGGATTGACACTTTTATAGATTATTTTAATCATATGATCTATATTTTTTATAGTGATTAATTCTAAGAGTCTTGAGATATTTAAGCCTTATCAAGGTTTTTCTAAAAATAAAAAAGGTATGTTATGAAAATATTTTGGTATTAAGGTGAATTTTATTACACAATTTGATACTTTGAAGAATATTTGGTGAATAATATAACAACTCATAAATATTGTGATCTATACACACCTCAAAAAATATAGTAGTGGATTAGAAGATTAAAATTTTGCATTAAATGGGAAGAACCTTTTTATTAGATCATAGATCATTAAAATATTTTTTGAGATAGGGAACAATAGTGGTTTTCTATGTTCTTCATTGATTTTTTCTTTGGATAAATTTAGTGAACACACATTATGATATGAGTCTTGTAAAGAATAAAAATATTGATATCTTGAAGATGTATTGTATCCTATGTTATATAAAATCAATGTAAAATGTTTGGAAAAAATATATAGAAGAGTTCATGACAGAATTATTCATAGTTATACACCTGGTAAAATAATTTATGGGTGTTATAACAAAAAATTAAATAAAATAATTGAAAGATTTTATGTTATTGTCTTGAAATATCATGTTACATCCCAAATATCATTATTGTTTTATGATGTGATCAAATAATCTCATTAATAATGTGGTGTTTAAAAAGGTTTAAATTCAATTGTAGTTGTATATTTGAAAAAACTTCCAAGATAATTCAGTGGTATTAAGTGATGAGTAAGATCTAGAATATAATAAATCTAAGTTATCATGACTTAGAATATATATAGAGCCCAAAACATTAATCAATAGTAGTATCAAATGGTGTTAAAACTCAAAGAAAGTTGATAAATTCCAATCACACAAACCTAATTCCACAAGTTGAACCAAAAGGGGTAGAAAAGGCTTTACAACATAAAAATTGGATTGTTATTATGAAAGAGGAGTTAAAATATATTGAAAATAATAAAATATGGTATTTGGTTTCACATCCCAAGGAGAATAATGTGATCGATATGAATGGATTTTCAATAATTAGATCAATGAGAAAGTAGAAGTATCATGGGAAAAATATCATCCTATTTGCAATGGGTACTCTCAAATTGAGGGT
This sequence comes from Viscum album, assembly GCA_963277665.1. NCBI lineage: Eukaryota > Viridiplantae > Streptophyta > Magnoliopsida > Santalales > Viscaceae > Viscum > Viscum album. The sequence continues at coordinate 1,421,267,090 of OY728140.1, read as the reverse complement.
ATTGAATTTGATGGGAATTTCACTCTATTTGTAAGTATTGAAGCATTAATAATTTTTTGGGTAATATGTGCTCTAAGAAACCAAAAAAAATTATAAATCGTTATAAATTTCTCATTCTTGAATATAGATCTTGATGGGGAGGTATATATTGAATAAATGAAGGAATTTATTATTGATGCGGATGGTTCACAGGTATGTAAGCTGAAGAATCCTCTTTATAAGCTCAAAAAAATTCCCTGAGTGTTACTCCCTAGGCTAGTTCACCCAAATAGAGACATTATGGGTTATTAAATAACCTTAATCATGTGTCCTCATATTCCAAAGATTATCAACTAGTGGATGAGATCTAATAAAACCATGTGGAGAGACTATAACCTCAGTATCATCACATATAGAAAATAGGTAAATAATTCAGATATATATAACTAAGAAATCAAATCAAATTACTCATATATAATTAAAATGAAAAGTATACAATAAATTAAAAAACATCACCATGTTATATCATAAGAAACTCATTTAAGTGATACAATCATACAACTCCACAAATATCTCCTATAAGAAGATAACATATATTATAGAAGATAAAAATGAACATAAAATGAAAAGGATATCCAAATACAATCCTCATACTATAATTATACCTATATTTAAAATAATATCAATCCCCTCTATCACAATCACATATACATGGGGAATCGACTAAACCTGCATGTCAACTATAATGTCTACACATCCACTGGGATTCACGTATAGGGTCTGACCAAAACATTTAGTAGGAAACATATAATATTTTCCCTTAATAAATATAGAATATATAATTTTCTGTACAATGTGATGTCCCAATTATTAATAACACTAAAAACATTCATCCTCTATATCAGGTGTTAAATAAGCCTCCCAATGAGCAACCATATCTATTTCAGACATTGTTGGTATCAACTCTAGACATGTCATGATATTATATTTGGAAGGAATAGTTTTCACCCAAAATTCACAACCACACATGAAATTCTATTAGAATAGAATCTAACACTCCCATATAAATAAAGTATACAATTAATTTATCATTGAATTGTTTCACATAAAACCAAAGGTTCCTATAATCTCAATTCACATATATTCCAACCCAAAATCAAAGATAATGAATAGATAGGCATAACATATCATCCAAATAGATTATAAAGAATGGGTTGTTATAGAATCCCACCACACATACATAATCTAGGGGATTTGTGTGAAATAAAATATCATAACCAACATCAATGGATGGATTGGAATATCATCTAATCCCATAATCTGGACAAGGAATATATTAGCAGAGCATCTCACCCTAATTTCAGGTCCAAGTATATCTACATTGACCCCATATCATAACTACATCAATGAATATATTGGAATAGTTTCTAATCCAATAACTAATAATGGGGTTTTTCATATAATATCAAAAAATAACACATAGCATATCATATCAAAAGTACACTACATAACACATAAAACATGGATTTAAAATCTATAAAAATGAGTTTATAAAAAAAATTAAAGCATGAAATAAAAAATAATATCAAAATACACTATATAACATGTAAAAAATTGTGAGTTTGAATAATATACAATTCCATTAACTATGTCCTTGTGTGAATTTACATCTCATCCAATTCCATAATAAATAAAATACTATGTTGGTCTTGATAGAAATATCTAGATCCTATAACCAATTCTAAGGTACCATGAACATTAAACTATTAACTATAAGGTATCATATCTTAAGGAAAATAAATCAAATGGTTGTTAGAAATATCAAAAACCTATTCTATGTCTAACCACCATGCTAAATTCTTACATTCATAATTTCTCCATTTTCCAGGGATAATCTAAGGGAACCTATAACTAAGGGAACCAATAAAAGTTCACAATGGAAAATAATATCAAATAATAAAAATTTTATTTTCAATGTTCAAGATCCATACCACTACCTATTTTATCAATGGCCATCAGTGACCTTGAAAAATAAATATCATACCTGAGGGAAACATGTATCTATGAATTATCAAGAAACAATGAATAAAAAATGAAGGAAAATCATATAAACACATACTTTGTGTAATTATAATCCAATTGCAAAAAATCGAAGACATGTGGACTCTGATGGTAATCATCGGATCTAGAAATATATATCTCAAAAGAAGAGAGAAGGGATCTTAGATCTACAATTCCACATAAATCAACCAAGATACAAAAAACCTCAAGTCCATAATAACATTTTTGAAGAATAGATCAAGAGAAGAATTTATATACACTAGTGCAGAAAACGTTTTTTACGTCGGTTATTTTTTATTATTTACGTCGGTTTTTAGGCGACGTTAATACGGACGACGTTATAAATAACGTTTTTTACGTCGGTCATTTAAAACCGACGTAATATCCCTAACATCACGGTGGTTATCACGTCGGTTCATATAATAACCGACGTGATAAATATGCGCGGGGGGCTTTATCACGTCGGTTATTCCCTAAACCGACGTGATAAAACGCCTGGGATATCGTTTATCACGTCGGTTATGTCATAACCGACGTGATAAACCCTTCCCCTGGCCTATTATCACGTCGGTTATTTAGGAAAACGACGTGATAAAAAGGCCTGGGAAACGTTTTAGCACGTCGGTTATATTAAGAACCGACGTTATAAAATCCCCGGGAACGGTTTATCACGTCGGTTCTAGAAAAACCCGACGTGATAAACCCCTACCGATTTATTTACCACGTCGGTTATAAAATAACCGACGTGAAAGAAATTATTATTTTTTAAATAATTGCACTGCTCTCACCAAAAAGCAACCAGAAACCAAACAAAAATAACCATGCCAGCCCTCCCCCAAGCCCCAACTGAACCCCACCCTCATCTATACCCACCTAACAACCTGGCCAGCCCTCCCCCACCACATTGGAGCCCCACCACAACCCTTGGACACCCCCCACCCCTTGGACAGCCCCCCCACCCTCATTTAAACCCCCACGACCCCTAGTACAGCCTCAAACACCCATTGGACACCCCTCCCATATCCCTTGGACACCCTCCACCCCTTGGACACCCCCCCCCCCCACCCCTTGGACAGCCCCCCCCCCCCACCCTCATTTACACCCCCAAGACCCCTAGTACAGCCTCAAACACCCATTGGACACCCCCCCACACCTTGACAGCCCTCCCAGACCCCTTGGACACCCCCCCCCCACTCATTTACACCCAACCGGCCCCTTGGACAGAACTCCCAGACACCTTGGACACCCCCCACCCCTTGGACACCCCCCACCCCTTCGACAGCCCCCCCACCCTCATTTACACCCCCCGAACACTAGGACAGCCCCAAACACCCCTTGGACACCCCTCCCATATCCCTTGGACACCCCCCACCCCTTGGACACCCCCCCCCCCCCACCCCTTGGACAGCCCCCCACCCCCTGGACACCCCCCCGACCCCTTGGAAACCCCCTACCCCTTGGAAACCCCCCCCCCCCATCCCCTTGGACAGCCCCAAACACCCCTTGGACACCCCTCTTATATCCCTTGGACACCCCCCCACCACTTGGACACCCCCCCCCCCACCCCTTGGACAGCCCCCCCCCCCCCCCACCCTCATTTACACCCAACCGACTCCTTGGACAGCCCCAAACACACCTTGGACACCCCTCCCATATCCCTTGGACACCCCCACCCCTTGGACACCCCCCCACCCTCATTTACACCCCCCCCCCCCCCCCGACCCCTAGGACAGCCCCAAACACACCTTGGACACCCCTCCCATATCCCTTGGACACCCCCCAAACACCCACCCACCCCCTTGGAACCTCTCCCCCCATACCAAAATCCAGACCAGAAAAACCATCAACAGTAGACCAAAACAAGAAGTAGAGAAAAATTAAACATTCACTTATATAACATTCAAAACTTACACTGTCAACTTCAAAAAAAAAACTAAATCCAACCTAAACGACTACGAAATACACAATTACATTGACAATATTCAAAATTACATTTTACATTAAAAACAACTAAAATTCAATCAAACCTGTAAAATAATTTGACCACTCCACTTGTAAGTGTTTGATATCTTCACCAGTAAAGGGTTGAGGGTCATCAAAAAGCTACAAAGGAAAAGGATAGTAGTCATCGTGTATAATGAATAAATCAAATTGAAATATTATGAGAAAGAGGAAATCTTACCAGGTCAAAACTCAGAACTGTCCCAGTTGTTATTATTTCATACATAAATCTTAACATGTAATATCCGCATTCGATGATGCCTTGTTGCTCATGACATTTATGTTTGAATGAGTGTAAATTCAATATATTATTTTTATGTAATAAATCAAAATGTACAAATTATAAATGGATATTTACCTTCGCATGTACATATTTGATCTTGTAATTCCTTTTCTTTGCGCTTTTTCGAAAGTGGACCCATGCCCTGTTAGAAAATAATACGAATGGGGTAAATTTAAAATTCATTATAATATATAAAACTATTGTGAAATTGAAACTTACGTTTCCAATATATTCTTAAAACTTTCTCGCACATCATCATGGAGAGAGCATATCCAATAAAGTGTTTTCTCCCTAGGGCAAAAAACCCCTAACATCCAATGATCCCTGAGAAAAGGAAATTTAACGTTAGTGGTTTTTTATGTTAAAAGATAATTAACTCTTTGAGAGGGATGTGTTTCATACCTCTCACAAAAAGGCATCATCCAACACTGTGTGATTACATTCTTTTCAAATCTATCAGCAATATAAAGCATTCTTTGTTCCTCATCCAATGCACATGCTTCAGGGGAAATCAATTGTGGGTCCACGAATCCATATACATCTGTCAGCTCATTCCTCTCACAAATTTTATACATATACCTAATACAAAGCAGACATAAGTATACATTTTTAATAAATATAACGCAAGGAAAAGGTGTTAAGACTTACATGATAAAAATTTGCACCACGTTGATGCCCAACTTATCTCCAGTGACAAACTCCATGATATCAGTTTTCATAATCCCCACACATAGTTCATGTCCACAGACATGAGCTTCCATTGTAAAGTCATAATGATCCGCCAACAAATTTGAATATCTTGACAATTTGTCAAGACTGCTAGTATCTGCATCTGATGTCATAGCTATCTGTCTTTGTTGTTGTCTATACAGTATTTCTTTACCTTTGAAGTATTCCTGTAAAAATAAATTGAAAAATATATTAGTTTTCAAATGATAAAACATTAATAAAAATATAAAATAAAAGATATAACATCCATACCTCTATGGTAATGAGTCGAAGAAGTCTGGATGGCCAAAGTAAAAAATGGCCGATACTATGTCCAACTGTCGTCACCTCATCTGTAGGTAATGGTATCCGAGCTGATCTATCTATAATATCCTGTACAGTGACCCTCTGATTCACTACCTCTAACTGTTGATGATGAACTGTTTCTCCTATACAATATACCATCCCATATGCAACTATATGATTTTGAGGATCATCAACATACAACTCACAATAAGTAGGTAGCTGCGGCGGAGGAGGAGGATCAAAAATGGGGTCCGCAGGCTGAGGTGTGGGAGTGGGAGCTACTGGGAGAGGTGGAGTGGGAGCTGCACCCTGAAATTGTCTTTGCAAGTCTGCAAACATTAACTGCACCGATGCTCTAATCTTGTCCTCCATTGTCGCATTAATATTATGGACTTCAGCCTCCAAGGATTCTATTTTTTTTATAAACTCCCTCAACGTTAGAAGTTGAGGAACGTGGCAACACTTTTCTTACCGATACACCTGCCGGATATCCTCTTACACGGCCAGGATGTTCGGGCTTTCCCAATGCCACAAATAAAATATCTTCCCTCCCAGATGGTGTAAATGTCCCCTGTGAACTCTGCTCCTCAAGAGAGTCCTGTAATAATTAATTGAACATTTCTATAATGATTGGAAATATATGACGAAAATAGTAAACTTAAATAAATAAAATAGATATCTTACAATCCTCTCAACTACGAGTCTCGATTCTTCCGAAAGATATTGTCCTTTTTTGCCCTTCCGAGCTCTTTTCCATTTCTCATGTCTAGATGGAGGGGATGGAGGGGCCACCTCTCCAGAGCTTGAAGACTCAGCTCTTAGTTGTTGAAATTTTTCTGCCATCATTTGTTCTTCCAATAATGCATACCCTCCCCGAGAAAAACTATGAGGGTATACATTTTTAGATTGGATCTCTTGATGAGCTTTCCTTGTTTGCTGTAAATTAAGAAATATTAATCATTAACAAAACAATAATAAGATCATTTATATAAGATAGCTTATAAAAGTTTACATTTCCCTTACCAAAATTGATTCTTTTCTTCTACTTTCAAAAAATTCTCTCCATGTGTCTTCATCTATAAAAGGATATATACGACATGGATTCTCACGACTCCTATGACCATAAATGAAATCAGATGAGAGGGTTGATTTGAAATCCCTCCATCTCCTAGCAGCCAACGATAAGCATTTCTTCCTGACTCCTCCAGTGTCAGGAATATCAAATGTCATCTGATAAAAAAGAGGTTAAAAATATTATATATACTAGAAACATTTAAAGAACAGTCAAACAATAGCAAAAGATCTTACCAAAATGGTCTCCCACAGCTGAGAAATTATCGCCTTATCCACACTTCTCCAATCATCATAGAGAATGCTTACTTTGCTCTTAGCCTGAGTTGCTACAAAACCCTTAAAATCTTTAGCATTTGGACCTCTAGGAAGATCATCATCATCAAACTCCACGACTATCCTCTCCTCCTTCGTACGGGCAAGTGATAATTTTGGTAAACGTGTGCACCCACGCTTACCAACCTTTGAACTCTTTTTTTTTAATAGGAGCATGTGAATGTTCCTCCCCAGATGTATGACCAATATGCTCATCTCCAGAATCATGTGGTTGATCAACTGATTGATCTGTCATTTTCCTTCAAATCAAAAAAACAAACATTAGTTCACAAATAGAAAAGTGTACTAAATTACATAATAGTAAACATTGGTAATATGGTAAGCATGTTAAACAATGATAAACATGGTAAACACAGGCAAAAGGTTTCCAAGGAGTTGGCCCAAGAAAGCTGAAAAGTGGACTCACTGATGCCACCGGCCGGCCGCTGGCTCACCACCGGTCGGCCGGTGGACCAGACAGCCTTCCTCTGTCTGGACCACCGGCCGGCCGCTGGATCACCACCGGCCGGCCGGTGGACCAGACAGAGAGCCTTCCTCTCTGTCTAAACCACCGGCCGGCCGCTGGTGATCCAGACAGAGAGGAAGGCTCTCTGTCTGGTCCACCGGGCGGCCGGTGGTGATCCAGCGGTCGGCCGGTGGACCAGACAGAGAGCCTTCTTCTCTGTCTGAACCACCGGCCAGCCGCTGGCTCAACACCGGCCGGCCGCTGGTGATCCAGACAGAGAGGAAGGCTCTCTCTGGTCCACCGGTCGGCCGCTGGATCACCACCGGCCGCCCGGTGGACCAGACAGAGAGGAAAGCTCTCTGTCTGGACCACCGGCCGGCCGCTGGCTCAGCACCGGCCGGCCGGTGGACCAGACAGAGCTTTGTTCTGGACCACCGGCCAACCGGTGATCCACCACCGGCCAGCCGGTGCGCCCAGGACTTCTCCTCTTTACGGTTTTTATTGTTTTATCGTTTTGGTTTGATACATATTTTAATAAGTAAAAAATTTACAGTATCTAACATTATATGAAAAAACTAAATGTAAACAAGAAATAAACTTGTGTTACCTGTAATTTTAGGAATGTACAGTTGGATTGTTTTCCCAAATTCCTTCGTCGTGATCGTTCCTTATGGCACAAACCATGTCTTCAACATACTCATCATTATGTTCTGTTAATCTTTCCATGGAAGTAGGGATCTCACATAAATCAGCATCTTCATCAAATTCATCCTCACCAACATATTGGTTTTTCCCTTGTAAAACAACAGCCCACTGCATATCTGATTGATCTACTACATAGAAAATTTGTTTGGAATGTGTTCCCATTATAAAAGAATCAGCTGTGTCTTCCAATCTATTCAGATTAACAAGTGTCATTCCAAATTCATCGTGTCTGACACTGTTGTTACCGATAAACCATTTATAGTTAAAAACGGGGACTTTAATTTTAAAGTAATCAGCCTCCCATATGTCTTCAATCACTCCATAATATGCACTTGATGCCGAAATTGGGTTTCTGTCCTTAGCACTCGAAAAATGCATTGCTTCTGCAAACACCAATACACCACTATTCTGAACTGCACTTCTGTTGTCCTGAGCTTTCGTATGAAATGTATAGCCATTAATGTCATAAGCAGACCATGTTATCACATTTAAAGATGGACCACCCACTATCCATTTTAATGTCTCTGATACATCTGATCTACCAAGCAAGGTCTTTTTAAACCATGGAAAAAAAGTTTTGTTGTGCTCATTCAAAATCCACATTTCTTTCTTCTTTGGATGACATTGTTTCAACTCATTAATATGCAATGTGATATACGGTTGAACATCAGCTATGTTATTCAAGATGTATGATTCTAACTTCTTCATATGTTCAGCTGACAGTGATTTGACTTTCAAGCCACGAATCCCCTTTCCCTCATTATTAACTCGTTCATGGCGAGATGGAGGCAAACCTATGTGTTGCGCTGTAGCCAAGTAGCTCGTACAAAACTCTGCTACCTCCTCAGAAATATACTTTTCAATAATGGAGGCTTCAGGTCGATATGGATTTTTAACATATCCCTTTAATATTTTCATATACCTTTCAAAAGGATACATCCAACGAAGATATACAGGTCCACAAAGCCTTATTTCTCGAACCAGATGAATCAGTAAATGCACCATCATATCAAAAAAAGTTGGAGGAAAATACATTTCCAAATGAAAAAGTATAAAAATTGCATCCTTTTCCAAAATGTTCAAAGCATTCACATCAATCGCCTTGTTGCAAATTGAATTGAAAAAATAACACAACCTCATTATAGTCTTTCTGACACGGATGGGCAATATTCCATGCAGTGCAACTGGTAGAATTTGTTGCATCATGACATGACAATCATGTGATTTCATACCTATCAACTTCAAGTCTTTCAATGAGACAAATTTTTTTACATTTGAAGAATAACCTTGAGGCACTTTGATATCATGAAGACACTGACAGAAGCTACTTTTCTCCCTCTTCGATAATATATGACAAGCCGGGGGAAGAAATGTTCGCCTTCCTTTAGGAGTGGGAGCTAACTCCAAACGTATTCCCATTGACAGTAGGTCTAACCTTGCATTCAACCCATCTTTTGTTTTTCCTTTAATATCTAGCAATGTTCCGATCAAAGAATCACAGATATTCTTCTCCACGTGCATGACATCAATATTATGTTTGACTTCATGATACCTCCAATATGGTAGCTCAAAAAATATTGACCTTTTCTTCCAAATATGTCTATCATTACCAGATTTATGTGTCTTTCCCAATGTCACATCAAGGTTTTTCACCCTCTCAAAATACAATTCTGGGGATAAAGGTTGAGGAGCAGTATCAAATTCTTGTGAGCCATTGAATGCCTTTTTTAGTCTTCTATAAGGGTGATCCATAGGCAAAAACTTTCGATGACCCATGTACACTGTTTTCCTCCCATGATGCAATTGACAATATGACGTCTGTTGTTCGCAAATTGGACATGCTTTATTCCCTTTAACACTGTATCCAGACAAATTTCCATATGCTGGGAAGTCATTTATAGTGAATAGAAGCACTGCATGCAGTTGAAAATATTCCATTTTATAAGAATCATACACCCTAATACCATCAGCCCATAACAGTTTCAAATCATCAATCAGCGGTGACAAGTATACATCAATATCATTGCCGGGTTGCTTTGGACCAGAGATCATGATACTCAACATGAAATATTTGCGCTTCATACAAACTTCAGGAGAGAGGTTGTAAATTACCAATAAAACAGGCCATGAACTATGTGTGCTACTGAGGTTTCGGTATGGATTCATTCCATCTGTGCACAAGCCTAGTCTCAGATTTCTAATTTCATTTCCAAATGTAGGGTACTGGGCATCAATTTTCTTCCATTGTGGACAATCAGCTGGATGACGTATTTTTCCATCACATACCCGCTCATCAGCATGCCATCTTAACCTTTTTGCATCATGTGAATTAGCAAATAAACGTTTGAAACGAGGAATTATAGAAAGATACCAAAATACCTTTGAAGGGAGCTTTGTAATCTCTACATCAGCTTGTGATTTTTCTTTCACCTTATACCGTGATGTCCCACATTTAGGACACTCTTTCAGAAATTCATATTCCTTCCTATATATAATGCAGTCATTCGGACAGGCATGTATTTTCCTGTATCGCAATCCCATCGGGCATAATATTTTTTTGGCCTTATAATGTGAATCTGGAAGATCGTTATCTTTTGGAAGAATGTCTTTCATCAATTGTAGCAGCTCTGTAAAACTTCTGTCACTCCATCCATGTTTCGCCTTCAGGTTAATCAATCTTAACACCGCCGACAAAACCGTAAAATCTGTACAACCAGGATATAATGGTTTTTCGGCATCACCATATAGACGTGCAAATCTCGGTTCTATCTCAATTTGTTCTGCTACAATATCGCGAATCATTTCTTCAATTCCATCGGAGTTACCATCTTGCGATTCATTATCATCAGTGACATTCTGTCCAGTTTCGCCATGCCAAATCCAAGGGTTGTAACTCGGATTGAAACCATGACAAATCAGATGATATTTTATCTCTCTACATTTCAACTTCTTCATATTCAGACATTTCAGGCATGGACAGAAAAAAATGTCACTACTTGGAACATTTCGTTTAGCAAATTCCAAAAAGGCATCAACACCTTCCTCATATTCATTGCTCATTCGATGTGCCGTAATCCAACTTCGACTCATTATTACCTATAACAAATAGCAAAAATATATATATTTTTTAGATAAGACAAATATATGTTTATATGAAAAAAATCATAATTTGAATATAACAATTTTGAAATATAAAACAAATCGATGTGTAAACCCCCCTGGACACCCCCCGACCCCTCTGGACAGCCCCCCACCCCTCCTGGACACAACCCCCCACCCCCGACCTGCTTGGACACCCCCCTGGACACCCCCCAACCCTCTGGACAGCCCCCCCACCCCTCCTAAACACCACCCCCACCCCCTACCCCCTTGGAAACCCCCCTGGACACCCCCAACGCCCACCCACACCCTTGGACAGCCCCCCACACCCACCCACCCCCTTGTAAACCCCCCTGGACACCCCCTGACCCCTCTGGACAGCCCCCCACCCCTCCTGGACACCACCCCCCACCCCTACCCCCTTGGACACCCCCCTAGACATCCCCCAACCCTCTGGGCAGCCCCCCCACCCACCCGGACAACCCCAAATACCCTCTGGAGAGGTCGCCACCCACTTGGACAGCCCCCACACCCATCCACCCCCTTGGACAGCCCCCCACACCCATCCACCCCCTTGGACACCCCCCTGGACACCCCCACCGACCCCTCTGGACAGGCCGCCACCCCCTTGGACAGCCCCCCACACCCACCCATCCCCTTGGACACCACCCTGGACACCCCCCGACCCCTCTAGAAAGCACTCCCACCCCTCCTGGACACAACCCCCCACCCCCGACCTGCTTGGACACCCCCCTGGACACCCCCCAACCATCTGGACAGCCCCCCCACCCCTCCTAAACACCACCACCCACCCCCTACCCCCTTGGACACCCCCCTGGACACCCCCCAACACCCACCCACACCCTTGGACAGCCCCCCACACCCACCCACCCCCTTGTAAACCCCCCTGGACACCCCCCGACCCCTCTGGACAGCCCCCCGCCCCTCCTGGACACCACCCCCCACCCCCTACCCCCTTGGACACCCCCCTGGACATCCCCCAACCCTCTGGACAGCCCCCCCCCCCCCCCCCCCACCCACCCGGACAACCCCAAATACCCTCTGGAGTGGCCGCCACCCACCTGGACAGCCCCCCACACCCATCCACCCCCTTGGACACCCCCCTGGACACCCCACCGACCCCTCTGGACAGGCCGCCACCCCCTTGGACAGCCCCCCACACCCACCCATCCCCTTGGACACCACCCTGGACACCCCCCGACCCCTCTGGACAGCCCCCGACCCCTCTAGAAAGCACCCCCACCCCTCCTGGACACAACCCCCCACCCCCGACCTGCTTGGACACCCCCCTGGACACCCCCCAACCCTCTGGACAGCCCCCCCACCCCTCCTAAACACCACCACCCACCCCCTACCCCCTTGGACACCCCCCTGGACACCCCCCAACACCCACCCACACCCTTGGACAGCCCCCCACACCCACCCATCCCCTTGTAAACCCCCCTGGACACCCCCGACCCCTCTGGACAGCCCCTCGCCCCTCCTGGACACCACCCCCCACCCCCTACCCCCTTGGACACCCCCTGGACATCCCCCAACCCTCTGGACAGCCCCCCCACCCACCCGGACAACCCCAAATACCCTCTAGAGAGGCCGCCACCCACTTGGACAGCCCCCCACACCCATCCACCCCCTTGGACACCCCCCTGGACACCCCACCGACCCCTCGGGACAGGCCGCCACCCCCTTGGACAGCCCCCCACACCCACCCATCCCCTTGGACACCACCCTGGACACCCCCCGACCCCTCTGGACAGCCCCCGACCCCTCTAGAAAGCACCCCCACCCCTCCTGGACACAACCCCCCACCCCCGACCTACTTGGACACCCCCCTGGACACCCCCCAACCCTCTGGACAGCCCCCCACCCCTCCTAAACACCACCCCCCACCCCCTACCCCCTTGGACACCCCCCTGGACACCCCCCAACACCCACCCACACCCTTGGACAGCCCCCCACACCCACCCACCCCCTTGTAAACCCCCCTGGACACCCCCCGACCCCAAATCCATGCACCTATGCCATGGTTGTGTGTGAATAAAGTAGTAACAACTGTAAAAGGGCAACCCATCCAAATGGACACGCCCCAACCCTCTCGGGGATTTATAGAAAACGATGAAAAATTAGTGAAATCATAAAATTACTCAATATTGCAAGTCGAACAAATAGATCTAGGGATGATAAATAAGATTATGGTGCCAAAACGAGTTAAAAGGGTTCGCAATCGAAGAATCTTAGCTAGTTTCAACAAAAAAATCACAACACATATATATTTACTATCCGCGAAAAAAACGAACGAGTGGGAGGATTACCTGAGTGCTGCGAGTTTAGATGATTGATCCGAGGAGATTAAATATGAGAAACGATGATCGCAAAACGAATCTAAACCAACAAAATGGACGAGCCGATTCGGGTTTACGCGCGAGAGAGACGAGTCGCGACTGTCGAAGGTAAACTCGCGAATGACAATCCACGGGTCTAGGTAAATTTTTAAATGAGTTATCACATCGGTTATTCAATAACCGACGTGATAATTGTTTTAAAAACATTTATAACGTCGGTTATTTCAATAACCGACGTAAAAACCTTCCTCTGATTCATTTTTTACGTCGATTATTTTATAACCGACGTTATAAAGGGCTCAAAATCCGCGTTTTTTTACGTCGGTTATGGAATAACCGACGTCAAAAACATCTGCGGATTCTTTTTTTACGTCGGTTATTTTATAACCGACGTAAAAAAGCCTTCAAAAACCGCGTTTTTTACGTCGGTTATTCAATAACCGACGTCAAAGGGCCTTCGAAAACCGCGTTTTTTACGTCGGTTATAAAAATAACCGACGTAAAAAACGAAGCCGCGCGATTAATAACGTCGGTTATAAAAATAACCGACGTTAAATGTGTATCGAACACAGGTTTTTACGTCGGTTAAGAAATAACCGACGTAAAAAACCTCGTTTTACATATTATGACGTCGGTTTTATATAACCGACGTAAAAAATGGTGACGTAAAAAACGTTTTCTGCACTAGTGATACATGATTAAGAAGAAATGAACTCACCAAAGGAGAATATTCCCTCTTTGATTATTGCTTCAATCCACCAAGAGATGAGATTTTGGGAGCTACAATTCCTCCAAATGGCACTCAAAAGCCAAAGAATTGATTTAGTTTGGATTGAGAGGAGTTTAGGGTTAATTAGGTGGGTTTAAGGAACTTAATTTAAATTTAATTAACTTTAATTATCATTTTCATGGTTTCATGGTCCAATTCACATGTTTAGTACTTACCATGCATAAACTATGAAATCCCTTCTTCCCAAGCTGCACACTTTTTTTAAACCATTCTCAAACCACGTGAAAACCATGAAACAGGTTTTACAATTTGTTTAACAATGTTTAAACAATGTGAAATCCATGAAAAAGGTTGCACTCTTTGTTTAACAATGTGAAAACCATGCAGTCCATGTTGCACACTTTTTTTAACCATGAAAAAACCAAGAAAATGCCCAGAAACCTTCAGAAAATGTCTGATAAAATACCAAAAACAACATATAAGGGAATAAAAACATTGGGTACACAAATCAATGGTTCCAAGAATATAAAAATAAATAATGGGATATGACATATCATAATAGAGGTTTTCATGAGATTTTTGTTATTCTCTAGGAAGAGTCCATTGAACCATGACATGTTAGTGACACTTTAATATATTTAATAAAGGTATATTTAAGAGAATAATTATAAAACAAAACTTGGATTCTAAATTGGGTGATTTTTTTAATTTCATGGGGGAGGTGGATAGTTTCATGACATGAATGGTCACGATGTGATTTTTTTGATTAAACAGTTTTCTTTTATTTTATTTTCCTATAATTCAGGGGGAAATTTATTCAAATGGGGAATAATTGATTCAAATTTAAATAATATATATGGAAAAAAATTCCCCTAAAATTGAATAATATATTAATTTTTTAATCAAGTGAAACATAGATATTCTATTAGGAGTTAAAGATATATTTTCTCATATAAAGGATAAGGATAATAGGGGAGATAGATAATTCTAATGAGGAAAGAAAAATATTCTAGAATTATATGTGATGAATATATATATATATATATAAGGTATTCTAGGAAACCATTCTTGTAAATTCATGGAGTTCAACATGTGGATGAAATCAGAGAATATTATTAAACCCTTCTTAGTGACATCTCTTGATTCGATTCATGGATGTCTAAGAGTTTACTTGGAGGAGTAGAGCATTTTTATAGATTGAGTTGAGTAGTGATTTCTCGAATAATTTTTATGGTTGTAAATATATATGGATAATGAGTCTTATATGAAATTTTATGAATAAGTGGTTCACTTATAGTGGATTTTGTTACACGAGTACCTCATTAATTGTATTCTCCTTCGATGTATACCATTATAGGTTAACTAAGTAAAATTACTTGTGTCTCTATTTTCTGCTTTATCACTTCCATAATTTCAATTTGGGAGAGAAGAGTGTTTTAACTAACCATGGAATGATATATTTGTATGGGATGTTTAAAATTGACAATCAAAAATTCACCCCATGGGTATCTTCCTTGTGTAGGATTTACACTTTTATTGGTTATTTTAATAATATGATCTATATTTATTTCATATTGAGTAATTCTTAGGGTCTTGAGACATTAAAGTCTTATCAAGGTGTTTCTAAAAATAAAAAAAGGTATTTTATCAAAATATTTTGGTATGAAGGTGAATTTGATTACACAATTTTAAACTTTGAAGAAAATTTGGTGAAGAATAGAATAAGTTAAAAATATATTGTTCAATACACACCTCAAAAAAATAGAGTAGTGGATTAGAATATTATAATTTTAATTAAATGGTAAGAACCTTGTTATTAGAACATTGATCATTAAAATATATTTTGAGATAGGACATAATATTGGTTTTCTATCTTCTTAGTGTATGTTTTATTTGGATGAATTTAGTGAACACACCTTATGATATGTGTCTTGTAAAGAATCCAAATTTTCAGATATTGAAAATGTACATTATTCTATGTTATAAAATACTTAATCCTTCTAATGACATCTATAATAACATATAAGATATGCTATTAGATGGATGAAATATTTTCAAAATTCAAATGTTAATTACATCCTTTGGGAATATTTCACTAATCTACCACTTATAAATAAGAAGGATTTTAAATCACATCTGAAGTCAGGCACATCTCATCAAAATAATGTTCTTTTGAAAACGTTCAAGGTATTTATTGTATGTTTTAAATCATTTATGTATTATTTAATGTTTTTTTCTTCTCCATTTCACCTTATATGATCATAATTATCATTTTATCAGTGATAAATAAACTGATTTGGTGTTTTCTCTTCTTTTTACCTCGGTTTCCAAAAAAAATGTTACTTGTATTCTAATAAACATTTATATTATGAAACATTAGTGTCATATTTTAGGTTATAAAAATACATTCTAAAATTTCATTATAATAAATATTATATGGCCAACCATTATTGTCAATATTAGTTACACTATCGTAATCTTGATCAGAAAACATTTTTGATGTAGAGAGTCATTTTTCTTAGGTGTACTACTATATGGAGGTTATTCAAACTGATCAATGAGATTATTATAGTACAAAACCCACAAAAGAGGTTAGTGCATATGATTTTGTAACCCTGAGTGAACTTTAAGACATAATATGTGGTTCCTTAAATATGGGACCCGGTCAAGAGATCAAGTCTATGAGCTATAGATATTTTCAATTCCTAAATGCACTACGGAATCTATATTTTTCATTGGTTGTTGATGAGTAGTGTGTCTAAGTAATAAACTTATTTTCTCAGTGGTCAGATGATACCATGATGGAGTTATATGTTAATGTTTCTATTGTGCCACAACAACATCCAATTGTATGAAGATGTGGACTTATAAGAGTGGTTGAAGAATGTCTTCCCCCAAGAAGTTGAGGTTATTCCATATGATGTAAAAGAGTACACCCTAGATGATCTCCCAGATATACATGTAAATCTAATTCTTGATGAGGATTTTTTGTAATGATGGAATAGATAGTGATAATAGTTCTCATGAGGAGGGAGTATTGGAAGTTAGGGAGGATGTTTATAAAAATCCATTTGTTGTATATTAGCCTCGACCCACAATAAATCATCCACCACTCATCAAATATTTTTTATAAGCAATGAAACGTGTTCTTTAATTTGACTGCAATGTTCTCACACCCACAACTGAGTTTCCCAGAGTTGTATCAGATAGGTTTAGTGAGCTGGGAAAAAGCTTATATGTTGGATGGGATTTTCCAAGTAAAGATTCATTAAAAACATGCTAAAGAGATTTCACATTTAGAGGCAGAGTAAATATATAGTTCAAAAATAATTCCATAAAAATACCTCATATGATGTGACAAGTATGGGGATGATTATAGATTTTTCTTAAGGGATATTCTGGTTATTCCATTTTTTGGTTGGAGAATTTCAAATATTGAGGCAACTCATACTTGAATTCAGAAAATACTGAAAAAATATCATACCTCATTGGATTTTGAATTTGTGTAATCATGACTAGGACATGCCAATATGTTACTATAGAAATTATTCATGAGATAATACAACAAACTTCTGATTATAATATTTCCAATAATAATGAATGGATGGAGAAATAGAAGGAAATTATGAAGGTCTATGGTGATTGGGATGACTCGTATTGGGTTTTGCCATAATTTCTAGACATACTAAGAAACAAAAACTAATTTGTCTTCCATATTCATATGAATGAACATGTGTCTCAAGATAACTGACTTGATCCATCTTATGTTCAATTTCATCAGTTCTTTTGGGCATTCCTCCCCAGTAACCCTAAATTTTGTTTTAGAAAATAGTTCATACATATTGGTGGAATGTTTCTATACATAAAATACAAGGATGTATTGTTTTTTGTGGAAACCCAATTTGGAAACCATTCACCTCTTCAACTTGTCTTTTCCATTGTAGAGATGACTGAAAATTAATTTTTTATTGAATTTGAAACCACACAATACACTGAAAAAACAAAAATACATCATGGTGGTCTAAAGTAATGCAAGCCCATAGCATCATTGACAACAAATTTAATCCCCTATCTAGGAAAAGACACAAAATTAAAGAAGGAAAACATACTTTGATTTGAGGATTCCATTGACTCCAAAACATCAGCCATAATATTTTCCTCTCACCACATATGAGAGATATCATTTTGACTCCCCATAATCAACTTACATCTCCTGATACTTGTTTCCCTCGGAATTTGGGGATGACCTTCTTGATTGAAGGTTCAGGCATTCCAATCGGTTTCTAACGGGTTTGTTTGTAGAACCGGAAACATCCAATGATTCCACTTCCATTTGGACCTACTTTCCAAAGGTAGGCGTTCATTAGTTTGTGGACTGATGAGGCTTAGGAATTTTCATTGGTTGAGAGGATGGGAGGTCGGACTCATCACACCTTTTTGAGAGGAATTATTGTCTACTCTGAGACTCTCTTTATAGATTTATGTTATGTTCGTGAATTCTTATTACATTACCAAGTATAAAATGAGCTTTCCTTTAGATCTGACAATCAATGATTAATATGTAGGAAATTTAGAAAATATTTTTATATGTATTCGAGGTTCTTCATCGATAGAGAATCATATGTATTTGTTAGAGATCATTAGTCAATGGTATCCTTTAATACATAAAAAAGTCTCTTGTTCATTCTGATGACCATACAGGTTTTAAATCCACTCAGTGGGGAACTTGAAGGTTATTGTCATTCAGAAGGACATTGATTATTCCAGAGTTGGGATCGTACCCGCAGATGGGCTACCTACGTATCCTTTGTTTTAAAAAAAAGGAATCAGAACCCACGTAGTTCAAATAAGGGATTATGATGTTTATGATTGATGACTCAAAGAAGAATGTCATAATTACTTTTACACTCTAAGCTCATGTGAGTCATGCTCGGTGTGAGAAACAAGAGGTATTGGTAAAAATCAGACAAATTGTGTCATGAAAGATGCAATAATAAGAAATAATGTGGGACTTATATATGTATGATTGCCCAGACACATGAAAATTATGATTTACTTTAGGGAAGAAATCCAGGAACAGGGTCCATAAAGGTATATGTGCTTCATGGAGATTTGAATACTATAACTTGGGGATTACTCCTGAATAGGAGACCCAAATTAGGGGAATAATTATGATTGGGTTTTACTCCTGAGAAGGAATCCCAAATCAAAGTTAAATTAGGACTGGTTAAGAGAAATTAAAACTGGGGCTTACTCCTGAAAAGGAGGCCCAGGTTAAGAGACATGAAAAAATTAATGGACTTGGGGCTTAATCCTGAGGATGATGCCCAAATTAGGGGATTGGGGCTTACTCTTGAAAAGGAGTCCCATATTTGAGACTGGGGTTTACTCCTGAGGAGGATGCCCAAATTAGGGGATTGGGGCTTACTCCTGAAAAGGAGGCCTATATTTGAGACTGTAAGACTGGGGCTTACTCCTAAAGAGGATGCCCAGATTAGGGGACTTGGGACTTACTCCTAAAGAGGAGGAACATATTTGAGACTGTAAGACTGGGGCTTACTCCTAAGGAGGATACCCAGATTAGGGGACTTGGGACTTACTCCTAAAGAAGATGCCCATAATTTGGGTAATTATGACCGGGGCTTACTCCTGAGGAGGAGGCACGTGTTAGGGGATCTGGGGCTTACTCCTAAAGAGGATGCCCAAATTAGAGGACTTGGGGCTTACTCCTGAGGAGGATGACCATAATTTGGGGAATTATGACTGGGGATTACTCCTGAAAAGGAGGCCCAGGTTAGGGGATCTAGGGCTTACTCCTAAGGAGGATGCCCAGATTAGAGGACTTGGGGCTTACTTTTGAGGAGGATGCCTAGATTAGAGGACTTTGGGCTTACTCCTAAGGAGGATGCCCACAATTTGAGAATTATGACTGGGGATTATTCCTAAAAAGGAGGCGCAGGTTAAGGATTTTCTCATCTTAAAGGATGAGGTTGAATGAATGAAATATCAATCTTTAGTGACATAAATATGTGTAAATCACTAGGTTTTGAGAGATATTCCACATAATTCCTTTCATATTAAGAAGTAAAATCAAAAAATCATGCCATAAATATCTTTGAAGAGTGTCTTGAAGACTGAATCTTGAATAGGAGAGGTGGAAGGGCATAAGAGGGGTGAAATGGTCAAGAAGAGTACCCAAAAAAGGCAGGGGCGCGCAAGTCCTGGCAGGTGCACAGGTACTGCGTGGGCGCGCAAGTTATGGTCATTCAGGTATATCTGTGTGACACATGGGCACTTGCGTGATGGTTAACCAGCAGTGTAATACTTGAGTGACTCTTGATTAAAGCCTTTAGAATCATCTTGAGGTTCTTCTAGAAGAGTGGTGCGCAGGTTCTATAGAAGGAGTTAGGTGGCGCGCAAGTGTGGACATTTCCCTTAAGGGCTGGCCACTCAGGCGTGCAAGTGTTGATGAGTTTCAACACTTAGGGTTTCCTCCCCCTCTTTAGATCTTCTGTTTTAGGTAAGAAATTACCTTAGAAGTGTTTCAGAAGCTTTGAGAAGAGACTAGGGCACCGGGAGCTCAAATCTAAATTCTGGAAAAAAAAATCCTCCTTCAATGGGGGGCCCATAGGGCCTATTTATAGGCTGGATAAGACCCGGGTGGTTTATCACATAGGGCGCGCAAGTCACTTGCACGACCATTAGTTGTCTCGCAAGTAGACTTGCGCGACAGTGATGGAACTTGCGTGACCCCTGTGCAATATTCTTCTTATTCCTTCCTTTGTCAATTTTTGATATTTTTCCAAAGTTTGAATCACTTTGAGCTAAGATATTTCCCTTTTCAAATCTTTAGACTCTGTGATGAAAGGAGTGTCAATAAAAGTCCCCCCTCATAGTTGGATCCGGAGATAAAAGAGGATTTGACTCTAAGGAAAAAGGAGAAAAACCAGGGGTCTTTGTGGTTATTGGAAGTTTTAAATTCATGCATGTCGGACATAAAAAGGCTAATGTTTAAGGTCGAAATAGCTTTGACCAAATGACTTAGAATTGACTCAATTCTTTGACAATTTATCTGAAAACATATTACCAAACTCAAGTATGAGGGAAAATATGTAAACTATGGCTTAAGAATATTTGAATCTGAGGAATGATATGAAAAAGAGCTAAAAGGCATCAAAAGAAGTAGTTTCCAAGAATGAAGTTACTATTATTTAATAAACCCATTAGGGGGTTGAATTATGCAGGGCCACATAAGGGCATTGGCTTCATAGTAAAATAATAGTATCTTTTGGCTGACAAGTCTATTATGTGGACTGTTTATGCAAGGCTGCCTAAGGGCATGTACTGCATAGTCAGGCAAAAGAAATCTCAGAAATTTACCTTTCTACTACTAAAATCCAGTGAATGTTTATGGAGATTCAAATTTTCCAAAGTATAGAGTCTGTTGTATGGAAAGAGGTACTTGAATATGGAGAAGATATTTCCGAAAAATATTATCGAAGAACTGGATGGATATCACTTCTACGAAGGTCTGACCCAAACGTAGGGAAGGAGAATATAAACCATAGACTTGAATACTTTCAGATCATGAAAAAGGATATGGGACAAATATGTTAAGGATGGCTATTTTTGCGGATCCCTACATACTGTCATTTATGACCAATAAGGACAAAAGAGGATTTCTTCCCAAGAATGAAGTTACCATTATTTAACAAACCCTTTAGGGGGTTGAATTATGCAGGGCCACCTAAGGGCATTGGCTTCATAGTCAAATAATAGTATCTTTTGGCTGAAAAGTATGTTATGTGGGTTGTTTATGCAAGGCTACCTAAGGGCACGTGCTGCATAGTCAGCCAAAAGAACTTTCAGAAATTTGACATTTTTGTAACTAAAAGTCTAGAAAAGGGTTATGAAGATCTGAAAATATTTAATGTTAGGATTATGACACATAAATATGGGTATTGTCTAATGTATACAGAGATACACAGATCAATGAAAACCATAATCATGTTGTGGCTGGGTCCTGAATTGAAATGTTGGACTTCACTACGTATCCCATAAGGATGGGAATCAATCCATACGTAGTTCTTAAACTAAAGTTTAACGACGTGTGGGACAAAAGGATTAAAGATCTTAGTTTAGGGTCATAGAGCTTAGACCATTATAAGAAATACACAGTGTGTGTTTTCATGGGGACTTTTCATCCAAGGGACTGAAAGTGGAATTTGGGGTTAGGCCCAAAGACTTGGGGCTAGATTCGAGGGACACTCGAACATTCCTACATATCCCATAAGGATGGGAATCAATCCCACGTAGTTCTAGAAATACCCTCTGTACAAATATGGTTCGTACATGTGAAGGGTGAAAGGGGACTTTAGCACAATAATGGTTTAACCCAAGATAAAAGGTTTGGGAATTGCCATGTATGCACGTAGTCTTTGAAATGAAACATGATTGAAAAATCAATGTAAATAATGGTTCCCTCTTAGGTGAGGGTATCAAAGAATATTGTAGTTTATTATCATACCGGACGAAAGTGTTGTATAGTTTAACGTTGTATAATAAGGAAGAAAGTGAACCAATGTAAAGATATTGATTCTAGGGGCGGTTTCATGAATCAACATCATATGAGATGGAGGTGAACCGATGTGAGGAGATTGGTTTTGGGATTGAACCTTGGGAGGTTGCCTACGTACCCATCCTGGAAGGCAAGGATCAAAGTCCGCATAGTTCAATTAAAGAATGAATTAATAATCAAGTTGTTCTTGGGAACAATGACCCTAAAAAAATGATGTTGTTGGGACTTACACATGGTTAGTATCCAAGAGAGAGTGTTTTGGTTGAGGTCTGCTCTAAGCTCATGTGAGTCATAATCGGTGTGAGAAACAAGAGGTAACAACAACCTTAACGATGCATAATTTAATGTCATGTAGGAAATATAAAGGGAATATGCAGTTTAAATTCTTGCAGTTAGGATTATTGGTGCTGCATAGTTTAGTGTCATGTAGCAGGGACAAAGTACAGTTTAATGTCATGTAGTTAGAACGATGGGGACAATATAGTTTAATGTCATGTTGGACATAAGGGGGACTGTGCAGTTTATTGTCATGTAGTGAGGAAAAAAGAGTACACCATTTAACGTCATGTTGGACGTATTAGGGACTTTTTTCATATTTTAACGTCATGTTGGACGAAAAAGGGACGATACAGTTTATCGTCATGTTAGACAAAAGCGTGAATAGTATAAAGTCATATGCATGGACCGCTGATGATGCAGTTTAACGTCTTGCTAGACGGTGGTGTAGTTTAAGGTCATACCAGACCACTGATGACAAAGTTTAATGTCTTGTTGGACAGTGGTGCATTTTAAGGTCATACCAGACCACTGATGACAAAGTTTAACGTCTTGCTGGACAGTAGTGCAGTTTAAGGTCATATCGGACCACTGATGACAAATTTTAACATCTTGTTGGACGGTGGTGTAGTTTAAGTTCATACCGGACCACTGGTGATCTATTTTTTGTTTATACAAAATACTTCTTCAAAAATCTGGCATTGGTTGGAGTAGTGATGAGTTCTCCATCCATCGAGATTAATGAATAAGCTCCATTAGAGTAGACCCTATGTATTGAGTAAGTTCCTTCCCATTTTGGATCAAGCTTGGGAGGTTTCTTTCCTGGTATCATTGGAGTTCTAAGAACTAATACCAATTCTCCCTGAGTGAATGAACAAAGATGAACTTTTTTGTTAAAAGCTCGTGCTATTCGATTCTGATAGACTTCCAAATGGTGCAAAGTGCACAATCTTTTCTCATCTAATCGTTCTAATTAATTCAATCACTTTTGAGATTGTTCATCTGTAGATGATTGATCACAAATGGCAAGTCTAAGTGAGGGTAGTTGAACTTCAATTGGCAAGACTGCTTCCATTCCATATACCAGTGAATATGGAGTTGACCGAGTTGCAGTGCGGGTGGTAGTCCGATAAGCCCATAAATCATGAAAGAGTTTATCAGGCCATGACTTCTTATCTTTATCCACTATCTTTTGTAGTATATTTGAAAAAGTCTTGTTGAAGGCTTCTATCTGGACATTGTCCGCTGCATGATACCGAGATGAATGGTTGGATTAGATGTTGTATTCTTGATACAACTTCTTCACCTCGGATGAACAGAAATTGGTACCATTTTCCGTCAATATGGTATGAGGGACACCAAATCTGGTAATGATGTTGGACTTGATGAAGCTAACAACACATTTAGAACTGACTTCCTTAAGAGGTATTGCCTCTGCCCATTTGGAAAAGAAGTCAGTAGCAGTAAGAATGTACTTAAACTGCTTGGTCATAGCCAAAGGGTAAAGTCCCACCACATCCATTCCCCATGTGGAAAATGGCCATGAGTATTTAACTGTATGAAGAAACTCTGGAGGTTGATGAATGAAGTTGGCATGTACTTGGCACAAATGACACTTCTTTGTGAAATCAACACAATATTGTATCATTGAAGGCCAAAAGTATCCCAGCCTTTGAATATGATCAGATAGTCTATGTCTAGACTGGTGGGCACCACAGACTCCTACATGCACTTCTTTCATGATAGCCATTGTCTCTTCGCCATCAATGCATCTGAAGAGAACTCCATCAAAACCACGTTTGTAGATAATTTTCTCTAGGTGATCTGGGCTATCATAAAGAGTAAAATTGACCACACGTCACCAGATTTGTTCTTTCTCGGCTCTATCAGGTGGAAGTGTTCCATTTTGAAGGTATTCCTTGATAGGTGACATCCATCCTATAGTATGACCTTACGGTTCAGGAAGGGGACTAATTTCCTTGATCTCTTTTGTTCTGGTTCGAACATAAGTTGAAATTACACGATGGTGGGCAATACTGATGGTTGTCTCATCCCGATTGGGATCTGCCAGAGCTGTGGCTATATTAGCCAGTGCATCAGCTTGAGTATTTTGTGATCTTGGGACATAAGAAAATGTTGGTTCTGAAGGAAATTCCACCATTAACTCTCTGAAGTAATCATAAAAAGTGATTAATTCTTCTTTTCTGATGGAATAATCCCCATTTACTTGTTTGATTACCAGTTCTGAATCAACTTTCACCCTTATGTGATTCACTTGTGCTTGAAGCGCTAATTCCAAGCCTGTGATGAGAGCTTGGTATTCTGCTTCATTATTGGTACCACCTTCCCACAATAAGAAAGAATAAGGTAACAGTGCCTTTTCTGGAGAAATGATCACAATTCCTAAGCCAACATTTTTGAATTTAGGATTTTCCATTTTCCTCCCTATTGGATTTCTGGAATCACCATCAAAATACATTTTCCATGCCTGAGGACTTTCTTGAATAGAGAAGACTTCCTCATCATGGAGTTCAATATCTGAAGATGTGTCTTCCACTGAAGGGTGTTCAGCCAGGAAATCAGCCAGAGTTTGGCCCTTTATCGCCTTTTGAGACACATACTAAATGTCGAATTACTACAAAATAACTGCCCACCTTGCCAGACGACCTGTAAGAATTGGACGACTAAGGATGAATTTGAGCGGGTTATTGCGAGATACCAATTGGACCTCATGATGTTGCAGGTAGTGTCTCAATTTCTGAACTGCAAAGATTAATTCCAGGCAGCACTTCTCAATACTTGAATATCGGGTTTCTGCTTCAAGCATAGTTCTACTGAGATAGTAGAGGCTGTTTTCATTCCCAGCATCATTCTTTTGAGCAAGAAAGACACCCAATGATCGCTCTAAAGCTATCACGTAGAGGATAAGTGGTCTTACTTCAACAGGTGGCATGAGTATCGGTGGACTCAAGAGGTATTTCTTGAGAATATCGAATGCTTTTTGACATTATTCATTCCACTGGTAAGTGAATCCCTTCTTCATCAATTTGGTGAAGGGTAAACTTTTGCCTGTCAAATTGGCGATGAAATGCCGAATATAGGCTAAGTGTCCTTGAAGTCCTCTTAATTCTTTCAAATTTTGAGGAGGTGACATACCAAGGATTGACTTAGTCTTCTCAGGATTGACTTCAATACCATGATGGCGTACAACAAAGCCGAGAAAGTTTCTTGAGGTTACCCCAAAATAACATTTTAAGGGGTTCATCTTCAAATTATGTTGTCGAAGCTTGCAAAATATGACTTCCAAATCAGCCAAGTGATTAGAATGATGTTTGGATTTAACCACCAAATCGTCTACATAGCATTCCACAAACTTCCTTAAGAAGGGTTTGAAGATACGATGCATGGCACGTTGATATGTTGCACCTGCATTCTTTAAGCCAAAGAGAATTACCCGGTAGAAAAACACGCCCTGAGGGGCTCTGAAGGCTGTGGATTCCTCATCTTCTGGGGCCATTAATATTTGATTATATCCGAAATATCCATCCATAAAGTAAAGTTTTTCATATCTAGTTGTTGCATCAATTAAAAGTTATGTAATCGGAATTGGGAAATCATCCTTAGGACAATGCCGATTAAGATCTCTGAAATCGATGAAAACTCTAATTTGACTGTTCTTTTTCATTACAGGTACAATATTAGCCAACCACTTGGGATATTGAACTTCTATGATGAAGTTAGCTTTGATAAGTTTATCCACTTTAGCTTCAATTTTGGAAGCATAAGTTGGGTGTGTTCTTCTCGCGGCTTGCTTAAATCCTCGATGTTCTTCTGGTAAACTCAAATGATGAGTAGCAACATCAGGATCAAGCCCGGGAATTTCTATATAGTTCCAAGAAAATATGTCTCGGTTTTTCTTTAAAAAGGAAATATACATCTCTTGTTCTTCAAAAGTCATGGATGCATTGATTAAAGTGGGGCGTGGATCTTCTTTTGTACCCAGATTTATTTCTATGAGTTCATCCACAGTGGTAGAGATACCCTCTTCAAATACTGGAGGAGCATCTCTGAGATCTTCCTCTTATTCTTCATCATGTGTTATTTCTTCCATTTCTACTTGCATAGTAGATGATAAAGCATAATTTTCATGATTAGAAGAGATGTCAAAATTTGCACATCTTGAAGAAGAAGCTTCCATTTCCGACCCGATTGATGATGAAGGGTCTTCTTTGGGTGATAAAGAGGAGATGATGGATTGAAAATTGACATCATTTTTCACCTCCGATGTTGCTATAACTTCTTCTAGCCTAATTGGCGAAATATAGACTTGTTGGATTTCAGCAGATGAAATGAAGACATCACCATTTGTGCTTTCATCACTTCTAGGTGGGTTACCAATTTCTCCCATGTTGTCTGGCTCGATTGCCGTAATTGACATTATGGATCTTTCCATAAGAGTATTTTGATTTTGGTCTATCCTGTCAATTTGACTGATAGGAAACACATAATCTGTACTCACATTTGTAAATGGATTTACTGGAATCTTCTCCAAACCATATGGAGCATTAACTTTGGTAATCTCCTTTGTTATGGATTTCTCCCTTCCCTTCATGTGATAGAATTCCGCCTCAATGTATTGAGACTCACATGTCTTGAACAGGGCCTTATCACCATAAAATGTCCCAACTTGACCATCAAAACAATATTTGAGACATTGATGGTATGATGAAGGGATAGATGCATGCTGATGTAGCCAAGGTCTTCCAATCAAGATGTTGAAAGCTGAGTCTTGATCAACAACCATGAAATCTGAATTGGATACAAGATCTCCAAACTGAGTTCTGAGTGTAACTTCGCCCAGTGGTTCTTGTTCATTTTTATCATATCCTTGTAACATCATGGTAGAAGGAGATAAATCAGATTCTATGAGGCCCAATCGACGAAGTGTATGAATGGGCATGAGGTTGACTCCTGGACCATTGTCAATGAAAGCTCTTCGGATGTCTACGCCATTGACCTTGCCAGATAAGTACAAAGGTCTAATATTCCCATGTACAATATCATCTTCTTCTTTATTAGTAAAAGATATTATTTCATGGAATTCTGCAGGATTATTCTATATGTGATAGACTTCTGCTGCAGCAATTTCAGTTTCAAACTCCTGAGGACTTGACAAATCCTCGATGAGTGCTTCTCGAAGATCTTTTGACAGATTTAAAGCATCCAGAATTGATTACTTGGCTGGTATTTGGGCCAAGTGTTTCAATACATCATACTTTTGATCCAGAGGTCTGCGTTTCCCAATAGAAATATGTGGTTTAGTAGGTACCTTGGAAGTAGATGCTTTGGAAGTTGATGCTTTGGAAGTTGATGCATCTTGTATTGGGATAGGAGTTGGCAATATTCCTGGTTTTGGAAGATTAGACCGATTAGATCCATTTACTTGCTGATAGGAAGAAGATGGAACCTTCAACCACTCTTCCAAAATAACTGTGCCAGGACTGAATTTGCTATTGGTAGAAGAACTTTCTTGTTCTTTCTGAGCTCGCTGAAGGGCTCTACCAAGAGTTTCTGCTGTGTACACACTTCTAGCAGGGGTATAATTGGAATAGTGGATTCTGAAAGATCCATGTATTCCCCTGTATTCTGAGCCTCTGAAACTTCCTCTGATTCCCCTTCTTGATACAGGGAATTTAGGCTCATCAGAATTGAAACTGCAACCTGCATATGGATCTGTTAATTGAATCATATTAACAGAACAGAAGATTAACTCCTCGTCTGATGAAGATTCTGCCTGATTAGCCTGTTTAGGTTGTGCCATTTGGTGGGGAAGTACTCGTGGATTTGAAGTAGATGGCATGAACTCTGCCAGAGTCAAAGACAACTTAGGATTTGACACATACTCATCTTATTATGATTCTTTTTCTTTATTTTAATCATGTCGTTTCTTTGAGGACTTTCCCTCCGATGAAGAGGGTTTTTCTGCACCATTCATGGCAGAAGACACAATCGGTTTCTTTAATTGTGTTCGCAAAATAGAATGAGTTAGGTTTATTGTCTTTCTGACCATCCAATCATCATACTTCTGTGCATTTTTTCTTTTGACTTCTTGCCATTCGCCTTCCTCCTCTGGAACTGTAGCAGTAACACATGCTACCTGAGATGAAGAACCTTTCAGCTTGACTTGTCCCGAGTCGACCATATTTTGTAGGAGGTCTTTGAAGACAAAACACTCCTGGATGGGATGCCCCAACATTTTATGAAAAGGGAAATAATTGGGACGGTCTTCATTTCCTTCCTTATTTGACCTCTTAGGCCTTGGCAATTGAACCAGATTATTTTCCAGAGCTAAAATCAAGTAACCAGGAACTTGTTCATTTCGAAAAGAGTATGTTTTTCTCTTCAAATCCTAAAATTGTTTTTGTATTTGATCTCTTTGATCATCTAGACTAAACGGCCTTTGTTGTTGGCACTCATGAGGTGGAGCCCTTCGAGAAGATGAAGGTTTTGAAGTAGAAACACATACAGGTGCTTGTTTAAGCATAACTGTAGTAGTTTCTACTTTACCCATTCTCCTTCCTGGAGCTGATGGAATTACACGAGATTTGGCCTTAGCCTGTATAAGGGAATCTTTAATCTGCTGAGCGATTGAAGTAAGGTCTCGAAACCCTCCTGTGTATTTCACAGGGATCAACGGCGTGTTTAATTCGTCACACAGATTTTCCACGTAGATTGGCAACAGTTCCTCTTGGGAGAGTGCTAAGATCAGGGAATATGTTAATCCCTTCCAGCGAGCAATGAAATCAGAGAATCTTTCATTATCCCTTTGCTTACAATTTGTAATATCGAAAATTGTCTTCTTTGGCAAAGTTGAGCTGGACTGAAGAAGGAATTTTTGGCGAAGATCTTCCCATCCGGTAATTGACTGGGACTGCAAGCTTATATACTAGACAAAGGCTGGTCCTTGCAAGGTCCGTACGAAGCATCTGAGTTTTACTGCTTCTTGCTGCTCTGGAGTTCCCATCATAGGATCAAAAAAAGACACGTAATGCGTCAAATTCTATTCAGGTCGCCTAATCTATTGAAAATAGGGAATACAAGGTTTCCAAAACTAGATGGAGGAGAGATTGAATCTACCCATTTAGGGTAAACTTTCTTTTCTGGTTAAACCTGTGCATGTTTCCATTCCATAGTTTCTAACTAGGCTGTTAATGACTCAATGGTAGTTATTAACTTTTGAGAAACATCTGGTTGAACTTGGGCTTGGGTAGGTGTAATGACTGGAGCTTGGACAGATGTGGTGGTTGGTGCTGCAACTGATGGTATCACTGCCAACTGTTGTTACACTTGACCCGTAGGATTAGACCTGTGAGGGTGTACTGATAGAGAAGGATATTCTTGATCTATTTCAGTAGCTGCAAAAAATTCCCTTGGCTGACTGACTCCAGCACGTTCACGAAGAAGACTACCCTGAGGTAGTTCTGCATTAAACCTCCTTAATTCCTTCATTTCTTCCTCCTGTTGTGCAAACCTTTTCTCTATTGAGAGTGATTGTCCTTCTCCAGAGGAAGGATATGTAACCTGATTCTTTCCCCTCCCTTTATTGGATCCTTTTCGGAGATGGGGAAGTGGGTTACTCGAAGGATTACCTAGGTTCTGAGTAGCCCTTTGATTTCTTGTACGCACACCTTCTTCATTTGTGTTGGTGCGTACATCTTCTAGAGCATGGACCTCTTCATCTGAGTCCCCTGAGTGAACCTCATTTGGTGGATTATAAACAACGGTATTGATGACATTGATTGATGCATAACGCATCGCATCCCTTCTATCAGCATTTATGGGATATTGTCTTCTTCCATGTCTTTGATAGGACATTGCCTTTTGTTGATTTGATCCCTCAGGAACGTCTTGATGAACCATAATTTGGAGGGAATCTTCTGATAATTTGGATCTTCATTCCTCTTGAGGCTTCTTCCCAAATCGAGAAAAGACCGACTTTCTCTAAGGAGGGGATTGATGATTTGAAAAAGTCCACAGTCCAACGGAATGGGGCTGTTCCTGCTGTTCCCGCTCAACTCCTGGAATCCTGTTTGTTGATTCCGAGGGTTGGTTTAAAAGAGTCCTCAGTCTGGCAAGTTGGTGTGTCTCTTGACATGCTATGTCTGAGACTTTCTTAAAAACTCTCCTGATCTTTCGAACCTTAGTCCGGAAATTAGCTGGATGCATTAACTGGTATCCACTTTTATCACCGGGTTCAAAATACCATTGGATGATTTCCGACACTTCTGTCACTTGATGATATGCTTTCTCCATACGAGAGGCCTGTTCAATATTCTCGTTTGCTTGATGTAGGAGTAATTCAACAACTTGTTCTCTGTATTCTTGATTTTGAGAGGAACTAATTGAGGCATGTTCTTGGGCAAGCTTTTGACTACAAACAAAGCCCATTGATTGTGGCCGGCCATGGGAAATAACATTGCATGAGACCATTTTCAGCGGGCTTTACTGATTGGAGAGCACCGTGAAATGTAGTGCTCCATGAACACCCCATCCTCTAACATGAATATCAGATGGGGCATTGGCAATTAACTGACGCAATCTTCTTAATGTGCCAAGGCATGAACGTTGAAGGGTTCTCTGCTGCTTTTCAGCCTTCGGATATTGAGAGACTGATAGAGATTCCAAATCAATATAACTTTGTAACCCTTCTATTATCTTAATATGATTTGCATATTCATCATAAGATAATACTTTCTTTTTCAACTGACAAATTGTTTTCCATATGTTGAGATGAATATCATGAATTCCATCTTCCGTCAACATCTCTGGGATGTCATACTGAGAGTCATCCAGAGGCCAAAACATGACTAGTACTTCACCTTTTTCCAATTGTTTTCTCATGTTCGGCATTTCCTCTTTATCATTAAATGAAGATTATTCTACCTGATTTGACCAAAGCTGGTGCTTCCTTGTTACTCCATTGGATTCAACAAGATTGGTAGAGAGATCACTGATCAAACTAGAAGATGGATGACTTAGGGGTGGTTTGGAGAATGACCTACACCCTAGGCTATCTTCTGATTGAGAAAGTATTTCACCTGCTAGCGATGAAGCATCAGACATGACTGGTTTTGCATTTTCAAGTGCCTCAAGATAAGAGGGATTTCTTGGCACTACATTGTCCACTAGAGAATTTTCCGGGAAATGTGCATCACTACTGCAGAGAGGAATTTCGCAGCGAAATTCATCATTATGGGGAGGACCACCATGGTGGGTTATAGCAAAGGATGTGATCTCTTTCTCCTTGGTCTTCTGACCACACAGAGGGTTCCTGTGGCTCTCATTTGAAGATGAAACTTCAAGATCAACCGAATTTTCATGAAGCAAGCCTTCATGACGAAGTGTCTATTGAAGACCTTTGGAATTAATGTTCCCACTATTGGGAAATGAGAGAGTATAATCTTGAATTCCAACAAATAACTGTCTGAGGGCTTCAAGAACTCCAACATCGAGCAAGGCCTTATTACAGATTGGCTCTTGATCTCCTGACTATGCTGGGTGGGTCTTTTTATTAGACGCCTTCTTACTCACCCTGGAAACCACTTGTTGATGAAAGTGGCTAGTCTAAGCAGGTGTATGTGCTTGATCAGGAGAGATCTCTAGGTTATGCTGATGATCTCCACTCAAATCAGGTATATGTGCCTAACTTGGTTGTCCGTGTGATATGGGGGAGTATGCCCCACAACCCTCTTGTACTGGAACAGATGTGTGTATCTGTTCCGGAGTGAATTGTTGATATGTCACTCCACTAGTAGGGATAGATTTATGTATCTTTCCCTGAGATGCCGCTGAAGCTGTTATAATATCCTGGAGAGCATCCAGAATATGAGCAGGGATTTTCTTCTGCTCTTTCACCATTGATAGAATATGCTTGGTGACATCAGCTGCCGGAACGGGGATATATGTCCATTTTGTGCTTGGAGTAGGTGTATGTGCCTACTCTTGTCCTTCTTTTCCTGTCAGTGAATCCTGACAGTACTCAAGTGTGGGGGCAGAGAGTTGACTTTGCCTCCTGTTTGCCGCCGGAGCTTTCCGACTGACTTCTCCGTGTGCTGCCAAGCGAGACTGTTGGTAGGCTTGATTAATACTAGCAGGTGTCTGTGCCTGCTAATTACACTTCATCAAACGTGGTTGACGAGATCCATCATATGTAGTCAGACGAGCCTGCTAACTAGTTGATGATGTATAAACAGGTGTATGTTCCTGCCTATAGTACTCTGCTGGAATTGCCTGGCAGGATTGGCGTGATGCTGTCAGACGAGTCTGCTGAACAGTGGAATTAAAATGGGCAGGTGTGTGTGCCTACTCATTGCTTTCCACCAAGTTAGGTTGGTGGACTTCTCCGGAGATGGCAGATATGAGAACCTGCTCACTATTGACTGGATTCCGCCTCTGGCGGTTCGCCTTGCCTATTCAGGTTCGAGGAACCTGAGCCGAACGCCTGGAGTCGGTACCCTCATCATGTTGAGGGCGTACTTCCACACGAGTCTGGCGGCGATTGTTGATAGGATTCCTCAGGAAGGACTCCTGATTCTTTGAATTAAGGCCCTGAGGGACCTACTCATTCACTTCCCCATAATATGGGAGTGAATGGTGATTGCGTTCCGGGGATAACGACCCAAAATGGTTGGAGACGGTGGTTAGCACTGCCTGCTTCTTGATCACTGGTCGTCGTTGTTTGGACGACCGGTATGAGTTGTTCACTTGGAGGGCTTATCGGGCAGCCTCCAGAGTTGGAATAGTACCATTTTGACGGTACTCCTTAACCAGCACATTTGATACCCAGCGTTGAAGACGCTGAGTAGGTGATGTCATCCTGTGAACGGATGACAATCCAGCAGGAGTAGCAGCATTGGCATTCACAGCAGTGGTATTCACAGTAGTGAACTTGAGAGCAGCCATTTTGGAAATCCCGAAGATCATGGAAAAGAGTGCATGTTTGATATAACAGACGTAATCAAGATAAATTCAGCTACTATATCTTTTTGTATGAGCACACATGTCAATGATTGTTTTTGTTGGCCCTCTCATTGAGTTTTAAATAGGGGCCTAACAAATAGGAAAAACATTATTTTAACTTTGTTAAGGATTCACATCAGGTTCACCATTTTTTTTCCTCAGAATTTGGGGATGACCTTCTTGATTGAAGGTTCAAACATTCCAATCGGTTTCTAATGGGTTTTTTCATAGAACCGGAAACATCCAATGATTCCATATCCATTTGGACCTACTTTCCAAAGGTTAGCGTTCATTAGTTTGTGGACTGATGAGGCTTAGGAATTTGCATTGGTCGAGAGGATGGGAGGTTGGACTCATCACACCTTTTTTATGAGAATTATTGTCTACTCTGGGACTCTCATAATAGATTTAAGTTATTTTCGTGAATCCTTATTACATTACCAAGTATAAAATGAGCTTTCCTTTAGATCTGACAATCAATGATTAATATGTAAGAAATTTAGAGAATCTTATTATATTTATTCAAGGTTCTTCATCGATAGAGAATCATCTGTGTTTGTTAGAGATCCTTAGTCAATGGTATCCTTTAATACATAAAAAAGTCTCTTGGTCATTCTGATGACCATACTGGTTTTAAAGCCACTCATTGGGGAACTTGAAGTTTATTATCATTCAAAAGGACATTGATTATTCCATAGTTGGTATCATACCCGCATATGGGCTACCTAGGTATCCTTTGTTTTAAAAAAAAAGGAATCAGAACTCATGTAGTTAAAGTAATGGAGTATGATGTTTATGATTGATGACTCAAAGAAGAATGTCATAATTACTTTTACACTCTAAGCTCACGAGAGTCATGCTCAGTGTGAGAAACAAGAGGTATTGGTAACAATAAGACAAATTGTGTCATGAAATATAAAATCATAAGAAATAATGTGGGACTTATGTATGTATGACTTCCCAGATAAATGAAAATTATGATTTACTTCAGGAAAGAAATCCAGGAACAGGGTCCATAAAGGTATATGTGCTTCATGGAGATTTGAATACTATAACTTTGGGCTTACTCTTGAAAAGGAGACCCAAATTAGGAGAGGACTTATGATTGGGTTTTACTACTGATAAGGAATCCCAAATCAAAGGTAAATTAGTACTGGTTAAGAGAAATTAAAACTGGGCCTTACTCCTAAAAAAGGAGGCCTAGGTTAAAAGACTTGAAAAAATTAAGGGACTTGGGGCTTAATCCTGAGGAGGATGCCCAAATTAGGGGATTGGGGCTTACTCATGAAAAGGAGGCCCATATTTGAGACTGGGGTTTACTTCTGAGGAGGATTCCCAAATTAGAGGATTGGGGCTTACTCCTAAAAAGGAGGCCCGTATTTGAGACTGTAAGACTAAGGCTTACTCCTAAGGAGGATGCCCAGATTAGGGGACTTGGGACTTACTCCTAAAGAGGAGGCCCATATTTGAGACTGTAAGACTAGGGATTACTCATAATGAGGATTCCCAGATTAGGGGACTTGGGACATACTCCTATAGAAGATGCTCATAATTTGGGGAATTATGACTCGGGCTTACTCCTGAGGAGGAGGCCCAGGTTAGG
Source organism: Viscum album (assembly GCA_963277665.1). Taxonomy (NCBI): domain Eukaryota; kingdom Viridiplantae; phylum Streptophyta; class Magnoliopsida; order Santalales; family Viscaceae; genus Viscum; species Viscum album. The sequence continues at coordinate 1,421,231,527 of OY728140.1, read as the reverse complement.
GGATCTGGGGCTTACTCCTAAGGAGGATGCCCAAATTAGAGGACTTGGGGCTTACTCCTGGGGAGGATTCCCATAATATGTGGAATTATTACTGGGGCTTACTCTTGAAAAGGAGGCCTAGGTTAGGGGATCTGAGGATTACTCCTAAGGAGGATGCCTAGATTAGAGGACTTGGGGCTTACTCCTGAGGAGGATGCCCAGATTATAGGACTTGGGGCTTACTCCTGAGGAGGATGCCCATAATTTTAGAATTATGACTGAGGATTATTCTTGAAAAGGAGCCCTAGGTTAAGGATTCTCTCATCTTAAAGGATGAGGTTGAATGAATGAAATCTCAATCTTTAGTGACATAAAGATGTGTAAATCACTAGGTTTTGAAAGATATTCCACATAATTCCTTTCAGGTTAGGAAGTCAAATCAATAAATCATGCCATAAATGGATTTTAAGAGTGTCTTGAAGACTGAATCTTGAATAGGAGAGGTGGAATGGCATAAGAGGGGTGAAATGGTCAAGAAGAGCACCGAAAAAGGCAGGGGCGCGGAAGTCCTAGAAGGCACGTAGGAACTGCGTGGGCGCACAAGTCCTGGTCGTGCAGGCATACCTATGAAACACATGGGAACTTGCACGATGGTTGACTAGCAGGGTAATACTTGAGCGACTCTTAATTAAAGCCTTTAGAATCATCTTGAGGTTCTTCCAGAAGAGTGGCGCGCAAGTTCTATTGAAGGAGTTAGGCAGCGCGCAAGTGTGGCCATTTCCCTTAAGGGATGGCCACTCAAGCGCGCAAGTGTTGATGAGTTTCAACACTTAGATCTTCCTCCCCATCTTTAGATCTTCCGTTCTAGGTAATAAATTACCTTAGAAGTGTTTCGAAAGCTTTGATAAGAGACTAGGGAACCGGGAGATCAAATCTGAATTCTGGAAATAATTCCTCCTTTAATGGGGGGCCCACATGGTCTATTTATAGGCCGGAGAAGACCCGGGCGGTTTATCACTTAGGGTGCGCAAGTAACTTGCATGACCATTAGTTGTTTCTCAAGTAGACTTGCGCGAAAGTGATGGAACTTTCGCGACCCTTGTGCAATATTCTTCTTATTCCTTCCTTTGTTAATTTTTGATATTTGTCCAAAGGTTGAATCACTTTGAGCTAAGATATTCCCCTTTTCCAATCTTTAGAAGCTGTGACTAAAGGAGTGTCAAGAATACTATAAATGATATTATAGGGAATTCTACCTTGTCCAAGTAGTGCTTTGTACAAAATCATGGAATCGGTCTCCTCTATATTCAAGGTAATCCTCCTTTGAGTGCATATTTCTAGGCCCTTAACCAAGGTATGTGCCTCCCCCTTAAGAACATTTCCTCTTCTGTAAGAGGCTGTGAAAGCAGAAATCATAGATCCCTCCTGGTCTCTAAATATGTTACCCTCATGTATCTCCCCCACAAGCAAAGACCCGTCTAAATGGATATTGAGCCCTTGGCTGGGAGGCCGCCAGCAGACCCATCGTTCCTACCTCAAGTTTTCATCCTAGTTGTTTTAGGAGATATTTGGGATAATATAACTTACAGAAGGAATAGAGTGGCATTTGATACATTGTCTGATCAAATCTAGAAAAATATTATTCATTTTAAAGATAATACTGAGATGGGATCCTATTATGTTTCTTTGAAGAATATCATTTTTGGTCTTCTAGGGGATTTGTAAGTCACCTATAACATCCCAAAATCAAGAGACGTTTTATCAGTGTGTGAAGTACTTCATTGATATACAATAACTAGCCTCATATAGGATTCAGTATGGGATAAGGTAAAAAAGGCACTTTCATTGAGAGGTTGAAAATAACATTGAAGAAGCTACTGGTTATCATGTCTATATTTTCTGCTGATAAGAATCTCTATTTTGAGTTCATGAGCATTTAGAACCCATCACAAATAGCATCGATGAAAAAATGGTGGTATTATTAGAAGAGAGGAAATGCCAATGTGGAAACATCCAATCCTTATGGTTTCCATGTGGACACACCATTGCAACATGTTCTTATATGAACATATCATGGGAAGCATATGTTGATCCATTGTACTAGATAGACACCATTTATAACTATTATGTTTCACCATGGACACCTATTTGGGAGTTTCGATATTTCATAATGCTCGAAGGTCAAACAATAGTGATACCTGACATTAACAGGTTGTGTAATAGAGGAAGACTGAAGTCCAATAGGATACAGAATGAGATGGACTAGCCTCAAGAATAAGGGAAAAGTTTGAGATGTACCATATTTGATCAAGAAGGTTATAACCAGAAATGATTCCCTAACATTGATGGATCAAGTTCATAATCTCATCCACGGTGATGTATTGTCACTTATATGATCTTATAATATAGTTAATTATATGGTTTTAATATAAGATCTTTCATTTTGTAAAATTTTATGGCATCACCAAATACTTTTACTATCAAAAAACAATAATCCTTTCATATTCACATTAAAAGGAATATGAGAAGTGAATTTGAGGTGAAATTAATGCATAATAAATCAATCCATGGAAAAACCATAAAACAAGAATTTGAGAAAATAATCATGAAACATACCATCATGTAGGAAATCATACATAAATTAAAAATCACACCGTTTTCTAATTAACTTTCAGATAACAAAGACAAAATGTTTAAATATAAATATATAAAACCATATCTTAAAAAACACCCTTTTCTAGGTAAAAATATATCTCAAAAACACTTTATAAATATTCTTTAAGAAACAAGAAGCCATGCCCTTTTTATGTTAAAAAATAACTTCCTAAAATAATAAAAATAAACATGGCATGTCTTACATTCTACAATTAATAACATTCATCTTACCACAATGTTATATTTACATTTTTCACTTATAACTTATTTCATTTTTTTTACATACAGATGGATACTAGACTAATCATTAAGCAATCTACGCATGTTTCCTCAGTCGTTCTAGAGGAACATGATGTTCAACAGATCAGAGTGCATCGAGCGCAGCGTTTTCATCACACACTACATCCACCTTCTATTATACCATACCTACATCATTCTAGATTCTATGGAATTATTGTACCTGATTTCAAATTTGTTGATCAACAACTACTTTCTTCCCTCCTAGATAGGTGGATACTAGAAGCACACACATTCCACCTACCTAAGGGAGACATGAACATCGCCCTCGAAGATGTGCCAGTCCTTCTCATTATTTCTATCTGGTGGGGAAGTCTTTATTGGACCCACTCATTCATAATTTCATGACATTGTTCATAGATTGTTATGCTTCAACATTTTGGTCAATGATGTGGCTATAGATGGCACGTCAATATCTTTCGGCTGGCTTGAGAGGCACTTTGAAAATTTACCCAATGACGCTAACAAGCAGACTGTCATGTGTCATGCCCATACATATATATATATATATATTATAAATCATTGTAGGGACCCTGTGCATTGATCACCGAGGTAAGCATGTGCACATGGTATATATAGGGTTGTTTGAGGACTTTGATCAAGCTGGGATGTACAGTTGGGGATCTTCTTTCTTGGCTTACACATATAGAGCATTATGCATGGCATGCCACACAGACCACACAGATCTCAAGGGATGCATCATCCTTCTTCATATGTGGGCATGAGAGTGCATCCACTCACTTTTCCCTGAGTTCTCTATTCACCTTCTTCTTATAGAGGTGCTACATAACACTCAACATGGATGATGATATGATCACTCATCACTATTGGTTTCTAATGATAGTAGGAGTTATTGAATTTAATTTCTTATTATTTTTGACTATTGATGTTTTATTTTACTAGTGGGGTCAAAAAAACAACTTCTCTAGCATTCTGACACACCATTTGGGTGCATACCATCTCAAGTTGGACAGTCGCATACCCGATGAGGTATGTGTATACAATCTATTATTGTCTAACAAATTTAATAATAGCATCAATTTGTTTTTTAGTAAGGAAATTTTTTGACAAATATCACATGTCATTTCAGATTTCATGGATTCCATACTAGAATTTATTGGTTTAGTTGCATGTATATTTTACTATTGGAATTAATGATGCTACAGATATAGTGTCACTCATTCACTTTCACATTATTTAGTTGAAGCGGCCAAATAGATTCATGCTCTATTTTCTCAAGGTTCATCCAACTCCATTTCCACTGATACAGACACAGAAGCTTTATGACATGAAACTTGCATAGAGGTAGGATGAGGACTAGCACCAACAAAATTATGAGTATCTTGACCTCTAGGGAAGATGAGAATCTATCCATATCCAGGTTGTACCTATGATGCAATTTCATCTTTCAGAGTAGGTCGAGTATGATCCATGGTATATAATGAATTTTGTATTGTATCTTACCTAACATGGATGAGGGATTCGATATATGGTAAATAAATTAATTTAAATTAGTTTGTTTAGTGAACTATTTTCTAGTTTATTTTGAATCTATTTATAGCATGCTCAATCAGAGAAGCTTATTCGCATGAGTGATCTAGAGGGGGGTCACTAGCCTGGTAGTGATCCATGTTGCAGCGCTGGTGTTGAACCCAGATTATCATTTGATTCATCATAGAATCTTCAATATTCTACCCTAGAGAGTGCAGGTTCTTGTCCATTTAGTGGAGGTTCCTACTAGGGCAACTCCTCAAATAGCTGCTGATGTTAAGAAGCCACAACAACAACAATGTAGAGCACGTTGTTCTGCACGTGAGGCCTCACCTATTCCACAGGCATATGTTATCCCTCTAGTATTAAAGCCTCATCCAATTGTGCATGTGAATTAGGCAGCATGGGATCTATCTTTATTTAGATTATATCCATAGTTTTCTCTAACCTGGGGTCCTGATCCTTCATATCCTATATGGTTTCCTCAGGTGACGATGGCAGGTCCTTCTACGACACTAGTGGGAGAAGGATTGGGTACACAGGATGATATCCAATTGAAACCTCCTCCCACTGAGACACAAGTATAGTATGTTATGTTTTACATTCCAATGCCTGAGGAACATCCCTCTCTAGGTCATCATACTCTACCCCAGCACGGAGCTCGACAATCTCGATATAGGCATACCATTCTCAGACCACCATGTGGGAAAGAATATTCCCATAGACATTGATTTTACTCATTCATGTATATGTTTTATGTCCATTTAAATTAAGAAATTGTTTTTATTATCATCCATTTTTACATGTTTATCCATTGTTTCCATTTTCATTTATATTTTATTCACAGTTAATATTTTATAAGCTTTAAAAGTCGACTACTTGAAACATAGGAAAACTTATTAATTTCCAAGTATGAAACTTTAAAATATTATAATATATACACTATAAAAACAATCAAAATAAAATTTAAAACATAACCTAAACATCTAATAAATTGAAAATAAAATGAATTTTATAAATATAATAAATAAATGAAAATGAGAGGAATGTAAAAAAAATATAAATACCATTGAAATGGTTTAAAAAAATACTAAAATTTATTTTCAATAACATTTTTATGAAGTTAGAATATTATAAATTCAAACTAACCCAAGATATTGAAACCTTCTAAAATGAATACTTTCTACTAAAGCTCCACCTTTTATTGGTATATTATAATTCTATAGAATATTAATCAATAAATATATATGCCTTGACATAGTATAATAATTATTTTAGATCTACCAAAATTGATCTTGATTTCAAGGATATACAATGCTTTACCTAAGTACATCATGAAGAATAACTTGCTTAACAAGCCCTTAATTGACTGTCATAAATCTATATTGTTTCTGATAAGTTATAAGTCATCAATATACACTACTAGGAATATGACCACACTCCCACTAAACTACTTTTAAACACATGGATCATATTCATTCTTTAGAAAATAAATATATTTTATAGATTCATAAAACTAAATGTTCCATGACTAAGGTTATTACTTCAATCTATAAATGGATATTTGTTACTTTCATATCTTATTTGAATTTATTATAGTAAAAAACCCTTCAAGTATAGTTATATAGACATCTTATAGAAGGTTTCTATTAAGGAAAATTGTTTTGAAATTCATCTGCCAAATCTCATAATCATAGAAATCTTTAATGGAAAGTAGAATTTTGATGGATTTAAACATGAAAACTAGAGAAAATTTTACATTGTATCCAATGACTTATTATTTTTTAAACCATTTAGTCACTAGCCTTTCTTTATATCTATTTACTTTAACTTCCATGGCCAATTTTCTCTTAAAGACCCATTTTCACCCAATGATATTTATATCAACTTGAAGATCAACCAGAACCCATACTTATTTTATATACACGGAATCCATTTTTGAATTCATGGATTATTTCTATCCTGCATCTTCTGAGCTCTTTATTTCCTCGTTCTAGGAAAGTGGGTCATTATTTTCAATCAATAACAAGTTTCCACCTTTGGTTAATATAAACCCATAAATCTATGATTATATAAACTATATGAGGCTCCTACGCATTACTTGGGTTTTAATAACCACTCTTCTATGAGAAAATATGGAATATTTTCATGAACCAACTCTTGTTTATTATGATAATCAACTTCATTAAAGTAAATATTTCTCTCAATATCCTAATTTAATATAAGATACCATTCTATAAATTTGGAAAACCATTTGACCACAATTCTTATATCTAAAGGGTTTTATACGTAATATCCTTTAGTTTCCTTAGGATATCTTATAAATATACACTTATTGCCTATAGTAACTAGTTTGTTTCATGTTATGTCCTTAAAAACGTATCAAATCCCCATGAATACTTGTTGGAAGAATATATTTCTTTCCTATCCATAAATGGTATGGGAAACCGTTTGGAACTTTGGTCGGTATAAGGTTATTGTGTATGTTGGAGTTTGTAACCAATATCTCTAAAAGGGTAATGGAATACTTGAATGAATCATATTCGGCATCACCATATCAAGAAAGGTATGGTTCCTCCTTTCATTGAGACTATTCCATTATGATGTACAAGGAGTAGTAAGTTGGGAAAGGATTTTACACTCCCATAAAAAATTCAATAAACTCTTGTTTAGGATATTCACCACCTTGATCAGATCGAAGCTTATTTATCTTCCCACAAATTTGATTATCTACTTCATTCTTGAACTCTTTTAATTTCTTGATATATTAAAACTTATAACTCATCAAGTAGACATATCCATACCAACTTAAGTCATTTGTAAAAGTTTTAAATTATTAATACCAACCTCTAGATTATATAGGAAAAGGTCTTCACACATCAATTTTTACCAATTCTAGAATCTCTGTAGCCCTTTTACTTTTTCTACTAAATAGTGGATTGGTTATTTTTCCTTATAAACAAGTGTGACATTTTTCATGTAGTTTTAGATAAAAATATTCTAAGTAACCATCTTCATAATGATTATTCAAATACTTATTATTCACAAAACCAAGATAGTGATGTAACACCCTAGGTAAATAAAGAATATGACATTTTTATATTCATCCATATCTGTGAATAAAATGTTAATATTAATTTAAAGGGAACGCTATGCTCGATGGCGTACTCAATACCCAACAATGGGTTTCTTGGAAATCTCACGTTGCACTCTAATAATAAAATAATATTATTTTAAATGGTAGTTAATGCCTAGCCGTTGTAATGGTGGTAATGAACAGAAATAACTACAAAAAGATTATATATGTTTTTCAAATATTTTTACTTTTATCCAATAAATGTTAGGGGCTTAAAATGCGAATTAATCCAATTTTAAGCGTAAATATTCTAATATTCTTTAAAAGGTTGATTAACCGCCTTTTGATGGTGAACCCTTTTTGAATCCACTTTTTGACAATTTTATATGTTATATTAGACCAAATAAAATCCTTCATTAGAATCGGGATATCAAAATTTACTTTGTGTAGGTTTTTTTTATTTTTTTGATAAAGTTCATTTTTAATGAATAAGTGAAAATTGTTGTATTTTAATTCAAAACCTCTTTTTAATCTAATTTTTTTATATGATTAGATCATCTTTTTAATTAGTTTTAAAGTTAAATTAGAATATATTTTTACCATTTAATATAATGGTGGTCATTGTAATTAATTTCACTTTGAAATTGGACTTAAACTAGTGCCAATCTTTTAATAGATATTGTTTCTTAAAAACACGCTATTTTCTTTGACAGCGGGAATTAATTATTAAATTAATTAATGAAACTTATATGTTTTGAATTTTGTAAAATAGGCATCATTTTTTAATTCGTAATATCAAATATAGATTAGGGTGAATTTTTGGTATTTTTCTGAAAAACTTCAATTTTTGATGAATAGTGAAACCACTAAGTGGTAGTTAAAAAAACTGATTTTTCATTTAAATGAAACTTTACCACTTTTGTGATTTGAATTTCAAAAATCCGACATACATGGTTGTCATTAAGATGTAAAATTTGGTTCAAGGGGATTAAAATAATTTTTTGGTGAATACTAACTTTTAAGTTTTATTAATTGTGATTAAAGGTAATTAGTGTACTTTAAGGTAAAGATAATGTTATAATAATATGAAATGACCTTGACACATGTCCTACCCTTGTTTTATGAGTCATGGACAACCAATAAAATCCATGGGTAAACTTGGGGACCCCATGGAGCCACTTTGGTAGGAAAATGACATTAATAACTTTTTATTTAAAGTTAAAATAAAAATGTCACAAACATGTATTGTTTTACTAAAACAATTTTTACATGGGGTTATACATGTCATAATTTTTAATATAAATATTAATTAGAAAGATAAAACGATTTTATATATCATGGAATTTTTTTTATAATTTTTAGACATTAAATAAATAAATTTATTTATGACACCATGATGATGCAGTGATTACCTCATTAATGAACGATTTAAATAAAATGAGAAGATAAGGTAAAATATAAGACTTAAACTTGTAAAAAACCTATTTTATGGGTGTATTTAGAACCCTTATCACCTTATCCTCGAAATATATAAATATGGGACCTTTAATATCCGAAAATAACTTTATAATCAATTAACTTTTCAAGAAATTCCAAGAGTGCCCCTCCTCCCTCTTATAAAAGGCCCCCACCTCTACCTCCTTACTCACTCCTCTCAAGCCTTTGTCTTGGCCAAAATATGATCATTTTATTTCTCCACATACCTATATTAATCATATAATCCTTACCTTAGGCATAAATCTCTTCAAGAAACCCTTTTGGTTCAAACCAAGAGGAGTTACCTGATTTAAAGGTAATGTCTTCACTTGTGTTCTTTTGTTATATTTTTCTCTCCAACCCCCTAAACTCTTTTTATACCTTTATTTTGTAACAACACCAGTATATTAAATATACTAGGATGTTTTTATGTGAATTATTCTAGCTACACTTACACACACCTACTTCTAATGGTTAAAGAACATAATGTTCCCGTGGATGGTGAATTACTGCCTCACGAAACGATGATTGTTCTATCTTATCATACCACCTATCATGGTGGCCATTATGATGGAACTATATTTATTTTTGATATATGTTATATTTATTTCATCTCTATGCTTCTGTATTTTACATTTAGAACATACCTTTATTCTTTTCATGGTGTGCAAATGCGATAATTTCATTTGAGGAAGTGTGGACTACCGCCCCCTCAAGTGATGTGACTCGTTCATGCAATACATGGAATGTATAAAGAATGAAATTAGTGAACATATGTGACCTATATAACATATATATTATACTTTAATTATAATATATATATATATATATCTCATTTAGTTTTAATTCCATTAAATTAGAAATAGAAATGAAAGTAGTGTTCATGTGTACGTACGGCTTACCGTCTCCATGAACGGTGCATTTCATTTATTACCTTTAAATGTTATGTAATATTATAAATGCAAGTATATACTGGATATATATGATATATATGATATCTAAGTCATGAATATAATTCTTTATATAGTGGATATTTTACCACATGAACAACTTGTAATTATAACAAGTTTATTTTTGACTCAAGTACCAATGATCGACAAAATGACCGTTATTAACTTAAATAATTACATAATTTTCATAACATGGTAATAAGTGATATAAAAGGAATAATGAAATTGAAAAAGGTTATTAAGCAAGTATAAATTAACTCTAGTTTATTATTCAGTAATATAAAGAAACGAACAAGACAAGTCTGACTTGAGGTAAGGGATCCTACCTCTCTCTTTATTTTTAAGTACTCTCTTTTATGTCATTTATTTTAAGATAATATTTATTATTTTTGGGTATGTTCCTTTATATTAATAATTCTGTAATTTTTATTTTCATATTATGAGAGACCCTATTTGATCTCATAAACCCTTTTTTGGGTGTTTTAAGTGGTGTTGTTAGGCTGCTGAGTTTTTGTAAGGGATTTTTCATCTCACTTTTATTCCCGTGAGATTTATGCTACATTTGCCACCATTTCATTTGAGTGGTGTATGTACTGCCCATTATTATACTCTTTGTGCAATATAATTTCTTTTATGAGTATTTAGATCAATGTTTTATAGTCCTTCTTTCATGGGGTGTACGTTTCAAAAGATACCCAAGTCGGTAAGGGAACCTTTCACCCTCCTCTTTTTAAAAGACATCTTTTGTTATGTATTTTAATTTACATCATATTATGTTGGGATATGTTCTTATATATCCTTATTTGTCACATACATGACTTATTTTAAAGTTTAATTTCATTTATTTTCCTTTCATTCTTTGTTTTGGATGTTTTCCAAAGGTTTTATGGAGAAATAGATGAGTTTTCATGAATTGGGCCAAACGTGAGCCCAATTCCAGATTTAAAAATAAATTTTGTTTCCTTTATAACTTTTTCATTTTTTAATATTTTTCCATCATTCCAATTCCTAAATGGTCTCCTCTGACCTATTAACACCAAAATATAAATTTGGTGCCTTTATAAATCCATAATCATGGTAGATATGGGTTTTTATTTAAGATATTGGGCTTGCCCGAAGGCCCATTTCCTACATTAAAAATAAATGTTAAAATTTTTATATCTCATTCCCTATTTGCGTTTTTTCGGTGATTCCACCTCTCACTCGACCCTAAGAAACCCAGGCGCGCTCCCATTGTCTTCCCCCCCTCCTTGGGGCTCTTTGAAATCGCGAATTAGGGATGATCTTCATAGGGTGTCTCAAATCGGCCAGAATTGAAGAGGTAACTTCATCCCTTCTTAACTCTCTCAATTCTTACTCTTTTCCCTCCATTCCAATTCCCAAATTACCTCCTATATCTTATTCGAAGAATACCTGAAATTTGGCTGTTTTCAATTTCAGAAACTATTGTTTTTGGAGTGATTAATTCAGGATACTTCAAGTAGGTGAGTCTATTTCTTTCCTCTTTCAAATTGCTTAGGGTTTCTTCCCTAATTCTTGAATTATAAAAAAAATTCCAGAAGTTAGGGTTCGTGCATAGGATCTAAATTACTGTATTTTGGGTGAAATATTGAGGTTTTAGGTTTCTTTTAACTTCCATTATGTGCGGAGGTCATGCGGTTGATGTTTCGCCCCAATATTTGAGGGTTTCGACACATTCGGTAGGTGATTTCGTGGATAACCATTTAATGATGAGTTAGTTTGCTTGATTAAATAATTTTACATGTTCTTTATGTTATGTGCATTATGAGAAAACCATTTTTGGTAGCTATAGTAAAGCATTTGTTTTTAAAGTTACATTTTTGCTTGAAGTGTGTATTTTTCAAATGTATTTCATGTGTTATCTTTTGTGGTAGTTTTGTAAAATGTAGAAGTGGTTTATTAGTTGTTGAAAGGGGCTGCCAATTATGGTTGGGCAATGATATAGTTCCATGTGGGCCTAAAAAGGGGTTGTATTTGAATGGTTTTATTTGTATAACCTTGTTATACTCCTTGAAAGTGTTTTATGGATTTGTGTGTTCTCATGGGTATCTTTTGTGATATTATTCAAGGTGATTATATAACATTTGAAAGTGGATTATTACATGTTTATTGGGCTTCAAATTATGTTTTGGTATGTTATTGGTGTGCTTATGGCTTAAAAAAAGGTTTTTGAAATGGATTTTATGTGCAAAGTCTGGGTATACTCTTTGTAATTGTTTTATGAAATTTTTGAATGGTTTATTGGGTTGTGTTATAGGTGAAACTATATCAGCAAACTGTTTTGGTAGGAGTATATTTTTAAAAGGTCCATTTCATTAGTGAAAATTTTTTTATGTGATATGTATCATCCTGGAAATATTTTATTAAATTGTTTGAAGGAGATATTGAGGAGTGAAAGTGATGTGAAAGTGATGTGGAGTGTTTTGTGTGAGTGTGATGTGAAAAATTGAATTTTTGATTATGAAAGAAGTGTTATATTCCATGTTTGTGGGCTGTTATATGAGTTGAAATATCTTATAATTGTTTTATAAAATTGTTTAATGGTTTTGTGGAAGTGTTGAAGAAATGTGAAACGTGTTGTGGGCTATTTTGGTGTGATTCGGATTTCAAAATCATTTTGAATGAAAAATGGATTTTTGTGACTTGTGTGGTATACATATGGGCTGTTTGGTGAATTTGTGATGTGGAAATGATATTTTCATGTTCAATGTATATTTCTTGACTTGTTGAACTTGTTTGAGCACAAGGGGAAAACCTGGGTATCTAGGTGGGTGGACGTGTACTAGTATGCTAGTGAATCCGTGGGGTTTGGCCTCAGTTTCACTTAGCAAGATTGACGCTTACAACTCTAACTAAACTATGATGATGTTGATTGGGGACCACTAGGTTATGGGTATGTTCCCTACTAGTGGCTCGTGCACGAGAATGGATATTTGTGATGGTTACTCTCACCGAGATACGAGGTACCTGGGACCCACAGCTAGCTAGTGCCTAGGGGTTACTTCCTATTTCTTGTGCTCATTATTTACTTTGTACTTACCGTCGGCATACGGTATAGTTGGCTGGAAAATTCAGTAGTGTTGAAATTATTTTTTAAAAGTGTTGATTCTTAATGATAGCCCACTTGAAAACTGTTTTTATTCAAAGTTGCATCTTTTAGAAATTGTAACTAGCTTTTCATGTTTTTGAAAAATTGCATGCTTTTCGTCTTTAAATGTTTATCACATGGAATCTCTTAGTGGTGGTATCCTAATGGGCATTGGCTCACACCCTACTTACACCCTTGGGTGTATGTAGACATGGTTATTTTTGTTGTCGCAGGTTGGGTACAGTTTTTTTTGTTCCAGTGGTTCGGGTTCCTAGCAGGTGATTGGTGGTGAAGTCTTGTGGAGGTGGCTTGAGGGCGGTGCCCCTTGCCATGAGGGTTATTGGGCTGTCCTTATTTGGATTTTTACCTTTGGTATTGACCTTTTGAGTTGTTTTAAGCCATGTAATTCAGTTCTGAATTTTTGTAAAATATTGTTTGGTTTGAAAAATCCAGATTTGTTTCATTAGATTCTTTTGTTGTTTTATGTTTATAAACTCGGGTAAATCGTTCCCAATTTTCATTTTATGATACCCGGGCACTTGTGCCAGCCCGTGGGGATCGGGAACACCCTTCGGGTCTTGCCATGGACCGGGTTGGGTGCCGATTTTAAAGGCAACCAGATTCGGTTCGTGACAAAATGGTATCAGAGGAGGTTCAGGTTAACTCTTTTGGTCATGTTATTTGGGGAAGAGTCAGGATAGACTGGAGTTAGGATTGATGGGACATGGAATTCTAGTTATGTGTAGTGTGCCTGATCACCACACCTCATAATGGGATTTATGTTTCCAAGATAATTTGGGATTTATCTAAGTCCTTCGGTTTTCTTGGTTCGATGATGATTAAGGGAAATGAAAAGAGAGTTGGGTTAATGGTCCTGGTGAGCTCGCAAGGCCTGGCAAGCCATGTGGAGCCAAGGATATTCCCTAGAACACTCTCTGTGATAGTGAAGTGATTGGAATATGGCTTCCAACCATATTTACAAGTCACCCACTGAAACTAGTTTCCTCTTGCACTGTTTTGTGCTTAGGTTTTGAGACCTTAGCACTTTGGTTTTAAGAAGTGTAAAGTTTTTGTGAAATGATTTTCAAATAAAGAGGGAATGGTTTGGTTTATGAAATGGTGGAACTTAATTTTCAGAATTGTTTTGAAATGTAAAATGGTGTGCTTACACCTCTTTGAAAGCAGGAACTATATTGAAGTTGGTTTTGAAAAGTGTTTCCAATAGAGTTTTCTAAACAATCAGAGTGTGTTTTAATGGGATGAGATGTTTTGAAATTGATGTGAATATCTTGAAAGTGAGTTATTTTCTAAATGTTTGTGACTTTCTGAAAATTTTTGTAAGATGTGAGTTGGGATTTTGATCTCATGGTTAGCAGTTATGAGAAAAAAGGATGTGTTGGTTGACCGTTTTGGTTTTGAAAAGTGGAAAGAATTTTTGTTTTAACCTTTAGTATTTCCATTAGCGATCACATGCACAGGGTTATATGGGATGATGGATGGTTGATGGCATGACTGGAGGAGTGCCAGGATTGATATGAGGAGGGTGTCTAGTGTGGCACAAAAACATGCATGTGTGAGGCCCATGGGGTACCATTGCTGGATATGCTTACTGCTAAACTGTTTGTTCTCAAAGAATTACTTTTAAAGAAAAACACTATGTCTTGATGAATATTTTTGGTTGGTTTGTGTTATGGGTTTTTGAAAATGTTGATGTTGTGGCATGTTTTGATTCCAAGAACCCCTTCTGTTTGAACTGTGTTTTAGGTTTGTGTTTGGTCGGTAAGCTGTGTTGTAAGGACGGTTAGTGGTCTCTTTTGAAAAATGTTTTGGGATGCCTTTAAGATAGTTCCCTTCATGTGTTTAGAGCTGGTTTATGGCTTGTTTTGAACAATGGACCAGATTGGTTGGGTCCTTGGGTTCTCTTATTGGATAAGGTATTCCCCCATTAAGGGTTAATGCACAATTGAAATGCAACCCATATTGTTTCACCATTGGAAAAATCCTCCAGTTGATCAATATAAGGAATATTTTATCGATCATTGTTGATTGTGTCTACACCCATTTATTTCATTGATTTGTGGATCCTCTTGTAGTGGTATAGTGCTTGTGGAAGGTTGAAAGAGACCTTAGTTTCTTAAGTTTCCTGATTCATCGATGGTGGAAGTGTTCTTTCGTTGTTAGTGTGGATGATTATTTGGATAGTGTCTAAGAGGAACTCTCGGTCCTTCATATTCTCTTCGAAGAAGGAGTTCATGTTAAACTACTAGTGTGGGAAATCTGTTCATGAGAGGATATTATGGCCACTTTCTAGAATTGTGTGTTGTTTTGGGATGTTGTACAAGTTCCCTCTCTATTCATTGTTTATATCAGTCGCAATGGTCATGTTCGGTGATCCCTCGTGATGTCATGTTCTCGATTGACTGTAAAGGTGAAAGTTGGGAAATCATCTGAGAGTCTCTATTATGTTGGGAGAATGTATCCCTTGAAAAAAAAAACATAAAAAAAATATTCCATTTTAGAGGAAGGTGAGTATAAGTGTTATTTACTTCTATTGTTTCTCACCTGAACAAACAAGGTGTGATGTGTGTACATCTTCTAATCCCTTGTTTCAGTAAAATATCGATTTAGGGTAAAGTGAGTTTGGAATGTGTTATGTCTTGGAAAAAAACTTATCGGGGGGATTGTGGTGTAGTTGTTGTTTGCAATGAAAGAAGAATTCTCATTCAGGTGGTTTCCAAAGCCTAACTGCGAGGCCGAAGATGCTTCAATATTTTGAGCTCCAGCCATAGGTCCCGGAGAGAAGCTGGCGCGTAGTCAGGGGAAACCCCAGTGTCATTTAAACCCTTGTGCAAAGTCCTATCCTCAATATGAAAGATAAGAAGAGTTTAAACCTATGGTGTCATCATATTTATTCTGTTGTTCCCGTTCGGTGGAAATAGGTGGAGGTATTATACCCATGTCATCGCCCAATGTTATCCCCTCCCACTTTGGTTTCCTTTGAGTCTTTAGAGAAAGGTATGATGTTTGGCTAGACAGGATGACCACATGGTTTGCACTTGGTTAGTAGTGACCATGACCCAAAAAAAAACAATGTAGATAGAAGAATCTCTACTGTTAGTTCATGGTTTCCCAAACTGTGTAGACTAACCATGTGGTCGTCCCAACACTTTATATTTTGGGGTCTTTCTGTACCAGCCCATGCTGGTCGATTAAGATTGTTGGTTCTTATGGTGGGGAGCCTATTTTTTTCCCCGTACCAATAACTTAGACTTATCCATGGTCAAGGGTTGGTGGTAGGTAGTCTCATTCAGATCTATCAAGCTACCCAAATCTTCCTTGGGTAACCATTGAGATTGGAGAGTGCCCAATGGTTTAGTTATATCAAGGTATGTGTAACCTTGTGCGATGTTGTTGTTCGTTTGAGTGAATTGCTTGAGTCTTGTTCGGATAGTGTTTGAGGAGTTTTCCTTTGGGATAAATCCTGAATGTGATTGATTGTTTCAAGAAAGTGGTGTATGATTTTGTTGTGAATTATTCCTTCCTTAATTGATCAATGGAGGTGTTTTGGCCTTTGGGGGCGAAACCTGGAAAGGGAGTACATCTTGGTTTATCAGTTCGGTTTGGCTTTCGTATCTGGCCTTTCTGTAGCTTTCCAGGGACGGAAAGTTTTCATGGTGGGGAGAATTGTCACATACATGACTTATTTTGAAGTTTAATTTCATTTATTTTCCTTTCATTCTTTGTTTTGGATGTTTTCCAAAGGTTTTATGGAGAAATAGATGAGTTTTCATGAATTGGGCCAAACGTGAGCCCAATTCCAGATTTAAAAATAAATTTTGTTTCCTTTATAACTTTTTCATTTTTTAATATTTTTCCTTCATTCCAATTCCTAAATGGTCTCCTCTGACCTATTAACACCAAAATATAAATTTGGAGCCTTTATAAATCCATAATCATGGTGGATATGGGTTTTTATTTAAGATATTGGGCTTGCCCGAAGGCCCATTTCCTACATTAAAAATAAATGTTAAAATTTTTATATCTCATTCCCTATTTGCGTTTTTTCGGTGATTCCACCTCTCACTCGACCCTAAGAAACCCAGGCGCGCTCCTATTTCCTTCCCCCCCTCCTTGGGGCTCTTTGAAATCGCGAATTAGGGATGATCTTCATAGGGTGTCTCAAATCGTCCAGAATTGAAGAGGTAACTTCATCCCTTCTTAACTCTCTCAATTCTTACTCTTTTCCCTCCATTCCAATTCCCAAATTACCTCCTATATCTTATTCGAAGAATACCTGAAATTTGTCTGTTTTCAATTTCAGAAACTATTGTTTTTGGAGTGATTAATTCAGGATACTTCAAGTAGGTGAGTCTATTTCTTTCCTCTTTCAAATTGCTTAGGGTTTCTTCCCTAATTCTTGAATTATAAAAAAAAATTCCAGAAGTTAGGGTTCGTGCATAGGATCTAAATTACTGTATTTTGGGTGAAATATTGAGGTTTTAGGTTTCTTTTAACTTCCATTAGGTGCGGAGGTCATGCGGTTGATGTTTCGCCCCAATATTTGAGGGTTTCGACACATTCGGTAGGTGATTTCGTGGATAACCATTTAATGATGAGTTAGTTTGCTTGATTAAATAATTTTACATGTTCTTTATGTTATGTGAATTATGAGAAAACCATTTTTGGTAGCTATAGTAAAGCATTTGTTTTTAAAGTTACATTTTTGCTTGAAGTGTGTATTTTTCAAATGTATTTCATGTGTTATCTTTTGTGGTAGTTTTGTAAAATGTAGAAGTGGTTTATTAGTTGTTGAAAGGGGCTGCCAATTATGGTTGGGCAATGATATAGTTCCATGTGGGCCTAAAAAGGGGGTGTATTTGAATGGTTTTATTTGTATAACCTTGTTATACTCCTTGAAAGTGTTTTATGGATTTGTGTGTTCTCATGGGTATCTTTTGTGATATTATTCAAGGTGATTATATAACATTTGAAAGTGGATTATTACATGTTTATTGGGCTTCAAATTCTGTTTTGGTATGTTATTGGTGTGCTTATGGCTTAAAAAGAGGTTTTTGAAATGGATTTTATGTGCAAAGTTTGGGTATACTCTTTGTAATTGTTTTATGAAAGTTTTGAATGGTTTATTGGGTTGTGTTATAGGTGAAACTATATCAGCAAACTGTTTTGGTAGGAGTATATTTTTAAAAGGTCCATTTCATTAGTGAAAATGTTTTTATGTGATATGTATCATCCTGGAAATATTTTATTAAATTGTTTGAAGGAGATATTGAGGAGTGAAAGTGATGTGAAAGTGATGTGGAGTGTTTTGTGTGAGTGTGATGTGAAAATTTGAATTTTTGATTATGAAAGAAGTGTTATATTCCATGTTTGTGGGCTGTTATATGAGTTTAAATATCTTATAATTGTTTTATAAAATTGTTTAATGGTTTTGTGGAAGTGTTGAAGAAATGTGAAACGTGTTGTGGGCTATTTTGGTGTGATTCCGATTTCAAAATCATTTTGAATGAAAAATGGATTTTTGTGACTTGTGTGGTATACATATGGGCTGTTTGGTGAATTTGTGATGTGGAAATGATATTTTCATGTTCAATGTATATTTCTTGACTTGTTGAACTTGTTTGAGCACAAGGGGAAAACCTGGGTATCTAGGTGGGTGGACGTGTACTAGTATGCTAGTGAATCCGTGGGGTTTGGCCTCAGTTTCACTTAGCAAGATTGACGCTTACAACTCTAACTAAACTATGATGATTTTGATTGGGGACCACTAGGTTATGGGTATGTTCCCTACTAGTGGCTCGTGCACGAGAATGGATATTTTTGATGGTTACTCTCACCGAGATACGAGGTACCTGGGACCCACAGCTAGCTAGTGCCTAGGGGTTACTTCCTATTTCTTGTGCTCATTATTTACTTTGTACTTACCGTCGGCATACGGTATAGTTGGCTGGAAAATTCAGTAGTGTTGAAATTATTTTTTAAAAGTGTTGATTCTTAATGATAGCCCACTTGAAAACTGTTTTTATTCAAAGTTGCATCTTTTAGAAATTGTAACTAGCTTTTCATGTTTTTGAAAAATTGCATGCTTTTCGTCTTTAAATGTTTATCACATGGAATATCTTAGTGGTGGTATCCTACTGGGCATTGGCTCACACCCTACTTACACCCTTGGGTGTAAGTAGACATGGTTATTTTTGTTGTCGCAGGTTGGGTACAGTTTTTTTTGTTCCAGTGGTTCGGGTTCCTAGCAGGTGATTGGTGGTGAAGTCTTGTGGAGGTGGCTTGAGGGCGGTGCCCCTTTCCATGAGGGTTATTGGGCTGTCCTTATTTGGATTTTTACCTTTGGTATTGACCTTTTGAGTTGTTTTAAGCCATGTAAATCAGTTCTGAATTTTTTTAAAATATTGTTTGGTTTGAAAAATCCAGATTTGTTTCATTAGATTCTTTTGTTGTTTTATGTTTATAAACTCGGGTAAATCGTTCCCAATTTTCATTTTATGATACCCGGGCACTTGTGCCAGCCCGTGGGGATCGGGAACGCCCTTCGGGTCTTGCCATGGACCGGGTTGGGTGCCGATTTTAAAGGCAACCAGATTCGGTTCGTGACATTATTGCTGTAAATTTTACATCCAATTGATGATATAACCTTTATATCTCTCATCAACTCTTTTTCTAAAATTTTATGTG
The DNA here is from genome assembly GCA_963277665.1 of Viscum album. NCBI lineage: Eukaryota > Viridiplantae > Streptophyta > Magnoliopsida > Santalales > Viscaceae > Viscum > Viscum album. Next base: position 1,421,211,789 of record OY728140.1, on the reverse strand, counting down.
ACGCTGTTAGGCTATCGAATTTTTTTCAAGGGAACTTCTTAACCCAATTCCAATTCTTTGGTCTAAACCTCTACTTCCTGATTATTTCATGCTATGAATATGTGTGGATGACATATAATTGTTTTAAAATGAGTATCCACTTATATTTGGTGTAATTATATTTGTCAAACATAATTATGTCATTTATTTATCCTTGCTCTAATGGAATGATCATTGATTGGGATTACATCTCAATTTCTTTTCATTGAGACATTTCCTAATGATATGCACTTTTATTCTTTTATAAAGTTTATATACAACCACTTTGACATTTCATATCCATATTATGTCTATACTAAAGTCATTTAAATGTTTTTAAAATGGTCTAAATTCTTGTGGATTATAATTTATATGTTCAAAATGGAAATGGACTCTTTTATTAAAACATTATTTTAAATGGTTTTAAAGATTTATTATTTTAAACATTTATCATATATATCCATGTTTTAAAAATGGTTTTAAGGATTTATTTATAGGGACATGAATGTTTTAAAACCATTTTAAAATATTCAATGTGGTATGGGACACTTTGATTCTAAAATCTCTTTTAAATGTCTTCTTTTAATATTTTTAAAGTATAAAGGGATATTTCTCTCATATAGTTTTAATGATTTTATTAGATGTTTTTATTTATGTTAATATAATTATGTGATCTCTTGTGTTTGAAGTGTGGAAATTTTATGCATGTTTTAAGTGTTATGATTATGTTATGGTTCTTGGGAAATGTTTATGAAATCGGGTGGTTCCATGATAAACTAAGGGCGGGTGAGCCTGAGATAGCTCTCCAATGCATTGGGTAACGCGAAGGAGTTAAACTCTAAGGTTTATCCAAAGAGATTTATGGAATATACTATGATGGGTATTCCAAACGTAAACATAAGGGTTACTCCCTACGTAAGAATGTTTTGAATTCCTCAAGTTACCTTTATGTCTTATGATTTCTATGAGTTATTCCTAAATCTTATGATTTAATGAGGTATGTTAAATTGCTTATGTTTTATGAGTAAAGTATGATTTCATTGATTCGTATGTATACTTGGACTAATGTTTTCTTTCCATATTGTTATGACCCTTACTGAGCTTTTTATGCTCATCCCAAGTTGTTGAAATGTCTTCCACGGGAATAAAAGTGGAATACGGTCAAGGATGGGATAAAGGAAATGTCATGATGTCTAAAACATGGAAATAGACATGACTCTTTTGTTCAAGAGTTTATATTTTTTGAAAAAAATGGAAACTGAGTAGATGTGTCTACCTTGTAATCTTTGAGATTTAATAGTTATGTCCTAATTCTCTAAAACTCTAAACCTGAAAAGATACTCAATGTGAATTATTCATTTAATTAATGAATATGTATTGTACTAAGGTCAGGTCCTTATAAGTGATGCCACAACTGGGTGTGAAATGAGCCAGTAAAACTTAATTTGTTATCAATTACAATTACATGGTTTTTATAATTTAATAAAAAAACCCATTATTGAGTTGTGATATACCATGAAAAATGTTATTGTTATAAAATTAGAATTATTTATTTTAAAACTTGAAAATAAATTTAACCCTGTCAAGGAAAGAAATAGATATGATGTTCTTGGTAAAATTGGGAATATAATAATAGTTATTTAAAACCAAAATAATTCTTGTTAGAAATATGCGGTGGGGGATCTAATGGCTAGAGCAACCAACCTCATTCCATTAGTAGCATGTAAATCCACCTCTCCTCATGTGATCTTTCAAAATATAATTGATTTTTGTATTCAAACACAAATGTGAGTTCCACAAAAGCTATTGCTTAAAAAAATAACATTTTCAATTTCAAATACTAATGACATAATTCTAAACAACATAAAACAAACACAATATATATATATATATCATAATATACAAATGGATATATTTATAAATATAAAAACATATATAATTATTTTATTTTTTATTTTTTTCTAAAAGGAAGTAGGCCCTCTACCACCTTTTAACTTAACCAAAAGGAGAAAGGGGGTATAACACCTTTCATACGCATTTTAAAAAAAATTACCTGCACATATTTAAAAAAATCCAAAAACACATAAAAAGTTTGTTAGAAATTGATGGGATTAAGGTTTAAAAAGTTGTTTAGAATATTACACAACATTTGAAGAAAAATATCAATCTTGAATATAAAATAAATGTTCAGAAATCTTCTACTTGATATGAAACCATGATGAGTAACTACACACAATAAAAATGGGAAGAGAGTTCACACATCCTGAAACTTGCAAGGAATCTTATTATGGGTTCGCAGTATAGGATATCTTGTGAATCCAAAAGGTTGTAAATCGATCATAGTCACTCACCATATTCAAAAGATTACTCTCTATATGTCCAAGAATATGATAGATGATTTCTAAGGAATAATAAATATATGAAATAAAACAGAACCTCATCACGACTCTATGAATGTGTTTTTCAATAACTTTAATCCCCTTTAAATTCATATTTTTTATTACATAATTTAAATAAAAAAATTCTATACAAATAACATGTTAAAAATTATAAAATTAATATATTTATATACAATATATATTTATTGTTTATTTCTTTTTCTTATGCACTGCAATATAACTTTATTTTTCCCCACATAATTTCATTTTAGGCATGAAATGCCTGAAACCCTATTTTTTCTCTTTAAATGTTGTGTTTATTATATTTTTTAAAAATTGATATCTTATTTAAAATATGGAATTTCTATTTTTTATGTAATTTCCCTTTATTTTTATCTTTTTTCATCTTTTTTTGGCTACCCATGCTTCCCATGTAACCCCTTTAACATTCCCCAAGCAAACACTTATTTTTTATCTCTGTTTAATTTCATTTTTTCATTAAAATAAAGTACCCCCACACACTAAAATTGATTTTTTTTGTTTTCTTATTTTATTGATTCAACTCAACTACACTTCTCCATATCACCATTTTTACATAAATGTTAAAAAAATTATGCCTCATAATCAACATAAATTCATTAATTAATATTTTATTCATTCCTTTATTTAAATAATATATATATATATATGTTTATTTATTTAATTTTGAAATAATATAATTATATTTATAAATCTCATCTTTTAAAAATGAAACAATGATAATTCATATAAAATGTCACGACCCATCCCCTTGGGCCCATGTCGTGACTACCCCAAGCCCGCCTTCCCTAGGCCAGGGGCTGGAGACTAGCACCAAAGGAGTAATTCCATAAAACTAGGAAGGAATTGCCTTTCTAACCTGTAAACACACACACAAGAAAGCACACAACTGGATACAAAACCCCAAGTAAATTGTATAACAAAAGAGTGTTGAAAGTAATAGGGGCCAGAATACAAGCCCAACTGGAAGTTACAAGTACAACTGTGATACAATACAACTGAAGAAAAGGGAAAGTCAGTTGTTGGGTCATCCTACGAGGTTCCTACCTGAAGGTTAGGTACAGATCGCCTCCTCAGCACTCCTCGTCTGTCTGTCTCCTCTGTGTATCGACTCGTTTTAAGGTCCACCTCAAGGTACCGTCTAGTCCTGGTACTCTCGGCCTCAGTCAATGTTGTCTGTCGTCTGCATCCAACACAACAATGTGTTGGAATATGTCGTGCAAGGGTGAGTATAACGATACTCAGTAGGGACCCTGAGACCCTTTAGGTCTCACAAAATCATACAATGATAAAACACAAAGTATGAAATCAAAATATAACCTTACTTAGGTATATGCCCATACATATACATAATTTATCAAGTAATTAATCTCAATCATGAGGAAAACGCAGAGGTTCTAGCTCATCTCACACTAGGATTTATTCTAGAGGTAGTACCAAGTAACATTCCCAGTCACAACGTCGAACACCTCGGCTGCTGGAGAATTCCACCTCTCTCAAGTACAATGGGCCTCCTATCTCACATAGAGGAGCTTCCCACTAACCTTGGACTACTGAGGTACCCCTCCTGTCGTGTACTGTGGGTCTTCCACGTCACACGGAGGTGCTCCCCACCGTGGAGGTGCTCCCCCTCATAGCCTGCTGAGGTACTCCTCCTCTCGAGTACCGTGGGTCTGTCGCGTCACCAAAGCACTCCCCACTGTGGGTCATCTGCGTCACTATGGTGCTCCCCACTGGGCCAGTTGAGTGACTTTGAGTTGAAATGGTCAACAGTCATCAAGTCTTAGCCAGTCGTAGGGTTCCGTATGTATCGTACTTGGGGAAACTGCTTCCCAAGCCACTGGTCAAATACTCCAATCACCACTAAGTCCCACAAAGAAGTGTCTCAAAGGTCTGTCATGTCATAGGGGTCTCAATGTAACAGACGGCGTGTTAATCGAACACCCGGTCTGTGAGTTATTAGCCTATTAGTCCCAGGGGCCCAGTTGGATACGTGCTCGATCCAACCTGACTGTTCCCCATATTAATCCAAAATACAGTGGTGTACCACTCAAAGGGACCGTCTTGCTCCAAGATTTCCAGCTCCACTGATGGTTCGTCAACCAGACGCTCGGTGCCAAAGTTATGGCCAAAAGAAAGTAACTGGGTCATAGTGGGCCTGGGTGTGATCCGACCTGGTCAGACGTACCCGGCCCGACATGTAGTGCAGCCCAACTCGTTGGCTATGGACTGGCCCGTGAGGGTCGTGAGGGTGCCATGAGGGCGGTTCGGCCGAGGGGTACCGCAAGAGCACGGACGGTTCACAGGTACTGCGAGGGCATGGACAGGCCGTGAGGGTACGGACCGGCCGTGAGGGCGCAGACCGGCCGCGAGGGTGCGGACCGACCATGGGGGTGGTGGATCGGTTGTAAGGGCACAGACCGGCCGTGGGACATGGAGGTCGCGAGGCGGCGGTGGCGTTGCGAGTGGCAGAGTTTCGGGGTGCGAGAAGGAAGTATGGATGTCGATTCATCATAGATGAAGACGTCCCACGTCAGAAGAAGTCCTGAGGAAGAAGATTGAAGTCAAGGTCATAATTCTTCTTTGGCGGAGCATTATTCGTTGGCAGATCATTCATCATTGGCGGAGCGTTCTTCTTGGAAGAACGCGTTCTTCGTTGGAGAGCTTTCTCCCACCTAGAGCTCTCTCTCCTTTTCCAACGAATGTTCTCAAAAGAAAAACCCACCAAAATTAAAAAGTGTTTCTCAAATTTTAATTGTTGGAATAATTTCAAATTAGCTAAATTAATTAACTAAGTTGGCACAATTTAATTTTGGGCGTTGGCATGATTTAATGTGTAGGAAGCTCAAGAGGTTCCTCCACATTAATGAGGGAGTTGAGAAGTTTCTCCTTCATTAAGAGGGGTGTTCAAGAGGTCTAGACCTCGGGTGGTCCCCACCACCATAACCTCTCATGGGAGGTTAAGGTTTGGTGGTACCCACTACCAACTTCCACATTTAGTGGTTACAAAAAATAAAATAAAAAGTGTGATTTATTTTATTTTATTATTTCCTCGAAAAACCCAAAAATTACCTTTCACCCTCGACCAACTGTCGTCGAGGTGAAATTCTTCTTAAGATAATACCGATGCTGCGAGTTCAACGGTGCCCTAGGATTTCAATTCCGAGCACCGGTTCAAAAGTAAGAAAAACCCACTCTCATGTATACTGAACATACCCGAAAAAAATTTCTGAAATTCATTCTAGGCACTCCGGGCCTCAGAATCATGCGCCGACAATTTTTGCGGACTCGTAAAATTACCATTTAATTAAAAACAATTACATGGAAATTCTGGGTCTTTACATTCTCCCCACCTCAAGATTTACATCCCAGTAAGCTGCAAATCAAACTAAGGGAACAAGTGGGGTTACTGAGCATGCATCTGAGGCTCCTGCTCATATGTGATCTCCTAGAGGTTCCCGTGCTGCCAGCGAACGTGCACCAGAGGTATCGACCAACCACGAAGGACCCGCTCTTATCGATCCTCAATCTCTAATAGAACCTCTGTAAAAGTCACCCCATCGTAGACATCCAGTTCGCTAGGGTCGATGATGTGAGAAGGGTCATTCACATATCTCCTCAACTAGGATACGTGGAAGACGACGTACACCCGGTGTAACTGAGTTGGAAGAGCTAAGCGGTATGCCACCTCGCCAACTCTGCTGAGGACTTGAAAATGCCCGATGAACCTTGAGGATAACTTTCCACCTCGGCCAAATCTCCATAGACCTCGTTGGGGTGAGACCCGTATAAAGATGTGGTCACCATCCTCAAACTCTAGAGGCCTCCATCTCCTATCGGTATACGACTTCTGCTTGCTTTGTGCAGTCTTCATCCACTCCTGGATGATCTGCACCTTCTATGTGGTAGCCTGAACCATCTCTAGTCCCATGAGTGTCGACTCTCCTAGTTCAGTCTAGCACAAGGGTGATCTGCAAGGTCGCCCGTACAATGCCTCAAAAGGTGACTTCCCTATGGTGGAGTGATAGTTGTTGTTGTATGCAAACTCTACTAAAGGTAAGTGATCCTCCTAGCTATGATTGAGGTCGAGGATACAAGCACGTAGCATGTCCTTGAGGGATTGAATGTTCCGCTCAGTCTCTCCATCCGTCTGAGGATGGAAGGTGCTGCTTAAATGAAGTTGTGTCCCGAAAGCCTCCTGCAACCCCTTCCATAGTCGGGAAGTAAAATGTGCCTCATGATCAGAGACAATTGTCGAAGGTACTCCATGTATCCACACAATCTCCTGCACATAGAGGGGTCCCAAGCTCTCTACTGAACTCTTCTCTCTGATCAGTAGGAAGTGGGCCGACTTGGTGAGTCGGTCGAAGATCACTGAAATAGAGTCATGTCCCCTAGATTTATTTGGAATTCTTATCACTAAGTCCATGGATATCCCATCCCACTTCAACTCTGGGACCTCTAAAGGCTGAACCAAGCCTGTTGGTACCTGATGCTCCGCCTTCTATTGCTGGAAAGTGAGGCACCGAGAGAAAAACTCTGCTACTGCTTTCTTTATTCCCAGCCACTGGTGCTGTCGTCGGAGGTCCTGGTACATCTTTTCCACTCCTGGATGTACTGCTACAGGGGATGTATGGAACTCCCTCAACAATTTCTCTTGAAGTGACATCGTTACCATAGTACTTCCTCTGAAAAGGATTACGTGCTCCCCACCTTCAGAAAATCCATCAGGTGTCTGCCTTGTGGATATCTGAGCACGTCGAGCCTCGCAGTCAGCGTCCCCACACTGCGCCTCTCTGATTCACTGAAGAAGTGGGGGAGTGATTGTAAGAGACTGAAGAAAATATGTTCCATCATGTTCCATGAAGGATATCTACAAAGCGGCCAGCTACTATGTCGCCTCACCTAGAAGCTGTATAACAGACCTCCTACTGAGTGCATCTACTACAACGTTCCCCTTCCTAGGAGTATAGACTATCTCGAAGTCATAGTCTTGGAGAAACTCAATCCAAATTTGTTGTATTAGGTTCAGGTCCTTCTGAGAGAAGAAATACCTGAGACTCTTGTGATTAGAGTACACTTTAAAATGCTCGACCATCAGATAGTGTCACCACATCTTCAAGGCGAAGACCACTACTGCTAAATCCAGGTCATGGGTAGCATAGTTCTACTCATGTTGTCTCAGCTATCGAGAACCATATGTGATCACTACTCACTCCTGCATCAGGACACATCATCGCCTGGTCCCTGATGTGTCGCAGTAGACTACGTACCCTATGCCTTCCTCTGCAAGCCTCAAGATGGGGTCACTAGTCAGCCTCTGCCTCAGCTCCTGAAAACTTTGTTGGCATCTCTCTGCCCACACAAAGGGTTTCCCCTTCTTCATCAATGCTGATAGAGGTGATGCAACTCTGGAGAAATCTGGTACAAACCTCCGGTAATATCCAACCAAATTCAAGAAACATTGTACCTCCATCACACTCTTGGGTGGATTCCAAGAAAGTACCACCTCAATCTTTGCTGGATCCACTGCAACTCCAGCCTTCAATATGACATGTCCCAAAAACTAAACCTCTCAGATCTAGAACTAGCACTTCAAGATCTTACCATAAAGTTGGTGCTCTCAAAGTGTGTCCAGTACTACCTGCAAATGATAGGCATGCTCCTCCTTATTAGTCGAGTAGATCAAAATGTCATCGATGAAGACAACTAAAAATTGATCAAGGTATGGATGAAAGATCCTATTCATGAGTCCCATGAACACTACTGGAGCATTGGTCATGATGAATAGAATAACCAAGAACTCGTAATGGTTGTACCGACACCTGAAGGTTGTCTTCTGCACATCATCATCTCGTACTCTGAGATGGTGATAGCCTGATATGAGGTCTATCTTCGAGAACCATCGTGCTCCCTTTAGCTGATCAAAGAGGTATTCAATCCTTGGGAGTGGGTACTTGTTTTTCACAGTCACCTAGTTCAGGCGTCGATAGTCAACACAAAGCCTCAAACTCCCATCCACCTTCTTAGTGAATAGAATTAGGGCTTCCCAAGTAGAAACACTGGGCCGGATGAATCCCTTCCCTTGAAAGTCCTCAAGTTGTACCTGCAGCTCACGAAGGTCTACGGGAGCCATCCAATATGATGGTGTAGATATCAGTGTCATACTAGGGTACAAGTTAGTGTAAAAGTACACCTCTCTAAGAGGAGGTAGACCCGTAACATCATCATGGAAGACATCTGCATACTGGTCCACCACTACAAGATAGCTCAGAATCTCCACATCAACAGCTCTGAGGGTAAGGCTAGCTAACTAATGTGTAATCAGTTTCACCCTCCTCCGAGTAAGTCCATCCTGCGCTACATGGGATCCCTTCTCACCAGTGAAGGTAAAACTAGTCCCATCTATGCGGACACACCACACATTGCGCCAAATACAGTCAATCTGAGCATGGAATGTAGATAACCAGTCCATACCCAAAATGAAGTCGTAAGGCCTAAACGCCGCTACTAGGAGATCCTAACTGAAGCTCTCGCCTCATAGAGTAAGCTCGCACTGCCGGAACCAGTACGTAATTGTCGAATCCGCTCCCATAGGAGTCTCTAGCCGTAATGATCAATCCAACGGCTTCATCGGAATCTCTGAGCTCCAAACGAGGGCAATGGAAATTAAAGAATCACTGGCATATGTGTCTGTATGTACTGCAGCTAAGGTGGAGTAGACACAGATCGTACCTCATATCATCTCTGGAGCGCTGTGATTGTAGGCCTCAGCTGTCTAGAGCTGAGCTCTCCCTTGTCCACCTGCTCCCTATAGTTAGGGTGGACCTCCTGGTGGTGGTGGCGGTAACATCTCAAATCTTCACCCACCGATATCTACACGACCAGCTCCTCTGATACCAATTTGTCACAACCTGTCCCCCGGGGCTCGTGTCGTGACTACCCCAAGCCTGCCTTCCATAGGTCAGGGGTTGGAGACTAGCACCAAAGACGTAATTCCCTAAATATGGGAAGGCATTGCCTTTATAACTAGTAAACACACAAGCAAGAATAACACAGTTGGATACAAAACACCAAGTAAACTGCATAATAAAATAGTGCTGAAAGTAAAAGGGGTCGGAATATAAGCCCAACTGGAATGTACAAGTACAACTGTGATACAATACAATTGAAGAAAAAGGAAATTAAGCTACTGGGTCATCCTCTGAGGATCCTACCTGATGTGTAGGTACAGATCGCCTCCTCAGGACTCTTTATTCGTCTGTCTCCTTTGTGTACTGAATTTTCGTAAGGTCCACCTCCAGGTACCATTTAGTCCTTGTACTCTCGACCTCAGTCAGTGTTGTCTGTCGTCTGCATCCAACACAACAAGGTGCGGGCATAGCCTGTGTAGGGGTGAGTATAACGATAATCAGTAGAGTCCCTGAGACCCTATAGGTATCACAAAATCCGACAAGGATAAAACACAAAGTTTGAAATCAACAGATAACTTTACTTAGGTATATGCCCATACATATACCTAAGCTATCAAGTAATACATCTCAATCATGAGGAAAACAGAGTGGTTCCAACTCAACTCACACCAGGATTTATTCTTTGGGTAGTATCAAGTAACATTCCCAATCACAATATTGAACACCTAAACTTCTAGAGAACTCCTCCTCTATCGAGTATAGAAAGCAAGTTGCGTCACACAGAGGTGCTTCCCACTAACTTTGGACTGTTGAGGTACTCCTCATGTCGAGTACCATGGGTCTACCGCATCACACAGAGGCACTCCCCTCATAGCCTGTTGAGGTAATCCTCTTGTCAAGTACTATAGGTCTTCCATGTCACCAAGGTGCTCCCCACCGTGGGTCTTCCGCATCACCAAGGCACTCCCCATTGGGCTAGTCGAGTCACTCTGAGTCGAAACAGTTAGCAGTCATCAATTCTAAGCCAATCGCAGGGTTCCGTACATATCGCGCTTGGGGAAACTGCTTCCCAAGCCACAGATCAAATACTCTAACTGCTACTAAGTCCCACAAAGAAGTTTCTCAAAGTTCCATCATGTCATAGGGGTCTCAACGTAATATACGGAACGTCAATCAAAAACCCAGTCTGAGTTATTAGTCTTTTAGTCTCGGGGGCCCGGTTGGCTTCGTGCTTGATCTAACTTGACCCTTCCCTATCTTAATCCAAAACACAGTGGGGGATCACTCAAAGGGACCATCTAGCTACAATATTTTCAACACCGCTAATGGTTCGTCAAACAGACTCTCGGTGCCAAAGTTATAGCCAAAAGAAAGTAACTGGGTCATAGTGGGCCTGGGTCCAGTCCGACCCGGTCGGACCGACCCATCCCACAAGTACTACAAGGGTGCCACAAGGACGGCTCAGCCGAGGGGTACCGCGAGAGCGCAGACCGACCGTGGGTACTACGAGGGCACAGACCGGCTGTGGGGTGCAGAGGTCACGAGGTGGTGGTGGTCGCGGCATGGTGTCGTTGTGATTGGCAGAGCTGCGGGGCAAGAGGAGGAAGTATGGATGTTGATTCGTCATAGATGAATATGTACCATGACGGAAGAAGTCCTAAGGAAGAAGCTCAAAGTCAAGGTCGGAGTTCTTCATTGGCGGAGCATTCTTCATCAGCGGAGCGTTCTTCATTGGCGGAGCGTTCTTCGTTGAAGAACGTGTTCTTCGTTGGAGAGCTTTCTCCAACCAAGAGATCTCTCTCCTTTGACAACGAATGTTCTCAAATGAAAAACCCACCAAAATAAAAAAGTGTTTCCCCAATTTTAATTGTTGGAACAATTTCAAATTAGATAAATTAATTAACTAATTTGGCACAATTTAATGTGATGTCTTGGCATAGTTTAATGTAGAGGAAGCTCAAGAGGCTCCTCCACATTAATGAGGGAGTTGAGAAGTTTCTCCCTCATTAAGAGGGGTGTTCAAGAGGTTTAGGCCCTGGGTAGTCCCCACCACCATAACCTCTCATGGGAGGTTAGGCTAAGGTGGTCCCCACCACCATAACCTCTCATGGGAGGTTATGGTTTGGTGGTCCCCACTACCAACTTCCAAATGGAGTGGTTACAACAAATAAAATAAAATGTGTTCTTTATTTTATTTTATTATTTCCATCAAAAACCCAAAAATTACCTTTCACCCTCAACCAACGACCGTCGAGGTGAAACTCTCCTTAAGCGAATACCGATGATGTGAGTTCAACGGTGCCCTCATATTTCAATTCTGAGCAATAGTTCAAAAGTTATAAAAACTTGCTTGCAGGCTTACTAAATGTGCCTGAAAAAAAAAATCAGAAATTCATTACGGGCACTCCTGGCCTCGGAATCGCATGCCGTCAATTTTTCACGGACTCGTAAAATTCCCATTTAATGAAAAAAAATTACATGGAAATTCCGATTCTTTTCAAAAAAATCATTAAATGATATATCTTAAATAATACATCCACCATTTTCTAAATACCACAAAAAATATTTTAAATTAAACAACAAACTTAAAATAAATAATTTCATATCAAATTTTATAAAATAATCATCTAGTAATTTAACTAAGCCCCTAGAAATATTTTTTATGTTTAATATAATTTTCAAATTATCTTTAATAAAATTCTTTCAACTTTTAATAAACATATAATGTTATATAAAATGGTATCACTCATTAAATGATAAAATTTCATGAACCGTTAACTCCTGATAAATGATAAAGAAAGGAATCGGTAAAATCTTAGTCCATACATAAAATACCTCTCAAAAAATTATCATCCTCAAGAATTAAAATAAAACCAAAAGGAAAATATAGTTCAAACCAAGAAAATTAAGTAAAACTTAGGACTTCACATTAAATACCACTCAAAATATTCTCACCCTCAAGAATCCAAACCCACCTTAGAAGAAATAAGAGAGACCCAAATCTTAATGGACATGGGGAAATACCTCTCAAATAGAAACCTAACAACTAATGAAAACCAAAAAAAATAAGGACACTATCACACTAAGTAATTTAGAATATAACATTTTTGAAAAAAAGAAAATAACAGCAAAAAAATAATCAAACAATAAACAGTGGCAGAAAACACAAAAAATAAGAGCTGAATAAGAAAATAACTACTTGAAAACAAACAATAAATGGTTATAAAATAATTCGGTAGCTTTTAACTACCATTTTAATCTCTATCTAACTATACCTTTTCATTATCAACCACATTCCGTATATAATATCAAATCAATTACTTCAAATAATATCATTATTATTTTCAATATACTTACACAATATTAATTTGTTCATTAACATCTTATATTGAATTATACTTAATCAAAACATATCTATATTAATCATGTGTCAAATTAAAATCAATATTAGCAGGGAATAAAAAAAATTAACATAGCATATAATAAATTGGTTATGTCATTTAATAATTTCAGACATGTTATCTGCAATAATCAATTAACATATAACAAGTTACTTCTTAATTTAAATCATACATCATCATTTCCTTTTAAATACAATACTCATTATACATACATCACAATATTTTATTATGTCTTTCATGTTAACTCAACTAATACTTACAAATTTTAGTTTATTATAATCAATTTAACTTATCATGTGGAATAACATTTCATATCAAGAAATGTTAGAATCTAAAACATGTTGTTTTTAACATTTCTTCATTTTTTTGCTTTAATAAATAATTAATCATCAATGATATGCATAATCAAGAATATTCTAGAAAATTAATTCATGTAAAATAAAATCTCTTAAACATACTTCGTCATAAATAAAAATGTATTAACATACTACTCTTATTAATTTAAAAATAACATTTTTAATTTTCTGTAATGTTGTATTAGTTTGTTGATTAACATACTTTTAATCTTAAAATTTAAAACTAACATGGAATATTAATAAAACCAAACATCATGTCATATCATGATTTAAAGAAAGTATATTTTAACTATCATGAGTTAATTTATTAAAAATGATTTCAACATAATTATAAATACTACATTATATAAATATTTATGCTAAAAAATAAACACATGAAACATAATTACAACTTAAAATTTTAATATAAATTTAACCTAAGACTATGATGCACGTACCCTTCCAAATGTTTCTACCCTCCAATATGTGTATTTCATACCTAAATATACATATTTGGATATCACGGTCATTGCATCAAATCATATAGGGACATGATACCTAGATCATAGCTAGTCTCCATGAAATTAAGGGTTTTGATGTAATTTACAAGAGTATCTAACTATTTCTGTTCTAGATAGTCCCATACCTTCCACACTAGTTAAGTTAAATGTTATTTTTTCCCTACTGAAATCACACAAGCCTCACATATTCCTGACTCTAGATTCCATCATATCTCTTAACCAAAATATTTAATGTCTCTTTTTCATAGCCCACCACCACTAGAACCCATTCTGGTTAGTCGTAAAGATATTTGGGACCCAGGAATCCCACCTCGAATAGGCCATGAGTTGGAGATTAGCACTGAGGGTATTTTTCACTCAAATGGGAGGAATTGCCCCAATAATTTCCCAGAAAAATAAAATGAACCACCATTTAACTATATATATATAGATAAACTAAAAAATTATAATCATCATACTCAAACCATATTTATATAGTAATGAATACAATACAATGAAGATTATGTATGAAGACCTCATTGGATCTAATCTAGTTGCATAAAAATATGCACCTCCAATATACATCGGTCTTTGTAGAAAAAGAACTCATGAACATTGTATAGGGGTGTGCACTTGGGATTAATCAGTAGGATAATTTTTTTAACCAGTTCTATATCCATGTGAAATATAATTTTTCTAGATATAAATAAATGAAATCAAATAAGAAATGGAAATCTAGAATTATGAATAGGGTTTAACTAATAAGTGAGTTAAAATTAAATATAATACCATAGCTTAAAATCACTTTAACCAATAGGAAAAAAAGGAAATCCCATATATCAACCTAGACCAACTATCCCAACATCATCCAGCAAGGGCTTCTCTCAACCGATATCAACCATTCTAACATCATCGAGCAAACCCTGCTCTCAACCTATGTCAACCATCCCAACATCCACCATATTTCTACATCATCTCCTTAATGACTTGTGATATAACCTCAATCTATCACAACCCAAAACAATAAATAACATAAAAACATTACATCTCAGGTAAATATGTCCATGTTACACCTTAATCCATTATATCCCATTAATAGTTTCATGTATCATAAGCTTGATCAATTAAAACTCATATAAATATTTTCAAACAAACCAAAAAAATATTGTAGCCAAACAAATAATCTTACAAGCAAAAAAACACATAAAAAGAAGACCATGCATAAAAATAAAATGAAACACCACAATAAATCACTCAAACATAAAAATAAAAAATGTTTTTTTATTCCCTTGAGTATGTTTTAATTTAATTTCTTTAAGTCGACTCTTATGGTTTATTCATATTTGAATTTATGTGATTGATTATTGTATGGGGGAGAAGATACATGGACAATTATCATGTGGCTGTTTTCTTCTATTTTCGTGATTCTATTTTCTGCTGGGGAAACTATTTCCATACATGTGTAACTTTAACACCTCCAGTTTCTAGTAAGTAACCCTTCATTTAATTATTTTAAGTATATAAAGTGTTTGGGTGAAGTTTAAGCGGGATTGGAAGACTTTTGGAATGTTTTGGGGATTTTATACAAGTTAAGGCTTTGGGGAGATCTTTCACCTCTTATAGGAAACCATGCACAATGATATAGATGCTAAGGGTATGATTCAAGGGCAGGCACATAGTTTTTTCAAACCATGAAACTACCTATGAGAAACCATTAAAACAGGGACTGTGGTATTTTTCATGGTTAGTGCATGGTTCGTCTAACTGTGTGAGCCAACTGTGCTAGGTCCTCTATAAGCTAGAGGCTGGATCACAGTTACCACATGTTTTACATAACCATATGACAAACCATGCATTATTTAAAAACAAGATTGATAAAATGTGGATCTATGTTCGGATTATCCTTTAACCCCTCTTGAATTCTCCATTTCGACCCTAACTAGAAAATTATTCCTCCCAAAGGTTGTGGAACCCTTCCCCATTAATTTAGAAGTGATGTGGAGGTGTTTCTTGGTGTGTTGAAGCCATATTACCATGGTAAGTCTTTGTTTATGTTAGTTTTTGGTGGTTTTTCTTATATTTACTTCCCTCTCTCTCTCTCTCTTTCTATTTCATTAACATAATCTGATGTGGATAGATATAAGGTGTTTTCTACCAATAATTTTTGTATTTGTATTTTTTGATTATAGGGTAAGATATCTAAGGTGGGTTTTTGAAGGTTTAACTTGGTTTTGTGGGCATTTTCATATTGTTCTTCATTTTTGCCATAAATCCTGAGGTAGGTTGATTCACTCTCGACTCCTCTATTTATAAATTGATGACTTGACATAAAATTGGTTATTTTCTGTGAAATTTATTTTGAAATTTTTTTGAATGATTTAAGGAAACCTTATTTGGTGATGATTTATGGTATTCTGTAAAATTGGTTGTCTTAGAAAAATGTAAATTTGTTAATATGATTTTAAATTATTTAGTTGGTTTTGATGCATGGAAAATTGGTTTCCAATAAAACGTTGATTTTATTGAAATTGTTTTTTATAAAAATGGTTTTTAATAAAAGGTTGGTTTTATTGAAATGGTTTGTTGGAAAATTATTTTCAATAAAATGATTATTTTATTGAAATAGTTGTTTGTTATTGTAGAGACCCGAAGCTTGACGTACATGGACATTACATTACTTTTGCGGAATACTTAGTACATAACAAAAACACACACACAAAGATCATAATAGTTTAGTGTCTTTGGAAACTCGGAACGTAATCTTCTAATCGTGGTGAAAGATCTTCAATATCTCCCATAAAGATCTTCCCTTTTTTACCTAAAACCTTTCTTTATATCCTGGGGAAAAGAAAACATAAAAGGGTGATCTCAAATGCTCAGTAAGGGTAAACAAAAGAGAAATCAATCACATCATATTCATAAGAACATAACTTTTGGAAATCTTAACCTGCAAAAGAGGGCATTATTTCATAACATGGGATAAATCATAGTAGTGAAATGAAATCCCAATAAGCATAACATAAAACATGAAACTTTGTTTCATACACACATAATCATAGATAATCATTTCTTGTTAGTCAAGACTCATTGCCAAGACTATCTTAGTGGACAAAGTCCCTTTCTGAATCGAGTAACCCTCGTTTCAGTCCTGTTTCACTGAACCGGTATAACCTACCATTTCAGCCATGTCTATCTCATGAGATATAAAATCTTTACCCAATGCATTGGAGGGAGATATAGGTCCCACCCATCTTATAATGAATCCTTTCTTATGTGTGCCACATAATCATAAATCATACATCATCGCATAACACATGTAAAAAAAATGGGATTCTTGAAACATCATGACATCATAAATAAATTCATATAAGATAAAGGAATTCATAAAAATAATTCCATCACAACATGATCAAATCAATGTAATAATAGGGATAAAAACATAACCCTTTATTATCTTAGATGGAAAATAATTTTGATAAAACACTTGAACTCCATTCTTGAGGAAAATATCCTTTCTTCTTCAAAAACATTTTTACTTTCATGACATGTCATACAACTTTAAAATAAAAGAAGTTGATTAAAAATAAACTTGAAAACTTGTAAAGGAAGCTTCTTGGAAATAATGTTTTAAAAATCCATTCATTCCATATAAGTTAAAAAAACATTCTTCGTACTTTTGTCGGAAAAGTAAAAAAGTACCTCGTATGAAAAAGAGACAAAAGATTCCTTTCATATTCTTTACTAAAAACTCAAAGAAGGGTAAAATTGGATTTAAACTATTGTATGTGGATGGAAACAATATTTCATAATGAGGGAACATGGATGTGGATGATAAAATACACCCCAGTAAATACCAAAGTATAAACAATCTCAGATAAAAATGAGATTGTGATATTTCCCCTTACCTTAGGTCCGATTTGCTTCGTATGTGTCCGAACCTCCTGTATAATGATTTAAATAATGTCATTGACTTATTAAAGAATCATATTCATTGTTATGATATCATATATGGTTCACTTATTACTTTATATTACCCGTTCTTTTGTAAATTCCATCTTAAAGAAGCGTTTTGGGTAAAATCGTTTCATTTATCGTCGGTGTTTTGACTTGTTGTTCTTGACATTATTATTACTTATATCATGATTTACTTACTTCCAGAATATAAAATATGATTTATATATCATATATATTCAGTATAAATATATATATAATAGATAGATAAATGAAATGAAAAACACTGTTCATGGAGACGGTAGTCCGTACGTACGCAAGAACGCTGTTTTCCTTTCCTTATTGTCTTGAATGGAAGTAAGTAGATGACATACATATATATATATATACATAAATCCAGTAGCTTTATAATGTCATATATTTCATTATTATTTCTTATATATACTTTATAATCATTCTTAAATGGTTAACATGGAGAATGAATCTCATCGCGTCGTGGAGACGGTAGTCCGTACGTACGCACGAGCGATGATATCATTTCCATAAATATTGAATTGAATTGGAGTGGATTATAAAATATATCATAATCAATATTATGTTGTAATAACTATGTATAGTTATTCTTTACACCATTATACCCATCCATGTAAGGTGGTGGTGGAAAATAGATTACACCACGGCGTGGAGACGGTATTCCGTACGTACGCACACGCGGTGATTTCTTTTTCCGTAGGATGGATAGATGGTGAAATAGGGTTGTTTCATACTTATAATAACATATAATTATATGAGTGATACAGATGTTATTACTTCATAATGAAACAACCTAAGAAGAAGAAGTGGAAGAAGAAATAAAGATGAAAGAATTGGTAACGGTAATTACCTCTTCTTTGAAGCGCCTTTTTGAGACCTCCTCTTAGGGCACTAGAATTGGTCTTTGAGGAAGACAAGAACCTCTAGGATGTTGCTAGGAAAGTGGAGAAGAGATTTTGTCAGGGGTTGGCCGAGCTTGAGTGCTCAAATTGGTGTGAGGAGGAGGGGGAGGAGGTGTCCTTTTATAAGGGAGGAGAGGGGCACCTTAGGAATATCTCAAAATATTATTTTATTTTAAAGTCAAAATCGGTATATAATGGTTCCAAAGGGTCTTATTTCGAAGCTAAAGTGGGGATGGGTCGAAATCCTATCAACCAATAGGATTTAGACAAGTTTAGGTTATTATTTTAACCTTATCAATTAGATTTAACTCTAAGATAAATAATTTAACTTTTACCGTGTCTTTTTGTTTTCTTTCACTATATGGTTAATACACTTACTATAACATGCCAAACGAACCCCAAATTGTATATTATTAATAAATATATCCTTATCTAAGTCATTTGGCCGAACCTTAGATTTTTAGGAATAAAATAACAATTAATAATATAATATTTGATTTAAAAACTATTTTGTGTCAATTTTGACACTATTTGATATATGATTTTTGTGAAAGTCATAACAGAATTATATGTTCCAACAAAGTTTCTTAAATCAACTCTAATATATCATAGTAACCTATAAAATTAGTGTAAGTCATAAAAAGTCTCAAATTACATTCATTTGAGCATTTATAACATCAATTATGTTAATATTTCCTTAAAAGGGTAATTACTGCATCATTGTTGTGTCATAAATAAATTAATTAATTTAAAGTCTAAAAATTATAAATAAAATATCATTATGTAGGAAATCTTTTTAGATTTCTAATGAATATTTATAGTCGAATTTATCTTATGTATAACCCCATATTAAAAATGTTTTAGTTATTAAACTTTGATTTTAACTATTTTAACTATTCATTAAATAAAATAATATTAAATGTCATAATCTAATCCAAGTGGACATAAATGGTCATATTATATTCATAAGGTTGTTTTTGGTCGAATTAAACTTATCCAATAGAATTAGGACATGTGTTAGGGTAATAGTAATATCATATTTACCCTTAGTTACCCTATTTACTATTAACCGTGGTAAAAAAAGTAAAAAGTTACTATTCACCAAAAATTATTTTCATCTCATTGAACCACATTTTACTTACTGACATCAATCGTGTCTCTTGTATTTTTGAAATTCCATTCACAGAAGCGGTAAAATTAAGTTTTATGAAAAATTCTGTTTTTTTAACTACCACTTAGTACTTTCACTATTCATCAAAAATTGAAGTTTTTCAGAAAAATGCCAAAATTTCATCCTAAGCTATATTTCATATTACGAATTCAAAAATGAAGTCTATTTTACCAAATTCATAACATAGAAATTTCATTAATTAATTTTATAATTAAATCCCGCTGTTAAAACAAATAGCGTGTTTTTAAGAAACAATATCTATCAAAAGATTGACACTTGATTATGTCTGGTTTAAATGTGAAATTACATCCAATGACAAACATTGTATTAAATTGTAAAAATATATTCTAAATATACTTTAAAACCACTCAAATTAATAATTTATCACTATTAATTATTTTGATTAAAAAAGTTGTTTTTAATTATAATTTAGTAATTTTCACTATTCATCAGAATATGAAAGTTATCCGAAAAGTACCAAAATTTCACCTTAGGCTAAATTCGATACTCCAAATCCAAAAATGAAGTTCATTTTGAAAAATAAGATTTACAGAATTTTAAAAACTGGTTATTACTATTCATAACGGCTAGTTTTAATAATATTTTAATAGCATATCGTTGTTTAGTGAAACTCGGTATTGCGTATTACACACGCTATCGAGGAAGGTCGCGATTGCGTGTAATGCAAGGAAAGTCAAGGATGCGTGTTGTGCAAGCTCCTTTTGGTGTAGCGTACAACACAAGACATTAATAAAATTAAAAAGAATATTTTTTATAAAATCTTGGGTTGTTACATTCTACCCCCCTTAAAATGAATTTCTCCCTCGAAATTCGTCGGGGTTATAAATGGTTTACTATTCGAAAGTTTCTTTAATATAATCCCACATCGTAAAAAGAAATATCAAAACCAATCTTTAAAAACAAAAGTATGAAACGTAACGGTTACCCAAATAAACTAATCATTGGGTTTCCACATAGGTGAAAATATGGATATGGAAGAGAAATCTAACCATCATGTTCTGATGGAGAGTGGTAGAGAACATGGCTATGGAAAAGCCAGTAATCACAAATCCATAGATTTGTGATGATATAAGGTACCATCTGATTCATCAGGTATAAGATCACTAGGACAACATTTTTGGTTTTCAAGATCATTTCCCCTAAAGTTGAAAATTTGAATTAGAATAAATACTTACTTTATTTTGGTACAATATCACTGTTGTTCGTGCCTTGAACAATTTCCACTTCATCTCTTAAATAAATGAAGTTGAATTTGTTATTCGTGAAGTGTTAGCAGATCATGTGATAGAATGACGGGTCATTCCATCTGTCTCAAACAAAAGGTTAGCAAAAATTATATGCATAAATCGATCTATAGTGAGATTAATCATATATGGTTCCTAAAATGGACGTATACTTCATATATCATACTGCTTAATATAATAAAACTAGTTCCTACTAAACAGGGACTTCCTGTAGGCCAGTGGTAGGCGATAAAGGCCAGTCGCACTTCGGTTGTGGGTTCGATTCCCACAGCCTTATCCGAAGCGATGGGCTGTCGCCCGTCCTGCAGGTTGTCCTTTTTCCAAAACTATATTACTATAACATCCCATCAATAATATCGAAAAAACAAACAATACTAACTTATGTCCAACATAATCCATTCCAATCTTTAGGCTTATCCATAATACTGCAGTCGACTCTCATAATATAGTGGAAACGATTACCAGAGATTTAACACCATCGTCGATCCCCATATATCATAAGATATGTTTTGTTGGTCACATTCCAAACATTCAAAGTCCTTAATCGTGTATTCTCTTGAATACCTTAGTGAAAACATGAATGCAGTTAAAAGTTAACACTTTCCACATACCAAAATCCTCAAAATTCTATATACTCAAACCATGATATCACTTAGTCCTTATACCAATCATGAGCTCATGAATACTGTTAAACATTTCATTTTATCGTTTTCCCTTCATTATGCGCATAATATCTCAATCACTTTGAATACCACATTAGACCAATACATAAATATTCCAATATTCCATGATAGAACATTATTTTGGAATCCCATTACATAAACACTTAATCATTCCACCACATCGTTGTCATATTCAACATTGCCAATAGTGATCGCATGTGACTTCCCTTTGTCCTTTGCCTTAAGCGGTTGCTCATGTTGATCATCACTAACCCTTGGATTAGGGCATTTATTAGCATAATGCCCCATTTCCTTGCACTTGAAGCATTGAAGTGTCGGTTGTGCGTTCTCTGCGGTGTTTGCTTTATTCACTTCGTTAGAATCCCTTTTTCCATTACTTCGACCCTCAGCTGCTCGATGACCTTCTTTTCCACACTTAAAACATTTTCTAGTCCCTTTAAGACAATCTCCTCCATGCTTCTTTCCACACTTTGTGCATAAGGAAACATTCATCTTCTTTTCACCATTATTCTGAGATTTCTCCTTGAACTCCATCTTTCGTTTCTTGTCAAAACCATGAGATGGATATGTAACACCAACTTCCATTTCTACCTTGATAGCACAACGCACAATTTCTTCATAGCTACTGAAGTCTCTTATAGCTAATGCCCTTCGAAGACTTGGTTTTAAGCCACTGAAAAATCGATCAACTTTACTTTCAGGTTGGATGATAATGCCAGATGCATACCTTGCAAGTCTTGTAAAATTCGCTTCATATATACCAACAGATTCATCATCCTTCTGTTTCAGCTCAAGAAACTCCTTTTCCATCTTCGTTCGAAGAATACGAGGGAAGTACTTACTGAAAAACATGTTCTTGAACTCATCCCATTCCATGGACACAATTTCATCTCTTGGACTCGTATTCTTGATAAGATTCCACCATTGATCAGCTTCACCTTCCAAATGATATACTGCTAAGATGACTTTATCATGTTCAGAACATTGAAGAACTGAAAATATCTTTTCAGTAGTACTAATCCATTGTTCAGCAACTAATGGATCAGTAGACCCACTGAAAGAAGGCGGACGCTGCCTCATGAAGGATTCAACAGAATGTTGCTTCTTCCTTTGCTCGTTTGGAAGTCCAGCATGATTCATAGCTTGAGAAAGTTGTGTGAGCATGGCTACAAGATTTTGCATTCCAGCTCCCATATCGTTTGGTTTCTCAGGGGGAAAATCATTGCATTGTCCATTTCATTGATCAACACGGTTCCTTCGGGTTCCAGCCATCGTCTAAAACCCAAAAAGAATAGTGTGAGAGGAAAAAATCATTCTAGGGAAAACAACATAATAAAGGGGGAGTATCCTCAATATCTAACTTCTTAGGTTAAATTCTATGATCGTTACCATAGTTCTAGGACTGTATCTTATACGTATACTTATCCTTAGGGACATCCCTAGACATACCTTAGAAATATCTCTAGGGATCTCACTAACGTTTTCGCATCCTAGTTTCCAAAGTTTGACTAAACCTTTCCTCTGATACCAACTGTAGAGACCCGAAGCTTGACATACATGGACATTACATTACTTTTGCGGAATACTTAGTACATAACAAAAACACACACACAAAGATCGTAATAGTTTAGTGTCTTTGGAAACTTGGAACGTAATCTTCTAATCGTGGTGAAAGATCTTCAATATCTCCCATAAAGATCTTCCCTTTTTTACCTAAAACCTTTCTTTATATCCTGGGGAAAAGAAAACATAAAAGGGTGAGCTCAAATGCTCAGTAAGGGTAAACAAAAGAGAAATCAATCACATCATATTCATAAGAACATAACTTTTGGAAATCTTAACCTGCAAAAGAGGGCATTATTTCATAACATGGGATAAATCATAGTAGTGAAATGAAATCCCAATAAGCATAACATAAAACATGAAACTTTGTGTCATACACACATAATCATAGATAATCATTTCTTGTTAGTCAAGACTCATTGCCAAGACTATCTTAGTGGACAAAGTCCCTTTCTGAATCGAGTAACCCTCGTTTCAGTCCTGTTTCACTGAACCGGTATAACCTACCATTTCAGCCATGTCTATCTCATGAGATATAAAATCTTTACCCAATGCATTGGAGGGAGATATAGGTCCCGCCCATCTTATAATGAATCCTTTCTTATGTGTGCCACATAATCATAAATCATACATCATCGCATAACACATGTAAAAAAAATGGGATTCTTGAAACATCATGACATCATAAATAAATTCATATAAGATAAAGGAATTCATAAAAATAATTCCATCACAACATGATCAAATCAATGTAATAATAGGGATAAAAACATAACCCTTTATTATCTTAGATGGAAAATAATTTTGATAAAACACTTGAACTCCATTCTTGAGGAAAATATCCTTTCTTCTTCAAAAACATTTTTACTTTCATGACATGTCATACAACTTTAAAATAAAAGAAGTTGATTAAAAATAAACTTGAAAAATTGTAAAGGAATCTTCTTGGAAATAATGTTTTAAAAATCCATTCATTCCATATAAGTTAAAAAAACATTCTTCGTACTTTTGTCGGAAGAGTCAAAAAGTACCTCGTATGAAAAAGAGACAAAAGATTCCTTTCATATTCTTTACTAAAAACTCAAAGAAGGGTAAAATTGGATTTAAACTATTGTATGTGGATGGAAACAATATTTCATAATGAGGGAACATGGATGTGGATGATAAAATACACCCCAGTAAATACCAAAGTATAAACAATCTCAGATAAAAATGAGATTGTGATATTTCCCCTTACCTTAGGTCCGATTTGCTTCGTATGTGTCCGAACCTCCTGTATAATGATTTAAATAATGTCATTGACTTATTAAAGAATCATATTCATTGTTATGATATCATATATGGTTCACTTATTACTTTATATTACCCGTTCTTTTGTAAATTCCATCTTAAAGAAGCGTTTTGGGTAAAATCGTTTCATTTATCGTAGGTGTTTTGACTTGTTGTTCTTGACATTATTATTACTTATATCATGATTTACTTACTTCCAGAATATAAAATATGATTTATATATCATATATATTCAGTATAAATATATATATAATAGATAGATAAATGAAATGAAAAACACTGTTCATGGAGACGGTAGTCCGTACGTACGCATGAACGCTGTTTTCCTTTCCTTATTGTCTTGAATGGAAGTAAGTAGATGACATACATATATATATATATACATAAATCCAGTAGCTTTATAATTTCATATATTTCATTATTATTTCTTATATATACTTTATAATCATTCTTAAATGGTTAACATGGGGAATGAATCTCATCGCGTCGTGGAGACGGTAGTCCGTACGTACGCACGAGCGATGATATCATTTCCATAAATATTGAATTGAATTGGAGTGGATTATACAATATATCAGAATCAATATGATGTTGTAATAACTATGTATAGTTATTCTTTACACCATTATACCCATCCATGTAAGGTGGTGGTGGAAAATAGATTACACCACGGCGTGGAGACGGTATTCTGTACGTACGCACGCGCGGTGATTTCTTTTTCCGTAGGATGGATAGATGGTGAAATAGGGTTGTTTCATACTTATAATAACATATCATTATATGAGTGATACTGATGTTATTACTTAATAATGAAACAACCTAAGAAGAAGAAGTGGAAGAAGAAATAAAGATGAAAGAATTGGTAACGGTAATTACCTCTTCTTTGAAGCGCCTTTTTGAGACCTCCTCTTAGGGCACTAGAATTGGTCTTTGAGGAAGACCGGAACCTCTAGGATGTTTCTAGGGAAGTGGAGAAGAGATTTTGGCAGGAATTGGCCGAGCTTGAGTGCTCAAATTGGTGTGAGGAGGAGGGGGAGGAGGTGTCCTTTTATAAGGGAGTAGAGGGGCACCTTAGGAATATCTCAAACTATTATTTTATTTTAAAGTCAAAATCGGTATATAATGGTTCCAAAGGGTCTTATTTCGAAGATAAAGTGGGGATGGGTCGAAATCCTATCAACCAATATGATTTAGACAAGTTTAGGTTATTATTTTAATCTTATCAATTAGATTTAACTCTAAGATAAATAATTTAACTTTTACCGTGTCTTTTTGTTTTCTTTCACTATATGGTTAATACACTTACTATAACATGCCAAACGAACCCCAAATTGTATATTATTAATAAATATATCCTTATCTAAGTCATTTTTCCGAACCTTAGATTTTTAGGAATAAAATAACAATTAATAATATAATATTTGATTTAAAAACTATTTTGTGTCAATTTTGACACTATTTGATATATGATTTTTGTGAAAGTCATAACAGAATTATATGTTCGAACCAAGTTTCCTAAATCAACAATAATATATCATAGTAACCTATAAAATTAGTTTAAGTCATAAACAGTCTCAAATTACATTCATTTGAGCATTTATAACATCAATTATGTTAATATTTCCTTAAAAGGGTAATTACTGCATCATCGTTGTGTCATAAATAAATTAATTAATTTAAAGTCTAAAAATTATAAATAAAATATCATTATGTAGGAAATCGTTTTATCTTTCTAATTAATATTTATAGTCGAATTTATCTTATGTATAACCCCATATTAAAAATGTTTTAGTTATTAAACTTTGATTTTAACTATTTTAACTATTCATTAAATAAAATAATATTAAATGTCATAATCTAATCCAAGTGGACCTAAATGGTCATATTATATTCATAAGGTTGTTTTTGGTCGAATTACACTTATCCAATAGAATTAGGACATGTGTTAGGGTAATAGTAATATCATATTTACCCTTAGTTACCCTATTTACTATTAACCGTGGTAAAAAAAGTAAAAAGTTACTATTCATCAAAAATTATTTTCATCTCATTGAACCACATTTTACTTACTGACATCAATCGTGTCTCTCGGATTTTTGAAATTCCATTCACAGAAGCGGTAAAATTAAGTTTTATGAAAAATTCTGTTTTTTTAACTACCACTTAGTAGTTTCACTATTCATCAAAAATTGAAGTTTTTCAGAAAAATGCCAAAATTTCATCCTAAGCTATATTTCATATTCCGAATTCAAAAATTAAGTCTATTTTACCAAATTCATAACATAAAAATTGCATTAATTAATTTTATAATTAAATCCCGCTGTTAAAACAAATAGCGTGTTTTTAAGAAACAATATCTATCAAAAGATTGACACTTGATTATGTCTGGTTTAAATGTGAAATTACATCCAATGACAAACATTGTATTAAATTGTAAAAATATATTCTAAATATACTTTAAAACCACTCAAATTAATAATTTATCACTATTAATTATTTTGATTAAAAAAGTTGTTTTTAATTATAATTTAGTAATTTTCACTATTCATCAGAATATGAAAGTTATCCGAAAAGTACCAAAATTTCACCTTAGGCTAAATTCGATACTCCAAATCCAAAAATGAAGTTCATTTTGAAAAATAAGATTTACAGAATTTTAAAAAGTGGTTATTACTATTCATAATGGCTAGTTTTAATAATATTTTAATAGCATATCGTTGTTTAGTGAAACTCGGTATTGCGTATTACACACGCTATCGAGGAAGGTCGTGATTGCGTGTAATGCAAGGAAAGTCAAGGATGCGTGTTGTGCAAGCTCCTTTTGGTGTAGCGTACAACACAAGACATTAATAAAATTAAAAAGAATATTTTTTATAAAATCTTGGGCTGTTACAGTTATGGTTTTCAATAAAAGTGTGGTTTTATTGAAATGATTGAATTGTTTTGGAAAAGGTTTCATTATCATCTGATAAGGCTTAAATGGTAAAGAATGTGTGTAATGTATGGATATTTTTTGGGAAGTACCTCTATCAAAGGGTAAAAGTTATGGATGTGAAGTTCCATCATAAATTGTAACACCAAACTTATATGGTTTTGAGAGTTTTTATGTGTATGGGTGTGTGTGGATATGTGATATGGAATGAGTAATTCTATTTAAATTCATGAAATATTTGGACTAACTTGTTTGGTATAATTCTTTAAAATATGGTGTTATTTTGAGAAAAATGTTTTACCATGGCACTTGTTTTATATTCTGATATAAAATGTTTCAATTGTTTTATAAAAATGTGTTTATATAAATATTATAACATGTTAAATTATAGTGGAATGAGTAGGGAATTAATCTAGGTAAATCCTACCATGTTTTATTACTCACCCATGCTTTGTAACTTTGGTTCTTTTTCAGATATCATATATCAAGAAACATACAGAGTTAAAGTGTCACACTTCTCTAGTGGTGCAGAGTGATACTTGGGATGTATTTTGTAATGGAGCATAGAGTTTTATTTTGGAGTCTTTGGGTTATGTTGGTTATTTATTTTTCAGTTTACTTTGATGTTTTTTAGTCTTCCACTGTGGTACTTTATTGTAGTTTGGTTTTGATATCATGTGTATAGCTTTGAGTTGTTTTTAATTATTTAGCATGCATCATTTATTGGTCTTTTGTTATAGAATATTTAGTTTGTTTTCAAAAGGTAAAATCATTCTCCATATCTTAATTAATACCTTATCATTTATTTTTTGCCCTTGGTGTCTTGGGGAAGTCTCTTAAGTCCATTTAATGTTCTTTCTCCTTCTTAAGATAGTAAGGAGGGGTGGTATGTTGCAAGTGGAATTTTTTGGTTCATTCCTTGACTAAAATATTTTCACCAGTTCTATTAGTTTTGGAGTTGAAATCCATGTTGGTTTATTCCTTCAGTTGGGATAATTTAAAGAGTAGGATTGTCAAGACTTGAAATGCAGATCATAAGAAGATGTGTCTATCCTTTTTATGTTGAACTTCATGCTACCAGGGTGTTAGGTACAAAAGTGTTTTTGGAGACACATATAGGAATTGAAATCTCATTGTCATGGGTTTATCCAATGAGATGATTATGACATTAATTGTAGAATTACTTCCCACTAATATTTCATATTTCATTTTGAGTAATGATATATGATTTGGTGAAAAAATGTTGATTTTTTTTAAAAAATGTTGATTTTTTAAAAGTGTTGAAATTGTTTTCAAATGTGAGGTTTTGAGAAAAATGGAATGATTGTTTTATTTTAAAAATAGTTAATTCTCAAAAGAATTGTGAAATTTTCAAAAACAATTGAATATGGAAATGTTTAATTTTGGAAAGCAATGTTGTGATAGTATGATGTTGTAAATTTTAAATTTCTAAAGGCTTTAGTTTCTGGATAGTGATACTTATGGAATTTTTTCTATTTACATAATATAGAACCCAGTAGGAATCGTAGAAACCAACTGGAGGAAGATTCTAAAAATGTGGTTACACCTAAGTGATAGGTTAACCAAAATCTGGTTTAGAGTATAGTTAAATATTTTAAGGTTGTGAATAGAGGGAACTAAAGGGATGAATCGAGGCAAGTGGATCACTTTTTACTATTATATAAATAGAATCTATAGTGACTCTAACCTTTTACATGTATTATTACTTGATTTTAATAATAATTTATCATCAAATATATTCAAGGATCATAAAGTCTAGTATCTTTGGAAGATAAGTTGAATAATTTTAAAACATGAAAACCAAAATAAAAACGTGTTTTATTTAATCTCCACAATGAACTCCTAACATCCATTGATCTCTTACATCTTCATAAGACAACCTATGGAATACATGAACAAAAGTGATGAGTTAAAAAACCCACTAAGCGAATAAGCATAGGTTTAAAGCACAACACATGGGTTAAAAGTCATAACATGATGACATAAAGGCATGTAACATGAATAAATGTAAGGAAGAATAAAATTTTTACCATGGGAACATATAAACATGACATCATATGTATGTTTTAATAGCATATAACTTGACGTAAACATGAGTTAAGGATATCTACCAAGACATGGTGGACAAAGTCCCATAAAGGAATCAGGTTCACTCCCTATCCCAACATGACATTTCATGAGACTAAAATTTACCCAATGCATTATAGTTATATCTAGGTGTACCCAAAATAACATGTTCATGTATATGTGTTCCAAGTGAAGAATCAAGCATAAGGGTTACCCATGGAAAGAACTGGGTATCATATTCATTTCATAAGGCATAACAAAAAAGAATATCATAATGGTGTCCATGAAAGAATGGATTTAAATCACACATGGAAACTCATATGGTAAAATAGGAAAATATCATGATAAATTATGTACAATTTAAGTGGAATCATGTGAAAAAGTGTTTAAGAATATTTAGAAATGAAACATTTTAGTGCATTTTAAGTAAAATATTAAAGATCATTTAAAGCGTAAAAATAAAATTTATTTTCATAAAAAAAAAGTTAAGAGAGGAATTTTTTCATGATAAAATGGGTGATTTTATAAAAATAACAGTTCCTTAAAACAAAATATGAATGGTACTTGAAAATGGGTAATGAATTGGGAATTCCCCTTTAATCGAGCTTGTTTATCATGAATAATTGAGAAGGGGACTTTATTAAAACATGTATATCCCAGAAACATATGGATGAAATGATCTAGATACATGATTTTGGAACATATAAAAATAATGTAGAATAATTATATAAAATTAATGAAGAGCTTCATTAGGGTAAAGAAAGATAATGTGTAACCTAAAAGAAAAATGGAGGTTCGGGAAGAAACCCTTTCCTTATGTCCAAAAAAGTATTTTACTTGATCTTAATGTATTGGGTAATAAAATTAAATCCATTAATTAATTAATTAATTGCCTTTTATATTTTTATTTTATTTATTATAATTTTATTAAGTTCATTTATGGCCCATTAGATGAGTTAAATTATACAATTTCATCATTTTGGAGTGTTCATTTCCTTGGTTTTAATGATCAGTTACCTGTACACATGTATCGAAAATCATGTGAAATGAAAATTGTTGTCCAAAATTGAATTTATATTTTATTATTGAAAATTCATAAGATTAAATGGTTATATAATTCATTAGAAATTTTTATTGAGGATGAATTATTAGAAAAGATGTTAGTGCTAATTATTTAGATTATTTTGGTGGTTTTTTTATCATCACAAACTAGTTTTGTTTTATAAATTAATATTATGTATAAAAAGTGGTTATAGAAAATTACATTATAAGTAATAAATATATTATATGTTGGTTAAACTATAAAAAATTATCATCATTCTTGAAAGAGGGAATGAAAATTGGAAACTTTTTCGTCCTTAAATGTGATAAATTAACACATTGCAGATGATGTTTTAATTTTTAGTAAAAAAGAAGAGTGGAATGAAATGATGTTGTATTATTAAATTAATATAAAAAACTCTCGTATATGTAAGTTATTGTAGTTATCATACCATATGGATGAGGGAGGTGAGGCGATAATAAGAAAAGAAAATAACTCGAAAAGAAATTAAAGGAAGAGAAAGAGGATTTTACCTCTTTAATTCTTCTTCTTGAGAACAGCATTAGGGGGATTTGTTTTGGTATTTTTTGAAACCACTAAATCTTGGACATGTGGGAGGGACTTGGGAATAAATTTTAGTAGAATTTTGACAAGTCTAAAATCTTGAGATGTGTGAGGAGAATAGGTGGTGAGGGGTAGTATATAAAGGGGGGAGAGGGGGTTTTCTCATTATATTATTCATTGGTTTATTATTTTTACTTAAGACTATAAAAAGTCTGGGAATTATCACTAAATATATTAAAATAATTAAATGGATTTATAGATTATGGTTCTTAAATCAGTGATAAATAAAGTATGGTACTTCTCATTTATCACTTCCACTTATTCCCATATTGCCACTTCATACGTATGATTCCTCCATAGTACTTTGACGAGGTGAGTGGTCTTATTGCGTAGAACATTATCTCTATGATCCAAGATCTTCATCAGCTTATCCTAGTAAGAGAGATCATTATCCAGCTATACCACCTCTAAATTCAGTACATGTGAGGGATCTGGTATGTACTTCCTCAAGAGGGATACATGGAATACATCGTGTACTTGAGACATGGTCGGTGGATGTTCTAGTCAATCAGTTATAGCTCGAAAATGATAAAGAATCTATAAGGGGATTATATACCTGTGAATTTTAATTCCTTTCATATCAAGTATCATGATCCCCTTCAATGAAGATATTATGAGAAATACCATGTCACCAACCTTAAACTCTAGGTCTCATCGATGATTGTCTACATAACTCTTATATTGACTTTGGGCTACCTGGATATATTTATGATTTTTTTTCTTTTCTACCATTTCTTCGACCATTTTAGGTCCTAGTAACTTATGTTCATTGACCACATCCCATCATTCTGGTTTAGCGTATCTTTTCCCATAAAGGGATTCATATGAACCCATTTGGATACTCAAGTGGAAACTGTTGTTCTAAGAGAACTCGACTAGAGGTAGATGTAAGTTCTATCCCCATTTGAAGTCATAGAACAAGATCTCAACATTTATTCAAGTTTCTGAATTGTCCTTTTATATTGACCATTAGTCTGATGATGATAGGCCATATAGAAGTTCAACTCAGTGTTTAGAGCACGTTGTGGAATTTTTCAATTCTCATTATTGATAAACCTGAAAAATCCATTCTACTTAGAGCATCTGCTACAATATTTTCTTAACCCATATGGTAGTGGATTAAGGAGTCATAATCCTTGATGATCTCCAACCATATTAATGGGTGTATATTAAGCTCCTTCTATGTTAATATATATTTGAGGATCTTATGATCAGTATATATTTCACAATTATCTCCATAGAGATAATGCCTCTATATTTTCAACATAAAGATCATACATGTTAACTCCAAATCATGTGTTGGATAGTTTAGCTCATGAATTTTTAATTTACTAGAAACATAGGATATTACTTTAACATTTTTCATTAGTACACAACCTATTCCCTTATTTTAATAATCACATTATACTACAAAGATTTCCCCTCTTATTGGTAGTGTGATAGATGGTTTAGTGATAAGCCTCTTTTTCAACTCTTTAAAGTGTTCTTCACATTCACTAGTCTAGACAAACATTTCTCCCATCGAATTCATCTTGGTTCGTGGGTTGTAAAATCATGAGAAGTTCTTCATAAATCATTGGTAATACCTAGCTTGACCAATAAAACTATGGATCATTTTTTACATATGTTGTAATGTGCCACTCGTTGATTGTCTTTAACTTGGAAGGGCCCACATATATTCCTTTGCTACTGATAACATTCCCCAAGAATGAAATTTTTTCCATTTGGAACTCACATTTACTATAATTTTTAAATTGTTTCTCCCTTCACAATGTATTCCACATATTATTCAAATTCTCCTCATACTCCTCCTTACTCAGGGAGTATATATGAATATCATCAATAAAGACTACCACAAATATGTTGAGGTAATCTATAAAGACCCTATTCATTAAAT
Organism: Viscum album; assembly: GCA_963277665.1. Lineage (NCBI taxonomy): Eukaryota > Viridiplantae > Streptophyta > Magnoliopsida > Santalales > Viscaceae > Viscum > Viscum album. The sequence continues at coordinate 1,421,178,763 of OY728140.1, read as the reverse complement.
CCATGAAAATATTTGCAACAATGGTGAGTTAGAAGGGAATCACTATGAACTCATAGTGTCCATACCTCATTCAAAAGGAAATCATGGGAATATCTTATGTCCAAACCTTTAATTAGGGATATCCCAATCAAAGGTCTATCTTAGAGAAATAACTAGCCACGTGTAGTTTATCAAAAAAAATTCATTTATCCATAGAAGGGGATACTTGTTATTTATCATGATTTTATTGAGCTCATGATAAGAAATTAAGATGTGTATTAATCCATCTGTATTCTTGATAAAGAGAACCGGTACACCCCATGGTGAAGCACTTGGGCATATAAAACCCTTTTCTAGATTTTGATGTAACTTCTTCTTTAGATCTTCCAACTTAATTTTGGCCATTATATAAGGTTTATTTCATATAGGCAAAGATCTAGGAATAATTTCAATTGATAACTCATCCTATCGATCAGGAGGGAGATAATACAATTCTTCAGGGAATACATCAGTGAAATCCCTCAAAATGGGAATGTGTTCAAGCATGATTATCACTTTTTTCTCAAGAATTTGAGCTAGATATACATGCTCATAAGGCAACAATATCCACATTTGAGATGATGATTCGAAAGGAGATTCATCTTCCTTCTTACACTTTTATAGAATTGTAGGATGCTTCATTATGTGAAGATTGATCTACCTTTCTCAACAGTTGATGTTAGATTTATATAAATATAGTCAATCCATTCCCTATATAGAATCAATCTATAAAAAGGGGGTATAAAAATATTTTTTTGGGATGTTCAGTACACAAAAATTAATTTGGGAGTAGTTATAAACATTGGATGCAATAATTTCACCATTTTCTATTCTCACATATAACTCAACTTTCATATTTTGAGGTGGCTATTAAATAGTTCTACTAAACTTGAAAGATATGAAATAATGCATTGAACCATAATCAAATAGTGAATTTTTTATTCTTGAATGAATAACCAATGAACCTGTCACCACATCATTGTAGAGGTCCACCTCAACAGTAGTGATTGAATATTTCCTTCCTTGCTACCTTGGAATTTGTTATTGTTTATTTCCTCCAATAACCCTTATCTTATGGCAATGGATCGCATAATGAACATGTTCCTTACATTTGAATCCCTACACTAAAGGCTGAGTGTTGATATAAACCTTCCTTTCTTCTTTTGAATTAGTGGTATTCTTCATATACCTTCGAAATTATTTTACCATATTCCCTTATCTTCCACATTTGAAGCAACTCTTGGTTCCCTTTAAGAAGTTTACAGGATTCTTCTTCCCACACTTTTTACATGTGGTATGTTGGGTATTCTTTACATCATGGGATTGATTTTTGATCCACCCATATTAAACCAAATTTTATGATTTTTTTCAGGTTCACAAGACAACTGAGAGTCTTTGGTCTCTATTTCAACCTTAAGGGCACAACAGATAATATACTCATAGCTGCCAAAGTATCGAATCACCAATGTTTTTTGTAGAATCAGGTTTAGTTTTATAAAAAATTTATCCACATTACTTTTGGTGTTCCTGAAAAATCCAAAGGCATATTGTGAAATCCTTGTGATGTTTTCCTCATACACCCTGATAGTCTCATCTTCCTCTTTCTTTAGTTCAAGGAACTCCCTTTACATCTTAAGATAAAGGGTTTAGGGAAAATATTAATCGAAAAATATTTTCTTGAAATATTTCCATTCCATAGAATCATTTTATTTTTTATACTTTGTTTTCTTGATCAGTTTCCACCACTAATCAGCTTCCCCATCAAAACGATAGACTACCATCACAACTTTCTCTTCTTCTAAGAAATGAAGGACATATAATATATTCCAAATAGAGTTAATCCATTATTCTATGAGGAGGGTATCATAATATCCACTAAACATGGGAGGAATTTTCTGTATAAATGATTCGACCACAACTTTATCTTTCATAGGATAATGAGGGTGTTCCATGTGAATCAAGTTATTATTAATAACTTGAACCTGTTGACCAATAGCTATCTTGACGTTTTTAGAACCCACTCCCATCATATTTGGAATATCATTAGGGAAATCATCACATTACCTATCACATTGATTATTGGAATGAGTTTATTTATTTATATCCATTAACTAAGAAAAAGAAATTTCAATTAGGGGGATTGAATACTTAGTTAATAAGTATAATATAAGGAAAAAATTAACATATAATGAAAAACTTTTAATGAAAAATTATATCCTAACATGTGATACCATATGTTTCAATATATGTTATCCATGGTGACATAATTATCCCTAGGGTTCTTAATAAATTTCTATATTCCTAATCTCTAAAAATAACAATACCTTAATCTCTGATACCAACTATAGTGACCCTAGATTTTTTACATATTATTACATGATTTTAAGCATAATGTACCATCAAATACAACCAAGGATTGTAAAGTCTAGTGTCTTTGGAAGATTATGTACATAATTTTAAAACATTAAAATAGACTAAAAATATATATTATTTATTCTCAATAATGGGATTATAACCTCTATTGAGCTCTTATAACTACATAAGGTAACCTGGGGAATACATAAACAAAAGGATGATCTAAAAATCCCTGTAAGTGAATAAGCATAGGACTAAAACATAGCACATGGGTTAGAAGGAATAACATGATGAAATAAAGGCATGTAACATGAATAAACATAAGTAAAAATAACATTTATAGCATGGGAACATATAACCATGACATCATAAGAATTTGGAAACAACATATAACATAGCATAAACTTGAGTCCAGGCTATCTGATATGACAATGTGGACAAATTCCAATAAAAGAATCAGGTTCACTACCTATCCCAACATGATGTCTCATGAGAATAAAAATTTCCCAATGCATTGGAGTATTATCTAGGGGCACTAATAATAAAATGTTCATTCATATCTATTCCACATGAAGAATCTGTTATAAGTTCTACCCATGGAAGGAATTAAGTATCATAATCCTATTATAAGGCATAACAAAAGGAATATCATAATGGTTCCCATGAATGAATGGATTTAAATCATACATGGACATTAATATGGTAAAATAGGAATATTTCATGATAAGTTATATCCAATTTAAGTGGAAACATGTTAAAAATTTGTTTAAGAAACTTTAAAAATGAAACACTTTAGTGTGGTTAAAGGAAAATATTAAAGAGCATTTAAGTGAAAAATAAATATTTGTTTTCCTAAAAATAAAAGTTAAAATTTTATTTTTACAAGATAAAATGAGTGATTTTATAAACATAATGTTTTTTTAAAATATATTATGGTTGTTACATGAAAATTGGTAAGAAATTGGGAAGTTCCCTTTAATCAGGTTTGCTTATCGGTAAAAAATGAGAAGGGAACCTTATTAAAACATGTGTATCCCTAAAAAATAAGGATGGAATGATCTAGATACATGATTTTGGAACATATGAATAGAATTTAAAATAATTATAAAAAAAATAAATAAGAGTTACATTAGGGTAAAGAGAGGGAAAGTGTAACCTGAAAGAAAAAAATAGAGGTTTTGGGAAAAACCCTCACCTTATGTCAGAAATTTTCCTTCACTTGATATTAATTTCCTATATAATATAATTAAATACATTAATTAATTAATTCGGAAAATTTTAAACATTTATTTTATTTATTATAATTTTATTAAGTTCATTTATGTATCTTTTGATGAGTTATAAGATATAATTTCATCATTTAAGAGCATTCATTTCCCTAGTTTTCATGATCGGTTACTTGTATACATGTATGAAAAATCATATAAAATGATAACAATTTTCCAGAATTGAAGTTATATGTTATTACTGAAAATATATAAGATTAAATTTTTATATAATTCAATTGTAAATTTGGGTTGAGGATGAATCATTAGATAAGGCGTTACTGATAATCGTTTAAATTATTTAGGTAGTTTTTTGATCATCACAAACTAGTTTTGTTTTATTAATTAATATTATGTATAAAAAAGGTTAAAGAATATTAAATAGTATATAATTAATATATTATAATCTATTTTAACCATAAAAATGGTTTTATGAGCAGTCTTGAAGTAGGGAATGGAAATTTAAATCATTATCATCCTTGAATGTGATAAATTAACAAATCACAGATAATGTTTTCATTTTTAGTTCAAAAGGACAGGGGAAAGAAATTATGATGGATTATTCCATTAGAATAATAAAATTACAGTATATATAAGGTATTGGATTTATCATACCATTTATATTAGGTGAGGTGAGAAAAGAGTAAGAATAGAAAGGAACATGAAAAGAAATTAAAAGAAAAGAAAGAGGATTTTACTGCTTGAATATTTCTTCTTGAGAACCTCCTTTGAGGGATTGATTTTGGTATTTTTTTTAAGACCAAAGGCTCCTCTAAATGAACTAGGACCTTGGGAAAAAATCAGAATTTTGAAAAGTACCAAATATTGAGAGGTTTGAGGAGAAGAGGTGGCAATGAGTGGTATTTTTAGGAGAGGAGAGGGGTGTTTTCTTATTATTTTATTCATCATATTATTATTTTGTTTCAAGACTATAAATATTTTTAGAATTATAAAAAATATGTATAAAAATAATTAAGGGGATTTTGAGATTATGGTTCTTACATCCACGGTGACTCAAGGAATATTTTATTTAACCAATAATGTAGATATACCGTAAATTACCATGTTTCACTATTCTCCAAAAATTCAACTACAATTATAAAACTTCCAAAATTTTATCCTAACCATTATTTAATGTGTAGAATTAAAAAATTGACTCCATTTTATGAAAACAATTTTAAAAATATTATATATTTAATTTTAAACTAAAATCATTATTTACTTGGAAAATTCCAATTTTAAAATTATAATTGATTTTATAAGACTTTGAGAAGTTAATTAAGGCCTCATGAAATTATATTATAATCACAAGACAATAAAATATTAATTTATGAATACATTTTATGGAAATGGATTTTCTTTTAAAACATTATATTAATTATAATATTGAAAATAAACACATATATTTTATAAAATTATCAACACTTAATTAATAATTTCAAAAACATTTATTTAATTATACAATGATATAGTTATATCATATTTTCATTTATAAGATAGCTAAATTTTACTCATAATATCATAGGTGAGGTTACTATCCTATTTTCTGATTTACTATTCATAATAGTCGCATTACTATTCCAAATGTCATATTATTATTCCATTGGTATGGGTTCCTTAACTTATAGAAATATCTCTTATTTCATTAATTATTCATATATAATGTTTTTATTGCATTCCTTGTGTGATGTTTATGTTTTTTATACTATATACCATAATTATCATATGAGATTTTTCATTGATACAATTTTTGGTCATTAAAGAATTCACCCATCCTTCCAGATGATTCGGAACCAGAGATGGTGAAGGTGTGGCTAAATAGGATGAATCGTATCTTTTATTTCCATGGCATACTAGTAGAGATGAAATTTAATCTAGAAATGTATATGCTGGAGGATCTTACACACTATTGTTAGGAATTAGCAATTCAGGCTAAATTAGACCAAGGCCTTCCATGGGTGGATTTTAAAGAATTGTTCAATAAAGAATTCTATCCTCATTCATTCAGGATCACAAGAATGGTGGATTTCTTATACTTTAAACAATAGAGCCTCACTGTGACAGAGTATGTGGATAAATTCATGTATTTAATGCACTTTGCACCTGAGGTTGCTGCTAATGTGACCTTGAAGGCGCATATCTTTGAATCATGGTGGAGATAGGAGATTCGCCTGAAGATTGTTTTGATCTGTATTATGGATTATACAGATATGGTCAATAGTGATGGTTGCAAAAAGGGATATCTCAGGATCTAAGGGTGGACAAAGTATCTTGATACCTACGAGAAATGGTGGGAACTCTAATGACACTACCATAGACCGGCGTAAGGGAAGCACTGGCCTTTATCATTGCTATGATAAATGCACTGATAAAAGGGGGGTCTTTATTAGTGTTAGCTAAAAATGCTGAAAAATCTACCATTTATAAGCACTAAAAAAGGGTTGATAAAGGTGTACCCTTTATCAGTGCTTTTTTTAGCGCTTATAAAATATATATTTATCAGCGCTATTATTAGTGCTGATAAATGTTTATAACAAAAAATATTATTAATTTATACAAAATTATTATTATTTTTATTCAAAAATAATGTTTATTTACGCACATTAAATAAAAAACATATGTTTATAATTAATAGGTATTTTTTAATAATTCTAATATATATAATGTTTTAAAAAAGTATTTATAATATTATAATATATATTTAAAAATTCATAATATTATAATAAATTTTATTAAATGATAAATATATTTGTTATATTTGTAATTATATATTTATAATTATATATAAATACTTTATATATATATAATTATAATTATATATATATAATAAATATATGTTTCCGATGAATTTGGTCAATAAATATATTGATGTGTGAGTATAATTGACATTCATATGTTATGTATTCATCATGAATTAATTTTCATTTATACATTACACCCTTATTATTATCATTCATGTTTTCCATATGTGATGACTCGTTTTTTATTATCTATATACTTTACTAGGTATGTGATTCATTCATGTTATACCCATGAATCTATTCTCATAAATACTTATAAAATTATAAGAAATATATTTATTATATTTATAATTATAACTTTTTAAATATATATAAATACATTTTAAATATATTTATTTATAATTATAATTATAACTATATATTTATTTATTTATAATTATATAAAAATATTTATAAATATATTTACTTATTGTTATAATTATAAATATATATGTGTGTGTGTGTAAATAATTATAAAATTATAATAAATATATTTATTTTACTTATAAAGTTATAAACATATATAATTAAATAAATATATTTATAAATATATAAAAATATTTATAAATAAAAAAATTATAATTATAATTATAAATAAATATATATATATTTAAATAATTGTAAAATTATAATAAATATACTAATTATATATATTTATAAAATTATTAATATAATAAACATATTTTTTATAATTTTATAATTATATAGTTATAACTATATTGACAAATGATAGGAGGGATGCAGAGTTGCAGGAGAGAGACGTCCGGAAACCCCGATCGGGTTCATGGACCGTGCAGTGGAGAGGAGGTTGGTGGCGGCATTGTCCCGCTCATCACCTCACTTCCAGGAAAGGAAAGCGGTGTTCCATCCGTGGACAGAAATCATGTTGAATTTGTGGATCTTAGAGGGGCACCGACATCTAGGCCACTTGGTGTCCTAAATGGCAGTGAGGATGGAGCTGTACGTGATGAAGCGCTGGGTGTGTCCGATCTAGTGACACAGGGCTTGGAAAGGCCTGATTTGAATAAGAATGACCACTTGCGCTATATTCCGACCCTGTGAAAGGCTTTGTTCTATGTCGATTTCTTAAAAAAAGGGAAGATCTAGGTGTCTGATGATATCTCCCATGAATCTCTCACATCCCACCTTTTTAGATTTTGAAATAGGACCTTCACGGTTGTCGCGAACTTCGTTGCTCTCAAGGAGTGTCTAGAAGAATGAAAGTTCTTATTGATTGTGTAACAACCCAATGTTTTTCAATGGAAATACCCTTTTCATAAGTATGTCATAAAAACACAATAAAACACAACATAATTATCTACTAAGTGCTAAGTGACCTTTAAACATAAGTTTTTCACTTCTGTGTTTGGAATTTCGAAAATCTGGCATACACGGTTGTAATCAGTAAGTTATTTGAAGTCTGATAAAGAAAGCATACTTTTTAGTGAATAGTAACCTACCCTAATGAATAGTAGCAAACCCTTATGAATAGTGATATACCCTAATGAATAGTAACCTTGCCTATGATAGTATAAAAATAATATTCAAGTTGGAAGTACGATATACCTATATTTTACAATAAGTTAATGAATGTTTTAAAACTGGTTTTGATAATAAATAATTATTTTAATTAAATATTAAAATAATCATATTTAGAAAATTATTTTTAAAAAATGGACTTCATTTTTGGATTCGAAACGTCAAAAAATGGTTAGGGTGAATTTTTGGGATTTTTTTGAAATACTTGAATTTTTTTATGAATAGTAAAATATGATAATTTACAATAAATGCTAAATAAAAGATTTATTGAGTCATTGATGATGTTTTGGTGATTTAATTACACTTTGTTAGGTATAACATGATAAAATTACTATTCTTGGTCATGTAGTACTCACTATTCCTTGTCTTGTGATGAATTAATAAATTAATGATTATAATATTATGAAATCCCTCCTCTCCTACACTATAATAACCCCCCTTCACTCCTCTCAAGCCTTGTGTCTTTCCATTATTTGCCCAAATCTCTCCTAAAGATAATCACGCACGTCCAAAAGCTCCTAGCCTCTTCAAAATACAAAAAACATCTCCCCTTAAGAGGTTCTCAAAGGAGGAATTCTCATGAGGTAAATTCATCTTTCCAATTCCTTCATTTCTTTAAAGTTCTCTTTATTTTTTTTTCTTTCCTCACCTCCCTTCACCATAATAGTATGATAAATACAGTAACATACATGTACTGGAATTTTTTCATACTAATGGTATATTTCATTATCATCTCTCCTTTCCCCACCCTTTTATTTGAATGAAATGAAAGCACTATTTGAGATGTGCTAATTTAGCACATTCAAGGACAATGGTTTATCAATTTCTATTATTATATTTAATTCTGGTAATGAAACCATTTGTGTTATGGTTGAACCATATTATTATATATTTAATATATCCTATTTTTGGTTCTTTAATCCTTTTTTACAAATGGTATTAAGTTATAAAGCAAAACATGTTCTTTGTAATCAAATCCATCGATTAACAAAAACGGTTATCACTAAGGTTATATATATAATAATTAGACTTCACTCTAAGTAACCTAATTAAAATTAAAACCATTTAATCCCCTTTATGTGCACTAAATAATATAACCTCAATTCTGGACAACCACTTTGATCTTACATATAATCCAAACTTGAATATAAGTGAACCGGTCTTTTGAAGCCAAGTAAACAAACGAGCCCGAACAATGAAATTGAACCTTATAACTAAGGAAAAACGATTTTAATAAACTAAAAAAGATTATAATAAATAAATTACATATAGAATAGGTTATGTAATTATTAATTAATAATCCTAATTTGTTTATTCACGACCTTAGAAACAAGTGGAGAACACCAACAGATTTAATGTAAGGGATCCTCTCCTTTTCACTCTTAGTCAAGATTGTTCTCTATGCTAGGCCTTTTGGTGTAATACCAAGTTATGGGGTATATTTTTTACCTCCCCCATAATTTCTTAATGTTTTATAAGTGATTATAAACCCCTTATCTCTCTCATCAAGCCCTTTTAGTTACACCTGGTACCATGCCGATAAACCATAATGGATTCTACCTGAACTTCCTTTATTCCTTCGGGTTGCTCTATATTTCTTTTTACCAAAATGTAGTGGTCTTTTATTTTTATTTAGAACTTAAAAATTATGTTTTATTCTCCAAAATCATGTTCCAAGATCCATCTCTCATTCTCGTTTGGTAATATACATGCTTTTAAGTGAATCTCTCCTCGATACTTCCCAATAAGCACACTCGTTTTAAAGGAACTTCCCAAACATTTACCCAATTTCAATTGCACTTTATCTTATATTTTAAGACACCATTGTCTTTTTAAATTTATTTCTTTCATTATTAATCCCTTCTTGTTTCAATTGTGTTTTTATATAAAATAATTTCTTCTTTACTATTTTAAAAGCTCTATAGTTTTTTCCTTAAAACCGCACAAAACTTTTTTAATGCTAATGTCTCTCAAATACATTTATTATGTGATGTCACTTATATTTGTTACCACCTACCATGTTATATGCCTATATTAACTTATGAACGCCCATATATATTCTAATCCCTTTCTTTCATAGACACTTTCATGATACACTCATTGTTTATGCTTTATGTCATGATTGTGGTACCCAATTCTCTCCATGGGTAACCTTATGTTTATGAACAATTGATTATGTATGATTACTCATATAAAAAGAATATTTATGTGGTAAGAATATTTATGTGGCAAGAATATTTTAGAAAATTTTGAGATGGGTGCGCCCAGATAGCACTCCAATGCATTGGGTAAAGTTGAGTCTCATGAGATGTGATGTGAAACGGGATTGGTGGTTAGACTTGACACATACTAAAATGGGAAACAGGATTGGCGGTTAGCCTTGAACTGTACTAAAGAAATGTTTTATGATTCTACCACATTTATATGATTCCATGTTTATATGATCCCATGATTATATTAAATGATTTTATATGTTTCATGCTTTGGATATCATTATGTCATGCCTTTTAACTCATGTGCTTGAGATGTATCCTTATGTTCATTCCCTTATTGGGCTTTTTAGCTCATCCCTTTTTTCATGTGTTCCCCAGGGTTCTCTATTTAGATGTAAGGGCTCAAAGGAAGTTAGTATATCTTTATGGTGATTAAATAAATAAGTGTTTTTTAGCCTAATGTTTTATGTTATATGTACCTAGTCTTACAATAAACTAGACTTAACAATCCTTGGCTTGAAATCTGATGATTAATTATGCTTAAAATCATGAAATGTTATATGTAAAAGGCTCAGGTTTCTATAGTTGGTATCAGAGGATGGTCTAGTTATTTTGGAGATTAGGAATAGAGAACCTTAGTGAGAACCTTAAGGATGAGACTAAATATAAGAAAACATTCCATAATTTTGGTGAGTATTGAGTAAGTGGTTTATCAAGTAAATACATCCCTATATGGATATGAGAAGATAGATGCGGCTCTAGAACAGATGTATCTAGGGGTAAAACCCAAAAACACCGCTTTGAGCTAGACTCGAACGAGAACTGGTGCATGAGAATGGGCCTTACTACACTCTTGGTTACGACACTCCCAGGGGATATGCTTTGGTAGAGTCATGAGCTTATTACTAAACATTATTAAGGTAAAAAAATAATCCCTTAAGAATATAAGTTAAGAAATAGATTGAGGATAACCTGTATATAAACCTAGGGAATCCTAAGTCGGAATATACTTCTTCTTTATAAGTTTATACTTTTATATTCAATGTTTCCTTTTTTATGCTCAATAGCTAAGTATTCAAGACCTCTAATTATATGTTCTTTTTCTTTGTTAATGGCAGGAAATAGAAGAACACGTTCCAATAACCAATGTGATAGGAAATGTGATGATTGACTTAATGATATGCCTGATATGATAGGATAAGGTGCTCAAAACTTCATGAAATTACTTGATCAACTGGATCAAGTTATGAATAATAACTTGAATCATGTGGAATTTACTCCTCCTCTAAGTAAAGAACTTGTTTCCATAGAATCCTTCATGCAGAAAAGCCCTCCCATGTTTAGTGGGTCTTATGATCCCCTCCTCGCAGAACAATGGATTAACTCCATTGAAAATATTTTCTCCATCCTCCAATGCTCGAAAGAAGAGAAAGATGTACTAGCGGTCTATCATTTTGATGTGGAAGCTGATTAGTGGTGGACACTGATCAAGAATACAAATTCCCCCAAAAGAAATTGATTCCAAAGATTGAGAGGAATTCAATATGTTTTTCGAAAAATATTTTCATCGAACTCTCCATCTCAAGATGGAAAGAGAGTTCCTCGGACTCAAGGAGAAGGAAGATGATCCCATCGGGGTGTATGAAGCGAACTTTAAAAGGCTTTCAAGGTACGCATCTGGATTTTTCATGAACACCGAAAGCAAGGTGGATCGATTCTTTAGCAGACTAAAGTCAAGTCTACAAAAAGAGTTGGTGATTCGAGATTTTGACAGTTATGAGGAGATTTTTCATTGTTACCTCAAGGTTGAAATGGAGATTGGAGACTCTCAGTGGTCTCATGGGCCCAGTGACAAGTAGTGGAAAATGGAGAACAACACGGGTGGTTCATCAAACAAATCCTATGATGGAAAGAAACCTCACTTTCCCCTTTGCAAAAATTGTGGGAAGAAGAATCTTGGTGACTCTCAAGGGAACCAAGAATTTCTTCAAATGTGGAAATTTTGGTCATCTGGACAAGAACTACCAAAGGAATATGAAAAATACCACTAATGTTGAAGAAGAATGGAAGGTTCAGATCAACACTCAGCCTGTAGTGCAGTGTTGCAATTGCAAGTATCTTGGGCATTATGCGAACAATTACCCTAAACTGAGGGTTATCAAAGGCAATCAGCAACAACTGCCAAGGCAACAAGGAAGGTCTTATGTTATCACTATTGCTGAGGTGGAGCCGAAAAATGATGTGGTAACAGGTACGCTTGTTATTCATTCAAGAATAGTGAACGTACTATTTGATTCTGGTTCTACACATTCTTTCATATCTTGCATGTTTAGAAGAACTATTCAAACACCACCTCAAAATTTGGATGGAAAGTTATCTGTGAGAACAGCGAATGGGTAAATTATTGCGTCCAGGTTTATAACTCCTCCTCGGTTAACGTTTGTGGACTAAACCTCCCAGAAAATCTCATCATACTTTCTTTAGTGTAGTTCGACACTATCTTGGGCATGGATTGGCTATCTTTGTACAAGGCCAACATCAATTTTCGGGAAAGAGATATCAATTTTCACATCCTGAAGCATCCCCTAATTCTTTATAAGTGTAAGGAGGAAGATGAGTCTCTTTTAGAATCTTTGTCCCAAGTTTGGATACTGCTTCCTTGTGACCAAGCATGTCTAGCTCAAATGATTGGGAAAAAGGATAGAATCATGTTTGAAGACATGCCCATCATGATATATTACACTGATGTATTCCCTGAAGAGTTTCCTGGTCTTCCTCCTGACCAAGAGGTTGAGTTCTCAATTGAACTTATCCTTGGATCCATGTCAATCTCAAAGAAACCTTACAGAATGTTCATCGTAGAGCTGGAAGAGCTAAAGAGGCAGTTACAGGAGAATATGGAGAAGGGTTTTATATGCCCTAGTGCTTCACCGTGGGGTGCACTAGTCCTCTTCTTCAAGAAGAAGTATGGATCAATGCGCATCTGAATTGATTATCTTGAGCTCAACAAAATCATGATAAAGAACAAGTATACCCTTCCATGGATAGATGACTTGTTCAATCAGCTTTGTGGGGACAGTTATTTCTCTAAGGTGGACCTTCGGTAGGGATATCACCAACTAAAGCTGAGGAAGGAAGATATTCCCAAGACTGCCTTTCGAACGAGGTATGGACACTATGAGTTCAAAGTGATGTCCCTCAGACTCACTAATTCTCTATCAATTTTCATGGATTTAATGAATAGAGCCTTTATAGATTACCTTGAAAAAAATTTGGTGGTCTTTATTGATGATATTCTGATATACTCCAAGAGTAAGGAGGAACATGAGGAGCATTTGAAAATTGTGTTAAAGACTTTGGGAAGGGATAAGTTGTATGAAACGCACAGTAAATGTGAGTTTTGGATGGAGGATGTAACATTCTTGCGGAATGTTATCACTAGGAAAGGGATATCTTTCGACCCTTCCAAGACGAAGGCAATTGAAGAGTGGTTGAGGCCAACTTTTGTAACGGAGAACCACAACTTTTTTGGTTTAGCTTGGTGTTATCGACGATTCGTGAAGAACTTTTCACGATTGTCATACCTAATGACCAAGCTGACATATACGGGAGTAAAGTTTTTCTGGACACAGGAATGTGAAGACTCTTTCAAGGAGTTGAAAAAGAGGCTTATCACTGCGTCGGTACTCACACTCCCTTCAAGTGGAGAACTCTTTGTGGTGTATAATGATGCTTCTAAGAAATCCTTAGGTTGTGTTATAGTGAAAAATGATAAGGTGATAGCCTATGCCTCAAGGAGGCTTAAAATCCATGAGAAAAAATGTCCTACCCATGATCTAGAGTTGGAGGCTATGATCTTTGTGTTGAAAATATAGCGGCATTATCTCTATGAGGAAAATGTGAGATATATACTGACCACAAAAGTCTCAAATATATATTCACATAGAAAGAGCATAATATGAGCCATCAAAGGTGGATAGAGCTCATCAAGGATTATGACTGCTCAATCCACTACCATCCAGGTAAGGCAAACAAGGTGGCAGATGCTCTAAGTAGAAAGGATCCTGCATCTTTATCAATGATGAGAATTGAAAAGGATCCGATCTTCTTAGATTTTCAAAGGATAGACATGTGAATAATTAAAGGAGGAACATCATCAATCCTTTCTCAAATGATTTCTCAACCATCCCTCTTGAAGAAAATAAATAATTCTCAAAGAAAGGATATGGAAATTCAGAAAAGGGTGGAAGCTGTCAAAAATGGGAAACTCTCTGATTTCAAAATTGATGAAGAAGGAGTTATAAGATTTGGGAAATGATTATGTGTACCATCAGATCCAGAGATAATGAAGGAGCTATTGAATTATGCACATAGCTCGACCTTCTCTATCCACCCAGGGAGCACAAAGATGTACTGAGATCTCCGAAAAAACTTTTGGTGGGACAATATGAAAAGGGATATTGCTGAATATACATCAAAGTTCCTCATATGTCATCATGTGAAGGCAGAGAGACAAAATTCTAAGGGGATGATGCAACCACTAACCATACCAGCATGGAAGTGGGAGAACATTACCATGTAATATGTCACTGTACTTCTGAAGACGTATAGAGAAAATAATGTTAAATGGGTCATTGTGGATCGTTTTACGAAGACAACACACTTTATCATGGTTTGAGAGGACTTCTCATTATATCAACTTGCATGGATTTACATCAAATAAGTGGTAAGGCTTCATGGAGTACCACTATCTATTGTATCTGATCGTGATTAGAGGTTCACCTTGAAGTTCTAGGAAAGTCTCCAACATGCTCTAAGCACTGAAATCAACTTCAATACGGCCTATTATCCTCAAACTGATGGCCAATCTGAGCGAACTATTCATACATTGGAAGACATGTTGAGAGCGTGTTCAATGGAATTAAAAGGAGGATGAGACCAACATCTTCCACTAGTTGAATTATCCTACAACAATAGTTTCCACTCGAGCATCCCAATTACACCATATGAATACCTGTATGGGAAAAGGTGTATAACACCGGTGTGTTGGGATGAAGTCGGTGAGCATAAGCTGCTAGGATCTGAAATGGTCGAAGAAATGGTGGAGAAGGTGAAAACCATTCAGCAGCATATCAAGGTAGCCCAAAGTCGACATAAGAGTTATGTAGATAATTGTTGATGAGACATTGAGTTCAAAGTTGGAGACAGGGTATTACTATGCATATCCCCATGGAAGAAGGTCATGAGGTTTGCGAATAAAGGGAAGTTAAGTCCCAGGTACATCGGCCCCTTCGAGATCCTTGATCAAGTTAGATCTGTGGCCTATCGACGGGAACTTCCACCTACCATGTCAAAAGTACATGATATCATTCATGTATCCCTCTTAAGGAGGTACATACCAGACCATTCACATGTACTCTCTTCATAGGTGGTACAATTGGAGGATGATCTCTCTTACGAGGAGCAGCTAGTGAAGATCTTGGATCATAGAGATAAAGTTCTACGCAAAAAGACTACTCATATGGTCAAACTAATATGGTGAAACCATAAGTACAAAGATGCAACATGGGAATTGGAGGAAGAAATGAAGGAAATGTACCCACACCTATTTTTGGCTGAGAATGTAAAATGAAATTTCGAGGGAAAAATTTCATAAGGGGGGAAGAATGTAACGACCCAATGTTTTTCAATAGAAATTCCCGTATCATAAGTATGTCATAAAAACACATGAAAACACAAAATAATGATCTACTATGTGCTAAGTGACGTTTAAACATAAGTTTGTCACTTCTCTGTTTGGAATTTTGAAAATCAGGCATATACGGTTGTAATCAGTAAGTTATTGGGAGTTTGATAATGAAAACTTAATTTTTGGTGAATAGTAACCTACCCAAATGAATAGTAACATACCCTTATGAATAGTGATATACCCTAATGAATAATAACCTCACCTATGATAGTATAAAAATAATATTCAAGTTGGAAGTACGATATACATATATTTTAGAATAAGTTAATGAATGTTTTAAAACCGATTTTGATAATAAATTATTATTTTAATTAAATATTAAAATAATCATATTTAGAAAATTATTTTTAAAAAAATGGACTTCATTTTTGGATTCTACACGCCTAAAAAATGTTAGGGTGAATTTTTGGGATTTTTCTGAAATACTTGAATTTTTTATGGATAGTAAAATACGACAATTTACAATAAATGCTAAATAAAGGATTTATTGAGTCATTGATGATGTTCTACTGATGTAAGACCACTTGGTTCGGGACCACATGATCAAATTATTATTCTTTGTCATGGAATACTCATTATTCCTTTTCTTGTGACGAATTAATAAATTAATGATTATAATATTATAAAATCACTCCTCTCCTCCACTATAATAACTCCCCTTCACACCCTCTTCTATTCACTCCTCTCAAGCCTTGTGCCTCACCATTATTCTGCCCAAATCTCTCCCCAAGATCCTCCCCCACGTCCAAAATCTCACAGCCTCTTCAAAATACCAAAACCTCTCCCCTTAATAGGTTCTCAAAGGAGGAAGTCTCAAGAGGTGAATTCCTCTTTCCAATTCCTTCATTTCTTTAAAGTTATCTTTCTATTTGTTTCTTTCCTCACCTCCCTTCACCATAATAGTATGATAAATCTAGTAACATACATGTACTGTAATTTTATCATGCCAATGGTATATCTCATTATCTTCTATTCTTTCCCCACCCTTTTATTTGAAAGAAATGAAAGCACCGTTTGAGATGTGCTAATTTAGCACATTCAAGGAAATCAGTTTATCAATTTCTATTATTATATTTAATTAGGGTCATGAAACCATTTGAGTTATATTTGAACCAGATTATTATATATTTAATCTATCCTATTTTTTGTTCTGTAATTCTTTTGTACAAATTGTATTAAGTTATAATGCAAAACACGGTCTTTGTAATCAAATCCACCGATTAACAATAACGGTTATCACTAAGGTAATATATATAATAATTAGACTTCACTCTAAGTAACCTAATTAAAATTTAAACCATGTAATCTCTTTAATGTACACTAAATAATATAACCTCAATTCTGGAAAACCACTTTGATCTTACATATAATCCAATCTTAAATATAAAAGAACTGATCTTTTAAAGCCAAGTAAACAAACGATCCCAAACAATGAAATTGAACCTTATAACTAATCAAAAAGGATTTTAATGAACTAAAAAGGGTTATAATAAATAAATAAAATATATAAGAGGTTATGGAATTATTAATTAATAATACTAATTTTTTTATTCATGTCTTTAATAACAAGTGGAGAACACCAACGGATTTAAGGTAAGGGATCCTCTCCTTTTCACTCTTAGTCAAGATTGTTCTCTATGTTGTTCCTTTTTCTATAATACCAAGAGATGGGGTATATTTTCTCACCTCCCCCAAACTGCCCTAATGTTATATAAGTGATTATTAACCTATTATCTCTCTCATCAAGCCCACTTAGTTACACTCGATACCAAGCCGATAAACCATAATGGATTCTACCCGAACTTCCTTTATTCCTTTGGGTTGCTCTATGTTTCTTTTTACCAAAATGTAGTTGTATTTTCTTTTTATGTAGAACTTGAAAATTCTGTTTTTATTCTCTAAATTCATGTTCCAAGATCCATATCTCATTCTCTTTCGGTAATATACATTCTTTTAAATGAATCCCTCCTCGATACTTCCCAATAAGCACACTCATTTTAAAGGAACTTCTCGAACTTTTACCAAATTTCAAGTGCACTCTATCTTTTGTTTTAAGACACTATTGTAATTTTAAATTCAGTATTTTTATTATGAACCCCTTCTTGGTTAAATTCTGGTTTTATATTAAAGAATTTCTTCTTTACTATTTTAAAAGTTCTATAGTATTTTCCTTAAAACCACACAAAAAAATTTTAATGCTAATATCTCTAAAATAAATTTCTTATGTGATGTCACTTCTATATGTTACCAGTTACCATGTTATATGACTATATTACCTTATAAACGTCCATGAATGTTCTAATACCTTTATTTCATGGACACTTTAATGATACACTCATTTGGTATGCTTTATGTCATGATTGTGGTACCCAATTCATTCCATGAGTAACCTTATGTTTATGAACAATTGATTATGTATGATTACCCAGGTAGAAAGAATATTTATGTGGTAATAATATTTATGTGGAAAGAATATTCTAGAAAATTTTGAGATGGGTGCGCCCAGATAGCGCTCCAATGCATTGGGTAAGGTTGAGTCTCATGAGATGCGATGTGAAACGGGATTGGCGGTTATCCTTGACACGTACTAAAATGGGAAACAGGATTAGTAGTTATCCTTGACCCGTACTGAATAAATGTTTTATGATTCTGCCACATTTATATGATTCTGTGTTTATATTATCCCATTCTTATATTAAATGATTTTATAAGTTTCATGCTTTGGATATCATTATGGAATTCCTTTTAACTCATGCGTTTGAGATGTATCCTTATGTTCATTCCCTTACTAGGATTTTTAGCTCATCCCTTTGTTCATGTGTTCCCCAGAGAACCATATGCAGATATAAGGGATCAAATAAAGTTAAGATATCTTTATGGAGATTAAATATAGAAGTGTTTTTTTAGCCCCATGTTTTATGTTATATGTACCTAGTCTTCCAAGACACTAGACTTAACGATCCATGGCTTTTACTCGAATGATTAATTATGCTTAAAATCATGAAATGTTATATATAAAAGGCTCATGTCATTATAGATTGGGTGATAGATTCTGGACAAGGGAGACAAGCTAATGAATATAGAAGAGATTAAATTGCGGCTCTCGCAAATTTGGGGCATGACTGATTGGTGGATTATTCCCATTGGCAAAGGGTATTTTCATCTAATCTTCTTTAATGCGAGTGATCACACTTGTGTTTGGGGTTCCAATTTGTATGCTCTGAATCCAGGGGTCTTTCACCATTTTTTTTGGGATTTACATTTCAATCCACATACACGAAAGCATGCATCTGTGCAAATCTGGATCAGGTTTCATGGTCTGTTTGGGTGTTGTGGCATCCTATAATTCTTAATTATCTTGTCTTCTGTATTGGTTCACCCATTAAGATGGATGATAACACCATTTAAGGGGAATTTGGGTATTTTTCTAAAGTCCTTGAAGATGCTAACATGATCCGTACATTTTCTAACTCTTCCACTCTGGTGGAAAATGGTGCTAATATTGAAGTTCATTTTAAATATGAATTCATCCCATCCTTCAGTAACTTTTGCAGGATTATGGGGCATGAGGTGGCTGATTGTAGGAATGTCCAAAATATTCCAGTCAAGCATATAGGTATCTCCCAACCTACAAGTAAGAAACCTCCTACCACCTCATATGTGAGGAAATAGGTAGTGAATGATCATGCCTTTGCTGAGAATGACTCTAAGGAGGATGCTAACCCGAAGGGGAAGAGGATACAACTGTCGTTACAGGCTTTGAGGATGGATGAGTGCCTAATTGAACCTAATGATGTTGTTGCAAGGCAACTCCCATGGAAGGTTGAATGAAATAAAGAAGATAATGATGGTAGGACCTATTTTATGGATGACCTTATTGAAAATTCTTAGAATGAAGGTGCTAATAAATGAGGCATGAAATTGTTTATAGATGAGGATGGGTTTCAAATGGTCTCATATAAGAAATATAACCAATATGTCTCTTCCAAGGCAGGACAGAATTCTCTTGCTTTAGCCAAGATAGAGTCAGTTGAAACTAGGTTTCTTGGTAATGTTACTTCTTTGTAGATTGTGCTGGATAAAGCTATGATGGAGGCAGACATAGTGGAGGGTGAGAATGTTACATCAGATGGTAATTGTGGTAACTTTATTCTTCTGGAAATTATAAAAATATATTATATCGAGGATGTCTTTTGAGAGAAATTTAGGAATGCACAAAAATCCTCTAGAGTACAATCCTCTGATATTCAGGTTGTTCAAGAAAGAAATGTGGATGATTTAAAGGAAAATGCCTCAAATCCGAACATGCATGAAAGTGAGGAAGATTTTTCAGGAACAAAGGATCATCCTAAAACTTGGCAGACTCCTAAGTAGTGGAAAAGGGGTATGCATTCGAGAAATTGGGGTGGTTCTCAAGGAAGGGGTTAGAGACACAAAAGGTGATTTCTGTCTTTGGTATTGTGGCTTGGTGTGAGTCGTTTGTTGAAATCTTGTGCTTACTTTTTCTACACTTTTATCTTTTTTAATAAATTGTTCAGGACCATGAGCTTCCAACTCATAGTTTGCACATTTTCTGGTATAACTATAACTATAAATGAAATATATTTATTATAATTTTTTAATTGCAAATAAATATAAATTTATTTAGAGTTATAATAATAAATAAATATAAATTTATTTAAATAATTATAAAATTATAAAAAATATTTATTATTCTTATAATGTTATAAATATATAATTAAATAAATATATTTAAAAATATATACAAATATTTATAAATAAATAAAAATATTTATAATGATAATTATAAATAAATATAGATATATTTATATAATTATGAAATTATATTAATTAAATTAATTGTATATATTAATGAAATTATAAATATATTAAATTCATTTCTATAATTTTATAATTATTTCAATATATATATAATAATAACTATAAATAAATATATATTTATTAAAAAAATTTAATTATAAATAATTATTTATTTATTTATACTTATAATTGGAAATATATATATATATATAAATGATTATAAAATTGTAATAAATAAATCTATTATAATTATATTGTTAAAAATATATATAATTAAATAAATATATTTATAAATATTTAAAAATAGATATAAATAAATACAAATATTTATAATTATAATTCTAAATAAATATAAATATATTTAAATAATTATAAAATTATAATTAATATATTAAATATACATATTTGTAAAATTATAAGTATAATAAATATTGTTCTTATAAATTTATAATTATTTAAATATATATATATATTTATAATTATAACTATAAATATATTTTTATTTATTTTAATTTTTTAAATTATATATTTATATAAATATATTTTTATTATATATTTATTATATTTATAATATTTTAATTATATATAATTAATATAAATATATATAATTATATAAATATATTTATTATATATATATAAATATATATACATATATAAATTTATTTATTGTTATAATTCTAAATGAATATATATATATATATTATAGAATTTCAAAAATATATATAATATTATAAATAAATTATTAACATTATAGATTTATCATCATTTTTTAGTGCTGATAAATATTGGCCTTTATCAGCACTATAATTTTTGCGCTGATAAAATGTGTCGTTATCCGTGCTATAATTTTAGCAGTGAAAAAGGTATATCTTTATCAGTGCTAAAAAACACTGATAAAGGCATGTTTTATCAGTAATTTCTATGTTAGCACTAATAAAACATATTGTTATCAACAATTTTTAACTAGTGGTGATAAAAGCTTTACCCACTTTTATAAATAAACCCTAACAGTCAGCTTCTTCTCTCTCACACCTCAAACTCTCGCAAAATCCAACCCCTACCACTATCGACCCCTCCCCTATCACTGTCGACCCCTCCTCAGTCACTAACCACTCCATTTCCCCGACCCCTCCTCTACCAGAGCGAATCCCTCCTCCATTGCCTCAAATCCCTCCTCCACCATGAACCTCATCTCTGTCGTGAACCCCACCTCCACCATGTGTCGAAGCCCACCACCACAGTGAATCCATCATCCATTGTGAACCCGCCTCTTCCACAAACACCACCTCCACCACAAACCCCTCCAAGGCCTTTGTTGCGACTCTCTCCACCTACCCTAACTCTTCCACCACTGTACCCTATTGCTGCCACCGGACCTCCAAATCTATGATATATTCTTATTTGATTTGGAATGATTAAATAGTGAAATATTAATTATGTTGTTTTAGCGTTTGAAATTTTTTTTATGTATGAATTATATGTTTTGTGTGAGATAGTGTTTTTTATTGTTAAAGTGTTTTATTGGTTTTTTGGTCATATTCTATGACAATTTTGATAATTTTATATGTATAGTTGTATAAGAATTTAGTACAATTAAAATTTATTAATTTGGATTGTTCTAAATATCATAACATGTTTGGATGAGGTGTTTTGATATATTAGAAACATTATAGGGATTGTTTTAGGTGAAAAGTATCATGATTGGTATTATAATGGAGTGATTATGGTGGGTAGTTTGGATAAAATATAATTTTTTCTATGGATAAATAACATAAAACACTTTTGAGTTGAAACTTATAGTGAAAGTGGATCTATATTTGGGTTTTGATAAACATTTTAATGATTGTTTTGGGATGAATTGAGATGGTTTATATGTATAGTTTTCTAATATATATTTTAAATTTTATCATTTCTAATTATGGGTGTTGTTGTGTAAGTGGATGCTTCAATAGATGTTATACCATGTTGACATGATAGTTTTATAAATGTGTTTCATGGATTATTAATGTTTGGATTTTAGAAAAACATCATAGCAATGTTTAGGTAGTGATGTGGGAATTCTAGAGACATGATTTATAATATTATGGTCATACATTTAGAGTACCCCTATCTTTAGTCTCATAATAGCTTTTGGAATTGCCTCCTTGATTAGGCCATTAATGGTCCGTTGATTGTGTTTCATTTTTATTGCAATAATATTCCAGTGTGATGATTCCCTTAATTTTTTAACTTAGACCTTATGCCTTTGGTAGGTATCCCTTAATGTTTGATGCTAAATATTTTATTATTATTTTATATTACGGTTTTATCTTGGAATATTATATTTTCTTTAAAAGAAAAATATATTTTTTTTAGTTTTATTTACTAAACCCTATGTAATAAAATTATTTTCATTATTTTCCCTAAAACTAGAATTTTTTGGTTTGTCTTAAAAAATGAATGGTATAAAATCTTTGATGATATTCTAATAGGATCTTTCCTTACACCATACATATACACATTGGTGCATATATAGACTTAGTTTTCTATTATATAGGTAAAAGTAAAGGGTCAAACTTTTATAGTGGTTTTCCATTGTCACTTGTTAAAGATATAATGATAATGGGATATATAGGCCACCATAGGGAATAAATATATGATACTCATTTTGTGTTATTTTAAGATATTTACTAATAATTTCCTCTCTTGAAAATAAATTTATTTTGGGTTTACCTTAATATTTTGGATCATGTGTAAACTTTTTATAGCTTTATATTTTATAAAATGTTGGTTACTTTTTTTCAGGTATCTTTTATAAGGTGTCACTCTTAATATGTATGTCTTATTGAAAATGCTTAAGTGTATCTTTTAAAATGATTCAAGTGTTTTGAAATATTTATTAAAAAATTATATGTGTTCAACATACCCTTTTATGGTTTTAAATATATTTACAATTATTTAAGTGTTTGGTATACACTTAGGATTCATGTCAAGTGTTTTTAAACTCACCTGGTTGGATTTCTTAAAGGGATCTAAATGTTTTGAAATTGTATTTAATTCTAGTTTCATTTTAACAAGGGGTGTATGAAGTTTTAAATGAAAATTTTTTAAAATATAGATGGTTTTCAATCATTTTAAATGATTAAGACTATTGGTTCATGAAGTTTCCTTTAATCCCTTAAAAAGGAATTGGTATTTTTAAAAGAGTGCTTGGGATTTATTGGTTTATTTTAAAAATGAGTGTGTTATTTTAAAGAGGAATTTTTGTAAATTTTTTATTTTTTATGGGTTTTCAAGTGTGGTTTTATAAATATTTTTCAAATGAAATATGAAATATTGTTTTTCCAAAATATTTTACATTTAGATTTATATAGAATTAGGAAAAACACTACCTTATATAGGGAAGATGGGTATATTGATAATTACACCATGGAAAGGGAATTACACAAACTCTATCCAACCCATAGGATATCCATCATGACCTCAATCTTGAAAAAGGAGAATTAATGTTTAACCCCATTACAACTCCTAAACCTACTTTTCATCCAACATCACCTACATGGTTTAAATTAGTGGAATCCTATTCAATTACATCTTCCTTATGGTTTGTTGATAGATTCTAAGGGGATGAGTCTTAGGAAACAAAATACAATAATAACTATCATTCAAATATTGATTTCCCCTTATTTTAATGGACCTACTTGTGTATTTTTTTTTGTTAAACTAAATCAAATGGGACAGATATGGGTCAAGAATGGTTGGATTTCAATCATCTAACAAAAGAGTATGAATATGGAGTGAAATATTTCATAATGTTTGAAAAATATCATGCATATGAACCTTCTCAAAACCTTTGTTCATGTTTACAATGTTGTTATTCAAGACTAAATAGTTCAAAGGAGTTTGAAGAACACTTGATCTGTTATAGAATAGATCAAAGTTATATGTTGTAATAAACATAAGGAAATGTGAAAGAATATAGTGTATGGGGTAGCACTATGTTTTATGGATCATTCAATATTATTACAAGTGTGAATAATGAAGAATATTGTATCGAGGATGTAATTACATATGTGAATGATTATGAAGATCGTATTGAGGAATTAACAAGGATAATTGAAGATGAACTTTGTGATTACCCAAAATTATTTTAGAATTTAAGGAGTTGTGAAGAGATGTTATTTTATGATGGTTTCACTCAATATATAGCATTTTCATCCATACTAAAGCTGTATAATTTGAAATTAGGCAATGGATGGAGTGACACTAGTTTTATGGAACTACTTGCTCTCTTGAATGACATGATCGCTAAAGATAATGAGCTCCCAAGTTGATCATATGACTCAAATTTAATTCTACACTTGATGGGTATGATATTTGAAATAATACACCCCTACCCAAATGATTGTAAAATGTTTTAAGAGGACCACAAATAACTTACATATTTTCCAAAGTGTAGTGCATATTAATATAAGAAAGATGAATCTGGTCTTATGAAAGTTGTATGGTACTTTCCAATCATTCCATGGTTTAGGCGCCTATATAGAAGTGAGGATACTATAGGTATATTTACGTGGCATGTAGATACAATAATTAAATATGGGAAACCATGTCCTTCAAAAAAATCTCCTTAGTGTAATAGAGTTGATCATGATTATCCTGAATTAGGAAACAAGTGAAGAAACCTTAATCTTGCATTATCTATAGATGGAGTGAATCATTTTGGTTTTCAAATCATCACTCATAGAACTTGGACAATTATTTTGGTAAATTATAACTTTCCATCATGGTTATACATGAAATTAAAATACATCATGTTATTTATGCTTATATCAGGACCAACAAAACTGGGTAATGATATTGATGTTTATTTCTATCCATTGATCGATGATTGGAAATTATTCTGGTGTTCTGGTGTTATGTTGTATGATTTTTATTGAAATAAATATTTCACATTGAGAGACGTGTTGTTTGAGACGATAAATGAATTTCCTACTTATGGAAATTGTTCTGGATATATCATTAAAGTAACTCAATGGTGTCCCATTTGTAAACATGGTACATAATTAATAAGTTTGAAACACTTATTTTTGACATGTATGAAGTAGTCTCACATCAAACTAACACACAATGTGACCGGTAAGACTCAAAATGCATGTTTCTAGTTTAAAATGACATTTGAGTACAAAAACACAAATGGAATACTGAAAACTAAGAAAACATATTAAGATTGTTTTGATACTTAAAGAAAATGATCCATCAATAATTTATGGTAGGTAGGAAATAGTTGGACCTCAATCCAATGCACGTTGTAGAAAGTATAACTCAAATTGTCTCTTTTTATTTAAAATTGACATTAATTTTAGTAAAAATAATCATTTACATACTAAAAAATGAGAAAAAAGATTCATATTATTTTTATATTTTAGTACAATGATCCATGAGTCATTTGTGACATGTAGGTTTCAACCTTACCTCAATAAGATGCACGTTAGGACCAGTATGACTCAAATTGTGTCATTTTA
Source organism: Viscum album (assembly GCA_963277665.1). Taxonomy (NCBI): domain Eukaryota; kingdom Viridiplantae; phylum Streptophyta; class Magnoliopsida; order Santalales; family Viscaceae; genus Viscum; species Viscum album. The sequence goes on along the minus strand of OY728140.1, from coordinate 1,421,152,519 downwards.
TTTAAAATTGTCATTAATTTAATTAAAAATAACAAGTGACATACTGAAAACCAAGAAAAAAACATTTTTATTATTTTTATACTTTAGGAAAATGATCCATCATCCATTTTTTATGTATAGAAATCAACTACACCTCAATCTGACGTACGGTGTGACCGGTATGACTTAATGTGTCCATTAACAATTAAAAATTAACATTTTAGTTCAAAATGAGTTCCTCACTAAAACCTAGAAAATACAATACAATTTTCTTAATAATTTAGGAAAGTGATTAATAAGTCATTTTTGATGTGTATGAGCAGCCTCATGTCAAACCGACACACGATGTGACCTGTATGACTCAAAATGCATGTTTCCATTTTGAAATTACATTTTAGTAAAAAGAAAAACTTACATACTAAAAACTAAGAAAATTAATTTAGATTGTTTTTATACCTTAGTAAAATGATACATCAGTAATTTTTTATAGTTAAGAATTATCTTCACATTAGTCTGGGAGATAGTGTGGCGGTATAACTCAAAGTGTCTATTTTTATTTAAAATTGACATTGGATTTAGTAAAAAGAACAAGTAACATACTGAAAATAAATAAAACACGTTAAGATTGTTTTTATATTTTAGTAAAACTATCCATGAGTCATTTTTGATGTGTAGGAGTCAATCTAACCTCAGTAAGACCCACAGTTTGACCAGTATGACTCCAAGTGCATCTTTTTATTTAAAATTGACATTAATTTAAGTAAAAAATAACAACTGACATACTGAAAATGGAGAAAACATATTTTTATTATTTATATACTTTAATACACTGATCCATGAGTTATTTCTGATGTATAGGAATCGAACACACCTCAATCGGACACATGGTGCTATCGGTATGGCTCTAAGTGTTCATTATCAGTTTAAAATTAACATTTTAGTTCAAAACATGTCCTTCACTAAAAACCAATAAAACACACTTAGATTGTATTGAAAATTTAGGAAAGTGATTCCTAAGTTATTTTTGACATTTATGAAGTAGTATCATATAAAACTTACACACGATGAGATCGGTATGATTCAAAATTCATTTATCCAATTTGATATGAAATTTTAGTAAAAAAACACAACTGGCATATTGAAAATAGAGAAAACGCACTAAGATTGTTTTTATACATTATAAAAATGATCTATCAGTAATTTTTTATAGAGAATAAATATCCATGCCTCAATCTGATGCACATTGTGTCCATTACAACTCAAAATGTGTATTTTTATTTAAAATTTATTTTAATTTTAATAAAAAGAATAACTAATATACTAAAAACTAAGAAAATTCATTTGGAATGGTTTGATATTTTAGGAAAATGATCCATGAGTCATTTGTGATTTTTAGGAGTCAAATTTTCCTTAATATAACGCATGGTGTGACCGGTATAACTCCAAGTATATCATTTTATTTAAAATTAACATTAGTTTAAGTAAAAAAGAACAAGTGACATACTGAAAATTGATAAAATTCATTAAGATAGTTTTGATACTTTAATAAAATTATCTATGAGTCATTTTTGATGTGTAGGAATAAACCACACCTTAATCTGATGCATAGTGTGATCGTTATGACTCAAAGTGTCCGTTATTAGTTTAAAATTGACATTTTAGTTCAAACATGCCCCTCAGTGAAAACCAAGAAAATGTGCTAATATTTTCTTGATAATTTATTAAAATGATTAATAGGTCACTTGTGACATGTATGAGGTAGTCTCCCATCAAACCAATGCACTATGAAAATATTATGACTCAAAATACATGTTTCTAGTTTGAAATGACATTTTAGTTAAAAAAACACAACTAGCATACTAAAAACTGAGAAAATGCATTTGGATTGTTTTGATACTTTAGGAAGAAGATCCATCTATATTTTGTGACAGTTAGTACATAGTCATACCGCAATATGATACACGGTGTGGCTGGTATAACTCCAAATATGTCATTATTTAAAATTGACATAAATTTTAGTAAAGGAAAAGTGACATACTCAAAACTGGCCAAACATATTCTGACTGTTTTGATATTTTAGGAAAACTATCAATAACACATTTTTGATATGTAAAAATCAATATCACCTCAATATGATACAAGGTGTGATCGGTATCACTTAAAATGTGGCTTTTTTATTAAATATTGACATTTTATTACGGTATTATTTCTTATTAATGTTTAATTTATAACATAATAACATTTTATAACATAATATTTATTTTCTAAAATTGGTGGAATAATTTGATCTGGTTGAGATGATTTTCATAGAAACTAATATTATTGGTGGAAATTTCTGAGAGGGTATCATGGGCATCAAAATATGAAATATTAATGTTTTTAAATGTTTGTTGGATAATTATAAATGTAATTATATAAAACATTGTTTGAAAAGTATATAGAAGTGTTTTTTATATATACCGTGGGTGGAAATTTTTGTATTCATGTTATCCATTAAATGTATAGAGAATGTTTTGAAATTATAGGTTTTTTTGGTTTTCTGTTATATTAAGAGCACATTATAGCCAGCTAGGTCTTTATTATAACTAAAAATGTGGATAAATGTGTCCTTTATCACCTCTAAAATAGCATTGATAATGAGTGTACTTTGTCAGAACTTTTTAAAAAAAGTTAAAGCATCAGCTTTATTAGAGTTGATAAAGGGAACCACCCCCCACCCTCATTATTAGTGTTGTGATTAATAGTGCTTTTTTATCTCTATTAAAATCCATTTTCATGTTATTAAAGGGCATATGTGTAGTAGTGTGATGGGAACAAGAAGAAGAGGGACAGTTATTTCCAAGGTGGGAGCATGACTCAGAATCAAATGGTGGGATCGATAAATATTTCTCCAAAACCCAAGAGCAATTCATAAATTTTCCAATTTGGTTTTTGTAGTGACATGAAGCGAGAGTGTATAGAAACACCTAGAGCATGACACAATGGCAATCAGATGGGGCATCTTCAGCACTATTGTCATAATGCTCCAAGTTTAGGTGTTCAGGATACTTCTCAAGTGTCACAAACATCATATGATTCAACTGGATGAGGGCAATAGAATACCTCTCATTAGCAGAACAGATCTAGTAATAGTGATTCTAGGAATACCATGACTACTCAGGCAGTGTAATCACGATAGGGAAATAAAGGGAAAAGTGTGGTGAGAAAGATATTATATAGAGCTGAATAGGTTTTTATGGATGATCAATCTAGACCATCGATGGTAATAGGTATGATTCTTTTTAATTATACCCTTATGAAATATTTTCTTGATATGGGTTTATCCCACTCCTTTTTTTCTTCTCGTATTGTTGGTTTGTTGGGTTCAAATGTTTAGATGATTCCTTCTGTGTTAAAACTGTAAACTCCTCTTGGTCAAAGAGAATGTAGAGCCTTTATGTGTAGAGCATGTTCTATAACTATTGATAGAGCCAAGATAATGTGTGACTTATTTATTCTTGATATGGATATCTATGATATAATCCTATGTATGGATTGGTTGAAAATTTTCAAGTCTCACATAGAATGGTATACCCGAAGAGTCATTTTTACGATTGAAGATAGAATCTAAAATCTCTTTAGAGGAGGCCAAAATTTAAAGAAAGGTGAAATAAGTTTTTTTGAGCCAGCAGCTGGAATGATATCAAACAAGTTAGTGGATTTGACCTTGTAATCAGTGGAATATATTGAGGATAATAGTTTTCCAGTAGTTTTTTAACCATTTAATGATGTTTTTCTAGAGAATTTCTCAGGGTTTCCACCTATAAGGGAAGTGGAGTTTACAATTGATCTCCTTTCAAGGAACATTCCTATTTATCTTCTATCTTATTATATAGAACCAATAGAATTAATGGAATTTAAATTGTAGTGGGAAGAGCATGAAATCAAAGGGTTCATTCAGCTAATCACGTCTCTGTGGGAAGCATCGGTCTTATTTATCAAAAAGGTGAATATAACTATTCGGTTGTGTGTGGATTATCTTAATATTACTCAAGTTATGATAAAGAATTAGTATCCACTTCCACATATTAATAATCTAGTATATCAATTGAGGGAAGCTCAGTGGTTCTCCCAAATTAACTTACGATCAGGATACCACCAATTTCTGGTTTGGAAGAAGCATATTACGAAAAGAGATTTCAAGAGTAGATATGGACATTATTAATATGTTTTAATGCCTTTTGGGATTAAAAATTCACTAGAATCCTTTATGGAATTTATTAATTTGATATTTTAGAGAAATCTATATTCTTTTTTGGTGGTGTTTATGGAAAACATATTGGTGTATTCAATGAAAAAGGTTGAGAAAGAGGAACACTTGGTGATAGTGTTTTAAATCTTGCGGGATCATCATTTATATACTAAATTATCAATTTTTGATTTTTGAATATAATAGGAACATTTCCTTGGACATGTAATCTCTGAAAAAGGTGTTTCGATGGATCTAAAAACATAGGAGTTATTATCACTTGAAAACCGCCAAAGAATGTCTTTGAAATACACAATTTCTTTAGTCTATCTGGTTTTTACCTACACTTTTTTCATGATTTTTCATGACTATTCTCACCTATGACAGCTTTGACAAGGACTAATTTTCCATTCTCATATAATTATGAATGTTAGAAGTCTTTCCAAGATCTTAAAGTTCTTCTTACTTCAACACCAATCTTGATTTTTTCAGAATCAGGACAAGGGTACGTGGTATATTTTGATGCTTCGAGATCAGGGTGGGGATGTATTCTCATTAAGAGAGATCATGTTATTTCTTATGGCTCAATACAAATATAGTTTCATGGGAATAACTACACAACACATGATTTGGAGTTAGCTTCGATAGTTCATGCTTTGAATAATTCACATCATTACCTCTTTGGTGAGAAATTTACTATGTTTATGGATCATAAGATCTTAAAACATATTTTATCACAAAGGGATTTTAATCTAAGAAAAAGAATATGGATGGATTATCTCAAAATATTTTACTTTGACTTGATGTATAAACCAACTAAAGGTAATATAGTGTCAGATTCATTAATCATAAATTTTTATGCTTAGTTGACAAAAGAAGCTTCAGAATAGTGGTAGTTGATGTCGGTCATAGACAAAATGCACATAGAATATGAAGAACTAGGTGAATTTTTGGTTTTATTTCACATTTTTTCCTTCTTTATTTGGTTAAGACAGTTAAATAGGAACAAACATCTAATTCAGAATGTGTTCCTATGAGGTCAAAACTCAATGGTGGGGAGACCATTGAGGAATGGAAGATCGATGGAAGTTTATTGTTGTGGTTCACAAATTAGATGGTCATACCTATGGACTATCTAGAAAAACATTGTCATGCTTACCACCATTAAAAATGGTTTACTCATCCTGGGATAAAAAATATGTATAAGGATTTTAAAGCAAAGTTTTGGTTGGTCGACACAAAAAAGAAAGGTGGTGAGTTTGTTTTGAGATGTTTAACTCGTTATAAAGTTAAATAAGAACATCAGCGACCAACAGGTATTTTACAATATTTACCTATCCTTATTTGTAAATGGGAGTAGATAGCAATGTATTTTCTAACAGATATCCCAAGAATAGTTTGGAAACACGATTCCATATGGGTGATAGTGGATCATCTCATAAATTCTATTTGTTTCATCCTTATTCGTAAATGTCATATGGTGTAGGAATTTTCAAAAATCTACATCTAAGATGTAGTAAAGAGACATGGCATACCAGTTTTGATAGAGTAAGATAGAGATCCAACATTTAAATCACATTTCACTAATTCCTTATAAAAATCCCTTAGAACTCAATTGACTATGAGTATGGTGTATAATACTCATATAGATGGGAAATATAAAAGGACAATACAAACATTGTAAGACATGTTGCGGGCTTATGTTATTGATTTTGGTGGCTCATGGGAACATCACTATCCATTAGTGGAGTTATGATATAACAATAGTTATCAGTACTTGATAAAAATGTATCCTTTACAATAATTGTATGGGAATCCTTGTCACTCTAAACTTTGTTTCATGGAAACAGGTGAGACTTTATTGGTCGGGATGAGCCTTGTCCAAGAAAAAATGGGGAAGATTCAGATGATTAGGAAATGAATGGTGAAAACTCATAGTCATCAAAAATCATATGAAGATCATCATCGATAGTCGTTGTTGTTTGAGGTGAGTGATCATGTGTTCTTGAGAATCTCTCTGAGGATTTTACATTGTTGTTTTGGGAAGCAAGGTAAGTTATCTCCTAGATACATAGGTCCTTTTGAGATACCTGAATGGGTTAGTGAGGTGGCATATCAGTTGGAATTTTCACCACAATTCAATGTGGTACCTAATGTGTTTCATGTATCTTATTTGAAAAAGAACCATCCAGATACCTAACATGTGATTAAATGGTATAACATTGAACTAGAGCCAAATGCTTCATTGGTTCACATGCCAATGTAGACTGTGGATAGAAAAGAGAAAGTATTGCCTGGAAAAAACATCAATCTAGTATGGGTTTTGTGAAAACATAGTCATATTAAAAAAGAGACATTGGAATAGGATAAATAAATAAAAGAAAAATAACCAAAACTCTTTTAGATAAATTATGGGTTTCCACAATCTGAGGATGGAAAAGGGAAATGGTGTAGAGAATGTAATACCCACGGTTTCAAGTAAGTAACCCTTATTTTATTTATTTTAAATACATAAATTTTTTGGGTGGTGTTTCAGAGGGTTTGGAATACTTTTTAAGTAATTTGTGGGGATTTTATATAGGTTCACAGTTTTATAATGATCTAAGGAAACCATGCAACTCCTACAGAAAACCATGTACAATGAGATAGAGGCTAATGGGAAGGCACACGGGAAGGCGCACAGTTTTTCCAAACTGTGTGGCTGCCTAAGAAAAATCATGAAAAGTGGGATACTTGTTTTTGACATGGGTGGTGCATAGTTTTTCTAACCGTTCATGCCAATTGTGTGAGGTCCTCCTTATGGTAGAGGTTGGCACATGATTAGTGCACAGTTATTCTAAACATACACGGTTCATAAACAAGATCCAAAAAAGTGGATCTAGGTTGGGATTGTCCTTTAACCCATATTGTTTGCTCCATTTCAGCCCTAAATTTAAAATTATTCATCCCAAATGATTTTTCACCCTTATCCACCAATTTGGAAACAATCTATAGGAGTTTTTTAGTTTTTTGAAGCCGAATTAACACGGTAAGTCTTCATTTATGATAGTTTTTTGTGATTTTTCTTAGATTTACTTACCTCTCTCTCTAGATTTCTTAGATCTAGTATATTATGGATATATATAAGGTTTTTTATGAGAATAATGGTTATATTTATCTTTTTTAATGATAGGGGAATAGATCTAAGGTTGTTTTTTGAAGATTTAACCTGGTTTTGTGGGTGTTTTCATGTTTTTCTTTGTTTTCTCCATAAATCCTGAGGTATGTGGCTTCACTCTCAATTCCTCTATTTATAACTTAAAGGATTGATTTCAAATTGGATTTATTATGTGAAATTGATTGTGAGATTGTGGTGAAATGATTTATGGAAACCTTCTTTGGTGACGGTTTATGGTATTGTGAAAAAATTGGGTATCTTGGACAAAGGTAAATTTAGTAACATGATTTTAAAATGATAATTTCAAAATAATGATTTTAAATTGTTTAGTTGGTTTTGATGCATGAAGAAATTGGTTTCAATAATAGGTTAGTTTTATTTAAATGGTTTTTTGGATATATGGTTTTCAATAAAATGTTTTTTTTATTGAAATAGTTTTTTGGAAAAGTATTTTCAATAAAAGGTTGGTTTTATTGAAATATTTAGTTGTTATGGTTTTTAATAAAAATGTGGATTTATTAAAATAGTTTAATTGGTTTGGAAAAGGTTTTATTGTCATGATATATGGATTAAATGGTTAAGCATGTGTGGAATGGATGGATATTGGTCGTGAAGTACCACCATCAAAGGGTATGGGTTATGGACGTAAGGTTCAACTGTAAATGGTAACACTAAGATTTTGTGGTTGTGTGAGTGGTTGTGTGTATGGGTTTGTGTGGATATTTGATATGGAATGGGTAATTCCAATTAAACTCTTTAAATGTTTTGAATGTCTTGTTTGGTTGCTTTCATTGGAACTTGGTGTTTTTTTTAGAAAAATTTTTTACCATGGCACTTGTTTTATATTCTAATATAAACTATTTTGATTTTTTTATATAAATTACTTTATATAAATGTGATAACATGTTCTATACTAGCGGCATGATTAGGGAAGTAACTTGGGGAAAGCCTATGGAGTTTCATTACTCACCCCTTCTTTGTAACTTTGGTGCCTTTATAGATATTATTTATCAGTACACTGGTAAAGGTAAAGTATCACACTTCTCTAGTGGTGCATAATGTTACTCGAGATGTATTGTGGAGTGAATCTTTGAGAAAGTTTGGAGCTTGGAGTTTTTTTAGAGTATTTGGGTTTTTTGGTTATGTCTTCAGCTTTTTACTTTTATGTTTTTAGTTTTCCACTATGGTACTCTATTGTAGTTTAGTTTTGATTTCAAGGGTATGACTTTGAGTTGTTTTACATTTTTTATCATCAATCATGTAGTGGTATTTTTTATGGAATGTTTGGTTGGTTTTTTTAAAAGGGAAAATAATCCCCTATCTTTTAATGAATCCCTTGGCATTTATTTCCAAACTTTGGCATCTTGGGGATGTGACTTAATGCCAAGTAATTTCATTCTACCTTCTCCATCCAATGAGGAGGGGCGGGATGTTACAGTATCTCTTCATTTATAACATTGATCATTGATTATCCAACGGTTTAAGTTTCTCCTAGTTGTGCAAGTTTTTCTCATACTTAATATGGATCCTTCCCTTTGTACTAATTGCACAATGCCATTTGTCCTTTCAGCTGAGTCAGATTATGTTAGGTGAACCACATGTGCTATCTCCATCATCCATGTAGACTTTATCCCATGTACTTAACATCACTTCTTGATGATTTATTATAATGACAGTATTTCTTTACTTATGCACCTTGATTTGATGAGATCCATCCCTTTACAGATTACATTTTTCATTTGGTTCAGCTGGTGATCTCTCGGTGTGAGTTTCTGTAACTATGTAGAGAGAATATCGAAGGAAGAATAAGTAGAAAATGAATTTTCTGGACACCTAAACTCCCCTCTATTGTGTCTATTCCACCTCCTAAAAATGATGTACCACTCTAGTGTTGATTCATTAGAGAATGACTCATTATTGGGTCTAAAACTACTATACTCTAAAGGAGGTTTCAAATCTTGAATTCCTTTCATCATAACCAGGATTTTTTTTATGATTCATGGATCTATATGACATTAATTTCTTTCCTTCATGATTGGAAATGTATCATTCTTGGGTGTGTACATGGGTCTTTCCTGGAGAGGACGATGTTGACTCTACGTGATAGGTTTCATCACCACCACCTAGTTCAACAAGGCTTATCTCCTCAGATAGTTTCTATGGTCATATTTTTTATACCTCAAGACTATATTTCTTAATTTATTTTACTTAGTAATAAAATGACTTATCTGGGTAGTTCTCTTGTAATGAATGTAGGATCATACTGATCCAAATCACATTATATATAGGGTTCATTGTCGTTCTTCATTTATTGTTTTTTTCATTTTTATGATTCCAGTGGTTCATTTGAATAGGAAATTTATTTTTTTTCTTATCATAAACATTATAATCTATAAATAATTAATATGTAACTCGATTATATGTATCATTGGGTACTATATGTTATAAGGGATAACAGTTTACCCCAATAATTGGTATCAGAGCCTGCTAAAATGTAGATGATGGGCTCTATAAAATTTTATATCATTTAATTTGATGTCAAAAATGATTTCAATCTATGTAGGATAAAATTTAATTCTATTCTAGATCATAATGATTTAATTGATTCCCTTTCTAGAATTAAAATAAAATTAACTACCCTTTCCTCTGATGGGCATACTGTTATCACCTATGTATATGTTCCTGAAGAAACCCTTAATAAATCCTGTAGCTTAATGATTTTATCTTTAGGAGATAAATTTCTTAGAGATATTTTATATGAGTATTTTGTTTCTGGTATATATTCTAGACTTGAATTTATTTACATAATTAAGTCTCTTTTTGGTAGATTATACACAAAAATGAGATTATATACTTTCAAAATGCATCTTGTTATAACAGTCAAGATACACATTGATGATGTTAGTGAATTATTTTTAGATCTAGACAACATATGAATTAAATTAGACGATGAAGATCAATCCATAATACTATAAACTTCATTAAATGATACCTTTAATGTTGTTAAAGATTTTATGATGTATGGAAAAGAAATCCTTATACTCTGAGAAGTTAAATACACTTTACTCTTTAAATACCTTTAAAGGAGGGGTAGTGTTAAGGATGAGGTTGAGGGTTTGAAAAATAGGGATAGAAGGAAATAAAAGGGTAGAAGTGAATCTTGGCGTAGAAGTAAGGACAGGGGTTAGTCCAAGAATCAATTATTTAAGACTAAGAATAAAGTAATCACGTGTTTTCAATGTAAAAAACTTGGTAACATTAATAGGCATTTCTATAATAAGAAAGGTGACTATAAAGGCAATAGTAATAAACATTATTTATTAATTGAAAAGGATTTTGACATTATTGATGTGTTAGATGTTTCTGATATTTCTATCTCTGATGAATGGATCCTTGATTCCAGGTGTTCATTCTATATGTTTCCTAGGAGGAAATTATTCACTATGTTGAGGGAAGTTAAATCTAGAGAGGTGTTTCTAGGGAATAATAGTAGATGTCATATTATGGGAATAGGATTGGTATTATTAGAGCATCATTATTGGATTTTTAAAACTCTTGAGGATGTTAGGTTGGTACCCAAACTGAAAAGAAACCTTATCTCCCTGGGATTCTTTGACCAGAAGTGCTACACCTATAAATCAGACTTTAGGAGTCTCTGTATTTCTTGAGAATACCTCACTATCATGAAATTAAACCTTTATAATATACTTTATGTGTTATATGGTATGTTTTACAGAAGTTTTTTAGAGACCTCTTGTAATTTTGAACTTGATAGAACCACCCTTTAGTATATAACATTAGGGAATGTTAGTGAAAATTAAAGAACATAGAAAATAGGTTCTCTTGAGTAATTTCACTCGTATAAATATTCCTTTCTATGAGGATTTGGTATATATATTACCCAGCAGAGTTAGTTTTATTAGATCAATTTATAAGGCTACATAACCCCTTGAGTGTGTCCATTCATATCTTTGGGGTGCTTTTAGGGTCACCTCCCATGGTTTAGGTTTTTACTTTATGTCCATTATTTATGATTACTCTTGGAAATTATGGATTCATATACTCAAAAATAAGTCTGATACTTTTCAAACATTTAATAAATGAAATGATTGGGTAGAAAGTGAATCCGGTAAGGAACTAAAATCCTTAAGAACTGATAATGGTTTATAATTTTTGTCCACTAAATTCATTGAATTTTTTGAATATGAGGGAATAAAAATATACTGTAATGTTATGGAAACATCACAACAGAATGACTTATCATAAATGATGAATAGTACTATCCTAGAAAGGGTTAGGTGTATGTTATTCCTCTCTAAACTCCCCAGGTCCATCTAGGGTGCAGCTTTCTCTATGGAAGTCAACTTAATGAATCATTTCCCATCTTCTACTGATTCATTTAAAACACAAGAATATCTTTTTAAAGGTTCACCTGTGATCCTTTCACCCCTTAGGATATTTGGATCCATAGATTATGCTCATACCCAAATAGATAACCTAGATCCTAGGTTTGTGAAGTGTATTTTCAGGGGTTATCCAAAGGGTGTTAAGGGATATCGGCTGTGGATAGATAAATCAGGTTATCAAAAGTTTATAGTTAGACAAGATGTAGTGTTTCATGATTTTGGTCGCTTCAATGATAAAGGAAGATAATATATAGAGTCTTCTTATAATTATGGAAAATTCTTTAGACTTCCAGGACCTATAGGTATTGTAGCTCCTTTGGAAGGTAAAGACCAATCCCAATCTAAGGATGATTCAACACCTTAAATTCCCTTAACTCAAGGTGAATCTAATTCTGATTTGGATTTTGAAACTAAAATAGAGGAACTAGATAATCTAAGAAATTATCAACTCACTTGATATATGGAGATAATATTAATTAGGCCTCCATCCCACTTCAATTAGCCTAATATTGTTGTCTATGTGTTTAATGTTTCTCATGATTTGTTTAATTATGAACCTAAAACTTATAAGCAAGACCTTAAGTATAAATAAGACACTAAGTGGTTAGGTTATATGCAAGAATATATGAATTCACTCTTTAAGAATAGCATTTGGGTTTTTGCTTTCAATCCTAATAATCAGAAGATTATAGGTTCTAAGTGGATACATAAGAAGAAGGAAAATGATATTGGAGAAAGTGAAATCAAATTCAAAGCCTGAATGGTTGCTAAAGGATTCCTTTAATGTGAAGTTATTGATTATAGTGATATATTCTCCCCAGTTATTAAACATTCATCTATAAGGATTCTTCTTTCTTTTGTTTCCAAGTTTGATTTTCATGTTGAATAATTATATTTAAAAACAATTTTTTTTCATGGTACCCTTGATAAAACATTTTATATGACTCGTCCAAAAGGATTTTCAAATATTTTTTAACCTAATAAAGTTTTCCATATTAAGATGACATTATATGGGTTTAAATAGACTTCTAGGAAATGGTATAAAGAATTAATTCTTTTATCATTGAAAATAATTTTACATAAAGTAAGTTTGATGCATGGGTATGTTATAAAATTGTTAAACATGAATATATTTATCTTTTATTATATGTTGATGGAATTCTTTAAATCTATAAAAATATGATTATTGTAAATTTTTTCTAGAACCAATTGAACTATGAATTTGAAAGGAAAACTTATAAAATGTCAATCTGATCTTGGGTATGGGTATAATTAGATATAGGAAGGTTAGAACCTTATATATTCCTCATTTTTATTATTTCAAAAATGTATTAAAATGGTATCTATTTGAGAAAATTAAACCTATTAATATTCCTTTAGAAAAAAATTTAAAATTTTATTTGGAATAGTCCCCTAAATATGATGATAATGAAGCCTTCATGAATAAGATTCCATATGATAATATGGTAGGAAGCCTTATCTATGTTATGGTCTATTCTAGACCAGATAGAGTATTTGTTTTTTTCACTTTCAGAAGGTTCATAGGAAAACATTGTAAGCCTCACTGGAATTATTTGAAGTGGTTCCACAGGTACGTCTCTATGTATAATAATTTGTTCATTTGATATGGATTAAATAATAGTTGTAATGATGACATTGTTGGTTTTATTAACTCTTATTTTACTGAAAATGTTGACACTCATAAATCACTCATTAGTTTTGTGTTTCTTACATATGGAGGGTTGGTCTCCTAGAAATACAACACAAAATTAGTGGTTTCCCTCTCCAGTACTGAGGTAGTATATATAGACTTGAATGAATCCATCAAAGATGCAATATGGTTGAAAGGTTTTCTTTTCAATTTCTCTTTATCTACTGATAGTATAGTAGTGCACTGTGATAGAAAATATACATTGAATCTATCTAAGAACTATTTATTCCATGGTAGATCAAAACACATTGACATTAGACTTTATCTTTTTAGGGATGTCATAGAATCTGGGATAGTGAGTGTCACTAAGATACCCAAAGGGGAAAATCCAGTTGATATTTTGACCAAGAACATACCCTTGTCTAAGTTCATGAACTACTTTAAATTAATGAAATTAGTCCCCATTCTATAACTCAGGTTGTGAGAACACCATTCTTTAATTCATTTAATTGATATGTGGATATTTTTTGTTTTATACACCTAAATATGTTTCAATTTAATTTCTTTAATTATAATCATATGGTTTATTTATATTTGATTTTATGGGGTTGATTATTGTATAGGTTGCAGCTGCATGGACACCATTAACATGGTTTTTTTCGTTCTATTTTCACGCTTTTGTTTTCCTCTGGGATGACTATTTCCCTTACATCTAAAGCTCTTTATCTGGATCATTGATCATTGATGTTCTAATGGTTATGTTTTTCCCAATTGTGCTAGTTTTCCTTATCATTGATCTGGAACCTTCCATTTTCACCAATCGCATGATGCAATTTGTCCTACCAGCTAGTCTACCACCTATTAGGAAATCTACTTGTGATATCTCTTCCATCCACATAGCTTTCATCCTATAGACCTGACATCACTGCCTGATGATTTTCTAGTACGACATTATTTCCCCACCTTTGTAGCTTGATTTGATCGATCCATCCCTTTCTAACTTAGGGTTTTCACTTAGTTTGGATAGTGATCTCATGGTGTGAGTTTCCTTTATTTTATAAAGAGGATCTTGAAGGAAGAAAAGAGAGATAAAGAGTTTAGCAGTCACCTTCAATCCCCTCCATTGTGTTTTTTCAGCCTCTTGGAATTAGAGTACCACTCTAGTGAAGATTTAGTGGAGATCAACTTGATCTTGGGTCTAGGATGACTAAACACCAAAGGATCCATATCTTGAATTCCATTCATTGTAACTAGGTTTCCTTTTATCATTCTTGGATTTGTACGTGATTAATTTATTTGTGTCATGATCGGAATTGTATACTTATTGGGTGTGTGCGTGAGTTCATACAGGAGTGGATAATGTTTACTCTACATGATGGGTTTCATCACCACCACCTATTTCAACCAGGTTGGCCTCCTCAGATAGTTTCCCTTATCATTTTCTGTATACTTCAAGTATGTATTTCATTCTTTCTTGTTCTTTCATTAATTTTTTTTCTATTATTGTGCTTCCACTAGTTCATTTGAATAAGAAAGTAATTTTGTTTTCTTATCGTGAACATTTTAAACTGATAATACCAAATTTGTAAATCGATTATATATATCAGTGGGTATTAGATGTTTTAAGGGTTAATGGTTTAATAAAACAAAAAAAATAGTAATTAATGAAATATCACATGAAATTACTAAAATTCCATTTCTAAACAAATTTACCATATCCATTCATGAGTTAATAATCATCACCAGAACAAAGACATTAATTTTAGATATTACAATAAAATCCATACTAATACTTATATTATCATTCTATTTTTCCCCTTTATATTAAATTATTATTATTATTATTAATTAAATTATTTCCCATTTTATAAAATCATTATACCATAATTTAGTAGTATATGCACATATAATCAAAGATTCATAATGATAAATCATAATCATTTTTCATATTTCCACTAATAATTCATATTTCACTTTTTTAATTTCATTCCTAAAAAACATCCCATATCACATGAGTAACCACATAAATTCATCAAAAAAATAATATTCCATAATTTTCAAAAAAACATGGTATAATATTATTAATATTCAATAAACGAAAATTAAAGGAAACATAAGGGAACCAAAACAATCAAGAATGTTGCAATAGAAGAATAAAATAAAACAAAAATATATAGAGAGAGGGGAAAGCTTACAATCACATGTGGTATATTGGGAATGGGTAGATAATTAAATGTTGGTGTGATACAATGAATCATGGATTGAAGGTTTAATAGAAGTGATTAGATCAATGAATGGTCATAATTCAATCATGTATTCTGAAGGGGCTTAATAATCTAAAGTGAATGGTGTAATTTTAACCATTATATTCAAAGGGTTGGTAATCGATGGGGTTATGGTTTGATAATATGTTTAGTAAATTATATAGTATACTAAGTAATATATCATTCTAGAAGATAAAATAAATTTTTATAAATCCACCACCTACTAAAAAACCTTGTTGAGTCGTTTCACACATGTAGAATAGTAAGAGAGGTCATACATCTAGGAAATTCTAAGTAAACTCATCATGGGTTCGACGGAGGTGATCAACTATAAATTTAAACACTAGAACTTCATCGATGAAAGTCACTAATATTGAAGGATAACTCTTTTAATGTCTAATAACATGAGAGAGGAATTCAAATAATGAAAAAATATTTATAATAAAAACCCATCATAACCCCCTTGGTGTGTTTTATTTAAAATAGCACCAATATCCTTTAAAATCATGTGTTTTTATTACACCGTTTAAATTAAAACATTTATTCTACAAATAACATGTTATAAATTACAAATTTATATATTTATTCACTATATTTTTATCATTTTTTCCTTCTCTAATGCGTTGTAATTTAATAATCATTTTTTCATCTCTCTTCCCTTTATACATGAAACACGTGAATCCATTTTATTTTTATTTTTTATTATTTTTAATAGTCGCATGTTTCCCTTTTTTAAAAGTAGGTTTCTTTTTTGTTTTTTCTATTCCCCTTTTTATGTGACTTCACTTTTTCCTCCCTATACTATATATTTATAAGACTTGATGCCCCCTATAATATTCCACATGCACACACTTTTTTTATATTTTTCATTTCATGCATTTCATTCGGATGAAATTCATGACCCACCCCCACCCCACATGCACATTGTTATTTTTTCAATTTTTTGTTCCATGCATATCATCTAAAAGAAACACATGTCCCCGACCCAATTTTTTTACTTGAATTCAAATATCAATTATACTCCATGAACCATTTATCATTAAAATAGAATTTATTTATTTTATTTTATTATTTTATATATTGAATCGAACTCCACTTTTCCCAATCATGATTTACTAATAAATTTATAACAAAATTTTATCTAATAATAAAACATAAATTCAATAATTAATATTATTTTCATTCCTTTTTTACATTAATAAATAATTTCTTTCAAATATTTTTAATTATGAAATAAAATATTATTTCCTCAAATTTCATCTCAAATAAAATGAAATAAAAAAAAATTGATTAAAAAATATTTAAATAATATACCTTAAATCATAATTCCAAAATTTTTATAAATACCATAAAAATTATTTTAAATCCAATGAGAAACATAAAATAAATATTCTAAAATTTAAATTAATAAAAAAATAATATCATAATTTAAATAAACCAGTGAAAATATTATGTATATATAACATAATTTCCTAATAACTTTACCAAAATCCTTTAAATATTTAATAAACTTTTAATATATGAAAAAATGGTATCACTCATTAAATGATAGACTTTCCCGAACCCTCAACACCCAAAAAATGATAAAGTAGAGAATCGAGAAAATTTAAGACCTTATAGGTTGGATGCCACTCATTTATCCCATAAAAGGAAGGAAATACTATGGAAGAGATAAAAAATAAAACCATAAAATTTATCATATCCCCCCACCCACTTAAAGTGGGGGTTGGGAAGACCCAATTGAATTCTGATGGAATATCACTAGGGTTCTGATAGCTTTTACTACCACTCACTCAAGATAATTTCTTTTCCCAAAACCTAAAATCTCATATAAGGTCCTCTTAACACAAACACACACTTACAAAACTACCTTTTAATCATTAAAAATGTGTACAGAAACTCTAATACAAAATATTTTTCCAAAAAAAACCAAATGGATCCAGTTTTACTTCCATTGGAAATAGAATTTCCTTTAAATATAATGAAATATACCTCTGTAGGTTATTAAACACTCCCCACCATAACACTTCTAATCCCCATTAAGTCTGCTCAAGCATCTTTAGTGACCTGCATTGGGTACTTAAATTCAATTGATGATCTAATACTTGATTTACTTCTGGTTACAGTGTACCAGCACTACACCAAAACTAATAAGGTTGTTAAATCCACATATTAACCTCTCTATAGTTTATCATATACATCAAGAACTCCTTAAAAAACATTTATAAGTCAAATTTTACCTCATCATAACGGATCATTTGAAAAATTCACCATTCAATATTATAACAACTAAAAATTTTATAAATGAAAACCCCTTTTTAAATGAATAATTACCTTATTAAGAAATAGAGTTATAAAAAACACATACACAAATTTCACTATTTTGAATATTTATATGGTCTATCAAATTTAAAATACCATTGATAATATAGTCATTTAAATGTGATCATGTGACTAGTATTTATTAAGGTGTATGATAAAGTCCAATTGACATAGACGGAAGAAATGATGGAGTCGACCAGTAATATCATACCCTATGAAGCCCATTTATCGAAGCTAATAAGGGAGATAGAATCATTGGAATTTTCCCTTGACTAATTCCAAGTTGGTATTCAACAACTAATGCATTAATGAAACTATTTATAGGATAATTTCAAGATCATTGAGATCATAGCCCAAACCATGTACACCAAACCATCCCAATAAAATCTCCCCATCACACTCCTTACCCTTAGGGTGTTCTCTAGTGTAATAAAGGGTTATGTATCCAGACCCTAATAGTAAAAACTTTTATTTTTTTATTTTTTTATAATAAAATAATGATTATATGTATCCTTTTATTATTACTTTAAAATAATTCAAAAATAAGTTTAATAAAATTTAATTTTGATGCGATGAAACACAAATTATATTATAGGGAAATATATAGTTTCAATAAAAACACTATTTTTGATAAATTTAATAACTTTTTAAATGAATTATATTTTAATTAATTTTTATTATTAAATAATATTTATTAAATATGAATTATAAAATTATTTTATGAAGTCAAAAATAATTTTTATAATGGTCAGAAAACAGTTATTGTCAAAAAACCAGTATTTCTCAATTAATATAGATTTTTTATTTAAAAGTTTATATTCAAACACTTAGATAATTTTATGAATAAAATAAATAATATTTCTGAAATAAACATATCAAAATTAGTCACCTCTTATTTTTTCATAATTTTTAGAGATAATTATTTTTGTCAAAATTTAATACGGTATAAATATACAATGTGTATTATAAAATAATAATGGCCAAAAATTGATGTAATATATGATATAATTGTTATCCAAATACAAATATATATTTAAACTTTAAATAAATTGTTTTGAGGATATTTAATTGTTTTTATAAACCATGAATGAATCCTCCAAAACACATATTATATTCTAAGGTTTTAAAATCAATTATTTATAAACATGACACAATTCCACATCACCAAGGGTATTGTTTTAATGATCTCAATTATTAAACATGATATTTAATGAAAACCACTCCACTTTGGTAGAAACTATGGGTAAAAAACATTCAATGTTTTTAAATTTTGATTGCATTATCATATAGATTCCAAAACCAAAGTTTAGAAATTAATAAAGAACTCCCTCTATTTTCCCATATAAATCCAAAAAAAACTCCCATTTTTCTTTAGTAAAAACTATTAGATCATGAAATTACTCTTACCTTTTCATCTCCAGATCCCTCCCAAGGTTCCCCCAATCTCTCAAGAAGCTCCTCCCAATCTTTTAGAAGCACCCTCTCAAGGTAAGGTATCCTCTCCTCCACATTATTCAAGAACCTCCCTTATGTTATGCATTTTTTTCATTTTTTAATGTTGGGATATGTTCTCACACATTAATATTACTTTAATTATTATTTAAAAGTGTTTATATAACCATTTATCTCTCATTAATACCTCCCATGAATCAATATGTACCCTCATTATGCTGCCAAAATTATCCTATTATTTTTCCATGAAAATATTTTTATTATGAATAATCATAAGAATTACCACTCAAGAGTATTAAACTAGATGTACTTATCATTCATTTAATTGTTAATTCCATATATTTAACCCATACTCCTTAATCATAGGATTAAATGTGATGAAATATTTCCTTATGTTGAATGATCTATGTGGCACACCTGAGCTTATGCATATTAAGATGGGAGCACCCATCTAGCTCTCAAATGTATTGGGTAATGTTTTAGTTTCATAAGAAATCATGTATGGGATTAGGGAGTAAAAATAATACATTATGGGACTCTTTAAACCATGTGAGGTTTTTTTGTAAGTTATCCAAGAATTATGTTTATGACATGATTTATGTTGTTGTTGCATTCTCATGTTGCTTTTATTCTGTCATGTCATATCATGCTTTATTTTTCAATATTATGATTATACCCCCTCCTATGTTACCTTGATATGCCTATTTGATCACATGTACTACTTTATCTTATGATATTCTTCATTTATTCCCTTAATGGGCTTTATATATCACACTTTTATTATGTACATCCTAAATTAATTCAGTTTAGTTTTAGAAGAACGATGGAATGTTTAGAGCATGATAATAATGTTTTCAATAATGTTATTATGTCTATGTTTCAAGTTGATGTTCTATGTACCAAATTTCCCAAATACACTAGGATCCATGGTCTTTTGGGACTATTTTATTTGTACCTTTATGTAATAATTCATTAATTAAGGTGAAATAAAATATGGGTTGTCATATTTGATATTAGAGGAAAGTCTAGTTATTTTTGGGATTACAATTATAAAACTCTATGTAAATATTTAGGGATAATACTAAACATAATAAAACATACCTAAATTTTGGTAAAGTATAGATTAAGTAGTTTCTATGAAAATCCATCCCTATCTAGATACTACAAGTGGATGTGGATCTATAATAGAGGATCCTAGGGGTATTAATAGTGAAAAGGGTGTATTGAGTAAGACTCAATCATTACCAGGAGAATGAAAATGGGTCTTAATGCACAGCTACTTTGACACTCCCGGAGGATAAGTTTTGTAAAATTCATAATATTCTTACTAACCATTATTAAGGGAACAAAAATACCCATAATATTTTATGTTAGTAAATATATTATAAATAACTTATATTTAAGTATATTAATTCATAGATTAATAACATATTTCACTTATGATTTATCCCTTTAAATTTCATGGTTTTACATTTATATGTTTTATATTTTAAAAATAATCATCTATAATTTTCCATTTATTTTTTGTTAATGGCTGGAAGTAGGAGGAACCGACCCAATAACCAATGTTAGGGACAATATGTTGAATTCCCAAATTACATACCCAACCCGATGGGAGAAGGAATCGTGAAGTTCAAAAAAAATATTCTCAATTGAATCGAGTTTTGAACTGAAACTTGAATCAAGAGTAATGATAAAATCCCCCTAATAAAGATAAAGTTTCAATTGTAAAATTTATGCGACAAAGGATTCTAACTTTCAATAGATCTTTTGATCCCTTAATTATGGAGAAATGAATCAACTCCATTGAAAATAAAATATCCATACTTTAATTCTCTAAGAAAGATAAGGTCATACTAGATATTAATCATATGGATAGAGAAGCTGATCAATGTAAGAAATTGATAAAAAAAATATAAAGCATGGAGAAGAGGCCAAAGTGATGGAGTGAAAGGAATACTGGAAAATATTTTTTGACAAATATTTCCCTCATACTCTTTGACTTAAATGGGGAGGGAGTTTCTTAGCCTTAAGAAAAGGGATGATGAATCCATTGAGGTGTATGAGGAAAACTTCACAAGACTTTAATGATGTACATTGGACTTTATTGTTGCACTCAAATATCAATTTTACCACTTCTTTGGTGGGTTAAAGCTCACTCTATAAAAAGGCTTGTCCATTAGGGACTTTGATAACTATCAGTAAATTGTCTTATGTTCCCTAAAACTCAAGGTTTTATCAGGGATAAGAAGTGTAAAATGTAGTTTCATTATATTGGTATGATAGATAAATCCAATGGTGGAAACAAATACCAACATTCCACTTGTCAAAAGTGTGGGAATAATCATCCTATAGATTTCCTGAAGGGATTAAGGAAATGTTTTAGGTGTGTGATTGAAGGGAACTTTTCTAGTAATTTATGATGGGAGAAACCCACCAATGTGATGGAAGAAATTAATTCTCTAGTAAACCCTCATCTATCATTACAGTGTTTCAGTTGTAAGGAACATAAGGATTATGAAATCCAATGGCCTAATCCAAGGGTTTTTATAGACAATCAATGTCAATATCTTATAAGGAAGAAAGGGAAAACTCATTTCATCAAAACTAATTAAGTAGAACCTAAAAATGAAGTGGTTATAGTTACTCTAGTTAATCATTTAATGTATGTTGAATGTACTTATTGATTATATTTATATGAATACTTTTGTATCATGAAAGTTTAGTAAATCTATTCCAAAACCATTCCAAAACATAGAAGTTGAGATATCTGTGAAGAAAATGAATGGGTCAATTATTTCATCCCAATAATATAACCCATCCCCCACCCAATTTTTGGGATGGACATCCCATTGAACCTTTTGATACTCAATTTAGTGGTATTTGATTCCATTCCATCTATGTATTGGATTTCCTTATATAGATTTATCATAAATTGCAGAGAGAATAAAATCACCCTATATATTATGAATCCTCTTTTGATTCTATAAAAGTTAAAGGAGGATGATGAATCTCCTTTAGTGTCATCATCTCAATTATGGATATTATTTCCCTATGAGCAGGCATATATAGATCAAATGATTAATACTAAAGAAAAAAATCATCCTTGATGACATGCCTATTGTAATGGAATTAGATGATGTGTTTCACAAAGACTTGTTTGGACTTTCTCTTAGATGAGAGGTTGAATTTTCAATAGATATTATACCCAGATCTTTACCAATATACAAGAATTAATATATAATAGTTGTTGTTAAACTTAAGGATATAAAGAATAAACTATTGGAGAATTTGGATAAAGGTTTTATACACCAAATTGATTCACCGTGGGTTTAACTGGTCCTCTTCATCAAAAATAATGATGGTTTAATGCACCTCTACATTGATTATCATGTGATCAACAAGATCATGGTAAAGAAAAAGTATCCTCTAGCATGGATTGATGAATTTTTTAATCAACTATGTGTATAATAGTATTTCTCTAAGGTGGATCTTTAGTCAGGATATTATCAGGTAAAGTTGAATAAGGAGGATATCCCCAAGACTACTTTTCATAAAATGTACAGGCACTATGAGTTCATAATGATTCCATTTGGACTCACTAATGCTGTAAAAAATTTATTTACTTGATGAATATAGTATTTATATATTACCTCAAAAAAATTTGGTAGCCTTTATAGAATATATTTTCATCTACCCAAAATTGAAGGGGGACATATAAAGAATTTTAATACTATACTGAAGACCTTGCATAAATAAAATATGTATGAAAATTATAGTAAATGAAAATTATAGTTGGATAAAGTAACATTCTTGGGGAAAATTATCACTAGAAAAATAAATATTTATGGACACTTCAAAAATAGATGCAATTAAAGAATTTATTTGACCAACCAATATGATAGATATCCATAGATTACTAAGATTATTTGGGTACTATAATTTATTTGTAATAAAATTCTCACAATTTTCAATCCATTTAACCAAGATAACATAGAATGGTGTAAAGTTTGTTCAGAATAAATAATGTGAGGAAAGTATTTTAAGAGCTGAAGAAAAGGATTATCGTTGAACTTGTGATCACATTACCCACCAGTGGGGATGCATTTGTGATCTACAATGATGTATCCAAAAAGGGATTGTGTTTTGTATTAATTTAAGATAAAAAAGTGATAGCTTATTCCTCCCACTAACTAAAGATCCATGAGTAGAACTACCAAACTCATGATCTATAATTGGATGTGGTGATCTTTTCCTTAAGATTTGGTGGAATTACCTCAATGGGGAGAGGTATGGCATATATATGAATCATAAAAGATTAAAGTATATCAAAATGAGATTAATATTTACTAATGAAGGTGGTTAGAGTTGATCAATGATTATAATTTTTCAATCCATTATCATCCTAGGAAAGTGAAAAAAGTGGAAGATGCTCTGAGTAAGAAGGACCCTATAACCATATCCATGATCAGGATTACAAGAGAACCAATATTGTTTTACATGAAAATGATTGATATGGGAATAATAAAAGGATATTTATCCGATATTTCTCAAATAACTTCTCAACCATATATTCTTGTGATGATCATGGTGTCCCAGAAAGACGATGAGTTACTAAATAATAAGGTAGTGAATATTTCATAGTTCAACATTGATAAAGATTGAGTCATAATGTTTGGAACCCAAATATGTTTCACATAAAAAACAGATCTGAATAGGTAAAATCTAGATGATTTTCTTAACTCATACTTCTCTATTCATCCATGAAGAACTAAGATTTATATATATTTGAAGAAAAACTTTTAGTGGGATAACATGAAGAGAGAGATTGTCTAATTCATATCTTGATGCTAGGTATGTCAGAAAGATAAGGCTGAATGATATAATTCCAAGGGTATAATGAATCCATTTCTCATACTAGTATGGAAATGGTAAATCATAACCATGGATTTCATTATAGGACTCCCTAGAACATCTAAATACAATATATCTATCTGAATGGTAGTCGATCTAATTAAAAAGTCAAGGATTTTCATTTCTATCAATAATGATTTCTCTCTTTACCAACTCGCTAAGATATAAATAAGGGAAGTGGTAAGACTAAATGGCGTTACACTCACTATTATATCTAATAGAGATTTGAGGTTTAGCATGAGGTTTTGGAGAAATCTTATGCAAGCATTGAATATAGAACTAAGCTCCAGTACTAGTTATAACCCTTATATGGATGTTCATTCTGAAAGTACCATTCAAACCCCAGAATATTTTTTGTGATCAAGTTCAATGTATTTAAAAGGATATTGGGAACAACACCTTTCCCCAGTGGAGTTCTCATATAACAATAGTTTCCATTATAATATTAAAATGATGCCTTATGAGGATATTTATAGTAATAGGTGTCAAAATATGACATGTTGGGATGAGGATGGAGAGTATAAGCTATTGGGACCCCATCTTATCCAAGAGATGGCAGAGTAGGTTCAAACTATTCAGTATCATATGAAATCTGTACAAAGTGGAATGAAAATATATGCATATAATCATCGATGAAACCTGCAGTTTAAGGTTAGAGATAAAGTATTCCTTCATATATCACCATGGAGTAAATTCATGAGGTTTGGAATAAGGGAAATATTAGTCCAAGAAACATTGGCTGCTTTGATATCCTTGATCGCATTGGAGCGGTGGCCTATTGACTAGCACTCTCACATAACCTCTCTCAAGTACATGATGTGTTCCATGAATCCCACTTGAAGATGTATATACCAGACCCCTCACATGTACTAAATCTTGAGGTGGTACCATTGGATAATGATCTTTCATATGAGGAGAAACTGATGAAGATATTAGATTGTAGAGACAATGCTCTATGAAGCAATTCAACTCACCTAGTCAAAGAACTGTTGAAAAACCCTATGTCTAAGGAAGGGACATAGGATCCAGAAGATATAATGCAATAGAAGTAACTTATTATATTTAGTGTATGAAAAGAATATTTAGAGGGATAAATTTTTGAATGGGGGAATAATGTAATGACCTGAACTTCTATAAATTAAATTAACTTTTTTAGGGAGTAAGTGCCTTATTAAGAAATGAAGTTATAGAAAAAACATGCACTACTTTGTCTATTTTGAATATTTATATGGTCTATAAAATTTAAAATACTATTATAAATCATAAAAATTGATAATATATTCATTTAACAGTGATCATATGGATGTAATATATAAAGGGTTATGATAAATTCCAATTTCCACAAACGAAAGAAGTGATGGACTCGGCCAGTGGGATCATACCCTATAAATCGCATTTATTAAAACATTAATAGGGGATAACATCACTAAGGTCTGACCTTGACCTATCCCAAGATAATATTCAAAAAATAAAGCATGAATTAAATAGTTTACATGAAAATTTTAAGCTCATTGTTTCATGAACCAAACTATGTAAGCCAAAGAACCCAAAGAAAATCCCACCATCGCACAACTTACCCTTAGGGTGTTCTCTAGTGTAATAAAGGGTTATGTATCTAGATAATAGTAGTATAAATTTTTATATGTGAATTTTTTTACTAATAAAATAGTTATTATATGTATCCTTTTATTATAAATTTAAAATATCAAGATAATAATTTTTATAAAAATTAGATTTTGATGTGATAAAACACAAATTGTATTTTTGGGAAATATATAGTTTCAATAAAAAAATATTTTTCACCAACTCAAAAAATTTTTCTAATGAATAATATTTTAATAAAATATTATTATTAAATAATATTTATTATATATAGATTTTAATATGATTTTATTAAGTCAAAAATAACTTTTATAAGGGTCAGATAACTATTATTGTCAAAAAATGGTATTTTTCAATAAATGTTGATTTTTTAAAAAAAGTGTAAACTGTCACACATAGATAATTTTCTAGATAAAATAAATATTATTTTTTAAATCATCTCATTTAAGTTATCCAGTGGTGATTTTTTCATAATTTTTAGAGATAATCCAATTTTTTGGTCAAAAATAAATATGGTACAAATATTCGGTTTGTATTATGACATTATAATGACCCAAAAGTGTAGTAATATATGTTATAAAAGGTATCCACAACAAAATATATATTTAAACATTAAAATTATTTTTTTATGTTATTTTTTTATAGACCCTTAATGATTCCTCATAAACGTATATTATATTTGAAGGGTTTAAAATCCATTCTTTATAAACATGACTCACTTCCACATCACCAAGGGTATTATTTTAATGATATAATTATTAAACATGTAAAGTAATGATAACCACTACACCATTGTCGAAACAATGATAACAAACCATGTTATGGTTTTTAGTTTTTTATAATTTATCATATAGATCCCAAACCTAAGTTTGAAAATTAATAAAGAACTATTCTCTATTTTACTATATAAACCCAACCAACCTCCCATTTATCTTAAATAAAAACTCTTAAAGACTTTAATTACTCAACAATTACCTCTCGAGAACCCTCACAAGGTTTAACCAAGCTATCAATAAGCTCCTCCTAATCTTTTTGAAGCAATATATCAAGGTAGGGGATCCTCTCCTTCTCCTCTTTATTCAAGAACCTCCCTTATGTTATGCCTTTTGTTTTACATTTGTTCATATTGGGATATGTTATAAAAAATACCTATTACTTCCTTTATGGTTTAAAATATATTATATATACTTATTTATATCTCATTATTACCTCCCATGAATCATTATGTACCCCTGTTATACTGTTGAAATTATCCTATTATTTTTTCATGCCAAACCTTTTTATTATGAAAACCCAACGCCATTTCCACTTAAGGGTATTCCCTTAGATGTACCTGTCCTTCATTAATTTTATAATTACATTTATGAAACCCACACTCCTTAATAGTGTGATTAAATGTGATTAAATATTTACTTATGTTGAATGGTCTATGTGACACACATGAGAATGTGCATATTATTATGGGTGCACCCAGATAGAGCTCCAATGTATTGGGTAATGTTTTAGTCTCCTAATACATCAAGTATGGGATTAGGGAGTAAACCTAATCCATTATGGGACTATGTACATCATGTTATTTTTTCTAGGGAGTTATCCTTGACTTATGATTATGACATGAATTTTTTCACCACATTCTAGTGTTTCTTTTATGCTATCATGTTATACCATACTTCATTATTCAAGATTATGATTATCAACCCTATTATGTTACCTTTATGTTCCTCTTATTTCACATGTATTTCTTTATCTTATGTTATTCTCTATTTAATTCCTTACTTGGATTTATATCGCACTCCTTTATTATGTACATCCCTAGTTTATCTTGTACGGTTTTAGAAGAATGATGGAATTTTAGAAGCTTGTTAAGGTAGTTTTCAATAATGTTGTTGTACTGATGTTTCCAGTTGATGTGTTATGTACCTAATTTACCAAAGACACTAGGCTCAATGATCTTATTTTATTGTTTTATGTGTACCTTTATGTAATAATTCATGAATTAATGTAAAATAAAATATGGGTTGTCATAAATATCTCACCATGTACACTACCTTTGATGACTCAATAACCCATACATCATGGAAAAAACTAAATTCACCAACCCCGCAATGATGTACTAATTCAATTGAAATTTTTTTCTTAATCATTCATCAATGTCACACTCATTTAGTTGACATGTTCAGTTTACACCAGATTTTCACTCACTCAAAAGTACACCAAATAACCCTTTAATAAACTTTATCAAAATTAGTAGTTATGTGATTGAGACTCAATTCAACTCATAAAGATTCACTAAGTTATATAGGACATCACAATATCCTCAAGTATTGATATATCCCATACTTGGATCACTAGACTATTCCATCTCCCAAATAATATAATCATTAGTTTTTTAATGAATTGAATCCACCTAATCATCCAAGATCAAAACCCATACCTAATTATTCCCTATCATATGATATCTATTACCAATCACATCTAATAACCAACACAAAACTTAACCACTTCCATAGTTTGTTCATTGAACAATAATCCTCTATCATTCGTCAAAATTATTTTGAAATATTTGCATGCACTCAATTCATATATGGTTTAGTTCCCACCAGAATCTACCCATATATGCTTCTTCATTCCCATGTGTGTTCTCTTTATATAGTATAAAGGATTTGTTTTTTTACACCTACAACACGTATATTTTCCTTTAATAAAAATATATTCAAATAAATATTTATTTTTCTATTTTTTAAAATTTCATTTAAAATATATTTTACCCCTAAATAAATAAAATAATAGTTTTTAAGAAATAATTAACTATAAAATTCATAAATTAATTTTATTAAATTATAAAAAACTTGTGCATGTATTATAAACATCAAATACCCCCAACACTTATAATCTTGTTTGTCCTAAATCATGAAATATCAACTTAAATTTCCAAGGGAACCCATGTTACCAATATTTAAATCCCAAAGTAAACAATATAAAACAATTGTCAATGGGGAAATAAATTTTCAAGTGTCATATATAAATATCTCTACAAAACCTTATTTTTTAAAGAAACCAATATAACCATATATTTTACTTTTCTCCTTGAAAAAAATTAATTTTCTTCTCTTAACTTCCATTCAAGTATCTTAATTCATTATTAGTAAGAATAACACTTTGTGATCTACCTAAATTTTATTTTTTTTTCTCTTATCATATGATGTAACAAATTAATGGAGTTATACTTATACCTTAAGTATATTATCTTTAACATAGGCTTACATTATTTCTACAATATATACCCTGTAAAGATAGATATAACAAATAATCCTAAGGGATTAACAATTAAGATAAAATTACTCATAGCCATAAGGTAAGTAGGTAATAATGAAAAAAATATATTATGGCTCAAAAGGAGGTTTAACTCTAAGCCCTATGCATGGTAATCAATATACTCAATGAAAAAAATCCTCTAAAAAATGAATTCACCCCCACTTCCAAACTAAAAGTAAGCCTCACAAATATGATAAAATAAATACAATGAAAAATATCATCACTCTTTTTAAAATAATTAATTTTAAAAATCATTATTTTTTAAAAATTTATCAACCATGATTTTCCTTTTTGGTTCTTTTTTCATCAATTTTTTTCACTTGATAGAGGGTAATAATAAAAAATAATGAAAAATTACTCATGGGACTTTCCCTGAATGCCCAATGAAACACCCTCCCATCTTCTATTCAATGTGAAACATCCCTTTACACTATATACTAACTCTCCCAGATACATGAACCACAAAATATTATACAAAAATACTATGAGTAAGGGTTAGCAGGATATAATAGGATTATAGAGTGGCACTTCCCTAATAAGGTAAATCATGGATTCTATAAGATAAAATGAAGATACAAATGTCAAGGTAGGTGTCAAAGTTAAAGACTAAAAAAATGCACCCATCATTTTAAAATTACTTTTATAAAATTATAACTTTGATGAGACACCAATTAAATTTATAATAGGTTTATATGCCCCAAGTATCACTCAAGAAATGGGTATAATAAAAAATATGGAAAAATTCTGTTAGAATACTACTATGAATATGAAACTTATGATTTTAAAAATCACTCATGGAATAAATAATAATAAAAAACAAATCCATATTAATTTTGGAAATTCAAATAACCAAACATGTTAATGGGATTTTTATCTATATAAATCAACCAATAACCCTAAATAATGATGCAAAAAATTGATTCCCCGTGCTTATTTCAAATAATTTGATCCCTCGTCTTACTAATTAAATTCTATAAATATTGAAATCTAAAACATGGAATCATAGGATCCCTAAATTATTTTTGTATCAATGATAAAATGGTAGAAAAAATATAATTAGGGCATGTACTTTATCTTTAAAATTCAAAAATAATTTTTAAAAATGTATGGGACTAAAAGATAAAGGATTAAAAGTACTACTCCCATTTCCTTGTGAAGCTCTTCTTTTCGTCTCTTTTCATTTGTTCCTTATTCATAATCATGGTCCTATAAATGAAACAACAAAGTGAGATCAAACGCTCCATGATTTTAAGCTTGAAAATATTAAAGTGATTGAAACTAATCCGAAAAAAATTCCAAAAATAATGTCATCAATATTAATTCATCATAAACACAGTAATCAATAAAAAAATTGGGTTTCCTCTTGAAAATCACTTTTTTTAAGGTTATTTATCTTGAAATTGCATACTTATATCACATAATAGGAGTATGATATAGAGTTACTTGGTCCATATTTAACCATAACTGATTCTATGATTCATATGGTGTAGCTCTTCCCATATTCATCTTCCTTGAAAATTTCTCAAAACATTATTAATTAGGAAACAAAGTTATAGAAAACTCTAGTTATCTGTAAATAATATCTAAAGTTATAATGGGCCAAATAATAACTAAGAGATTGGGGGGTTGAATCAGTTGTTCACTTTTTATAAGTTTCAAAAAAAATAAAAGTTAACCCCTGTAACATCTTAAAGTTTATAACAATGTCATGTTTTAGTAAATACTCATGCATGAAAAATTATAAAATGAAGTAAATCACATGAGATTTACAAGGTTCATCCTCAGTGTGAGAATCTATATCCCTACCATATCCACTCCCGTGGGTTTATGGAAATTCACTATTATGAATAAGTAAATAAAACTTATGCTAACTCCCATTATACACATTATATCTCCTAGTAGGAATGATTATATTGACTCCCATCAATTTATAAATATTGCTTACAAAAAATCGATATAAAACAAAAGAATAAATAATTTGTTTAAACTACACAAAAAACTATCTTTCTTGATCCTTAGTCTAATTAACTTGGTTTGATTCTCTCGGTCTGATGGGGCTACTTCCGATGGACTCAGTCTGATGAATTTAGTCCAATGGACATAGTATGATGAACCCATTCTCAATATGCACTATTCAAACTCTACTAAAATGCACAGCCTGATCTTCATTAGATTTGTAAACAAACATTTTATATGTCTTACCTTATAATGTGGTCTCACTTTGGAAAGATAACTTTGACACAAGTTCTACAGTTCTCTATCTTTTTCTCTCATGTGAAAATTTTCAAAGTATGAATATATTGTGATTCTATTTATAAGCATCTCATAATAGAAAAGTTGTGAAACTTGAAAAATTTCCCTGCTATCTAAAATTCAAAAACTCTAAGATATACACATATTTTAATTTCAAGTTTCACTACTTAAACTCTTCAAAAATCTTCAGGAATATTCTCAAGTCTTATCTATGGTTATCCTTCTCAAAATCCTTAACCTTTCTTTAGCCTAATAGAACCTACTCATCACATTATAATGGAAAATCCCCAGCTTAGTATTATGGAACTACCTAATCTCATTATTAAGGAACTTCCTTAGCTCATTATGATAACATCATTTATACAATTTCTTAGAACAATCAAATGTATTGAACCACTATATCAAACGATTTATCAGTTTGAAACATTCATCTAATGAATCAGAGTCTTTTCCCAGTCTGATGGATCGGTATTAAAATTGAACTCACTCTTTTTTCCTTTATCAAGTAATCATAAACCCTTTAGAATCAACATAATTGCATAACTCATCTCTATATAATGGATCGGTGTCAACAACTCTGGTTACTATGATGTTTTTCATCATATGGTTACTTCACTTAGATACTCTTCAAACATTATGAGCTTTACTCAGATAGAATTCAAAGTAAATTGTATATGGTACTTCTCGATCTGATATTTGGTGTCTGGGTTTTCTAAACTGATACAAACTATCTAGATACCATTAAAAAACTCCATTATTAAATATATTTTATCATGATTCCTTATCATGATTTATGAGAACTCCATGATCATAAAAGCATTATCTATCTTACGGTAATAAATTAAAGAACTTTATAATTCCCAATTCCCTTGAAACTTACTTTATTGGCTTCAACACTACTCTGAATTTCATTCATAGAATCTCCTAGCTTTCTAAAAAATATCGTTTCCAATTGATCTTGAACTTTATGGAAATATATCTGAGACCGATGGTGTATGCAATCATAAACTTTAAAAAATTGATAAATTTTGTGACTAGTGCTACTTAGTTCGATACTCTACATATAGTTTTACTTAGCCCAATCCTCTACGTCCAGAAAATAACATTTCAAAAACAAAAATTTTATCCCCCTTTATGTTTGGGTTAAAAAATTCAGAAACATTCACCAGTTTTTCAAAAACATTATTTAACAAAATATTATTTGTCTAAAAATACAAAACTTTGTCAAAATAAAACATCACAAAGGTTATTCAATCTCTCCCTTTGAATTTGTTTAAGAACTTTCATTTACAACTTTTACAACTCACCATTTTCAAACAATCATACATTTTCACAACAATTTTTTTTCAAACAAATCAAAGTTTTCAACTTTTATCAAAACTTATCCTTTCTCAAACAGAGTGTCCTGACACCACACTACTAGATATAGTAATGTTTTTTAAGTAATTTCACCCCTTAGTGACAAAAAAAATTGTATGGCCATGTAAAGATAAAATCCCTCTCACTTTTATATTTTCCCACATTTTTTCTCACCCCATTGATCGTTATCTCCCCCATTATGTGATAACCATATCATTACATTCATAAAAGAAAAATAAGTAAAAAATTATTACATATTATAATGTTGTTAATTTCTCTCCCCCTTTGTCACTATAATCCAAATCACAGTGGGGGACTTCCTTATGAGGATTAAGAAGTCATTAGAGGTGGATGAACATGAATTTGTAGCCTCAATTCATCAAACCTTTCTTTTGGTATTACTTTTGTGAAGATATAAATAATTTAATACTTCCTTGATATATAATCCAGAAAAAAATCTCCAATGAGAACTTTTTCTTTTATAAAGGGAAACTTTATATCAATGTTTTTTCATCATTAATGTTCGATAATTTTTTTAGAAAGATCAATTTCACTCTAATTATCACAAAGTATCTTCAATGGTTTAGAAACTTTTACTTTTGAATATTCCAACTGAACTTCCATCCACAACATCTAAGTACAAGCTTGGGTATATAAAACATATTTTGATTCCATTGTTCTCATAGTTACTGAATTTTTTTCTTACTGTTCCAACTCACATAACATTCACCCAAGAAAAATATTCCACCAGAAGTTGGTTTTCTATCATTATAATCTCTAGAAAAATCGGCATCAGTAAAACCATGAAACATCATCTCATAATTTATTTTTTATAAAAATCAATGTGAATTTGTTTTTTTGAAATATCTCAGAATTCATTTTTCTACCAACATATGTGATTATTTTAGATTACTTTGATACTGGGCACATAAAGTCACCACATAAACAATATCATAACTTAAGGTTGTAAGGTAAATTAAACTTCCTATCATCTTCTAAAAGAATTTCTAATTCACCCTATTTATATAAACATATTTACTCAACTTCATGCCCATTGATATAGGAGTACAAACTTCTTTGGATTATTCCACACTGAACTTTTATAACAACTCCCCAACATACATTTCTTTAGATAAGAAAATGTATTTTTATTTTTTGTTGAACTTGTAAACCAAAGAAGAATATTAATTATCATAGTATTAAAATCTCAAAGTTCCTTCTCATTTCTTTAGAATTTTTTTTAAAACATCTTCTTTATCCCAAATAAAAATTATATCATCCATATAAACAATTAAAATTAGAGTTGTGTAGTCTACATATTTCACATAAAAATCTTATCAACATTTACTTTAGGAAGATTCAACATTCCCAAAAAATTATCAAGATTAGAATACCATGCACATGGATCTTGTTGTAGCACATACAAATCTTTCTTCAATGTATAAGCATTTTTTCATCCTCATCAAGTAGAAACACATAAGGTTTTTTAATGTAAACTTATTCTTCTATTTCTCCATTGAGAAATTCTGAATTTACATCCATATGATATAATTTATAATTACAATGATCATCCACTACTGTAAAGATTTTTATAGTTTCTAAACTTGAAATAGGGATAAATGTTTCATCAAAATCCACACCTTCCACCAGTGCATAGCCTTTAAAAACAAGCCTTTTTTGTTTTTGGAAACTTCTCCATGTTCATTCAACTTCTTTCTATGAACCCATTTTGTTCTGATAATATTTTTACCTTTAGGATGTGAAAAAACTTCCCATGTTTCATTTTCTCAATTTTATCCAACTCTTCATTCATATAATTCACCCATTATTTGTGTTTCATATCTTCTAAAACTGATTCCAGTTCAACTTTTTAGATGAGTGAAGTTTGATTTTATGATCTTAGTTTTCTTTTGGTATGTACTAGAGCTTTCTGATTCCCAAGAATATTTTTTATCCCAATATGTTATTGCAAAGAAGTAAATTTTAGAGTTCCTCTTACTTCTTCACTTTCCTCTTCATATGATTCATCAGAATATTCATGCACATTACTTTACTCACTTTCATTTTAATTGGAAACTTTTAGTTTTCCTTCCTCAATATTCCTAGAAACTTTTGTTAAGAATGTTTGATTTTTAATAACTTTCACATCATATAAGTCAACCAAATTTTGTAAAACTTTATTCCAATACTTAAAACTTCTTCTATTGGGTGATTATCAAATGAAAATTTATTCTTCATCTTTCCCATTAAACTTTCAAAGATCAGGATTTTTAATTTTTAGAAGACATGGACTTCTGAAAAATTTAAAGTACTTTAATAATTGTTTTATAATATACCAAATTTCATAAGAATTAATATTGGATTCTGATCTCAATAAATATCTATTCAGAATATTTACAGTAGTACTGGTATCTTATCTCCTATAAAACTTTGAAATATTGTATTTTGAAAATATACTTCATCTCATTTCTACCAAACTTATATATTTTTTAGCTACTCCATTTTTTCATAGAGTGTAGGGAGCACGATATTGATGTTTGATACAATGATTTCTTATATTAGGTTCGAAATTATTTATTTTTAATTCATTTCCATTAATTGTTCTTAACTTCTTTATATATTCCCCCATTTATTCTTAACATATTTTCTAAAAAACATAAACATTTTCACAGCCTCTATCATGTGTTTCATAAACCTGATGTTTTTGATCTGAGTAAAATCATCAATAAAAGTGATAAACTATAAATATTATTTTTTTGATTGATGTCTCATTGAAACACTTAAATCAAAATGAAAATATTAAGAGGCCTGGTAGACTAAATATCAACTTTATTATGAATTTTATTAGTCATCTTCACTTTTTGATAAGTAAGACAAACATCTTTCTCACCTATTTTTAATTCTGTAAAATTTCATATAACATAAACTTTAGAGACTTTTTTCCATGTTTTTATTCCTAATGTGGCCAAGTATTTGGTTCCACAACTTATTATAATCTTCAGCAATTAGATAACATGAGTTGTTAATTTCCACAATATTTTTAATTCTGTAAAATTTCATAAAACATCAACTTTAGAGACTTTTTCCATGTTTTTATTCCTAATGTGGCCAAGTATTTGGTGCCACAACTTATTATCATCTTCAGCAATTAGATAACATGAGTTGTTAATTTCCACAATTTGAAAAATATTTCTATCGGTTCTTTATCCTTTTGTGATAACTTTTCCATCTTCCACACTTCTGATAAAACAAGAATCTTTTCAAAAATCACTTATTTTCT
Organism: Viscum album; assembly: GCA_963277665.1. Taxonomy (NCBI): domain Eukaryota; kingdom Viridiplantae; phylum Streptophyta; class Magnoliopsida; order Santalales; family Viscaceae; genus Viscum; species Viscum album. The sequence continues at coordinate 1,421,116,337 of OY728140.1, read as the reverse complement.
ATCATCACAAATTTTACTTTCACTAAGTAAGTTATTTTTTATTCCACTAACAAATAAAACTTACTTAAATTTCAACTTTTTGTTTCAATTTAATCTATTCTAATTCCTCTGGATTTTAAGGAACTATCATTCTGAATGGTAACAAAACCTCCATCATGATTTTCAACATGTTTCAATATTATTAAATCATCTTTAACGTGTGAAGAACAACCACTATCAAGTATCCATGGTTTTTTCTTTTTAATTTCTTTGAAGACAATCTCAACAACAAAATATCTTTCCTCAACTTTCTTCTTCTAGCTTCCTTTTCTTTTCTCTAATAGGAAACTTATTCTGGAAAAAGTGTCATATATATTTTGGAATGATGGCCAGATTGATAACATCTTCCACAAACTTCTTCTGAAAATTCAATTTGATTTTTGTTTGAAATTTTATAACATCTTGATATTTTCCTTTTCTAACTTCTTGTGTGTTAGTAAAGTTAATCATTCTAATTTTACTATTTATTCTACTATATTCAAACCTTTTTCTAGGAATTGATAAGTTGTGCCAATAATTATAAGACCTGGGCCCATGGATTTTATAACACCAATAGAAACCATCAAATCTTTATTTTCTATTCAACTACGATCTTTCTCTATACAAACTTTGTTGATGTTGATACCTTCTTCCTACTCTAACATACCCTGGTCATGGACAATATTTCCTTCTTAGTGAGTTTTCAACTTTTATAGATGTGATAAGATTCTCACATCCTTTATCCACACAAAATTTTCCATCACTTCTCTTATCACATGAAATTTTATAAAAATCAAATAAAACATTATTTATTTTAGGGTGAGAAATTCACCTGATTCTTGATATGAACATTCTCAGTAACTTTAGAAGTATCATCTTTTACTTATAAAGCTCTGTTGAAGTTTTTATTCATCTTCCTCAATGTAATTTATGATTCAAAAAGTTTATATTAAAAATTATTGAATTCTTATTCCTTATCTTAAAATTTTTTAATAAGATCTTCAACCATATTTCCCTATTCAGAAACTCTTTATTTTTAAATTAAGATCTCCTAAATGTATTCTACCTCCTTCTTAATGATATATTTTCTTCCTTTAACAACTTCAACATAATCTTTCCTCGTTACACTAATTTCTTTCTTGAGAGTTCTATTTTTCTCAAGACATGCAACAAGTTCAATTCTAATTTGATAGTCTCTATATGATTATTAGCCAACTTCTTCACTATATAAGGAATCTTTTATTTTTTCAACTTTTTCAATGAAGGTTATGAATTTTTCTGAACTTTCAACTTCCAAATAATTATTTTCGGTTTAGTATAATTCAACTTTCTTAATCAAAATACATATTTTGTTTCTAGAAAACATCTTTTTATTTTTTTTTTGATTTCTTTTCTTCTGTAATTTTTCTTTCACAACTTTAATTGAAATGTTTCTTCAAAATAATATTGATACTCTTCAACTTTATTCTTAGGTAAATTCGTAGAAAAGTATCTAATTCCACCACACATAAAACATTTGAGAGGAATTTTTCCACCATAATTTCATCTTCCTCTTCTATAGGTATTAGAAATAAGAGACATGGTTTTACCATTCAACTCATCATCCTCTTTATCTTCGAAAACACAAGGATTTACATCTTTATCATCTTGAGTTTTCAACTTTCTCATAGCTTAAAAATTAATTTCACCTTTTATCATCATTTTAAACATTGGATATTTCTTCATTTCATAAGAAACAAGAAATTTATGAATTTCATCAAGAGATAAATCATCCTTCTCTTCTAAAGAAGAGATTTTATAATAAAAACCATCCAAAATATTTCTCATAAGTTTCATCACTAGTGTATAATCTTCTATAACTTCTCCAAATATACTGATGTTGCAAATAATTTTATTTACCCTAGTGAATTATTCATCAATAGATTCTTCATCTCCCATTCTTATGTCTTCAAACTTACTATGACAAATTTTTAGCATTGATTCATTTACTTTAGTTTTCCCTTTGAAAATACTTTGAAACTTGTCCCACATAATCTTCGAAGTTTTGAGACCCATCACCTTTATATAAACATTTTTTGATAAGGATATATGGATATATTTTCAAGACTTTCAGTCAACATAAATATTTATCTTATCAGAAAAACATTATGTAATCCTTTTTAATAGGTGGAAACCTAATTGTAGAAACATAGACAACTTACAGGAAAAGAGATAGGAGATAAGTAATCATCCTATTTTTTAATCTATAATTATATTTTCCATTAAATATATGAATTCCTCTACTATTTTTGGAATTGGTATTATCCATGATTAGGATTTAACAAGGGAAACCAGCCTCTGATGCCACTTGAAGTTCCAAAGGATTGAATAACAACTGTAAGGGAGGTTGAATCAGTTTTTAACTTTATATATGTTTAAAAACATTTAAAACTTAACACCCACAACCTATTAAATTTTATATCCTTATCATATTTTATTATATACTAATGTATGTAAAAGTAGAAAAGAAATTAAAGAACACAATATTTACATGGTTTGTCCTCAGTGTGAGAACCTATACCCTTTCTATAACCACTCCCATGGGTCTATGGAAATTCACTATTATAAATAATTGAATACAACTTGTGCCAACTACCATTAGACACCTTATATATCCTAATAGGAATGACTATACTTACTCCTATTAGTTTACAAATTTTTATTAAAAAATTTGAGCCAAAACAAAATAATAAAGACTTTGTTCAAAATTCTCCGCAAATCCTCTATCCAGATACTTAATATGATTGGATAGGTCTGATTCTCTTAGTCTAATGGGGATGGGTCTAATGGAATCAGTCATATCTATTCATTCCAATAGACTCAGTACAATGAACCCATTCTCAACCTGCATTACTCAAACTCTTCTCAAATTCATAGTCTAATATTCCTCAGTTTTATAAGAAAACTTGCAGATGTCTAACCTTATAATGAGGTCTCAGTACGAAAACATAACTTTAACATGAATTATGCAGCACTCTTCATTTTCCACTCATGTGTAAGGTTTCAAAGTGTGAATGTACTTTTCTTCTATTTATAGGAATCTCAAAATGGAAAAGGTAGAAAACTTGAAACGTTTCCCCACTATCCAAAATTCAAAAACTTTGAGATCCATACATATTTGAATTTAAATTTTGACCACTTAAACTCTTCACAAATATTATATAATCTTCTTGATTTTTCTCTATAATCATCCTTCTTGGACTTCTTAACCTTTCTTCAGTCCGATGAAACCTCCTTAGCTTATTACGATGGAACTTCCTTAGCTCAGTATGATAGAACTTTCTTAGATCATTATAAAGGAACTTCCTCAACTCATTATGATATCATCCTTTATGAAATTTCTTAGATTGATTATATTTATTAAACCAGTGCATCAAAATATTTATTGGTGTGAAATATTCATCTGATGGATCAGTGTATTTTCCTGGTCTGGTGGATCGATATCAAAATTGAAATCACTATTTTTTCCTTTATCAATTAAGCATAACTCCTAAAGAATATTCATACTTTCATAACTCGTCTATATATTATGGATCAGTGTCAATAAATCTAGTTACTTTGATATTTTGTATCCTATAGTGACTTCACTCAAATACTCTTTAAACTTTATCAACGTTAATCAGAAAAACTTATGAAAAATTTTGTATCCATTACTTCTCAATATGATATTCTGTGACTAGGTTTTTGAAACTGATACAAACTATTCATATAATTAAAACAACCTCTATTCCCCAAAACCATTTATCATTAGACTTTATCCTAATTTATGATAACTATATGATTGGAAAATCATCATCTGACATAAGGTTATAAAGTAAAGAACTTCATAATTCCTAATTCCCTTGAAACATAATTTACTTACTTCAACACCACCATGGATTTATTTCACATATTCTCCAAGATTTCTAAATAATATTCTTTTTGATTGATCTTGAACTTTATGCTGATATATTTGAGACTGATAGTGCATCTGATCATAAAATTTACAATTCTGATAACTTCTATGATATTTTCAGGTCAATCTGACACTCTACATTTAGTGTTGCTCAGTACGATTATTTGTATTTGGAAAAAAACTTTTTCAAAAAAAAAATATCCCCCTTTATATTTAGGTTAAAATATTTAAGAACATTTTACATGTTTTTCAAAAACATTATTTTACACAAGATTAGTTGTCAAAAAATACAAAAACAATTGTTACAAACAAAACATCACAAAGGTTCTTCAATTTCCATTATTGTCCACACACGGTAGGACTCATCATCGGCCAATTATTTTGGTTTCACATCACCATATTCTTAATGATATTCTCAATTTTAGAAGTCATTATCACTTCCTCATTTTCTTCTCCTCCCATCCATTCTTCTAAATTTTCAAGGATATACTTTATTATTCTAGTAGCTTCCCCCTATTTTTCTTTCTTCAGTTAAGATTCAACAATGGATTCCTTTTTTCTTTTCTCTCCTATAGTTTAGCACCATTTTATTATTAAAGTGGAAACCAAAAATTGGACAGCCTTAGTGATTGGTGAGAAATTTATTTTTTTGTTCAAGTCTGGTAGAACTCTATTGAGGCCTCTTTTTTTTCTTCCTCATCTAGATCAACAATTATGGTGGTGTATTCCTTTTATTTCCTTGATTTTTTGTGCTATAATTTCAAACTCTCAACATGCCTCTTTGAAAATGAATTCCAATCCATATATGTGGGACTCAAAATTACTCAAGTGTGGTTTTGGGATAAACCCACCTTAATCCTAGATATTCATTTTAATTTGATCTATGTGATGTCTTATATCCTTTATTTGAATAGATAGGTGTGAGTGTTCATCCATTGTACTTTTTATCCCTATCATCACAAAACAAAAATATACCCAAGCCTAAATTAGAAAGAGTACAATTAAAGAACACCCTAAACTAAAAAAACTGAAAAGAGATGGTGGAAAAGGCTTGTCCTAACTTATTTAATTAAAGTTATTTTTCTTAAGTCCCTAGAAACACTTCCAAATACATGGTTAGGTCACAAGAATCAATAATTCCGATATCTTTAAACTAGTTTAAAATTTATAAAACATAAAACATATAACCTAAAAATACTAGGTATTATAGGAATGAAATCCCTAAGGTTAAACGCACAGATACCAGGAATAACGTAGAATTAAATAGATACTACCACTCATTAAAATAAAATAAATACTAACTATCATAAAAGAAACAAAGTGAAGACAAATTACTAATAATTTGAATGTTAATGTTCATGAAATAATAAAATAGAAAAGATATGTATGATAATCATAAATTCATTAGAATCAAGTCCTAGTAAATCCCTTAGTTCAAGTAGACACTCCCCGCACTCCTAAGCACAACTTTTCTCATGGCTAGATACTTTGGATAACTAAAGAGGGGGGTAAATCAAAACCATATTTAAAGAAGGTACATAAATAAAATTAAAAGAATATGAACCCAACATGAAATCATAAAATAATGTAGCTTTATTAATAAATCCCCTACCTTAAAAAACATGGAACAAATACATTAATTTATCATGATAGCAATAAGAGGTAAGAGAATAAAATAAATAAACAAATAAAAACCTAGAAGAGAGTTTACAAAAACCTCATAAATTAGTAGATAATGAATAATATCAGAAGTATATCCTTTCAAGTGAAAATATTATGGCTCAATTTATAGATATATTCCTTCAAATATATCTTCTTGTATCATTATATCTTTTCTATATCTTCCAAAAAAATTATTCAACCTCAAACTCCTCTTATCCCTCATCTAATATCCATATCAAACTCCTATAGATATATCTAATAATATCTTAAAAAGTGGGTGAGACAAATTTATATAATATATTATATATCTATAAATTCATGGTGTAAATAGTACTTAGTGTCATAAACCAATCCTGATCTGCATTAACTTTTCATGTCATTTCATGCCTTATAATGCGGCTGATTTAGAGCACAACATGAACCACTCATGTCTATCTTAGAAAATTGATTATCTCTTTCATCAAATATCATCCATTACCTTTATTTCATGAACCATAATCCAATAATATATATTTTTTATGATTTCATGTTCATATTATAAACCAAAACTTTGGAAACACAAACAAAACTCTAGAAAAACTCATCACCTAGACTCAAATGTATGCAGAACAAACTGAACCTTCATGACATGATATGAACTCCATGAAAATCCAACTACCTATTCTAACATGTTCATGGTATGACCCAAATCACTGTGGTGAGAACTTGTTCTCCAAATATTGGTAAATTTATTGAAACAAAAGAACTCTCAATGATGCTAATGTAGCTACTCAATGATGCTTATGTAGTTCTCATAGCACAACATTTACATGGAATAGTAAATATTTGTGTCCTCAACTTTACTGCATTCATGGTGGTCCAAAACTTTATAGAGCTTCACAGTGGTGGTGTTAGGTTTATCCTTCATATTCAATGGTAAACCACACATCATCACATTCATAGTGAAAACCCCTAATTAAAACAAAACTATGTAAATGCATTTCCATCATATAATGCTACAAAATAACAATAACATTCATGAAAATTTCATAGTTTCTCAATGGATTTAATTCTCCTAAGGTGGTTCTGGTGCTTCCTAATTGTGAAATAGATCAAGCCAAGGCTCCCTGGGTGGCTTCCATGGCATTTTTTCAATGGTCTGGGAAGGTGTATTTTACAGCAGGTAAAACAAAATATACATAGAAGAAGATCGCTAGAGGTGATCATAGAAAAATTACAGTTGGAAAAAAATTGGATATTATTGATTCAAATTGTAATTAATTACATTACTCACAACACACCCTATTTATATAGATATAATCACAAAAAATGATAGAAATAGGGAAAAATAAAAGTCCACAGTTTGGTGAAGTAGGTGCCTCCCAAATATCCGAAGACAAACACATCAAGACGATCTAATATAATGTTTTCAAGCCTCCATCACAACAATATATGGTTGGTGAAGTCCATAAAAAATAGTTTTATTATTCCAAAATCCCGCTTAAACGTTTTTTCATGACTTAATCATTTTCAACATCTTTCTTCATATGTCTGGATGGCTGATCAATAGGTTAAAAAAATCACCCTAGTTAGTGCCTTAATTTTTCTATTATCATTTAGCTTCATCAATGGAAATTATTTTCATACATATCACTCTCCACTATATTTTATCAAATTTAGATTCCTTAAATATAACTAGATCTAATGTCAAATATATATAATAAAAAATTACATACTCCACCATTGGTTCCGTGCTCTCACATATATCCACAAGTATTTGAAATTTGTGGGGATTTATATGAGAAATTTCTCATTTCAAGACTTCATATGTAGGAATAAGTGGTGAATGCATCATTGGTTCTTCAATTCCTTATTCCTCCCTAGGTACTTATTTAATTCTTTATTCATCTCCTAGATTGAGTTTCACATCTCTAGAATCATCACCTTGATTCCATTTCCATGTATCAATTTCATTAACTATAACATATCTTCTAAATATAATCTTGTTGGTGATGGTATTATACAAGTGATATGCCATTTCTTGGTCTCTATATCCCATAAGGATGCAATTCACTCATTTTTTCTCAATCTTTATTCGTTTTTCCTCTAGGATCCTGACATAGTCCAGGGAACCAAAAACTCCAAAATGGATTATACTAGGCTTTTGATCACTCCATGATTAATGTGGAATCTTTAATTCATGATTTTTTATTGGGAATCTATTGAGTAGAAACACTATGCACAAATTTGCCTTATCCCAGAACATTATGGTCACTCCTTTGTATTTCAACATGCTTCTTTCCATGTTAAGAACAGTTCAATTATTCATTTTGGATACTCCATTGAGTTGAGGTGTGTAAGTCGGCATTTCTTGGTTCTAAATTCCATATTTATTTGAGGTGCTATTGAAAAACATCATATGTGTACTCCCCCCTTTATCAGATTGCAATGTTTGTATGTGATGATTGATTTAATTTTCCACTAGTGAATTGAATTCTTTGAATACATAAAACATGTCTGACTTCATCTTATAAAATTATATCCAAGTTTTCCTAATATAATCATAAATAAATATAAGAAATTATCTCCTTTATCCATTTGATTTTGGATTCAGTAGACCGCACACATTGGTGTGAACTAACTCCAGTGGCACGATAGCTTTCTAATTAGACTTCATTGCAAATCAATTTCTATTTTGTTTTCTTAGAATACATCTTTCACCTATTTTATTTAGGTGTCTAATAATATGAAGTCAATTAATTATCTTCCTTCTTCCAAATAATCTTAAACTTTCAAATTTTAAATGCCCGAACCAAAGATTCTATAGCCAGTCTTTATCATCACATACTATCATCAAACATCGTGGTACGTTGGGATAGATTAATAGCATAAACATGTAGTTCTTATCCATCAGTACTATTATGGTCATCCTTCCTTTTTCATTGATCATAATCATTTTTTTTATTTTTTTGGAATATGTGAAATCATTTTTCAACCAATTTCCCGAGACTCAAGATGTTTTCCTTCATGCCAAGTACATAGTAGGCATCAAAGATGAAAGAATGATTGTTATATTTTGGATTGATCATAATCTCTCCCCTTCAATGGAAAAATATTTTTGAGAGACTAAAAAATGAAATCTCTCCTAAAACTCTCTCATCTATGTGCGTAAACAAGGGCTTGTGACCTCTCATGTGGTTTCTAGATCCAGATTTAAGATACCACATACCTTGATTTTTTGTTAATTATTATGTCATAAACACATCGGACTCACAAAAAATATATCCTATTTTGGAAATATATGCCTCTTTGGTTTAATTCACCAAGAGTTTCTTACTCCAAAATTCATTGCTTTAATGTCCATATTTTTAGAAATTATGGAATAGAACATTTTTTTTTCTGTTAGTTAGTGATTTTTGAATCCTACCCTTTTTCATTGTCCTAATTCTTATGGATTATAATTTTGATGTCCATGACCTCTTGATTTTGGGATTCTTTCACCTTTTCCTCCTCATTTTGGATTAGATTCTTTCTCACTAAATCTTCTGACCCAGCTTCTTCAAAATGTACCCCCATTTTTATTTTCAAAGTTTTTGAGATATAACTTTTATTATATGGAATGATCCACTCCATTAGTATCAATTTGATGATTCACCTTTAGCTTTTGGGCTTGAATAGATCCCACAAGTTCATTTAAAAATATATTCTCTAGGTATTTAGTTTCTTTCTATAAAATAACTATTTAATCAAATTTTAGATCGAAGGATCATAAATTTTTTTCACATACCCACATGTCAGCAATATTTTCTAAATTTATTCATATTTGGTATACTAGAATCATTATATGAGTATGATACTCAGAAATGGTTTTATAAGATTTAATAAATAGGGATTCTAACTCACCTTGTGGATAATGAAGTCAGATCTTCTTCACTTTATCACAACATTTGAATGCTTTGTAAAGATTTTCTCAGGTCCCCATCGATGATTTCGATGAAGTGATTATTTCAAATATTGATTCATCAAGTCCTTGATAAATGATGGATTTTTTTTGAAGTATCACTTCCATTCCACCTGAAGAGAGGCCATTTGAACAACCAAAATAGAAACCTCTCTTTCTTGGATTTTAACTCAGTGTATTCATCTTCCAAAATGACCATGACATCTTGGGTTCCAAAGAGTGATTGAATTTGGATGCACCAATTATCATAATTTTTATTATTTATCTTTAATTTCAAATAATATGCAATCTCGTTCACCATGGAGATCCAAAAATATTTAGATGGAAAAATGGAAGATGAAGAAGTACTGAATTGTGGGTTGTTTGGTTTTTTGGAAATGCTGACTGCCAGAACTTTTTCCAAATTTGAAGAGCACTATATTTTTTGTAAAAGTACAATCTATTTGTTTGTTTGTTTTTCATATGAACAGAGGGAATTATTTTTTTGGTATAATACAAGATAATCAGTAGAAGTTCAGAGGGGTGTGGAATGGATGCTAACTTGGATGTGGGTTTTTTAGGTATCTGAAGGAAATAGAGGCACCTCAAGAGGATAGTGGATGAAATTGATGTGATTTTTTTAATAAAATGGAGATGATATATAGGCTAAGGACATGGAAGAAAAAAATACTTTTGTTTTGAAAACTTAAAGGAGGAGAGATGATAGGATGAGAGAGGGGTGATGGTGGGATGAAAACTAATTTGGAATTACATGTCAAAAGTGGAATGCAAAAATGAGAAAAGCACACCACACTTTTGAAAAATTAGAAAAGAAATGTGGGAATAAAAATAATCACACCCAAAATTTGGAATATATATGAATATTTTAACTATTCATCTTATTTCTCCTCCTTATGATGCAATTAATCAGAATAAGATCTGACGAAACCCTCACACAAGAAGAAAAATCACCTTAAACCTATCTCAGATACCACAAAAGGTGTATTTTGTAGCAGCTAACACAAAAAGTGTACGAAAGATTATCACTGAAGGTGATCGCAGAAAAATTGAAATGAGGAAAAACCTAGATTTTATTAATTAAACTTGTAATGAATTCAAGCACGCACAACACATCATATTTATAAGGATACAACAACAAACTAAAACAAATGATGGAAACATAGAAAACTAAAAGTCCTTGGTTTTTTGCAATTGGTGCCACACAAACATCTGAACCCAAACACCTAAAGTATCTCTTGTCTGAAGTCACCAAGGCTACATTGAAATAGTACATGGTTGTTTTCATCTATATAAGAATAGTTTTATTCTTCCAAGAGTCTGGTGAGGATTTCAGTTGACAGATGTGGTGGCGAGCTGACAGTGGGTGATGTGGGTGCAACATGAAATAATGTTGTTTTGGAAAGTAATGAATATTGCCCCAAAAACCATGTCCTACATGATCAAATCCATTCTCAAACTCCTATCACTACCACAAATCGGTGCTAATGCAGCACCTACTTTTATCAGCACTAAACCGAAAGCATGGATAAAAGGGAAGATTTTATCAGCACTAGCTAAAATCGCTGATAAAGGTAGCTTTTCTCAGTGTTAAAAAACACACTGATAAAGGTGTACTCGTTATCATTACATTCTTTAGCGCTGGTTAAGGTTTATCTTTATCAGTGCTATTTTTAGTATGGATAGATTTTTTTAATAAAATTACAGTATTTATATTCAAAAATTAATGTTTATTTATATACATTAATTAAAAAATACATGTTTATAATTAATATAAAGATAATATATAAATATATATATTTTAATAATTCAAGTATAAATATAATGTTTTTAAAAAAATTATTTGTAAAAATTGTAAACAAATAAATATAAATAATTATTAAAATAATTATAAAATTATAATAAATATATATTTAAATAATTAGAAAATTGTAATAAATATATTTGAATAATAAATATTTTTATTATAATTATAATTATATTGATTAGGTATTTTGGGGTACAATTACATCAAAATAAACACACAAACACTCATAAAGATGAGTTTTATCATCACTTATTTAGTACTAATAAAGTCTGCCATTTATTTGTGCTAAAAAATGTTGATAAAACTCATCTTTATCAACGCAAAAATTATACCGATGATAAAGAATATTTTTATCAATGTTTTTTTAGCACTGATAAAGATTAGATTTATCAGTGCTTTTTAACACTGATAAAACTAATCTACATCAGTGCTTTTTTAAAAGCATTGTTAAAAGTCTTGTGTGTTCCTCTAAAAAAACCCTAAGTCACCATCTCCTCTCACGCCTAAAAATATCTCATGGAACCCTACTTTTTTCACCCCTGCTTCTCTCATTGAAGCAAACTATCGCCACCGTAGCCTTTATCACTTCTATCGACTACTGATATTCACAAAATTAAAGTTATATATGATGATTTATTTTTTGTTCCATAGATATGTATTTCTCGTTGAATATTTTTTCATCGATTTATTTGTTTTTAACTTTGACGATGTTGGTTCAGCCTTGAGAGGTGGTGGTCTCAGCCTCGGTAGGCGGCGGTTCGGCCTTGGTATGCAGTGGTAGTTTGGTGTTTGGCAGTGGTGGTTCAGCCTCAATAGGCAGCGGCAGTTCAGCCTCAAACATTGGTGGCCACCCCCACTCCCTTTTTTCCAACCTCCGCCCATCGCCCCTCATTGCCAATAGTCGTCGCTCGCCGCCCCTCTAACTGAGACCCCCTCTCCTCCCTTCCTTACTGTCGGTCGCTGCGCACCCTCCCTGTTATCAGTCACTTTCTAAATAATAGCTATATATATTATATTTATAATAAAATATACTCATATATTAATTAATATTTAGAATTATATATAAATATATATTTACATAATAATAAAATTATAATAAATATATTTAAATAATAATATATATATTATTTATAATAAAATATAATCATATATTAATAAATATATATAATTATATATAAATATATATATATAATTATAAAATTATAATAAATGCATTTAAATAATAAATATATATATTATATTTTTAATAAAATATAGTCATATATTAATAAATTTATAGAATTATATATAAATATATATTTATATAATTATATAAAAATATTTATTTATAATTATAATTATAAATATATATATATATATATATTTAAAAATTATTATGGATTAATTAATATTGAATATCACTGAGTATAATTATTACTAGTTAGTTTTAATATTTATTAATTAATTTCTATTTAATTGATAAGCATGAATAATAATAAATATTTATTATTTGCTAATTTATTAAAATATAAATAGTTAATATTTAGTAATAATTTTTTATTCATAAATATTATTAACTAATAATTAATAATAATTAGTAATCGTTGATCATAATTAATTATTATTAAGAAAATTAAAAATTATTATAACTGTTGTAATTAATAATAATTATGCTTAATTAGTAATTTCTTATTTTTTTAAAACGGATTACTAATTAATATCAAATTAGTTAACAATAATTATAACTTATTAGTAATTTCATATTATTTTCTTATTAAAAATATTAAAAAATTTATTCATTACTAAATAATTTTTTACTGGTCTTTGATGAAGCTTCTAGGGTCATGAAACTAAGATGTAAGTTAAATGAAATAATATCTTTAAAAGTAAATTGATAAAGGAATATCTTACTAAATTGGATGTTAATTTATATTACTTAAAAATTTAATTGTTAAAGGAATATCTTACTATATTTTCAAAATAAACTTTATTAATGATTCTTAAATTCAGGTTAATCTTTCCTAATATATGAAAATATTTAGTAAACTCAAATTCAATTAGATCATCCCTCATATTTTGTCTTAAATATCAGTCATATTTTAAGATTGATAAACCTTTAAGTTTTTTATTTATAATATGGTCATCAATCTAAAGTTTGGTTGACTCTTCACCTCAATCATTTAAGGGAATGAACCTTATTAATCTCCCTTGAGTCCTGAAAATAAATCTTAGGTTTCATCCCTTATTAGTTGAAATGACTCTTACGTACCACCCAATGACCTTTATGTAAACTCTAGATTCACACTTACATATCCTAGTGTGGTTAAATAATTTTCTAATTTTATTCATTTATAAATTTATATACTTTTATAAATTTTATATTATATCATATTTATCATAGAAATGGAACACCACCAACTCTATATAACCCATAAGATATCCATTATGACCTCACTCTCATAAAAGGTGAATTGATGCTAACCCTTTTTCAACTTCTAAACCTACTTTTCATCCAACTCACTTGTATGGTTTCAATTAGGGAAGTCCTCCAAAAATACATTATCTCTATTATTTGTTGTTAGCTTCTAATGGGATGAATCTTAGGAAACAAAATTCAATAATAACTATCATCCTCATCATCTCCATCTCCCAAATAGTTATTATTGAATTTTGTTTCCTGAGACTCATCTCACATCTCTTCTGAACATGCAGCTATGTTGCTTGATCTGTTTTGAGCATTAGTCATCCCATGTCGGGTATTGGTGAACATTGTGGATGAATTTAGAGGATAAAACCTACAACCATTTGAGTAATTATTTTGTTAAATTAAATTACCCATTTCCTTTAAGGAATTATGAAATTATTTGAAACATTCAATTGTTGGGTTCCCATTATATGAAAGTCCCCGTTTTGTGTATTTATTTTATTAAATATTAATATTACTGAATCATATAGGATGGATAAGGATGGATAATGGATGGATTCCAATCATATGACAAAAGAGTATGAATATAGGGTGAAATAGTTCATCAAGACTGCAAAAGATCGGGCATATGACCCTTCTCAAATACCTTGTCTTTCTTTACACTATTTTTATTCAAGACTAATTAGTCTATAGGAGTGTTAAGAACACTTGATATGTCATGAAATTGATCGAAGTTATAAATATTGGAATAAAAATGGAGAAAAAGGGAATGTAGCTAGTGATAGGGATAACATTGTGTTATATGGATAATCTGATATGATTACAAGTATGGACAATTAAGAATACCATATTGAGGATGTGATTGTAGGTGTGAATGATGATAAAGATCTTATTCAGGAAATTAAAATGATATTTTAATATGAACTTCGTGATTATCCAAAATTTTTTTGGAAGTTATAGAGTTGTGAAAAGATACCATTGTATGTTAGTGGCACTAAATATACAGAATTGTTAGATGTAATTAAGCTGTATAATTTAAAACATAGAAACAAATGGATTGATTCCAGTTTAACTAAACTACTTGATCTCTTGAATGATATGATCCCGAAAGATAATGAGCTCCCTATACAAACATATGATGTTAAACGAATACTACATTTGATGTTTATGATCTCTATTAGAATAAATGATTGTCTAAATGACTATAAACTTTTTCACAAGGATCAAAAATCACTTGAAGAATGCCCAATGTGTGGTGCTTCTCCATACAAGAAAGTTGAATCGGATCATATGAATGTTTTGTGGTACTTTCCAATCATTCCAAGGATTGAGGACCTATATAGAAGTGAGGATACTACAGGTAATTGACATGGCATGCAAATACAAGAAATAAAGATGGGTAAATTCATTACCCGACAGACCCTCCTCAGTGGAAGAGAAATGATCATGAGTATCCTAAATTTGGAAATGAGCTTTGAAGCCCTTGTCTTATGTTATCTATAGATAGAGTGAATCCTTTTGGTTTTCAAATATGTACTCACAGTACTCGGAAATGCATACTGATTGATGTAGATTCTTGGAACCATGTTGTGCCCACATTTAAGACACTAATTTGGGAATATATTATGATAAAATTATGATATCCTTTCTTTATTTTACTAAAAAAAATAATTAAACACCTAATTACTCTTCATTATCCCTTTTAGAGTGCATTTATAGTTGATGAATCCCATAAAAAATTTTATTAATGTTTGCTGGAAATACCCACAGAATATTTCACACAATTCTAACAAAAGTTTATCTAAAAGAAGCTAAAGGGGAAAGAAACCCACACCCACCACGTATGTATGCACACCTAATATTCTATTTAGTATGGGATTAGTTTACTGGTTGTTGTGGGGATATATCTTTTCATGTACATTGTGGTTGGTAATACATTGTCTGAAAATATGTGTATTATATACTTTCATTGAGAATTTTTAATTTATGAATTATAAACTGAGTTCTAAAAATAAGGAATATACAAAAAAACCAATGTACCACTATCATAAAACAAGGATGGGGTAAGCTTTACTTGAAAAAAAATTGATACTTATTTTAAAACTACAGTAATACTTTTATGTGACATGAAACAACAACATAATTATATTACACTATTTATATGAAGATTGATGAATTCAAATCAAAATCCACTTTCATCCCACATCATGTGTTATGGAAGGAGACATGTGTAAATAAAGATGGGATAAAAATAGATGAAAACACCAAAAAGTGTGGGAAGCATGTGTAAGTATGACATAATAAAAAAATTGCTTTAAATAGTGATTACATAATAATGATTACTTATTTCCCCCTATTTTATATCTGACTAAGACATGGGGATCCTCAATATATGTATTTTATGAAAACCTAATATTGGTGGCTCTGAAGCGGCCAGAACAGTATAGTTGTGTCAGAGTTTTTGGTTTTGGGGTGTCACCCCGAACATATTTTGAGAAAAGAAAAGAATGGGTAGATAAAGATAAATAAATGGAAGATATAAAAGCAAGATTATATACCCTTGAAGAAAAATTTATTTGGTATTTTGAGTTGCTATAAAATATTATGGGGGAAGAAAAGAGAATAAACAACTCAAGAACAACCAATTCATGAAGATATCTCCCCACCCCCACCATATTTGAGGTAAGCCATTCCCCTCAAAGAGCTATCTTAGATGATGTAATCAATATTATTGAAATTGTTTTCATAAAATGTGAATCAAACAGACAATGATACCTTTATTGTAATGATATTATATAGATTGAAAATGACTATGATTTATATATATCAATACACACCAATCACCTTTTTGTGTGGTCTACCATGTTCAATATCCAAGAAGACAGTCTAAAAAATACCACTTTTAATAGGTCGTGTAAGAGTGGGGATTACCGTAGCTCATGAGTTGAAAATTGAGCTATATATTCTACTTAATGACACAAATATTCATATAGTCAATCAAGCTATTTTAATATTCGTATCATGGCCATTAGATCTTGTAAAAAACATGTCAATAAGGATTTATTCATTTATAATTTAATTTCCATGATAAACCTTTAACAACTAGTGAAAAAAAGTCTAAACTAATGACTTTTATTACAGATGGACAAAGAGAATGGGTAAAATGAAAGATTGAATCAAATACATCTAAAGTATTAACAAACAGATTAAAAATATATTCAGAAATTACTTTTATGTTGCTCGTTCAATATCTATGTTTACTAACATTGAGGGTTCATGAGGATACAAAGCTACAAAGTGGTGGTACTCACATAGTTGATTTTGAAGAAAGAATGTATGAAGAGGCCATGTCATACTACATTTCACTTGAGAATGTAAATGAAATCCTCAAGTATGAATGGCTAGGAGTCTTAGTTTTAAATCTATACATGAGGTGGGTTTTCATGATTTTTTTCCAATAGATGATATATTATGTTAATTATGATTAATACATTTCATATTTATTGTATGAATATATATGAAAACCAATTGAAGGTATTTCCCCGTGAAAATAAATATGGTATCATTATTCCTCATCTCACTTCAACCGAATAAATAGAAATAGAATAAAAATTAATGAAATAGTGGCAAAAGTGGCCAAATCATTTGAAAGAGAACTTACAGATAACAGACTCTTATTAATACAAATGATTCAGGGGAAAAAATCTAAAATTTAATCCTATCAAATATGTTTTCATTCCTTTCATTACTTATTCCTTTCTGTTTTTTAGGCATCATTTGGTACTCATTTCCATCCATTTGGACACTCAAAATATTTATTTTATGGATTCACTGCATGGATACCCAAAAAACTTACCACACATGATGACATTTGTCAATTTTTATTACACTACATCCAATATTATAGAACTAAACTTCAAGTTAAAAATTTTATACTATGTTTTAATGAGAATTCTACTACAATAGGGTGGTGTTTAAATATCATGAAAATCATGGCATGAGGACAGTCCATGCACAAAAGGAGTATGAAATGTTCTATAAGTGGATAGGTATAAGGGTATATATAATAATATTTCACTATCAAAACACATATCAAAACAAATTACTTATCTTTATCAATTTTTCTACAGTGTCTAAAATAAAAAAATGGAAAATATTGTGGTTATTTGTTTTGTAAATTTATGAGATATATCCTATACCATCAAAAAACCAGCATCCTCAAAGAGGTATTTCTAAAGATAATTACTATTTCATTTCAAATATTTATTAATCCTTTGTGTATTTATATTTTTCCTTTACTACTATGACTATCAAAAATACTTGTATTCACAAGATGAAATATATTTTTTTAGAAAAGAATAGGAATCATACCTAATGAAAGAATGTACACATATATCATGAAGATATGATTTCCTACTTCTTATTTAGTTTATTTTATTATCATTTTTCTGGTTTTTTAGTTAATTTCCTCATCATTTATATTTGATACTTATTTTGTTAATTTTCACATAGATTATAAAGTATGACCTCATGCAAGATTAGACTTCAAGGCTTCTATTGAGATAATGAAAATAAAGAAATATTTCAAGAATATATACAAACATAATGAAAAAAACTATTCATACTAATTATTTAATTAATTTTATCATCATTTTATATACTATTTTTAAGTTTATTTCTTTATCATTTTTATTTAATACTTATTTATTTGTTTTTCATATATCTTTTGGGAAGTCATGTTTTTCTTTCAATAATCTGGAACAAGCCACAAAAGAGATAACATGTCCCTTTTTTCCAAAGATACCATGCTTTCTATTTCCTTTCTTTGTCAAACTTTCAACACTACATATTGAGTCGATGTTCTTAGGTAAAAATCCTTTCTTGTTCAAGAAAACCATAAGAGTAGTGGAAGGAATTTTGGCTAAGAGTATCGACTTAATATGAAGTGTTGGCAGTTCAATAAAGAAATGAAATGAAAATTGTAGTAAAATTTTCAATTTACATTATTTTGATACTTTAGAAAAATGATCGGTAAGTCATTTGGTATGTGGACAGAAGTATCTCAACCTCAATATGATACACTATGTGACTGATATGACTCAAATTTCATGGTTTTATTTAAAATTGACATTCATTTTAGTAAAAAAGACAACTGAAATACTCAAAACAAATAAAAATTACTTTTATTATTTTGATAATTTAGGTAAATTATCCATAAGTAAATTGTGTTGTCTAGGAATCAACCTCACCTCAATCTGATGCATTGTGAGACCAAGATGACTCCCATTGTTCCTTTCTATTTAAAATTGACAATAATTTTAGTAAAAATAACAAGTGAAATCCTCAAAATCGATCAAACACATTCAGATTATTATGATACTTTTGGTAAATATCCATAAGTCATTTTTAACATTTAGGAATCAACCGCACCTCAATTAGATGCACGGTGTGACCAGTATGATTCTAAGTGGGTTTTTTATATGAAATGGACATTAAATTTAGTAAAAACAACATGTGACATACTGAAAACTAAGAAAATTCATTCAGATGGTTTTAATACTTTAGTAAAAATATCCATATGTTTTTTTGATGAGTATGAATCAATCAAACCTCAATCTGATGCATGGTGCAACCGGTATGACTCAAAGTGTCTATTATTAGTTAAAAATTGTCATTTTAGTTCAAAACATGTGTCACTCACTTAAAACCAACCTAACACACTTAGATTGTATTGATAATTTTTTTTAAAATGATTCATAAGTCATTTATGATGTGTTGGAAGTAGTATCACGTTAAATTGACACATGATGTGACTGGTATGACTGAAGGTGTGTGTTTCTAGTTTCAAATGGAATTTTAGTAAAAAGAAAAAGTGACATACTAAAAACTGAGAAAATGCATTCATACTATTTTGATACTATGATAAAATGATCCATAAGTCATTTTTGACATATATTAATAAACTCTGCCTCAATCTGATGCATGATGTGACCAATATAAATTCAAGTGTGCCTTTTTATTTAAAATAGACATTAATTTCAGTAAAAAGAACAAGTGACATACTAAAAACTAAGAGAAAACATTCTGATTATTTTGATATTTTATTAAAATGATCCATAAGTCATTTTTGTTGTATATTAATCAACCACATGTAAATATAATGCACGGTCTGACCAGTATGACTCTAAATGTCCAATATCCATTTAATACAGACATTTTAGTTAAAAATGTGTCCCTCACTAAAAATCAAAAAAATGAATTTTGATTGTCATGATAATTTAGTAAAATGATTAATAAGTTAGTTTTAATTCATAGGATGTATCCTCATGTCAAAATGATGTATGATGTGACTGGTGTGACTCAAAGTGCATGTTTCCAGTTTCAAATGATATTTTAATAAAAACATAATTTATATACTCAAAACCAAGAAAACACATTCAGATTGTTTTGAAACTTCAGGAAAATGAACCATAAGTCATTTTTGACGTGTAGGATTTATTGGAACCTCAATCTGACGCATTGTGTGACTGATATAATTCCAACTGTGTCTATTTATTTAAAATTGAAATTAATTTTAGTAAAAAAATTACATATAGAAAACAAATAAAACACATTCGTATAGTTTTTATACTTTTTTAAAAAGATCCATAAGTCATTTTTGATGGGTAGGAATCAATAACACCTCAATATGATGCACGGTGTGACCGATATAACTCAAAGTGTGTCTTTTTATTTAAAATCAACATTAATTTTACTAAAAAGAACAAGTGACATACTAAAAACAGAGATAATATATTCAGATTATTCTAATACTTGAGGAAAATGATGCATAAGTCATTTTTGATATGCAGGAATCAATTGAACTTCAATATAACACACATTGTGATTGATATGACTTAAAATGTTTCTTTTTATTTAAAATTGACATTAATTTTAGTAAAATGAACAAGTGACATACTGAAAATTGATAAAATTCATTAAAATAGTTTTATTCTATTAGAAAATGTTCTATAAGTCATTTTTTATGTGTAGAAATCATCCACCCCTCAATATGACTCATGGTGTGACTCGTGTAACTCAAAGTGTATGTTATCAGTTTAAAATTTACATTTTAGTTCAAAACATATGCCACTCACTAAAAACCAAGAAAATGTTCTCTGATTGTCTTTATAATTTAAGAAATTTATTCATAAGTCATTTTTGACATTTAGTAAGTAGTCTCATTTAAAATTGACACACGATGTGACCAATGTGACTTAAAGTGAATATTTCCAATTTTAAATGACATTTTAGTAAAAAACAAAATTGAAATACTAAAAACCAATAAAACACATTTGGATTATTTTTATACTTTATCAAAATGATCCATAAGTAATTTTTAATGGGTAGAAATCTGACGCACCTCAATCAAATGAATTGTGTGACAGGTGTAACGCCAAGTGTGTATTTTTATTTAAAATTGGAATTAATTTTAGTAAAAATAACAAGTGACATACTCAAAACCTAGGAAACATATTCAGATTGTTTTTATACATTATTACAATGATCCATAAATAATTTTGGATGTGTAGGAATAAACTTCACCTCAATATGACATGAAGTGGGACCAGTATAACTCCAACTGTGTCTTTTTACTTAAAATTGACATTTTATTAATGTATTATTTCATATTAACGTTTAATTTATTTCATCATTGTATTACTAACATAATATTTTTTTCCTTATATAAGTGTATTTTTTGCTAATGTTGAGGTGATGTGTTTGGAAATTGATACCATGGGAAGAATTTTTTGAGAGGGGATCGCGGGTTCCAAAGATGATGAAACATTGATGTTTTTAAATGTTTGTGGACAGTAATTGTAAATGTAATTATACAAATCATTGTTTGAAATATATATAGTAGTGTTCCTTTTATTTCTAATGTAACATTTATTTCAATTAAATTATATATTTTTATAAAGGTTATAGGTATTTTTTCAGTATTTTTTTATTCAGACAACACAATGTAGCAGGTTGGGCCTTAATCAGCACTATTTCTAGAAGTTCCCCCTTTATCAGGACTACTGAAAGCACTGATAATGGGATACCTTTATCAAATCGTTTTTAGCACTGATCAAGGGGACTACCATTAATAGTGGTGAGGAAAACAATTATTTTTTATCACGATTAAAGTCTTTTTTGTGTTCTATTAAAGGTTATATATTTAGTTTTCTATTGATATATCAAATAATATCTAGGAGAGTGGGTCGGATGAACTTTTATAATTTTTTTATATTTGTAACTTCATAGCATAAACAGAAAATATCTCCTCATATTCACTTTCTTTTCAAGGGAATGCATGTTTTTTAAAAACTCATCACCTCAGCTCAAAGTTATGTGGTATAAACTAAACCATTACAACAAGAACCAAACTCTATTAAAGTCCTTTAAACTCTATTAGCATGAATGTGGTATAACTCAATTCACCACACTAAAAATTCATTCCCCAAATATTGGAAAATTAATTGACACTAACGAACTCCTCATGATTCTCACACAGTTCTTATGGAACCACATATCCATGGAATGGTGAAAATTTGTTTCATCGTCTTCACTTTATACCCGAAGATCCTACTCTTTATAGAGCCTCATAGTGGTGGCATCAGTCATCTCCTTCATTTTCAATAGCGGACCTCACATCATCACAACTGTAGTCTAAACCATCGATAGAATTAGCATTAATTCATATCACCCTACACAGTGTCGACAACATGCATGTAGACATCAGAGTGGCTTAATGAGTTCAGATTGATCTCAACTAATACCCCCATGGTGGTTCTGGTGCCTCTCAAGGGTGAAATATCTCCATCTTGATCTCATCATATGTATTCCATTCCATTTTTCTATTATTCTGGTGAGGATGGGGTCAATAGATGTGGCAATGAGCAGATAGTGCACTACCCCAAAATGTGTGATATTTGGCGCTTTCCATTATTATTGCTACACAAAAATAATGATAAAGAGATTACTTTTATCATCACATATAAAAAGCACTGATAAATTTAACTTTTATCATTAATGATAAATGGGTAACCTTTTTTAGTTCTTTTTTCTAGCCCTGATAAAAGTAACCCATTTATTAGTTGTTTTTTAACACTATTAAAAGTCTCACCTTTATCAGTGCTTTTCATTTAGTGCCGATAAAGGTTTTAGTTTGTAATTTAATTTATATATAAAAATTTATATATTTTTAAATAATATTTATATTACAATAAGTATATAAATGTAAATGTAATATATAAATACGATTTATATAACTTTTAATAAAAAATGAATCTTATTTTCATAATTTTATATATAAAAAATTATCAAATTAATATTATAAAAATATTTAATTATATATTTATATAAACTAATTACAAAAAAATTGTATACTTAAAATAAATATAATATATTACTATCTTATTTTAAAATTTATATAATATATAAATGAATATATTTATTTAAATATATATTTATATTGATATTAAATAATTCAAAATATATGTGTATGTATAACTATATGTGTGTGTGTGTACATATTTATATCTATCATGTGTATTTATATGTGTGCATATGTTTTTTTATTAATTTAATATTATTTATTCTTTTTAAATATCTCTCTATTTTTAGTATTTTTTTGTAATTTATTCATTTTTATTATTTATATCATTTTTAATATATATTTATTCTAATTTATTCATAATGAATATATGTGTGTGTATTTAATTTAATTTTATTTCATTTCACCCTATTCAATTTAATTATTAATATTTTTTTATAATCAATATAATTCATTTTTAATAATTTTTTTATTTATATAATTAATATTCTCTATTTATTCATTTTTATTAATTTTTACACATTTCTAATTCACTTAAATGTTATGAATTCACTTTTTCAATGTTTTTTTTAATTTATTTAATGTTATTTATTCATTTTTAAAAATATTTCATTTATTATTATTTATTCATTTATAATATTTATTAATTTTTAAAAACTTTATAATTTATTCGTTTTTTAATATTTATTTATATATAATTAGTTAGTAAGTTTAATATTCTTAATATTTGTTTAATTTATATGATTAGTATATATTAAATTCCATTTATTAAAAATTAATATTTTTAAAATGTATGATAATTATATAATTAGTTTATTTAAAATTCATTTTTTAATATTCTCTTTATTTTTTTATGTGTTTACAATTAATTAATATCATTAATCGTTCAAATAATACATAATTATTTAAAATGTTTTAATATTATTAATATGTTTTAAATTTATATGATCAATATTCATTCAATTTTCTTTATTAAGTTTTAATATTTTTAAAATATTTAAAATGAATATAATTAGTTTATATAAATTTATTTTTTAATATTTTCTTCATATTTTGTACATACTTGTTTATAATTTATATAATTAATCCAATGATTACCCTTTTCTTTATGTGTTTACTATGTTTTAATATTTTCAATATGTATCATTTTAAAATATATTCATTTTTTAATAATTTATATAATTAATGAAAGTTTTCCTTTTTTAATATTTTTGATGTATATTCATTTTTAATTATTTAATTTCACTCATTTTTAACATTCATAGAATATATATCAATTAATAATGTTACATTTTTTTACTTTATTTATGATTTATTCATATTTAATATATATTCATTTAATTTTTTTTTATATTATTTTAATCAACTTTTATTGATTCTTTAAAAGGAGATTATAAAAACCATATTTATCATCACTTTTTAGCGCTAATAAAGATATGTTTTATCAGTGCTTATTTCTTTAGCAATAATAAAACTAGTCTTTATCGGCATTTTTTAAAAAAAACTGATAAAACCTCTCCCAATCTTATGAATTCTAACCCTAATCAAACTTTATTCCTCATGGTGCTCAAGGTCAGGTGGAACTCAACCTTTACCTCCACACTTCCTCTAACTTCTCAAATGAATCAATCCTCTCAAAAGCTAGGGTATGTGATTATTTTTACTCCTCTTTAATCAATCTTACATCACTCAATCTACATGCCCATCTTCTTTACATTGTTCAATATCCTCTTTAATTATAATCCTTGAACATTCCATTGCTTTTGAAATGGATTTATTTTGTTATATGGTTCACAATAAAAATGATAACGTCATTGTGTGATCCAAAATAAAAGAGATATTTGTTGTCACTAGCTTGATCATTTGGAAACGATGATTTGGGGAAAAAGGAAACAAATGGAGTGATTCAAACACATATCCTCTATTTAGTGAGGTTATATTGGATGGAGAGAAATCCTTAGGGTAGAGATTGGGAGAAATTAGTTTCTCCGCAATGGAAGGTTTCAAGTCATCCCAAAATTGAGGTGATTTTGAAGCAATTATATTATTTTAAAATTCCCTATATTACCCATGTCTATATTTTATTTTTTTGAACCTCTACCCCTAGAAAGAACCCAATTTAGTGATACAAGTCTTGGTACGATCTTGGGTTCGAGTCTTACCAAATTATTTCTGATCATTTTGTATTTTTTTATTATATTTTTTCATCTTTCTAGATCATTGTAAATAATTATAAAAGATATTTCTTTTTCTAAATTCAGTGTAATTTATAAATAATTTTAATTATATGTATGTAAATAATTTGTGTGTAAATATTATAAAATTTTAATATAAATAAGATTGATAGTTGTTGAAATTTTAAGGTTTAAAAATTAATTTATACTAACGATTATGTATAAATTTAATCAGTATATTTAAAATTAGTAAATATATAAATTTTAAATTTTTTATTAATATATTTTTCTTAGTTTAAAGTTTATCTAATTTTTTTCTTGAAATCATAATGATATATTAAAATAATAATTTTTTATTTTTTATTTTTTAATATATAAGGTAATAAAAATGTATTATTTAAGTAGGTTAATTCACCAAATATTTTTCATAGTGCCATAGTCTATAAGTTTCAACTTGTTATATTTTATTCCTCATACTGACCACATTGAGGTTTCTTTCCACTTTTATTTCAACCTCAGTTCCATTTAACAAGTGGGTCTTTCTTTTCAGTTTGTTCTTTCTCTTCACCCCACTTGCATTCATTTCGACCACCATTGGATTTCATTAACTCATAAATATCATGGAAATTTTTCCGATTTAATTTATTGGTTTATCCCAGTGTGATAGACACACACATCTATTTAAACTCTAATCCCAATTTTGGGGAATCTTAAAACTCCCTTTAAATCTCCACTCAGGTTGTCTTCCACTCTTTAAATTGGAATCATGAACATCATTCAAACCATCCACATATGCTTTCTCATTGTTTAAACCACACTCCCAGTTTCCACTAAGGTATTTTTCTAGAGTTGATTCACTTTTTTGGTTTCACCTAGGCTGAGTTTTGTTAATAGGTTATACCAGGTAGTTAGATTTATACTCCAATCATTATTTTTATATGATTATTTATTCCGATCACACTAGGACACTTCTTCAACTTATGTTGAAGTTGATTATTTATTTTGAACCCATTAAGAAATCTCATTTATGTTATTTAAGGCTTCATCCCAACCATGTGAATTTTTTAAA
This sequence comes from Viscum album, assembly GCA_963277665.1. NCBI lineage: Eukaryota > Viridiplantae > Streptophyta > Magnoliopsida > Santalales > Viscaceae > Viscum > Viscum album. Next base: position 1,421,089,971 of record OY728140.1, on the reverse strand, counting down.
TTTGAAGCATTTGTGAAACCCTAATTATATTTTTCATTGGTTTTTCTAGTATCTTTAGAAACCCATCCTGATACTTCTGGTTCATTAGATTTAAATTCACTAGTTTCTTCAAACCTTTGGTTCTCGATACTATATTATTAGGCCCTATCAACATTTTTATCATCTGAAAAAAGATAAAATTCAACTCTTAATAATCCTTTCATTGAAACTCCACCTGGACCACCACGTACTAAGTGAAGAAATGAATAAACATTAACTCCACTACCATGTTGTAATCCCACTTAATAAAGTTATATAAACCATACTTGATCTATGTGTTTTTTAATATATTTAAATTTAATTATATTCTTATTAAATTTATATATATCACAAAATTATTTCCTTCAATGATTTCTGCAATAACAAAATTATCTCAATATGCATCATTCGGTTCTTATTATCTTAAAACAATGGATTTATATATATTAAATAATTTGTTAAGAATGGCCTTTTATGGGTTTTAAAATCATACTTTTTGTGTATTTATTTATTTTGTAAAATATTAATATTACTAAATCAAATAAGATGGATATAAATGAAAAATGGATGGATACCAATCATATAAAAAAAGAGTATGAGGATGGAGTGAAATAGTTCCTCAAGTTTTAAAAAGGTAATGCATATGACCATTTTCAAATCATTTTTCCATATCTATGTTCTTTTTTTTCAAGACTAATTATTCCAGAGGTGTTGGAATAACACTTTATCTATCATGGAATAGATTGAAGTTATAAATGTTGGACTAAACATGGGGAAAATGTGAAAATAGCTAGTTATTGGGATAACATTTCATTTAATGGATCATCTGATATGAATACAAGTTTGAACAATGAATAAGACTGTATCAAGTATATGATTATAGGTGTTAATGATGATGAAGATCGTATTGTGGAAATAACAATGACAATTTAATATGAACTTTGTGATTATCCAAAACTATTTTATAAGTTGAAGGGTTGTGTAAGGACACCATTGTATGATGGTTGTATAAAATATACATAATTTCCAGCCACACTAAAGCTATATAATATAAAATATATAAATGGATGGAGTGAGGCTAGTTTTACTAAACTACTTTCTCTCTTGAATGGTGTGCTTTTAGAAGATAATGAACATCCTTATTGAACATATGATTCTAAATAAATGTTAATTTAAATGGGTATGACCTTTAAAATAATACATGCATGTATGAATGAATGTATACTATTTCAGAAGGACCACAAATCACTTAAAAATCACCAATGTGTAGTGAATCTTGATACGAGAAAGATGAATCAGGTTCTATAAAATTTTTATGGTAATTTCCAATCATTCCATGGTTTATGAGCCTCTATATAAGTGAGGAGATTACAAGGAAATTTATGTGGAACCTAGATAAAATAATTAAATATAGTAAACCTTGTCACCTGGTATACTTTCCTTAATGAAAGGAAATTGATCATGAGTATCCTAAATTTGGAAATGTTCTAAGAAACCTTTGTCTTTTACTATCTAAGGAGTGAATATTTTTGGTTTTCAAAATAGCACTCATAGAACACAGTCGGTTTTGTTGTTAAATTATAATGTTCCACTATAGTTATGCAAGAAATTAAAATACATTATGTTATATTAGGACCCAAAAAACTGGGTAATGATATTGGTGTTTATTTGGATCCATTGATCGAAGATTTGAAATTATTGTGGGATTCAAGTATTACATTGTATTATGATTACAAAAATAAATATTTCACATTGAGATACATGTTATATGGGATGATAAATGACTTTTAATATTATATAAAATTTTAAGGATATATAATTAAAGGAACTCAAGGGTGACCCATTTTTTGACCAAAGTACATAGTGAATTAGGATGAAACATTTATAAAAGACTATGTTTCTAGGACAACACAGATTTATACCCCACTTACATAAATATTTATCTTGTATTACATCATTCAATTGGATTTAAAAATAAGGTAAAACACTATCTCCACTAATAGGTAATCAAATATTTCAGAAAGTAAAATATATGGACACTTCTTTTGGTAATACTTTTAAAAAAAACTTACAAAAACCAGTTGGAAAAAGAGATAATTTTTTTTAATTACCATATTGGAATTGTTTATGCATTAGAAAAATTCTTGGTGTTAGTTATATGGAAAACAATGTATTGATAGTGTCATTGGATCATCACTAAATACATTCAAAAAACAAGGGATGGGATTAAGGATAGGTTATACATGATTGACATGGGGATAAGGGAAGAGTTGACATTAGTGAAGAGTGAAAAACAGACTTTTCTTCCTCTATATTATTATACTCTTTCTAAGAAAGAGAGATATTAGTTTTGAAACATCTTGAATGATGTAAAGTTTATAGAGGGGTATTCATCAAATATCAAGAATATTATGTCAATGAATAATTTAACGTTAAAGGGTATGAAATCACATGACTGATAGGTTTTGATGTAAGATCTAATACCTATAGTTTTACATTACATGTATTCCAAAAATGTTTGTGATACATTAACAAATCTCTATTTCTTCTTCAAATCTATATGAAACACACTTATAGACTTGGTGAAACTTATTACTATGAAAAAGAAAATTATTTCTATATTATGTGAATTGGATATGTTCTACCCACTAGCATTATTTGATATGATGGTTCACTTGATGGTTCAATTGGTAAGAGATATTTGACAATGTGGTCCTATAAATTATAGATGGATATACCCCATTCAAAGATATATGATGATTTCTAAAGGGTATATCAAAAACTAAATTCATCCTGAATGTTTCATTGTGATGCGATATGTTGTTGAGGACGCCATTGAATTATTTATGGACTAAAAATCTAATGTGGAAATCATTGGTCAACCAAGGTCCCATCACGCTGAGTGGTTTTGGGTGAAGTAATTTTCAAAATATATGTTTTCCCAATTAATTTTACAGAGAGGGAGTAGGATCACTATTATGTTTTGCATAATATTTTAGAGTTTATGCCATGTGTTAAAACCCACAAATTAATTCTTATGCATCTGAGTCCATCGAGGGCTGAAATATGGATACAAAATACACATAATAAATAGTTTATGGGATGGTTTCAAGGCCATATTTTTAAGGATTCAACTGAAAATCTGGATTCAATTTTAGAATTACTTAAATGGCTAGCCAGAGGACCAATTTTTATTGTACTATCTTATAATGGTTATATAATTAATAGTTACATGTTCTATACAAATGAACATGATGAACACAGTACCATACAAAATAATAGAGTTACACTTATGGTTGAATTGATGTATACATCAAGTACCAAGGATAAAAAACCAATTTATGTGAATATCTCACACTTTGGAAACATCAAAAAAATATTGGAGTTATATTATTCAAAATTCCAAGTGCTGATTTTTCAATACAGGTAGGTCGATAACAAGAGTGTAGTTAAAATAGATGAATTAAGATTAATGAAAGTTTATTTCAATAAGTAATGGTATAAATATGAAACTTTTATAATGTAATTATAGGAATTATAAGTATTTTATGTTCCATGTCATGAAAATTGAAAGTGATAAATTGCTCTATTTTTGACCAAAACCATTGAAGGTTTAGATTTCAATTCAAATGAGGATGGATCTTTCATTGAAATATCATAATCATTTCAAAGTGATCCTAATGTATATGGGTTCTTGTATGTCATTAGATACCATAATTATGCGATTTGGATACTTTATGGATGGGTAAAATCCCTTCAACCTTTAAAAAAGTATAGTTTAATAATAAAGTTATGTTTTTTGTAATATAAATTATGTTACCTCAAATTATTATCTGTTCATTGGTGTATTTACAAAATCTAAATTAATTTTTCAACCACATATAAAGATAATAACATCTTCACATGTTGATTCTTCCAATATTGAGTAACAATAGGTTTCTCAACATGTTAATGCTTCCAATGTAAAGGAACAATAAGACTCTACACATGCCGATGCTACCAATCTAGAGGAATAACATATTGATGATGTTAAAGTTGAGGAAATGGTAGATGATGAAAAACCCATGTCTCAAAAAAACATGAGCATCATAGCATAATAGTGTTAAAAAAATTATTAAGGTGAGAAATAAAGGCATCAAATTTGAGTTTTGATGGAATTCACATGGTCATTTTGTTAATCCCAACAAGGTCATGTTTACTGGATACATTGGGCTTACCACTCAAAAGTACATACTAGTTGATGTAAATTCGTGGCACAATTTTGTGCTCATTCTTAAGGAATTGATTTGAGAAGATATTAGGGTAACATTATGATATATTTTATTTATTTTATTAAAAAAAAAATGAAAAATTGATTTACTCTCCATTATCCCTTACAAAGTGCATTTATAGTAGTTGAATACTGAATAAAATTTGTATTAATGATTACTGGAAAGACCAATAGAGGCTTTTTGAAAATTATTATGAAGTATCATCTCTAATATCCTGAAGGAAAAATAAACTCACACCCACCACAAATGTATACACACCAAATAAACCAACAAACATTGGATGCATTTATTAGTCATTGTGTACAGACATATTTTTAGGTACATTGTTATTGGTGATACATTACCTGATAATATGTGTCTTAATCACTTTTATTAATAATTTTTAATTTATAAAATAGGAACTGAGTGCTAAAAATAAGAAACATGAAAAAAACCAATGTACCCCTATCATAAAGAAAGGATCAAGTATGCTTCACTTGAAAAAATGGCATGTGTTTTAAATCTAAAATAATACTTTTATGTGACAGGAAACAAAAACATAATTATGTTCCTTTTTTTATATGAATTTTGATGAATCTAAATCCAAATCCACTTTCATCTCATGTCATGGTCTATATAAGGAGGCATGTGTAAATAAAGATAGGATACTAGTATATGCAAAAACACAAAAATTCTGGGAATCATGAGTTAGTATTAAATAATAATAAAAAATTAAATCATTATTAAAAAATAATTGTTAATTATTTTACTATATTTTTTATCTAACATAGAAAAAATAATCATTATAAACTATAATTGATGAAAAAATACTATCAGTGGCCTTGAAGTAGTTAGAAAAGCATGGTCGGGTTAGAGGTGTGGGTTTTGGGGTGTCACCCAAAACATATTTTTAAAAAAATAATGAATGGTGGGATAAATATAAGAAAATGGATGATATGGAGGTATTATTAGATTCAGTAGAAGAAAAACTTAATTGGAAGTCTAATATTTTATAAAATGTTATGGTAATGAATCAAAGAGAGGAAACAACACAATAATAATAACTATGTGAAGATCCCCCACCCCACCCCACTAGCTTTGAGGCAAGCCATTCCCCCCGAAGGGTTGTCTTAGAAGAGGTAATCAATATTGTCATAATTTTTTCTATTAAATGTGAATAAATAAGACATATATACCTTTTCTTTATTGATATTATATATAATAAAAATGATTATGTTTTATATCTATCAACACCCACCCATATTCTAGTTGTGAGGGTTACCGTGTGCAATATCCAAGGATGTATTCTGAAAAATAAAAAACTTCCAATTGGTAATTTGAGAGTGTGGATTCACATAGATCATGAGATAACCATTGAACTACCTATTCCACTTGATTATTCAGATATTCATGTGGTTATTATTCCTTTTTGAACTTTGATAGAATGATCATTTGATCTTGTAAAAATAGAAGTTGACAATCAGGTATTCCTTTCTAATTTATTTTTTATGAAAAACCTTTAACAATTAATGAAAAAATGACTAAAATAATGAATGTTATTATAGACGGACAAAGGGAAGGGGTGAAATGGAAGGTAAAAAAATGATCTAAAGGATCAACCAACCAATCTAAAATATCTTTTTAAAGTACATTTACCCTACCCGTTCACCTTCTTCATTTACTAATATTAATGGTTCATGTATATAAATTGTTAAAAAGTGGTGATACGGATAAAATTTATTTTTAAGAATAGGTATATGGAGAGGCCATTACATACTATATTGATCTTTATAATTTAAATAAAATACCCAAGAATGAATGTCCAAGAGTCTCAGCTGTAAATGTATATATGAGGTGTGTTTTCATTATTTGTTTTTCCAATAGATGATCTACTATGTTAATTATGACTCACTACTATTAATAATTTTCATAGGTGTATATCTCAATGTTATTTTAATGGAAACCTTTTGAACATAAATTTTGACTAATTAGTCCTCTCATCACTTCTACACAACTATTCTCACTAAAACCAATGAAATATGAAGTAATAGTAGAAAAACTGCTTGTAATGTTTGAAATAAAACTTACAGTTGACTCACACTATTTAATACCCACAATGAAAGGTTAAAAATCTATAATTTTATCATATAAAATATATTTTCATTCCTTTTATTACTTATTCCTTTTTATTTTTTTAGGCAGCATTGGTTACCCATTATAATCAAATTAGATACTTAAAATATTTATTTATTGGATTCAATGCATGGATACCAAATAAACCAACCATACATGATGTTGTTTATCAATTTTTAATACACTACATGAACCATTTTACAAATAAAATTCATGTTTTACATTTTAAATTAAGATTAAATAAAATTCTGTTTTGATAGGGTGATGTTCAAATATCATCAAAATCATGGCGTGAAGAAATTCCATTAGAAAAAAATCCTATTGACTTTTAAAAATGGATTAGTATTAGGGTATATATAATAACATTCTAGTATCAAAACTTATATCAAAACAAATTACTATTTTTCTCATTTTTTTTCTAGTGATTGAAACAACCTAATGGAAAAGATTGTGGTTATTATGTTTGAAAATTTATGATAGATATCGTATTTATTAAAAAAAACAAGCATCCCAGAATAGGTATTTATGATTATAATTATCATTTCATTTAAATATTTATGGATCCTTTATTTATATTTTTTCAATACTACCAAGACTATCAATATTCATCATATTCACAATAGAAAATATATATTTTTAGAAATGAATGGGAATAATACATGGTGTCATAATGTATAAAAACATCATAAAGAAGTGACTTCCTACTAGTTAGTTAATTTTAAAATCATTTTATATACCTTTTTAGTTAATTTCCTTATCATTTTTATCTAATAATTATTTAGTTAATTTTCACAGTGATCATGAATAAATTAATTCATCAACAAGGATGATGCACTCATGATGACGCACATTTATTTTTATTATTCAATTCATTCAACATTATGGGTAATTAAGCAATAATATTTTGAGATAACATAAAATCTTGAATGTATTGAAGAATAAAAAGACACAATGTAATTTTTAGGAATCAATCGTAACTCAATAAGATACATGTTATGCCTAGTATGACTCAATTTTTATGTTTTTAGTTTAAAATTTACATTTAGTTCAAAACACTTTTTTCATACTCAAAAGTAATAAAACACATTCATATTCTTTTGATACTTTTTGAAAATGATTGATAAGTCATTTGTGACATATAGGAATCAGTCACACCTGAATATAATACATGGTGTTACCAATATGAAAAATCTAGTAACATGTTAGAATCTTCTCATATTCATGATAGATTAGACTTTGAGATTTCAATTGAGATAACAAGGATAGGGATATATGTCAATAATGTATACTAACATTGTGAAATAGTGGATTATTACTACTTATTTAGTTAATTTTTTCATCATTTTATATACTATTTTTAAGTTAATTTCATTATCATTTTTATCTAATATTTATTTTTTTTTCATAGATATTTTGGTAAGTCGTGATATTCTTTCAATAATATTCAACAAGACAGAAAAGAGAGATAATTTTCCTTTTTGATGGAAGAGGAAACTGCATGCTGCCTGAAATATGAAGTGAATCATTACGATGCATCTACCAAATGATTTTTCAATACCTGAATGGAAAATTATGACTTCCTAAAATATATTTCATGAACATTATCCTGAATGGTGTATGAATCAGTACACCTTAATTAGTCTCACCTCAATATGATACATAGTTTTCTCTTTATGAATTGAAGTGTATGTTTTTAGTTTATAATTTTAATTTTAATTTAAAAAAATCATATACATAAAATTAATAAAACACACTCATATTGTTTTTATAATTTAATATAATTATCCAAAAGTCATTTTTGATTTATAGGAATCAACCACACCACAATATAATACATTGTGTGTCCGGTATGACTAATAGAGTGTCTATTCAATTTAAAATTAACATTTTAGTTCAAAAGAAACATCACATACTCAAAAATAATAAACCTAATTATAATTATGTTAATACTTTAGTTAAAAGATCTATGAATCATTTTTATGTGTAGTAATCATACTTACTACAATATGATATACACTGTTCCCAGTATGACTCAAAGTGTATGTTATCAGTTCAAAACAAGTTTCATGAACTAAAAACTAGGAAAATGAAATCATATTATCTTTATACATTAAGATAATGATTCATAACTCATTTTTAGGTGTAGGAATCAGCCACATGTCAAACTAACACACAATGTTACCGGTATGACTCAAAGTGTGTGTTTTCAATTTAAATTAGCATTTTAATAAAAAAAGGTGCATATACAAAATCGTGAAAAAATATTCATATTTTCTTGATATTTTAGAAAAATGAACCATAAGTCATTTTTGTTTCTTAAGAATCAATCTCATATAAATACAATGCATGGTGTGACAGGTATACCTCAAACTATGTTTTTATTTAAAATTGTAATTTTAGTTCAAAACACAAGTCACATACTCAAAATAGATCTAACACATTTGGATTATTTTTATACATTAGTACTATGAAGAATAAATCATTTTTAGTGTGTAAGAATCAGCCACACCTCAATCTGATACATGGTGTTCCTACTAAGACTCAAAGTGTATGTTATCAGTTTAAAATTGACATTTTAGTTCAAAACATGTGTCACTTACTGAAAACTGAGAAAACACACTCATATTGTCTTGAAACTTTATTAAAATGATTTATATGTCATTTATTAAAAATAGTAATTAGTCTCACATCAAACTGACACATGATGTGACCCTTATTAGTCAAAGTGTGTGTTTTCCATTTAAATGGATATTAAAAAAACGCACATTTCATACTCAAAACCAATAAAACAAATTTTGATTATTTTTTCACTATTAGAAAATTATCCTTAATTCATTTGTGATGTGTATGAATCAACTTCTCATTAATCTAATTCATGGTGAGACCAGTATGTCTCAAAGTTTGTTTTTATATAAATTGAAATTTTAGATCAAAACACACATCACATAATCAAAACTGAGTGAAACCATTTATATTGTTTTTATACTTTATAAAAAATATTCATAAATAATTTGTGATGTGTATGAATTAGTTTCACATAAATCTAATACACAGTGTTCCCAGTATGACTCAAAGTGTATGTTATCGATTTAAAATAAACATTTTAGTTCGAAATATGCATCACTCACTAAAAAATAAAAAAATGAATTTAGATTATATTTATACTTTATTAAAATGATTCATAATTCCTTTTTGATGTGTAATAATCCGTATCACATCAAATCAACACATGAGGTGATCAGTATGACTCAAAGTGTTTGATTTTAGTTTAAGTTGTCATTTTAGTAAAAATGAAATGTGACATACTCAAAATCAAGAAAACACATTTGGAATGTTTTTATAATTTAGTAAAATAATTATTAAGTCATTTTTTATATGTAGGAATCAACTACACTTCAATCCGACACATGGCATGACCAGTATGCCTCCATGTATGTATTTTATTTAAAATTGACATTTTAGTTAAAAACACATGTCACATACTAAAAACTAATAAAAATAGTTTTAATTATTTTGATGCATTAAGAAAATGAATCATAAGTAATTTGTGACTTGTAAAAATTATCCATACCTCAATCAGATACACAGTGTGCCCAATATGACTCAAAGTGTTTATTATCAATTTAAAATTGATATTTTACTTCAAAACATGTGCTACTCACTAAAAACTAATAAAAAATAATCAAATTATATTGATACTTTTGGGAAATGATTCATAAGTCATTTTTGATGTATTATAATCATTCTCATATCAAACTGATACATGATGTGGCCAGTATGACTCAAAGTGCATGTTTTCAATTTAAAAATGGCATTTTAGTAAAAAAGAAACATGACATACTCAAAACAGATAAAGTTCATTCGGGTTGTTTTGATATATTATAAAACCATACATGTGTAATTTGTGACATATAGGAATCAACCTCATGTCAATTTTATGCACAATGTGATCAGTATGACTTCAAGGGTGTCTTTTATTTAAAATTAACCTTTTAGTTTAACACACACTTCACATACTCAAAACTAAGAAAAATCATTTTTATTGTTTTGATACTTTAAGAAAATGACCCATAAGTCATTTTTGACATGTATTAATTATCCCCCTTCATTCTGATACACATTGTGCCCAATATGACTCAAAGTTTTTGTTATTAGTTTAAATTTTATATTTTAGTTCAAAACATTTACCACTCATTAAAACTGAGAAAATGCAATTGGATTATCTTTATAATTTAGTAAAATTATTCATAAGTGATTTTTGATGTGTTGTAATAAGTCTCACATCAAACCGATGCATGATATGACTAGTATGACTCAAAGTACATGTTTTTAGTTTAAAATTACATTTTAGTAAAAAAGACATGTGACATATTCAAAACTGAACAAACACATTTGGATTGTTTTGATACTTTTTTATAACTATCATTAAGTCATTTTTTATATGTAGGAATCAACTATAATTCAATCAAATGCACCGTGTGATCGTTATGAGTCCAAGTGTTTATTTTTATTTAAAATAGACATTTTAGTACCAAACACATTTCACATACTCAAAATAGAGAAAAAATCAGATTATTTTAATGGTTTAGGAAAATTATACATAAGACATTTTTGAAGTGTAGGAACTAGCCACAAATTAATATGATATATGGTGTTCTTGATATTACTTAAACTGTGTTTTTTGAGTTTAAAATTTATAATTTAGTTCAAAACACAAGTAACATACTCAAAAATAATTTAGTACAACAATTCCTAAGTCATTTGTGACATATAGAAATCAGTTGCACCTTAATATGATATATAGTGTGACTGGTATGACACAAATTATGTGGTTTCAATTTAAAAATGAAATTTTATTAATGTATTGTTTCATATTTATGTTTAATTTATTTCTTTATAGTATTAATAACATAAAAAATTCCATATACAAGTGGATTATTTTTCTCGGGTTGGGGTGGTTTGTTCAAAAAATGATACCATGATCAGGATTTTTCTAAAAGGGGTCAGGTGCTAAAGACAATGAAAACATTAATGTTTTTGAACGTTTGTGATAAATTATAATTGTTAATGTAATTGTAAAATCAATTTCTGAAATTTATATAATATAGTGTTTTTTCTTAGTATTTTCATGTAATTTTTATTTCAATTAAATAATGAATCTTCCATATACCTATATTTGTTGTGGAAGTGTGATACAATTTTAACAAAACATTACCACAGTATGTCCTTTATTGGTGTTTTTTCTAGTGTTGATAAAATAACCCTTTATTATCGCTTTTCTAGGGATGATAAAAGTTTCCCCATATTATTGTTGATTAGGAAAAAAACACTTTTTTAGCACTCATAAAGCCTTTTCAAGCATTGAATTTATCCTGACTTATAGTATTGGGGGCTTCTTTCTAAGGTGGGTGACATGGGTGCAGCATGAAATAATGGTTTTTCGGTTAGTGATAAATAGTTCCCTAATAATCATTTCCCACATAGGTATTGAGTGTGGTAGGGGTCTCATTAGTAAATCTGAATGCACTACTTGCAGTCTAGAATAGCAGCCCTATACTGCCTTGTCTAGACTCTCTAACCCAAAATTAATACACATCGGGCTCTCCTATGGATATCTTAATACTTAGCTATGTTCCAACCTATTCTAGGTTTGGTCAATCTATGATGATTCTTTTCCATGTGTTTCCTACATGGTTAGTGTAATGGTTGTATTTTTCTACACCTATAAAAATTATATTTTCCTTTAGTAAAAATCTCTTCAAGGAAACATTTATTTTTCCTTTTTTAGGAACTAAATTTAAAATACGTCCTGCCAAAAAATAAATAAAATAATTAGGTTTTAGATATTAATTATCAATAAATTTTATAAATTAATAATACTAAATTATAAAAAATATGTTCATGAATTATAGACATCAATTGGAATAGTGTCTACCCAAATCTCCAAATCCCTTTTTTTCATTTTCAAAAACAAACCACTTTTTGGCTGAGTGGGAACCTTACAAAAACCTCATAAAATATTCAAAAACCTTCTAAAAAAACATTACACATTATACAAGATTATGAAAAGTCACATTCAAATTTTAAAATTCAAATTCAAAAATTGAAAAACCCAAACCATGGGCAAAACCAGCCACCCGAGAAACCCAAAATGAGAGAATCCATGTCACTATCACCGCCATCATCACCTATCTAACCTTATTGATTCATCACTGTCACTCCCTTCACATCATCTTGTTCCCATCAAATCATCATCAAAGTCGACCACTACTCCATCAATCACCTCCAACACCAAACCCCATCATCATTGTCATCTGATCGTCGTTGAGGATCTAATGAACGGAATGAATATAGATGAGTCATCACCATCAAGAAACCAGAGCTAGCGGCCCAAACTCACATCCCAAGGAACTGAGAAGACCACCTCCCACATTCGCCTCAGAAATGGTGGTGAGGTTCTTGAGAAAGAGCAGAGAAACCATCTAACAGTGCTAGGACAGAACACCGGCAAGACCCACCAAAATTTTTCATCTTTGAGAAGTCAGCCATCAGAAATCTCACCAATTATTCCCACAACTAGAAACAAACCCATCATCACCATTAACACAAAAATCCTCAAATCCTTCAGTAAAACGCCCTAAAAGAAACAAAAAACACTGCCATAAAAGAAGAAAATATAAGAGGGAAAAATAGAGCCGGGGATGAAACCCAAAAGGCAGTATAAGTAAGGGAAAACCGGGGATGAAACCCTAAAGGAAACCAGGTATGAAGCCTGAACAGAACCATAACCGATAAAAAATAAGGACAAAATTGGGGATAAAACCTTAAATTAATAAGAAAGGAGATGTCAGGAAGACCCACGATCATCAAACCACTTATCCAGAAACCTTTGAGAATCCATTGCTCTAGATCTAACCTGGAGAGGAGCAATGGAATGTAAGGTCAGAGTGTAGTTGAGGTGGTAGGGGATAAAAATGCAGTACCTTCATCAGAACAAAAGTGGGGATCAGAACCAAAGATTAATCCAGGTGCGGACCAACCATGAAAGAGAACCAAGGGAAGAACCTAAAGATAATCCATGCTGATAAAGCAGTAGAATACCGGGGGAGGAAAAACGAGGAGAGAAAACCCTAATCGGAGAAGGATTTTAGCAGGAAACCCTAGAGACCATGAGAATAGAGAGAGAAAGGAGGAAACCCAGATAATGAGGAGTCATCATATAGTGTCTACCCATGATTCCTTATAATAAACACACCATAAAGTAGGTTATAATATAATATTACCCTCCAATATCCATCAAGTATACCATTTAGTTATCATTGATTTTAATCACACATAACTATAGGTTCCCATTTTCTCATTTATCGTGGTTTCCAACCTAAAACCAATATCAAAAGGAGGGGTTTTATATCATATCAAACCATACCTTATAAAATATCATATTAAAATTACACTACATACCACATAAATTATGGATTAAAATTCCATATAAAAAACTATTATATAACATATCAAATATTGAATTAGATTATAATATTAAAATGCCCAATCTCACATGTCAAAAGCATTAATTAGCATGAAGAATAGTTATATTATCCATGTCCAAGGGTGAATCTGCATAGCATCAAATTACACCCCATGTTAAATTATTATTTAGTCCTCAGACCAATCTCTTTATCCCAAAACTAATTCCAATGTACCATGTACTTGAAACCATTCACTATAGGGTGAAAAAAACTATCACTATACTCATAAATAAAAAATAAAAAATAGACTCTAATAATATCAAAATATCACTATAAGGTTAACCCCCATGTTAGCCTCTAACAATCATGAGTTCTCAATCATCAAGGGATACTCCAAGGGCATATTTCAAGGTCTACTAAGACAAAATATATAAAATAAAGACCCATTTGTATTCCAAATTCAAGTTCCATAACACTTTCAATTTAAATGAACAATTAAAACAACATAATTATAGGACCACTTAGAGGCCAAACAATCTTCACTAGTATCTCAACAAATAAAGAAATACATTTCAATTCTAATTTGGGGAATGCACACACACCTACCACAACATGCATATCAATTGACACATGAAACTCATATAAACTCGTGGGAAAATCTAGGGACCAATCACCTCAAATACGGATTTATCCCCTTTATAACTTGATTCTTGCTTCTTTTTTTTCCAAGTGGATGACCTAACTAAGATTTCTCTCTCCATTGATCACTTCTATGAGTCATTGTCTCGGTCAAGGAATCATAATGATTAATTGCAGCACATTTATAATAATTGATATAATTAACCTATAAATTATTCATAATTAATGTTCTCAATATAATATATTACTATATAATTGGGTGGTCTCTCATGGTTGAAACCTCAAAAAATAGAGTGTGGAACACTTTTTTGGCTTTCCAACCTATAGTGAGAAAAATCCCAAACTTTTCATGCAAATTTATCCATAAATTTTATACCAACTTTATTTAAAACAAAGAAAACCAATGGAATAAACTAAAATTAATCAAAATTACTCAATATCATGTGGGTTCCTATTCTTTAAGATTCATTTAGAATATTCCAACAAAATACACAGTGTGTCAAGTATATTCTCCCATGCTTTAATGGAATCATGGATCAATCCCTAGTTCCAACCCACTAATATTAGAGGGAAAATAAGGATAACATAAAAGGATTGAGGAAGGGAATATAACTCACCTTAATCAATGAATAATCCAATTTTTAAAAATCTTAAATTGATAAATTAATAGGAGAGGGAGGAGGAACTAAAAGGGAGTCAGCTAACCTATATCTTGATTACTAGTGAAAAGAAACCCTAAAGGGTAAATAAAAAAATTATCATCCTCCCCTGCTTAAAATGGGGTCTGTGTATCCCCGCTAAAATTATATTGGGCTACCATCGGACTTACAAGGGTAGGGTTAGTGGTGTAGCACCAATTCAAAGCCCGTTGTAACTCTAGTGGGTTGACACTGAGGTTATGGAAACTTCCATTCACTACTCACTCAAGAAACCTCCTTCTTTTGACAGCTAAAATCTTAGTTTGGTTCTACTTAATCCAAGCATACACTTCCAAAACAACCTATTAATCATTTAAAACACATCCAAAAACTCAAACTCCAAATCCAAATCCAAAAAATAAAAATGAATCTAATTCAACTTTCATTAGAACTATACATTTCTATAAATCCAATGACACATAATGGTATGTGAATTTACATTGGGTATGGTACTCAAAGTTGGATGATTGATTTATGGGAATGTAATTTAAGATATTCATGGTGTAAAATAATATCTATGTCAAAGAAAACAACACTAAATCACTCATTGTGATAGTATATATTGATAACATAATTTCTCACTAGAATGAAGTGAAATATTATAAAGAATTTTATGCCTAAATTAAGAAACACTTTGAAATGTCTACGATTTGTGTGATAAAATTTTATTGGGTTTTCATGTGGTGAATATAGTAGATTATATATATTTTGTAATAAAAATATGGTTGAGGGTTATTAAAATTATTTAGAATAGTAGAATCAAGAGAAGTATCTACTCATATTTCTATTGGGCCTAAATTGTCCAATGATGAGGATAAAATATGAATCAAAAAAATTCTCCATGGTTTATTAGAAACATACATTACATGAAACTTCATAACCAGACATCATATATACTATTACACTTTGTGCATGGTTCCAATTTTACCTGAATGAGGTTCATATTGTGTTAGTGAAAAGAATATTTTTCCATGTCAAAGTAACACTTTAATATGGATTGAGGTAAGACCAATATAAATCTATTCAAATTTAAAAAAAATCAAATGTTCATTAGGTTGGTGATGATGGAGATAGATATTATTCTTCTAGAAAATAATTATTTATTAGTTGAAGATGTTTTCCTTATCACTTTAAGAAGAAACATTCTATCACACTTAACTCAATAGAAGCTAATTGTATTATGAAGTCAAAATCCAATACTGCATTTCTAGGCTATACCCATGAGCTAATTGTCATGGTTCTATAGACCATGATAATAGTTATATATTGTAATATTTTTTAAAAAACATGATAGAAGATTATATATATTATATGTTTCTTAAAACATTAACTATATATTCTCTACTATTATAGTTTTTGTTAAACTGTATTAGTAGATGGACTATTGTTATAGTTTCATAATACTATGACGATATATTTAACAGTTTTACGCACAAAATATCCTACCCACCCTACAATTGAAACTCATTTATTTCTTTATGGGCTCTCATTCCTGGTTCATTGGATCCATCCCCTATGACACGCCTTTCTCACCACCATCATCCTACCAAGTTTTCAGAGTTCACTATTCCATTATCGATACATCAAATCTTTTTTCTCTTTCATTTTCTCCTCTATTTTCATGCCATCCAACCACACTATCCCAACCATTGATTTCTGAGTTAATGTATATGATTACTAAAATGTTTAGTTATTTCCATATTGAATTCTAGTCTTTAGGTTATGATTAAGGTTTAATAGTTTGTATATTTTTTGGTTCTTAATTATTGGTTTTAAAAGATTTTTTTTTTAAATTGAGTTTTATTTGGGGATGAAAATTTGGGATTCCATATGATTTTATAAATTATATAGTATATTATATTATATTTTAATAATATATATAAATTTATAAATTTATAAATATTAATGAATATAAAAATATAATATTTATAAAATATATATATATTTATAATTATATATATATATATATATATATTATAGTTTTATATAATTTTAAAAACTATATAATATTTGGTAATGTGGATTTGTAAATTATATTTAAAATTTTATAATTTATATATATAGTTATATACTTTTATAAATTTATAATTTTATATGAATTTCACTTTTATATGTATATTTTAAAATTATACTTTTACACATTTATAAATTTATCAATATTAATCAATATCTTTATATAATTTTATAAATTATATATATTATTTAAAAATATATGTTGTATTATACTTTTATATATACTTTGTATACTTTTACATGTACTTTATATTGTTAATTGTATACTTTTATACATTTATATACTCTTAATTATATACATGTAATTCTTTAAATTAGATTGTGTTGAATTTTGAAGAGGTTAGAAGATAGATGATAGCTTGAAACACTAAATGTATTTGAGATAAGGGAGTTGAACCACTGGTCACCATAATAAGTTTGAATTATTTATATTAACACTATCATTCATTTTGTAAGGATTTATATCTTATGAATTATATTTTTTTCAGGACTTCATTCCATAATTACCTCCTTCTACACCTCCACCTACTATTAGTTTATTAGTTATGTATACTACATTTCATCCCTTGACTAGTCTACCATGCATGGAGACATTGATTTTATTTCATCTATATTTTCAAGGAGCATCTTTTATTCCACTGGGTCCCTACTTCTCCCATTATTCATATCCCATAATGTTTATGTTTTCATTATAAACTATACATACTCATGTAATATTATCCCCTAGTAATTTTACATCTCCACTCATGATTCCTCCTCCTATAGATCATAATGGAACTACGGATCTCCCAAATGTAGTGATTTTAGGATATAATGATTATGTTATTGATACAAATACAGATCTCTCTCATACCTCGAGTGAATGGTAATTTATTTTTTTAATATTATAAATTTTTTCCTTAATTATTTAGTTACAGACTTATTCTTATCTTTAGGGGGTTTTGATGCTGGTTCAAATACAAAACACTATATATGTATAGGGATGTGTTCAGTCTATAATAGACAAACAATAATTATGGTGGATTATAATTATAATGAAATATATCATTTAGATTTTGTATTTTTTGGGAAATTTTGAATTTTTTTTTCCCGAAGAAGGATTTTTTTTAATAATTGCGACTCGTATTTTGATTTCAAGGGTTGAGACACCTTAAAGAGGTGTTTTTACATGTGATTGGATGTTTCAGTAGTGCTCAAGGGTGTCAAGAGTTTTGATCAAGGAGTTGGTTTCTGGGTTGGGGAGAAATTTTGGCTATATGTAGCAGACCATGAAATAACGGGGAAGTTGTGGCATGGCATGATGGGGGTTGATCCTTTTATCATGGTCCAAAGTTATCAGGGTGATGGTTTTTTTGTACAGGAAGTCAATCATTCCATAATAAAGGTGTTAAAATGTGGTGAAGTAGTTTTATAAGATTAATTCTATATTATGGGAAGATAACAATACAATCTAAGGAATTTTATTGTGAGGGCTTCTTAAGGGGGACTGTCACAATAGGGGTGTTACCTTCTGAATCACCCTATCGAGATTTTTTATTTCTACCTTTGGGTGCTGAATTATGTTATAAATACTTAATACACATTTCAATTAGTGTTCATGGTGTTTTGGGTTTTTTTATAGAGATAGGTGTTTACCTATAACTTATTGTTCCAAATAACAATGGAACTCTAAATTTATGGTGGTGTGTCATAACACCTTAGATTGTGCCGCAAAGAGCTTCTTGTTCATTTTTTATCTAGGGTGAACCTACCATTTATAGGCTGGATCTATTGGGATTTAAATTCAATGGCCATATGTAGAGGGATATTTTATCTAGATCCACTTTTAACATCCCATGATTTTAAAATAACACTATATTCGATAGCCTATACGACACACAACAATAAGCCTAAATGAACCACAAAATATTACTATTTAATTGTGACCATTATAATCTATCCATTGAATTAGCGGGTATGAATAATATTAACTAAATTTTGAAATAAATATAAAGTACCTACTCAATAAAAATTCATTGATTAATTCTTAGGAAATTAGTACTCCATTTTTAGTATAGTTATTTTATGATTTTGAAATACGTTTTCTTCAAAATGATTTTTATTGCTTTTGTGAGAAAATATTATACTTAATTTATAGAACATATAAAAATTGTATTTTATAAAAATAATATCATTTTTGATATCATCATAACAAAATTATCTTATGGTGAATTTTTTTTTATTTTTCAAAAAAGATTGGTTTTCTGGTTAATAGTGAAAAATAATACTTTTTATTAAAAATTGTATTTTTGTGTCAAGCATTTACAAAGTTACATTTTGTATTAAAATGATTTTAAACTAAAATTAGTTATATTATATTATTAATGATCCAATTTTTTTCATTTAAATCAATTATATTATTTAATTTGGTATAAAAACAAATTTATACATTAAAGGCATTTTTCTAGAAACCTATTTTTCATTGCATTTTAGAGATTTTATCTTAAATAATTTCCCAAAAAAATCTTGTAAATTAATATTGAAAAATGGATAAAGAATTTGGAATTCTGAGTTCCAAATTTTTTAAATCTATCTCTTTTATTTCTGGTCATTATGAATAGTAATCATTGAAATATTTGTCACCATGGTGAGGGTAAATTCAAAAATTAAGTTAAAAATAATATCAGAAGGATTAAATAATAACCCTAACACTTGCCTTAATTTTATTTTATGATTATATCTAATCTATAAACATAAAAATTTTGAATATATGAACCATTTCTTATTTTTATATGATTTTGACTTTTATAATATTTAAGTGATAGATAATGATAATAATGCCACTTTTTTCTTTTAATATCTATAATATTTTATGATAGGGATAAATAAAAATAATGATTGATTCTAAGTATTTATTTGGAATATAAATTATTTATTTTTATTATGATAATTTATATTTAATTTATAATTATGAAATAATCACCTTAAATGTTTGTGCAATGCCGACACAATATTTATTGAATTAATTGAAAAATAAAATAAATTTTTTAAAAAATATTAAAAGTGATATAATTTGAATTATTTAATATGTACCAAGAATTTTTAAGATATATATGGAATATTAAGGAGGTTTTAAAGGATTATATTCGAATTCCCCCTTTTATTAATGTATTTAAAGTCATATTAAGTGAATAGTTTCAAAATTGACATTAATAATATTTTATAATAAATAATATCTTATTAAATGATTTAAAATTAATAAAAATATTACATTTAGAAAAATTGTTTTGATATGTATAAAAACATCAACCATGGTCCATCTATGAGCCACTTTTCCTCATATAGTAACATTCTTGACCCTTAAAACATAGAAATCTTTAATATTATGATAATTTTCAAAATGGTTAATGGGGGTTAAAACCTAATGATAAGGGTTATAACATGTCCAAATTTTGTCCAAATTTTATTCAATGATATTATTTCACTTATCATTAAATTATAATATAATTATATCAATTTTTATCTATTTTAAAATAAAAAATAATTTATATTAATTTAATACTTTAATAAATTCCCAGAATGCTTGTCCCCTCGGTTATAAATGGACACCCCTTCTCTCAATTATTCACACCACTTCAAGCCATATAGCTCAAAAAAACATAACCATAACTCTTATAAAAATACTTATCCAAATTCTAAAGGTTTTGGACCTTCCAAAATACCTACACTAGCTCACTTAAGAAGAGATCTAAAAGAACTCTACCAATGAACATGTATTTTTCTTTACCAAGTCCTTCAAGTTTATTTCTTCTTCTACTTAATATTAAAGTGTTATAAAAATAATAAGATAATAAATACCATATAATAAATATAATGATATGTTATTATGGTTATTTAACATACATATTCCATCTCTTTTACATCCTATAAAAATCAAAAATATTGTTCATGTGAATGTATGGCTTACCATCTCCAAATAGCGGTGTAATTCGTTTTTCATCACCATTTCACTTGGATGGTTATAAATATTTAAATAATGATTATATATGATATTTATGACATAAATATTTGTTGGTCGGAGTGGATACTCAAGAGGGGGGTGAATTGAGTTCCGATTAAAATTTCTGTTAAAATATTGTCTCTTTAAAATCCCCCAATTTATAAAACAAGTTAAACTATAGTGAATTTATACAGATTGTAAATGTTCACCTAGTTTCTCAAAGATTGACTAGGTC
The DNA here is from genome assembly GCA_963277665.1 of Viscum album. NCBI lineage: Eukaryota > Viridiplantae > Streptophyta > Magnoliopsida > Santalales > Viscaceae > Viscum > Viscum album. The sequence goes on along the minus strand of OY728140.1, from coordinate 1,421,068,540 downwards.
TCAGTTAATTTAACCATAAGATCAAACTAACTTTTGAAACTAACCTACTAATTTACAATGAGTGTAAACACTTTCTAGTTTAACTATCAAAGTAGCTTTAAAAATAGTTTTGTATTTCAAAGTAATAGCAGTAGAGTATAAAAGATATATGTAGTGTACTTTAAACTTAAACTAAAGATGCACAACAGATGTAACAAGAGGTTCAGTCTCAAGCTGAGACTTAGTCCTCTCAAATTTATATAAATATTATCCACACCCTAGATCGGGGTTAACAATAGTTTACACAACTGTCCAGGCCACGCAGGGACCTCTACCTCTGTTCTTCATGGAAAAAAAACAAGATCAGGCCACAAAAGGACCTCTTCCACAGTTGACGTGGGTAAACAAGAGTTAAGAGTTTTAGAGTGAGGATTTTGATATCCTCCAGTTCAGTGCAGGAGACTGTGTGTGTGTGAGATATATAGAGTACACCACGCTGCTCGAAAGTAAATAAAAAAATAACTTAGAGAGAATAGATAAGAGTTTATAAATCTCTAGTGATTAGCAATGCAGCTCTGGACTCATTGGATTCAGAAGAATTGCTTCTTAGTCCTTCTCTGGTTTTTCTATTGAAAAACAGAGTGTCGTAGTTTAGCTTGTGTTCTACAGAAGTGAAAATGATCTCTTGATTCATCGTGTGTTCTTCAGTGGTGTTGGATTGCACTCATGAGAGTTCATGGAAAGTCTTGAAATATCCTTCTTGATCGGGATTTTTCTTTTTGTTCAGCACCGTGCTCTTGGGCGTATGTAAGTTCTTCTTGTTGTATCTTCACACTTGTGCACCACTGCTTACTCTTCATGCGTGTATTGCATCTCAATCTTCCTTATATTCCACTCGTTCTGGTAGTAGGAATAATTAACTTTTCATAGGTATGAGATACGGTTTCTTGACATGCCAACAACTATCATTAAATAACATTAATTGCATTAAAAACATCAAATATGACCGTTAGCATTATTAAAATAATATTGACAAAAAGTTAAGAAACAGTGTCACAGTGATTATGTAAATAGTGTCTTCTTCACGGTATAGTCTTCACGGTATGTGGTTCACGGTGTCTCCATGTCACGGTATGTAGCTCGCAGTGTCTGGGTCACGGTGTGTCCTTCACGGTGTCTGGGTCACGGTGTGTCCTTCACGGTGTCTGGGTCACGGTGTGTCCTTCACAGTGTCTAGGTCACGGTGTGTCCTTCACGGTGTCTGGGTCACGGTGTGTCCTTCACGGTTTCTGGGTCACGGTGTGTCCTTCACAGTGTCTGGGTCACGGTGTTTCCTTCATGGTGTGTCCATACTTAGACAAATATCTGTATTTATACTTAAACAGTAATATGCATAATATAGATTAATCTTAATCATTAGAGAGTAAGAGAAGTTGAAACATAAATATAAAGGCTTGATAATATAAGTGAGATTTGTGATCATGCATAAGAATTGTAAATAATAAAGACAGTAATTAACATCAATAAAATTTTTTATCATTCAAACATGATGTGTAGTTATTATTGAGACTGAAGATCATTAGCAAGATGTGCAATTAAGATTGAGATTAATTAGCAGGAATAGGATTTGTGATAAGTAAAACATGATTAATACATGAGGAGTCCAACAATCACCCTCTTTTTGATGATCACAAATCATGTACAGTCAAAATATAAATGAAATGCAACGTTAAAGAAACTAGCATATTAGAATAGAAAAAAATTAGAGAATAACAGATTCGGTAATAACATATCGTATTATAGTACTGATACTTGTAGTGTTTATCCCCCTTTTAGGATTATCAAAATGTAGAGAGAAATGAGGGAAACACTGCATTTGTCAATGAAAAGGTTCAGAATAAAAGATACATGAGAAATAAAAACAGTAAACAATAAGAGACATCCCATAAAAAAGAAAACAGTCCCTGGAGTCTTCAGGGATCAACCTTTTCCTTTCCTTTATCAGCAGTAGGAGCTGGTGCTGAAGTAGAAGAAGGCATAGATGTGGTAGGAAAAGAGGGTAAGGGTAGCCCTTCAAAAACAGATGGATCCAAATTAGGAGCATTAGAAGATCTAGGTTTTGGTTGGTCAAGAATGACTGGCTGGATCTGAGAAAGAGCTTGGCTGACTGACATGGCAGTTGAGGCTAAGGAAGGTAGACCAGGTCTAAGGGGTGCAGTAGCTGGAGCAACTATATCAGTACTCTGCACATGAAGATATGGATTCAGAAGATTTATGAAATCAGTAATGATTTCACCACCATATTGCATATCCTTTTCAAAATCGTCCTTATTCTCCATGAATTTGTCCAACAATCTGGTGAACTCTGTAAGTTTCTGAACTTGATCTTTAAAAGCTTGAGTTACATGAGGAATTTTCAGGTTTTCCACAAGATATCTAAAGTGATCTGTCATATCACTTTTTGAGAAAATCTGAGTGAGATAAAAATCTATTTTCTTAGTGATCTCCTGTTGAGCATCATTGGCTATCTTAGAATGAATTCGAACCAAGTCCAATGCTCGATCACTGTTCTTAACCACTTCTGACAAAGAAGACAGATCCAAGCCACTGAAGGCATTTTAAAGTTCTTTCTTGATTATGGATATCATCAAAGAATCATCCAAACAAGGAACAGAAGGTTGACCTGAAGTAGGAGAATCTTTTATAGCTTCGGATAGAACTTTGAGCTATTTGATAACTTTTTGCAGGCATCCAGTGTACTCATATGTGAGTTTATTCAGATTTTATACCAGCTCCCTCATACGTTCCAGCATCTTGGTGTGTCTTTTTCCAATATTTTCATCGAAAGATAGTAGATATGGATGCACTTGAGACACAATTTCCCTAGCAAGGGTGGAATCAGTTGGCTCAGGAGAAGCATCAACAAGTGAAGGAGCAGAAGCAGAAGCAGGAACATGCTCTAATCTTGAAGACAGTTCTGATTGCAGGTTTTCCACCAAACCTTTCAAATTTGCAACATCAGAACTAAGCAGCCGATTTTCAACCCTGACTTATTGAATTTCACAGATCATCCTTGGTTGAATATGCAATATAATATTTTCCAGCAGAATTGAGGCATCTTCTTGACTTAACTGAGTCACAGGACGAGGTTGAGTGGATAAAATCTTCTCAACACCAAGCAAGATAGTCTCTTAAAAGACTTTCAAATCATCCTTAGTTACAAAATAGTGATGCTCGGGTAAGGGTGTAGGTAAAGGTAGAGGTTCAGGTTCTGGTTGCGGTTCAGAGTCATCTTCAAACACATATTCTGATTTAGATTGAGGCTCTGGTTCTGGTACTAGTTCTGAATGAGCTACAGACTTTAGTTGAAACAGAGAAGAAAGATCCATTCCAGTTGTAGTCATTTTCTGTGACTCATTCACATCATAAAAGCTTGGGAACTCATACCGAGTATACACAGAGTATGTGACAGTAGGTTGAGAAGCTTCAACAGATCCATCTTCCATAATCTCAAGGTTTTGAGGTTCCTCCCCCTCAAATTGTGCTTCCATTTCAGAGACTATAGGCTCATCAACATGATCAAGATCCACAGGATCATCTCTAATCTCTTCAGTAAACTCTTGCCTTGCCAGCTGAAAGGAAATTTCCATCCTCTCTTTAGAAGATGGAATTATCTCGGGAACTGATTTCTCTACTGGTTGAGCTTCCAGACTTGCTTCTTTCTCAACAGGGAGATCCTCTTCAACAGGATCTGTCTCTATGGTTGCTTGTTGTTCTGAATCATGAAAAACCAATTTTCTTGTAGCATTAGGATGAGTTTCTGGATTGACATCCTCACTAGAAGCATAAGCTTCTTCTTCTCTCAAACCAACAGAAACTTCGTCTTCTTGAGGTATTTCAGCAGGGATAACAGTAGGGAAAACATCCCTTTATTTTTCAATCGGAATTGTTTCCATTAGAGGTATTCCAGCTTCTTCTCTAGGTGATACTTCAGCTGTTACTTCCTCTTCTTCTTCTTATTCTGAATACTTAGCCACTTCATCTTGTTCCAAACCAGGATCAGATAGATTCTTAGGTCTTCTTGGATAATTAACAGGATTAAACTTTTTATAGAGTTGATCATTATCCTCGACCCACTGCTTCTTCCAAGGGTTCCAGCTTATCTTCATCCTTCTGATGATAGGTATGGATAAGCAGAAATCAAAGTCCTGTAACTTTTCTTCATTCGGTCCAACCATCCCTTTGGCAACTAACATGGATGAAATCATCCTTGAGTAAAACATGGAGGTAGATTTGGAAGTGACTTTGATCAGCTCACAGATATGGTTAATAAAATACTTGCATAGGTTGATCTTATGGTCATTCTTCAATAAGTGAATCAGGAACACATCCTGATACTTCATTACAGAAAAATCCCCTTTTCTCGTACTAATCAAATTCTGAACAAATTTGAAAATAATTCTTGTCTCCCCATCTAATTCAGCAGCTATGGCCCTTCGCTTGGTGACATTTCCAGTCAGGATTTCCAAAGCATTCTCCAGATTGAATATATCAGAAGATAGAGGAGGGTCTCTCTTGTAGTCTTCACAAACTCCTTCATGTGGAATTCTTAGGCATGTAGCCCACATCCTTGAAGAGAAGGAACACTTCTGGCCATTGATCCAGCTAGTCACCATAACACTTTCTCCAAAATCAAAGGAAAACTTCACATATTGGTATAATTGAGATACCAGCCTCGGGTAAATCGGTCTATTTTGTCCAGAGAACCATTCAAGCCATCCTTGTTCTCTTAAAACATTCAAAACTAACGACTTTCTAGACAACAGTCACTCAGGGAAAACTTCTTTTTCAGGTACAAAAGTACGGCTTACGAAGTTTGGGTTTAGAGGTCCTTCAGGAGATATCCTTGGTATCCTTTTCTATTTCTTAGAGCGGCGCTTCTCAGATGAGGGTGAAGATGGACGCTTCATCCTTGGAATCCACTGAATGTTTGGGTGAGAGGGAAGAGAAGGTTTTCAATAATGAGAAGGTTCATGAGAGAGTTCGAGTAAGGAATCGAATGAAACCCTTAAGTTTTATCATTTGGGAATGTCAAACGTCATAAAAACAAAAACGCGGGAAATCAAATAGCGGTGAAATAAAAAATTACCGTGATACGAGTTAAAATAATAGTATAAATAATCTTCACGGTGAGGCCGTGAGTAGGCATTACGGTGTGATGAAAAATAGTCATCACAGTGAGACAGTTGGTGGTCGTCACGGTGAGACAGTGACCATTCTGTGCAGTCACGGTGAGACAGTGACCATTCTGTGCAGTCACGGTGAGACAGTTAAGTGACAGACCGTGAGTACAAGGTGTTAAACTGTGAGACCGTAAGCATGAAACAGTAACTGTAAAACAGTGAGTCATGAAACCGTAAAGTAAAATACAGTAAAGTATTGTGCATTAAGATCAGTAAGATTTCTATTTATGATTAAGCATACCAAGATCATGTATGATGTAGTCTAATCTTTCAGAATTTAATGGTTTAGTGAATATATCAGCAAGTTGATATTCAGTACCAATGAATTCCAAAGTGATATCACCCTTTTGATAATGATCCCTCAAAAAGTGATGTCTTACATCAATATGTTTTGTCCTAGAATGAGAAACAGGATTCTTAGAAATATTAATAGCACTTGTGTTGTCACAATTTATTGGGGCATGTCTGAATTGATATCCATAGTCTAGTAATGTGTGTTTCATCCACAAAATTTGCGCACAACAACTTCCAGTAGCTATGTATTCATCTTCTGCAGTTGATAACGCAATATAATTTTGTTTCTTACTATACCATGATACTAGTGACTTGCCTAAAAGATGACATGTTCCAGAGGTGCTTTTTCTATCTAACTTACATCCAGCAAAATCAGCATCAGAATAACTAACTAGTTCAAATGAGTGTCCTTTGGGATAGAATAGTCCTAAATTGGGAGTATGCTTGAGGTATTTGAAAATTCTCTTTACAGCATTTAAATGTGACTCTTTAGGGTTTTCTTGAAAATGAGCACACATACACACACTAAACATAATATCAGGATGACTAGCAGTCAGGTAGAGTAGACTTCCAATCATTCCTCTATAAGTGGTTTGATCAACAGATTTACAATCCTCATCAGGATCCAACTTACAGGTGGTACTCATGGGAGTGTCACTACCTTTTTTGCTATCCAATCCAAAATGTTTTAAAAGATCTCTAGTATATTTACTTTGAGTTAAAATAATTCCATCATCATTTTGAAAGATTTTAAATCCAATAAAGAATTTGAGTTCACCCATTAAACTCATTTCAAATTCAATTTTCATCATTTTAGAAAAATCAATACATATGGAATTTCTTGAAGATCCAAAAATAATATCATCTACATAAATTTGTACAACTAAAACATCTTTAGAAATTCGTTTTATAAAAATAGTAGGGTCAGAAATACCTTTTTCAAAACCTTTAGAAATTAGAAAAATACTTAATCTATCATACCAAGCTCTTGGATCTTTCTTTAAACCATATAAAGAATTTCATAATTTGAAAATATGATTTGTAAAATAACTGTTTGAGAATCCAGGTGTTTGTTCAACAAAAACATCCTCATCTATATATCCATTTAAGAATGCACTCTTGACATCCATTTGATATAGTTTGAAATTTAGATGTGCAGCATAAGCAAGTAAAATCCTAATAACTTCTAATCTGGCTACAGGAGAAAAAATATCCTCATAGTCAATTCCTTCCTCTTGACTATATCCTTGTGCAACTAGCCTAGCTTTGTTTCTAACTATGTTTCCAGATTCATCTACTGTATTTCTAAACACCCATTTAGTGCCTATGGTGAAAGTGTCCTTAGGTCTTTCAACAAGATTCCAAACTTTATTTCTTTCAGACTGATTGAGTTCTTCTTGCATAGAAATTACCCAAAATTCATCATTAATATCATCATCAATTTTTTTAGGTTCAAGCTGTGACAAGAAACCTTGATGTTCAACCAGATTTCTAAGAGAATCTCTAGTCTGAGTCCCTCTATCAAGATTTCCTACAACAGCATTCAAAGGATGATTCTTTAGAATTCTAGTTCATCTAGTAAAGGTAGGACTATAAATTTAAGTTTCATCTATAGGTTCTAGTTCCATAGCATTAGATTCTAGAATATGTCCAGAACTTGATGTTTTTACAGCAGGTTCTTTAGATTTATCATTAAGGTTCAAAATACTCAAATCTTCCTCAATATTTTCAAGTGAGGTTTTAGGCTCATGTGGATCAGTTTCATCAAACTTGATGTGAGCAGATTCTTCCACACATTTGGTTCGTTATTAAAGACTCTATAGGCTTTGCTGGTTAAATAATATCCTAAAAAGATTCCTTCATCACTCTTAGAAGCAAACTTATCAAGATTATCTTTTGTATTGAGAATAAAAACTTTGCAGCCAAAGACTCTAAAGTAACTAATTTTAGGTTTTCTATTATTCCACAACTCATATGGGGTCTTCTTAAGAACAGGTCTAATTAAGACTCTATTAATAATATAACAATTTGTGTTCATAGCTTCATCCCAAAAGTAAATAGGCAGGTCATATTCATTAAGCATAGTTCTAGCAATTTCTTGCAGGGTTCTATTTCTTCTTTCTACTACACCATTCTGCTGAGGTGTCCTAGGAGCAGAAAAGTTATGATTATATCCATTGTGTGAGCAATAGGATTCAAATTCATGATTTTTAAACTCACGGCCATGATCAATTCTTAGAGTTTTAATCTTAAGTCCGCTAAGGTTTTCTAAAGACTTGGAGTATTTAACAAAATAAGAACAAGCTTCACTTTTGTGAGCTAAGAAGTATACCCAAGTATATCTAGAAAAGTCATCTACTATTACATAGACATAGTTCTTCCCATTTAAGCTAGAAACTCTAGATGGTCCAAATAGATCCATGTGAACCAAATCGATAGGTTGAGAAGTCGAGACTTCTTTCTTTGGTTTGAAAGAGATTTTGTATTGCTTTCCCTTTTAATAGGGATTACACACTTTGTCATTTGGAAACTCAAGTTTGGGTAAGTCTCTAACTAAGTTCTTCCTAATTATTTTCCTAAGTGAGTGTATATTTCAGTGTCCTAATCTCCTATGCCACAACTATGACTCTTTATGAAAGGAATTTAAATAGGTAACATTTTGTTTAGCTAAGGAATTTAGATCAACAGCATAAACATTTTCATTTCTTAAAGAAGAAAATACTAAAAAAAAATTAGAATTAAAAACATTACAAGAATCATTTTTGAACATGACATTAAAACCATCATCACATAATTGAGAAATACTTAACAGATTATAATTAAGTCCATCAATAAATAAAACTTTAGAAATTAAAACTGAATTAGTGTTACCAATTTGGGCTAGGCTAATGATCTTTCCTTTAGAATTATCACCAAAGGTGACATAGCCTCCATCAACCTTTATTAAACTCTTGAAACATGAGTAATCCCCATACATATATCTTTAACATCCACTATCCAAATACCATGTCTTCTTGTAGGAACTCTTCAAGCAGGTTTCCTACAAAACAGTTTTAGATAGAGTATGATTTTGGTACCCAGATCTTCTTGGGTCCAGACAGGTTAGCAATCAATGATGTTGGTACCCAAATTTGTCTTACGGGTCTCATATAATTTACATAATCAATAGATTTTGAAATATAAACTCTATTTGATTTATAACTATGTGAATAACTAGTTGAAGCATATGGATTTCCAGAACTAGAACTAGCAGTATTCTGTCTAGATTTAGGAATAAAGCTATTCTTAGTAAACTGTCTCTGTCCAGGTTTGTATCCTATTCCAGTAGTGTATTTTGGTGCCAATTGATTTCCTAGCATTTGAGTAAGTGTATCCTTTCCATTTGTGAACTTCTATAAGTCCTTTCTAAGTTTCTCATTTGACATTTTCAGTTCAGTATTTTCCTTTAACAGTTGAGCATTCTTCTCTTTTTCAATAGTAAGTTTCATTTTAACAGTAGTAGTGAGAGCATGTTGTTTCTTTAATGATTTGTATTTATCCTTAAGTTCATTGCATGTCTCCTCCAGCATATTACAATATTCAAATAATTCCTCACTAGTCATGTTTTCAGAATTCAAATCAGATTCTACATCATCTCTAGAATAATAAGAATTTAAAATAGAAGTATCTAAGGTTACCTCAGATGTGTTTGTCATGAAACACATGTTGGCACGATTCTTTTCAGAATCAGACATTTCAGATTCACTTGTGTTGTTTTCAGAATCACTCTAGGTATCCTTCATAGCTTTCTTGTACTTACTGTCCTTGTAATCATATTTCTTCTTGAATTTTATCTTTGGGCAATCTGCTTTAATGTGTCCTTTTCTTTTACACTCGTAGCAAACAACTTCATCACTTTTATCTGCCTTTTTTCAGTCCTTCTTCCAATGTCCCTTATTGTCATACTTTCCTTTGTAATTTGATTTTCTGAAAAATCTTTTCTTCCTATAAAATTTCTTAAAACTTCTGGCTATCTGAGCCATTTCATCATCACTATCAGAGTATGAGATTTCACTTGTTGAACTGTCAGTTTGTATTTGAGATTTTTCTTTGTCCTTGTTCTTTGAAGCAGTAGTCTTGAAAGCCACTGATTTCCTTTTTGGTTCATCTTCTTCCTCTTTATTCACCTTGAGTTCTTCCTCATACATCATAAGCTTACCAATGAGTTCTTTAACAGGTAGAGCATCAATGTCACATGATTCTCTGATTGAAACAGATGTGCCTCTCCATCAGTCTGGTAAACATCTCAGTATCCTCATAATTTGTTCCTTTTCTGAAACAGCTTTACTGAGTGAATTCATTGTATTGACTATCTCATTGAACCTGAGATACATATCAGAAATTGGTTCATCAGTTTTCATTTTAAAATTTTCATATTTAATAGTATATGTATTCAATATCATTTCTTTAACATTGGTTGTTCCTTCATGAGAAACACTTAAAGTATCCCAAATTTCAAAAGCAGTTTTACAAGCAGAAATTCTGTTAAACTCTTCATCTCCTAAAGCAAAGTACCGGGCATTCATAGCTTTACAATTATTATTGTAGGCAGTCTTTTTAGGTTCATCCCAAGTTGTTCTTTCAGTTTCTGGAATTTTATATTGAGATTCTATAGCAGCCCAAATATCAAAACCCATGCTTTCTAAATAAATTTTCATTTTAATCTTCCACTAATCATAGTTTGTACCATTGAAGAAAGGTGGAATGTTAGTAGCAACACTCTCTAGTATATTATCCATAGCTAGATTTTAGAAAGTATAATTAAAGAGATAAAATTTAGAACTAATAGAAATTTAAGATCTTTAAAGATGAAACTAAAATCACAGTTGAAAAACAGAGTATTTCAAAAATCCTTAAATAAAAACATCCTCTGATACCAAATATTGGTCGGAGTGGATACTCAAGAGGGGGGTGAATTGAGTTCTAATTAAAATTTTTGTTAAAATATTGTCACTTTAAAATCCCCCAATTTATAAAACAAGTTAAACTGTAGTGAATTTATACAGATTGTAAATCTTAACCTATTTTCTCAAAGATTTATTAGGTCTCAGATAATTTAACCATAAGATAAAAAAAAATTTCGAAACTAACCTAATGATTTTCAATGAGTGTAAACACTTTCTAGTTTAACTATCAAAGTAGCTTTAAAAATAGTTTTGTATTTCAAAGTAATAGCAGCGGAGTATAAAAGATATATGTAGTATACTTTAAACTTAAACTAAAGATGCATGGAAGATGTAACAAGAGGTTCAGTCTCAAGCCGAGACTTAGTCCTCTCAAATTTATATAAATTTGATCCACACCCTGGATCGGGGTTAAAAACAGTTTACACAACTGTCCAGGCCACACAGGGACCTCTACCACTGTTCTTCGTGGGAAACAAAACAAGATCAGGTCACACAAGGACCTCTTCCACAGTTGACGTGGGTAAACAAGAGTTAATAGTTTTAGAGTGAGGATTTTGGTATCCTCCAGTTCATTGCAGGAGACAGTGTGTGTGTGTGTGATATACATATTACACCACACTACTCGAAAGTAAATAAACAAATCACTTAGAGAGAATAGATAAGAGTTTAGAAAGCTCTAGTGATTAGCAATGCAGCTCTAGACTGGTTGGATTCAGCAGAATTGCTTCTTAGTCCTTCTCTGGTTTTTCAATTGAAAAACAGAGTGTCATAGTTTATCTTGTGTTCTACAGGAGTGAAAATTATCTCTTGATTCGTCGTGTGTTCTTCAGTGGTGTTGGATTGCACTCATGAGAGTTCTTGGAAAGTCTTGCAATCTCCTTCTTGATCAGGATTGTTCTTTTTCTTCAGCACCATGCTCTTGGGCGTATGTAAGTTCTTCTTATTGTATTGTCACACTTGTGCACCACTGCTTACTCTTCATGCGTGTACGGAATCTCAATCTACCTTATATTCCACTCGTTTTAGCAGTAGGAATAATTAACTTTTCATAGGTACGAGATACGGTTTCCTAACATACCAACAACTATCATTAAATAACATTAATTGTATTAAAAACATAAAATGTGATCGTTATCATTATTTAAATAATATTGAAAAAAAGTTAATAAATGGTTTCATAGTGATTATGTAAATGGTGTCTTGTTCACGGTATAGTCTTCACGGTATGTGGTTCACGGTGTCTCCATGTCACGGTGTGTAGCTCACGGTGTCTGGGTCACGGTGTGTCCTTCACGTTGTCTGGGTCACGGTGTGCCCTTCACGGTGTCTGGGTCACGGTGTGTCCTTCACAGTGTCTGGGTCACGGTGTGTCCTTCACGGTTTTTGGGTCACGATGTGTCCTTCATGGTGTCTGGGTCATGGTGTGTCCTTCACAGTGTGTCCGTACTTAGACAAATATCTGTATTTATACTTAAACAGTAATATACAGAATATGGATTAGGCTTAATCATTAGAGAGTAAGAGAAGTTGAAACATAAATATAAAGGCTTGATAATATAAGTGAGATTTGTGATCATGCATAAGAATTGTAAATAATAAAGAGAGTAATTAACATCAATAAAATTTGTTATCATTCAAACATGATGTGTAGTTATTATTGAGACTGAAGAGCATTAGCAAGATGTGTAATTAAGATTGAGATTAATTAACAGGAATAGGATTTGTGATCAGTAAAACATGATTAATACATGATGAGTCCAACAATACTATTTTAGAACTATAATATCATATATTCCTTCTTAACTTCTAATCTTTTGAAAAACTATAACGCCGCTCATGTGTATATGTGGATTACCACCTCCACGAAGAAATGTTATCCATTTTTCATTTATGTTTTACATGGATAATTATAAGGATATATTTAATGAATATATATGATATATATTATATAATAATTATTTTTTAATATTAATTATTATTCACCTTTCTTTCATTCCATCCATCAAAAAATGAAAACAACATTCATGCATGTGTACGACCTATCATCTCAATGAATAGTGTAATTTGTTTTTCTGTCTATTTCTTTTATGGATTATTATGAATAAAAATATGATGAATATATATATGATATTCATCATATATATGATATTTATATAATAATTATAATTTCAGAGATGATTTAACCATGATAAAAGTAAAAGGGGTGAAACTACCAAATCAAAACATATATAAAAATGAAGAAGTTATTACCCAGAATAGTGATTTTCACAAAAACAATTAATAAAATGGTGAAAATAGATTATAATTAAATAATATATGGTATTATATATATTATTTTGGTTCAATAATATATTTAAAATAAATATATATTTATTATACAAGTGATTCAGAAACATACGAAGGAAGTCGGACCTGAGGTAAGGGTTTATTTCATAAACTCATCATTATTTGGGATTGTTTATTTTTAAGTCACCACTAGAGAAATAATTATATATTTTTATATTAAATTCCATTTATTTTATTCTACTTTTTTTATCCATATAAATTATAACTTTTCATTTTAATTTCCTCCCTTTATGTACTCAAGATACCAAAATGGTGTTTTTAAGAAAAACCAACATTCTTTTTCTACTCAGTTAGGAATCCTTCTCTTTAGTGTCCATGTTTTCAAAAAATGTATTCAAAAAGTTTTTTAATATTTTAATATGATTTTTAAATCCATTTGTCTCATTTTTTGACTTTTTAAAAAAATGTTTTAAATGGAATATTTTTGTCATTTTCTAAACAAGGTACATTTTACCTTTTTTACAAAAGCATGAAAGGAATGTTTTTTAAATTATATGATAAGAATAGAATTTACCATCTTCATGAACACTCATTGATTTGAAGCTTTATTTACAAGTTTACAAGTTTATTTTCAAATAAAAGTTTTTCAATGATATTTAGGAAAAAAATTAAATAATTTTTTTTAAAATTGAAAAAGGGTATTTTCCTTTAGAAATTTTCCATTGAGCTTTCAAAATTATTTTCATATATTTCAACATACTTAGTTAAATATAATGATTTAATAAGGTTATAATCTTATTATAACATAAAATGTATTTCTCATAGTAGTTTATGATCATCTTTACTAGGGAATGTATTGATATTTCTTATGTTAGTTATTTCAATATGTATAGTTATTGATTTTTAATGCATATTGATTATGTTGTGTTTTTTTATTCATATAATTAATGAATTAGACTTATTAAGTGATGGGTGGGGATTAAAATTACATATCCCCTTGATGTATCAGTATGTATCATGAGATAAACTATATTGGGTATTTTTCCTAGGCCTTACTCATTTATATAGATGTATTAGCATGAGGCCTTGATAGTATTTTTAGTTGTCTTGTCCTAAGGCCTCAACTGTATGTTTAGATTACAGAATCATGCATTCCATTATTATGAAATTATTTATTTATGTCCATGTAATTATTTGATTAGTCTTCAAATCCAAGAATTATTTTCAATCTCATGTGGTTATTTGTATGGAATTATTTAATCATCATTTATTCTTGACAAATTATCCATGCCTTCTTTATATTTTGTTATATGCATACCCTTATTGATCATTTGAGTTAACCCATTTCTTATGATTTCTTTCCCTAGTAACTAGTAAATGTTTTATGATTGATATACAATGATATTATAAAGGTAATAAAGATTATCCAAAATAAAATACCATACTATATTTTATGATTTCAAATATAATGTGGGATACAATTATGAATCTAGTTTACCAATACTAATAAACTATTCAGTAATTTTGGATGTGATTCCTTATATCTAATTATAATGTGATAAAGTAACCACTGAATATGGGATACTAGTTTTAGGGTATTTTCAATTAGTATTAGAGCAAAGTTTAGTAGAAACAATGTGAACTAGATTTTGAATAAACATAACAAACATGAGAATTATGATAATCCCTAACAATATTTGAGAACTCTTACCATTATAGATATTTTATTTTATATCTAAATGATAATGAGATAACTCATTGTGTACCATTATTTAGTGATGGTACCAAATGTAATAAAGGGAATAAACACCCATAGATAGTATAATAATGGACCTACTAAGAAAAAAATACAACTGGTGTTGGTACTGAGTAGAAAAAACTATATTAGGGAAGTTAAATCAAGTTATGATGAATAACCTTGCCCATATGGAACAACTTGTTGTTCCACAACATGATACTTCTATTTTGGATCACTTCATGTGATAAAATCTTCTATATTTCAGTGTAACTAATAATACATTGGTATATGATAAATAGATTAAATTTATTGAAAATATATTCATAGATTTTGGATGTAATGAAAGTGAAAAGGTTATTTTGGTAGTTTATTATTTGAAAGGAGAATCTGATCAATAGTTTTTATTGATCTAGAATACTAAAAAGGATAATGAAATATAAAGTATGGAATAGATAACTTTTAAAGTGATGTTATTTGATAAATACATTCCTCGTGATTAATGAGATAATATGGAAATTAAATTCCTCAATCTAAGATAGAAGAAAGAATAAAGTGTTGATGAGTATGAAGAAAACTTTACAATATTGGAAATGAATTAAATGGGAAACATAAATAATTTAGAAAGTAATATTGATCATTTCATTGATGGGATTAAGACAGGACTCTGAAGGGCTATATTATGTGGTTTGGGGATAAATGTTTGATCAAATATTTTATATTCTTAGCTTTTTAATTTGGTTAGAAATATTTTAGAGGAGTCTTAGGGTTTACTATTTATGAAATGGATTGAGTTGAACTTTAGATTTTGTTGTTGAATTTATTATTGGATAACATGGGATAACCATTTTGGTTTTGATAAATTATTAGAAAAAATTAATGACTTTTCATTATTTTATGGATCTTATGATCCGTTAAAAGTTAATTTTGATGCTTTAATCATAAAAAAATTCATCATAAATACACATCATTTGGAGAAAAAATGAAATTGTAGTGTAAATTCATTAAAAGATGATATTATACTTGAAAAGTAAGTATATTTACTTATTTTATTAGTCAATATGGTAAATAAATTCCTTAACTCTTGGAAAATAATATTTAAATAAAAAATTTATCATATTATGATCATTTCAGATGAATTGATGGTCTTTTCACCCGTCATAGATTCATAGTTTTGTGGCCATTAACTCCCTCCTGACCATGTTATCTATCACTCTATATTATCCCTTGGGTTTATGTTTCCCTTCCATGTCTATATTTTCACTTCCCACTAATTTTATCATATTTAGGAACCCATTTTTGTAATGATCTTCATATTTATTTTTCCTTTCTTTTTAAGAGGAAGTTTTATTAAACCTTTTTATTATATGAGTTTTCCAAAAAGGAATTTTCAAATATCAAACCCTTGATTATAGAGAACAAGTTAAAATTGATAGCATCCAATTTATTCAAGGGGGAAAATGTAATATCCAAAAAATTTAAAATAACATTATGTTTTTGATAGCGTATACAACATGCAACACTGAGCATAAACGAACCAAAACATATGACTATTTAAATATGATAGTTATAACCAAGTAATTGAATTAGTAGTTATTAAAAGTATTAAAAAGTTATGAAAGAAATATAAATTAACTACTCAATAAAAATTTATTGACTAATTCTTAGTAAATAAGTACACAATTTTCAATAAGTTATTTTATGCTTCAAAAGTATGTTTTCTTCAAAAATGATTTTTATTACTTTTATGAGCAAATATTATAATTAAAACCTAGAACTACTAAAAAAATTATTTTATAAAATTAATAGAATTTTTTAAATCATATTGTCAAAATTATCTCAAGATAAAAGTTTCATATTTTTCTAAAAAGATTGATTTTCAAATGAATAGTGAAAAATATTACTTTTTATTAAATATAGTTTTTTTGTTTCAAGAATATATAAATTTACATTTATTTGTAAAATGATTTTAAACTAAAATTAGTTCTATTATATTATTGATAATTAAATTAGGTACATTTTAATCAATTTTATTATTCAATTTGGTATTAAAACATTTTTATACATAGAGAGGCATATTTCCTAAAAAACAGTTTTCATTTCATTTTTATGCTTTTATCTTAAATTGATTTCTTACACTTTAAGGAATTGAATCTTGAAAAATGGATACCATATTTGGAATCATAAGGTCTAAAATTGGTAATCAATTCCATTTTATTTTTGGTCATTATCAATAGTAACCATAGTAAATAATTATCACCACGGTGAGGGTAAATTGGGTAATTTATGTTAAAAATAATATGATAAGGATGAAAAAATGACCCTAAAACTTAAATTAATTTTATTTTAGGACTATATCTATTCCATAAACATAAAAGTGATAAATACATGACCTTTTGGTTATTTTTCCATGATTTTGACCTTTATAATATTTAAGTGAGAGATAAAGAAAAATTAACACTTTTATTATTTTAATGTCTATAATATTTTATGATAGGTATAAATAATACTTCTGTTTGATTATAAATATTATTTCTAAATATAAATGATTTATTTTTATCAGTATAATTTATTTATAATTTTTAGTGAAGAAATAATTACCTTAAATTCTTGTGAAATTGTTTGAAATCAACACGCTGCTCAACATGGATCATTTGATATGAAGAATAAGAAATGTTAAGAGGCTGCATTAAAGGGATTTTATTAATTTTATGGATTCTTGGGAGGATCATTTTTCTTCCCAAAAAAATAGTGTAACACAATGTATTATTAAGAAAGGAACCACAACTCATGTTTCAACTTCGAATGGAGCAATATCATAAAAAATATATCTCTACAAATATTCCTTCATTTTTTGTGTTTCACTGTCAAAAGTTATGAAACCCTAGATGGTGAAAATCTTGTTTCTCTCTTAGCATATATTTTTTTATTCTTTTATTTCAAGTGCATTTCACTGGGACTTGGTTTCTTCCGTATTCTTTTTCCTTTTGTGTAACCGATGCATCATACATGGAGTCTTGGTTCGGATAATTTAAGGTCAGGAACCCTTAGGGTTCATGATTGGAATTTATGTTTCCATATTAATTATTTCAAATACACATAAGAACATGTTTGGATCAAAATTTATGTATTAAATTGGGTCTTGTGGAACTCATAAATTCTATTTGGCATCACTTCTATAATAGGCATTCCAATCCATATAGATATAGTCATTGAGACGGTTAGTTACGATCATTTTTCAAGTATCTTGGTCGAAATTGACTTACATTATTATTTAATTGATAAGGTTTTTCTCTCTACTCTTCAAGATGATATCATTCTTAGAATATTTTATAAAAAATCCTATATTTTGTGATTCTTTTTATATTATTGAAAATTAAAGGACTAAATGTAGGGAGATATAATTTGTGCTAGCTGTCAGTTAAAAGGACATAACTTGATACATTTTAGAAGGAATGTAGGTAATGGGGGTTCCTGGGATTTTGATAATAAACCTAAAGGTTATACTACTATTTAGTTTTTTCATAAATCTATCCAAAATTTTAAATATTATGAATGCACATCCCCTTGTTGATATTGAGGAATCTTCTCATGGATCACTATTTCTTGGTGCTGAAGGTTTTCGTCAAAAAATGAGAATCATAGAAATTCTTAATCTTGTACCTTCTCCTTCTCATCATATTAAGGCTAGGTTTATTTATACTATTTAGACAAATCATAAGCATCATATTTTTTGGGCAGATATAGTAAAGGGAATAGAATTGGATGTTGTAGGTTTATTGTTCAAGGATATATTAATTAAACGAATACGGGATGATAAGGATGATGATGAATCAGATGACAGTCAAAGTGCCAAGGATATTTCTACTTAGGATTAGGTGGATGACTGGATTTTTAAAGAACAATTGGTGGTTTCTTCTATAAAGGGATGGCCAAGATAGAGCCTGCCACTTCAATGAAAACTAAAAACAAAAGGAATTACTCTTCAATTATCTAGGAACCTGGTAATTCTGAACCAGTAAAAGGAAATTTGTAGGATTTTTTCACTACCAAGAAGTCCATTCCTCTTATTACCATTAGTTCCAAATTATATTCTTTGGTCAAAAATCTTGATTTAAAGTAATTTTATGCTTCTTATGCCTTAATTTCACCTGGTGTGGATGGGCTGGTGGGCGATAAGTTGGTATCATCAAGTGGGTTGTAGGATACTATGGATTATGGTAAATCAATGGTTCAACTAAAACCTATGATATCTCCAAAACCTTTTTATAGAATGGAGACATCTAATTACTCTATTATTAAAGCCTCTTCCCTGAATATGGATGGAAATAAAAGAGGTACAGCTACTGAATCCCCTATCTATGGCATAAAAAAGTCTCAACCTATCTATTTAGATACTCTATAGGGTTATAATTTGGTACCAAAACCTGCTTCAAGCATGGATTTTCATAATGATTCTTTGGATCTTAGAGTGGTGCATATTGAAGAAGATGGTGCAAGAGTTTAGAATGCTTTATGAAATGCTAGCTCTGATCATAGTCTTAACAGTGAGGTTCCATCTTAAAATCTGGATGGAATTAAGAATGATAAAATTAAACATTTACTTTTCTTTTGTAGTCTTAGATACTATAAATCTAGTGAATAATATCTCTACTTTGAAGTTCAATACACATGATTCTTTTGAGATTCTTGCATCTAGAAGTAGTGGAGAGGATGTAAAAAATAGTGATTGTAAATCTGAAATAGAGGAAATGATGAATTTTTCTGATGATGGACTACCATATGACAGTGGTGGACCATGGATACAGTTTAAAACATGGAGAAGGGGACATCATCTATGTGGTCGAGGTGGTCATGTCTCTCACCACATCATGAGTACTCGTTCTCGAGAGCCTTGATTCGCTATAGGTTTTTTTTATTTGTCTATGTAATTTTATTTTTTTCATGTTTCTCATCCATACTTTGATTTTTTATTTAATAAAGGGTCCATTTTGCCTCAACCTTTTGAAAAAAATGTCTACAAAATATTCATTGAATTAATACAAATATAAAATAAATGATTTTAAAAACTATTAAAAGTGATATAATTTTAATGAGTTAATGTGTACTGTGAATTTTATAGAACTATATGAAATATTAATGAATCATGAAATGATTATATTCTAATTAACCTTTTTTCTTGGTGTATTTAAATTCATATTAAATGAAGTTTCAAAATTGGAATTAATATTATTTTATAATAAATAATATTTTATTAAATGATTTAAAATTCATAAAAATATCATCTTCATCCAAATTAATTTTATATGTCTTAAAAAATCAACCATTCCCCATTTATGGAATTTTTTCCCCATATAGTTACATTATTGTCCCTTAAATAGTGGAAATCTTTAATATTATGATAATTGTTAGATTTAATAGGGGATAAAACTTAAAGATAAGGGTGAAAATATATCAAAAACTTATAAAATATTTATTGGATAATATGATTTCAAATTATTAGAATCTTATATTATAATTATATCAATTTGGATCCATTTAGACAATAAAAATAATTTATATTAATTTAATACTTTTGAAAATTCAAAGAATACCCCTCCCTTCACTTATAAAAGGACACCCCTTCTCTCAATTATTCACACCACTTTGAGTCATATATCTAAACAACCCTACCCATTCCACTTATAAACATCCTAATACAAATTATATAAGTTATAAACCTTCCAAAAGACCTATACTTTCTCTCTTGAGAATATATTAAAAGGAATTCTATCAAAGAAGAGGTAATCATCTTTACCAAGTCCTTCAAATTTATTTCTTCTTCTAATTACTCTTAAAGTGTTGTGCCCATTATAAGATAATAAATATAGTATCATAAATATACTGATATGTTATTATTCATATGGTAAAACCATATTTCATATTTTTCCATCATATGAAAAGTGAAACCATCGTTCGTGCGTATGTATGTCTTATTATCTCCACGTAGCGGTGTAATTTGTTTTTTATCACCATTTCACTGGGATATTTATAAAGATTAAAATAATTATTATATAATATATTTATGAAATAAATATTATTCTTGAACTATAATATAATATATACCTTCTTACCTTCTAATCTTTTGGAAAATGATCACATCGCTCGTGTGTATGTGTGGACTACCACTTCCACAAAATGATGTGATCAATTTTTTGTTTATTATTTACATGAATTGTAATAAGGATTTAATGAGTATATATGATATATATGATATAATAATTATTTAGGAAATATTTATTATTATTCTCCGTTCATTCTTTCCATCTGTCAAAAAATGAAAACATGATTTTTGCATACATACGACATACCATCTCTATGAACGGTGTAATTCATTTGTCTATCTCTATATGTTATGGATTACTATAAATAGATATATAATAAAAATATATGATATTTATATCATGGTTGAAATTATTTAGATTATGTTACCATTATAAAAGTAAAATTAATGTAAAAACCAAACCAAAACATACATGAAAAATGAAGAAGTTATTACCCAAAACAGTGATTTTAATAAAGAATTGTTAATAAATAGGTGATAAAAGATTATAAGTAAATAATATATGGTATGATATATATGAGTATAGTTCTATAATATATGTATAAATATTTTATATTTATTAAATAGTAGGTTTAAACACATATGAAGAAATTCAGACCTGAGGTAATGGTTTATTTCATAATCACGCCATTATTCAAGGTTGTTTATGTTTATATCACTATTAAAGAAATCATTATATATTTCTATACTAAACCTAATATATTTCCTTATCATATTTATATTACTTTAAATTACATTTTTCCCATTCAATTTCCTTCCTTTAAATACTCTAGATACCAAAATACTTTTTTAAGGAAAATTGACATTGTTTTTCTACTTGGTCAGGAATCATTCTCTTTCATGTCCATGTCTTCAAAAAAATCAATGTTTTTACTATTATATGATGATTGTTAAAATTAATTTTGGCTGATGTTTTACTTTTAAAAAAAATTAAATGAAACCTTTTTTTATTTTCTAAATGAGTTACTTGTCCTTTTTACAGAAGTGTGATAGAAATGTTTTTTTAACTTATACAACATGAACAGAATTTCTTACCTTTATGACTACTAATTTCATTGAATATTCCTTTAAAAGTTTAAAAGGTTATTTTTAAAGAAATATTTTTCATTAATATTTGGGAAATTTTTTAAATATTTATTTTCAAATTGAAAAGGTTTATTTTCCTTAAGAAATGTTTCAGTGATCTTTTGAAAATATTATCATCAATGTCAACATCCTTTCTTAAATCTTATGATTTACTAAGGTTATACTCTTATTATATCATCGAAAATATTTTTTTGGATAGTTTATTATTATATTTACTGAGCGAAGTATTGATATTTCATATATTAGTTCTTCTAATATCAATTATTATTTACTTCTAAGTCATTTAAATTATATTGTGTTATTTATTAATATGATGAATGCATTGAAATTATTAAGTAATGGGTGAGGCCCATAATTACATATCCCCTTGATTCATTGGTAGTTCTCATGAGAAGAACTATATTGGTTACTTGGATGCGGCGTTACTCATATTTATAGATGTTTTGGCATGAGGCTTTTATGGTATTTTTAGATGTCTTAGCACAATGCCTCAATGGTAAGTTCAGATGTCTGACATCATGAATTCTGTCATTATGAAATCAGTTATTAATTCCCATATGATTATTTTATTAGTTTTTATATAAATAGATAGGTTTCTATCCCATGTGATTGTTTATATGGAATTATTTAAGAATTATTTATTCTTTCCATATTATCCATTCCTTATTTGTCTTCTGTTGTTTGAATTTCTACACCGAGCATCTGAACTCACCTTTTTCTTATGTTTCCTTTACCTAGGATTCTAGGAAATGTTTTATAATAGATTTGTAGGGCTATTCTCGAGGGAATAAATATAATCTCAAATAAAATACAATATTTTATTTTATGTTTTCAAATGTAATGTGGGATTCAAGTATGTATCTTGTTTACCAGTACTACTAAACTATTTGATCCTTTAGGATGTGATTCCTTATATCTAGTTACAATGTAATAAAGTAACCACTAACTCTTGGATACTAGGGTTGGGTTATTTACACCAATTTTTATCATTCTTCCCTTGAACCCCTCTTATTAGGGATATTTTCATAGTGATTTAATTGGTGATTCAAGTTATAATACCTATCTCCTTACTCTATTATTCTTATTCTTGGTTTTCCTCTTATTTCATGATGTTCTAGGTTAGGGTATGAATGAATATTCCACTGAATCATTATTGAATTGTCCCAATTGATGGGTATATTTCATGTCATGTATATAGGATGTCGAGGGATAAATAACACACATTTTTATCATTGTCCTAGTTCATGATATTCATTCAATGGATTTATTTTAAGTTTATGATTATATTATATTTTATTGATGGATGATGGATTTTTAATTGATAAGGTTTTTCATAGTGGTGTCAAGAGTTCAACATGAATCATCCACGTGTGATTGGTCATAGTTCCGATGTCAAGATATTTCTTAGTGATTTTTTTTTGGATTATGTTGTGTGTATTGGAATTGATTAATTATTTATAAATTTTTAGATTTAATTTAATGGGTGTTAAGACTTGAGATAAGGTCTTGGGAGTTTATGTGTCTTGAAGTGAGATTTTTTTAGGTGTAATGGGCATGTATAAAATGGGGAAACTCCATTTTCAAGGAATTTAGTCACTATAATTTTTAATTATATGCATATTTATAGATGATTGTTAATAATTTCATGGGGGTTTAGGTCTGCGTAATGTGGAATAGGAATGAGACTGACCTTAGTGGTAATTCAAGTGGCATAAAACCTCTTAAAGTTGGATCAATTGACCCACTTCATTTTAAGTAATCAAGAATCTCTCAAAAACGTTTTCATTTAGGGTAGAGGTTGCTATTTTAGTGTTTGATGGTCTTGAGTGGGTATTTGGGGGTGTAATGAGTCTTGTATATCATAGATTTAATTTTATAGGGATATTATGGTGGAAATAGTGCGATCGGTCTAATAGTAATGGGTGATATGGTTGTTTATCTCTTGTATGGTTGGTAATACCCCCCCCCCCAATAGAGGTGGGTAGTGGTATTGGTTCATACGGTGAATTTAATTAGTTCTATAGGAATTATTTTAGTGTGATGAGGTATGAAACCTTGAATCTAGTAACCTAGAGTCAATAGTTTACTACAGTGAAACAAAATACAAGAGATTTTATCTCATGTGATATAATAATTTTGTAGTCTTAGGAGACTAGATACAAACATGATTCTCATTTAACATTCAAAAACATGAAATAAACATAAAAACTTTTGAGAAAATTAGTATTTATTCTATAATATCTCTAAAATCATTTAAACTTTACTTATTAAGACCCTAGGGAAATAAAAACATAATAAAGGGTGAGCTCAGATGCTCAATAAAGGAAAGTACACAATGGGATCTATCATAGAATAAATAAAACTTGAATAATATGGAAGAGATAAACAATAATAAACATTTTCATATATCTAATATCATTGAAAATTAATATATCCATAGATAACATAGAAACATAAATAATTACATAAATAACAAATAACTAGTTTCATATGGATATAATTCCTAATAACAAACATCATAATTTTACCAACAAGGCCTCCTGCTTTGAAAACATATATAAAAAGGTAAAAAAATATGCCAAATACTCAAGCTAGTTTTTCTCATGGGACTTATTGATTCATTTAGGGGTTATCTAATTTCAAGACCCACCTATTCAATTATTAATTTCATTACATTTATTATATGAAAAAAAATGAATAACAACACAATAAATAATGAAAAAAACATTTGTATTGAAAAAATAGCATAAAAATGTCAAAATTTCCTCACTAAATAAATATAACATGATAATAATCCATATATAGAAATAATATGGATGATATCATTACATTAGATCCCAATTTAATCATAATAATCCTTAAAGGATGTCGAAAAAAAGAAGAAATGTCCATTTCTTTCAAAAACATTTTAAAACAAAAAATTAATAGAAATAATGGTAATTATTTTTGAAAATCCATAGAAACATATAGATTAATATTGATAATAAATAATTCCTATTATTTTTGGAAAATTCGGTGGTGTGGTAAACATTAAAAAACATTTTTCTCACTTTCACTAAAAGTCAAAATGGCATGTATATAACACTTTACATATATTAATTTTAAAAAATTTAATATAATTTGAAAGTTAAATAAAATTTAACTTAATAAATCATTTAATTATAGTATATAACATACTTGAATTATAATAAATAATATAGATATATAAGATAAATATTCTTGACAAAAAAAAAGAATAAGGTTGGATTTTCATAAAAAACCTTATTTCAGTGGTTTTGGGTATGAAAAAGAGATAAAATGGAAAGAACACTTGAAAATCCAATAAATAATAATATGAGAATAAAACATATGGTATTTAAGAGATAAATATCATATAATTCCCCCCATTGAAACTTTAACATAAAGAATCCCAAATAAGAATGAGATTTTGGAAAAAACTCTTACCTTGGAATTCTACTTGGTTAGATGCTTTCCAACCTCCTATATAATAAATTTATAATTATTATTCATATATATTAGATACATAATTGTATCTATATTACCATATTTCATTTATTCATATCTTCTTTTTACACATTTACTCATAATTCTTTGTTAAAATCAATTATTTAAGTGCTAATTATTTTGTTTCCCATGTATATATTAATTGAGAGATTCTATTCCTTGTACCTTGTCCATGGTTTCATAATATTTATAATCCTGGATATTTTATAATTAAAATTTTTATATATTCAATATAATATTTAAACCATCCATTAAAAAAATTAGGAAAAAAGAAATACATCTTTTCATGGAGATGGTAGTCCATATGTATGCATGGGAGACATTTTAATTTTTATAATCGATGAAAAGTAAATAAATATGATAAATGAATAATTTTATAGAATCAAAATTATAATATAAATATAATATTTATTCATTTAATATATCCTTATAATTATCCATGTAAGGTAGAAATGAAAATGAATCACATCACTTTATGGAGGTGGTAGTCCACACATACGCATGAGAGATGTTATTATTTTTCAACAAATTGAAAGGTAAGAGGGTGGATGAAAATTTAAATTTTTAGAATAATAATTATTTCATAAATATAATATATATATATATATATATATATATAATTTAATCCCATTATAATAACCATCTATTAAAGGTAGTGAAAAAAATGAAACACATTGCTTTGGGGAGACAGTAGTTTGCATGTATTCAGGAGTGATGTTTTCATTTCCCATATGAGGTAAAATGGAATTATTTTCTAATTATTTATGATGGGTAATAAATCAATGGGAATATGTGATATTCTTTCCCCTCATTCAAACTTTCCAAAGGTGGGCGTCCTATACCATCAAGGTTGGTGATTTCATCTCCTTAATAAAAATAGGATGTTGGGATATTGATTCCTCCATCCACAGATTCCTCCTTAGAGCTCATCACCCAGTATGGGTCTCCCTCAAAGATTTAATTCATTTTTTTAATGATCATTCGTATTTATTTGTTGAGGTAGATTCAGGTTAATTATGTTGCTTCTATCTTGATAGGGAAATAACCTGCAGTCGAAGTTAATGGTTGACATTATACACATCTAGATATCAGTGTATGTTGGGTGTGTTGGGAACCTATAAAGTATTCCTCTCTCAAAGTAGAGGTCATATCATAAATGTGGAATTTTATTTATAGAACCTAATTAATCCCATGTTCATCACTAGGTCATTTTTTCCAAGGCAGTAAGACTTATGAGGATTTTTACCTCGGTCATCCCATGTTCATTTTATGGGGTAAAGGTTATGATAATTCTAGTGGGGGTCATAGATTTAAGGTAATGTGGGGACACAATCACAGATTTTACATCATGTGGGAACAGGTCAGTCATAGATTTAATAACTTATAGAGATAAATTAGTCGTTGATTTAATATATTTTGGAGATAGTTTGGTCACCAATTTAATGTATTGTGGAGACAGGATGGATGGTGGGGTTTCATTGTATTTTTATAGGGAAGATGATTACACTTTAGAGTTGATGCCTTCCTGGGGAAATAAATGTAGATTTAATGGTTATGTTGATAGGTTAGGATTAAACCTCAGATAGGTATACAAGGTTTTTGGGTATTAAACCATGTGGAGGTGTCCTACATACCCTACTAGGTGATAAGGATCAAAACTGATATAGTTCAAATGCATAGTTTTAAGGTTGTGTGATAGGATTGGTCCATGTAGTTTAACCTCACATAGTAAAGAAAATAACATAATAGAAGGGGTTTCCTATATTCACCACACATGTTATGGATATAATAATATATCATGTTCTGAGGACGTTTTCATAAATCTTAACATCATATGACTAGGACATTAGGCTATGTAGTTTAACATCATGTAGCTCGAACATTATCAAAGATTACACTAAGGGTATCCAATGTGCTAAAATTGATTGAATATGATATATGTGGGGATTACACAACTATTCTACCCATGTTATTCTAGAAGATGTGATGGTGTGAGTGTATCATATACGATTGGGATGCCCGGGTGCTACTAGGAGCAGTGATGGTGTGAGTGGGGCTTACACGACTATGATGCTCGTATACTATTAGAAGTAGCAATGGTGTTGGTGGGGCTTACATGATTTTCCTACCTGGGTGCTTCTAGGATAAGTGATGGTGTGAGTGGGACTTCTGTTTGTAAACTATTTATATGGTTATAAGGAGTGAAGATGGTATGGATGAGGCTTATGCAACTGGGATTCCCAAGTGTTTCTTGGAGTAGCAAAGGGTGTGATTAGGGCTTATGCTTAGAGGTTTCATTGGTGATAGGGATGTCATCTCAAACTTATCACATGAGGAATCAGATTTTAATTACCCAATGTATCCTAGGATTAACACATAAAGAATCACATGCTCATTGAATAGGGTAATTCCATAGTTTAATGTCATTTACAAGGATGTTGTATGCGAGGCTTATGTATTAAACTACCCATTATTCCTTCCTCATGTCAGGTTATATGGGAATCTTAGACCACTGATATGTCGAGGAATATGAACGGGGCTTAAACCTAAGTAGGAGGCCCAGGGGGTCTACTTGTTGGTCATCTCATTATCATTACATGAGGAAAATTACGCTTGACACATAAGGCATCTCATTATTTTTACATGAGGCATAATATTCTCATCATATTCGGTATTCTATTGTTTAACATTATGTAGTGAGGACTAGTAGATAGGATATGCCTAGAAATGGATAGTGTGGGACTTATACTAGTGGAAATTTTTGGATTAACTTGGAATTAGAGTCAGGTGGTGGAATTTTAAGGATTTCTTAAGGAGTATTCTAACTCAACGTATTTGAGGAAACTAAAAGGACTATCTCAACTCATGGTTAAATGAATATACCAAGAGGAATGACTCGACTCAAGGTGTTTTGGGGATTCATGAAGAGGTTTTCAACTCATGGTGTTATCTTGGATGGGTGGTGGGGTTTTCTATGTTACATTCCAAAATTTTCTTGACTTGGGATGAAAATATCCTGGTGTGACTCTCCATTTTCATGGGGGTTAGTGATAGTAGTAAATTGACCAAGTTAGAGAACTGAGACTACATCCCAGAACTAATCCTGAGTGAGGGTGTGGGGGATGCACCCCTATAATATGGACCAAGAGTCACAAATCCAAACATTTTTTCGTGCAACTATGTGCTGGGTCATGCAACTTTTCACTTTCTCTCACAAATTTTAGGGTTTACACAAAAATGAGTTTTCACAAGGCATAACCAATAATAATGAGTTTCTATAATAAAATTTCATTCAAATTTTTAATTGAATGTATATAGAGTTGAGTGAAATTTGTAATTTGTGCAAAAATGGGTTATCCATGGAGAAAGTTGTGTGAAAATTTCTCTAGTATAAGACCATGTATTGAGGGAATTCATGAGGTAATTTCACACAAGTTTGGGATTTTGGGGTTTCATGAAGTTCTCAAACCTAAGTTATCCAAACGAGGGATTTGGAACTCGAATCCCAGAGTTCCTCCCTCATGATGAGGGGTTGATTCCATATTTATAAAAAATTTGGTTATGTTGTGAAACATAGTCTATGTCGCACCACTTTTGGATTAATTACACAACTCCATGGGGTTGCATGAAAATGCCTTTGTTTTTTATAGGTTTCATCACATATGTGTAGAACTTTTTCATTTGATGTCACATTTTTTATTGCAAATAAGTTGCATGGACATGAAGGTGTTGCGTGCACTTTTGGAAAGTTGCATGAAATTCTAGACTTTTCTCAAAAATCACTCGAGTTAGCTATTTTCAGAATTCTAACTTTGAACAGCCATAAATTTTGATCTTTTAGTCTTTTTGGGCCTTATGACTTGTAAAATCAAAGCCTGATAAATGAACTATGCTTCTGGATTGAGTTATTCAATATTTTTTCCATTATTAAACACATTTTTTAAATCCAACAGAGATGAAAATTAGTTTTTAACATAGACATAATACTATTTCGTCATATTTTAGAAAATATGTTATTATATCATCATTATTATAATAGTTTTGAATTTGGTAGAAGAATAAATCAATACAAAATAACTTGGTTAAGATTTATACCTCTTTTTAGGAAAACCTCGTTTGGAATACATCTTAATCCTTCTAAGGCTGGTCTTTTCGTGAGACTAGGAACTCTAGAACATGTGGAATGAATTTAGGAAGGTATTTTTTGTTGGGATTGTCTGATATTGAGTTCTCAATGTTGGTGAATAAGTGAAGAGAGTATTTTCCCTTTTATAAGTGAGAGGAGTGTCACACTTGTAATTATTCTTAACTTTTAAATATTATAAGTTTCTTTATCATGGAAAAGTGGCACTAAAACAATTAAATTTTGAATCTAAGTTGAAAAGGGTCAAAATACCAATATCCAATAAGAATTAATATGATATTTTGTGACCTTATCACAATGTTTTGACATTAATTAACCTTTTTTACCCCATTATTGTGGTGACAATAGTTTTACAAAGGTTTCTATTCATAATGATCAAAAATGAAATTTAACACATTAATAAATTTGAATCTCCATATTTAAAATATGAAATACAATTTTCAAGATTCAATATATAGAATTTTAGTAAATTAATTTTAATATAAGTGTGAAAAATTCAATGAAAATAGTTTTTTTGTAAAAAAATATGCTTTAAATCATAAATATGAACTTATATAGAAATATAATATAATGATTATTTTTTATAGAATTAATTAGATTAAATTTAATAAATTTGATATTATGTTACTTTAAAATTAAATTAAAAATATAATAGGGAATTTAAATTACTCGATTTAAAGAAAATAAATGACAGTTTTGAAAAAATTGGATTTTTTGTTATTCTCCCAAAAGACTAATATTTCTGAAAAATCCCAAAAAAATCACTCTAAGATAAACTCAAAATTAAAAACTCAAAAAGGACATCCATTTTATCTAATTTAATTTCAAAAATTTATAAATTTTACTTCTAAATATAAACATGAATTATTTCTATTACAATCAAAAATGAAAGATGTGCATTGGGAAATATTTTAGGGATGTTGTGTTTTCCTATTATAGTAGGATCTAGAGTATTACATTCTCCCGTATTAAATAATTTTGTCCTTTAAATTTTTATATATATCTATTCTTAAATAAATTTGGGTAATACTTCTTCATATCATTTTTAGGATCCTATGATTCATTCTATAGGTTGTGATATCTCTAAAGAACATCCACCAGTTGAGTTATTCGATTCCACAACATTTTACCTCTAGTTTCAAGAATTTAAATAGGATATTTATTATAATAAAAAAAAATCCAAATTTACTCCCTCAAAGTTGAGTACATACATTGGATTTAACAACCCAAACCCTAGTAACCTAGATTTAGTGTCTAGTTTATTACATTGGCATAAGATACAAGGGATCACATCACAAAATGATCAATATTATTAGTAGTCTTAATGAACTTGGTAAATAAATGATTCCCATATTACATTGGAAATATAAAAACATAGAATAAGAAATATTCTTTCATCCTTGATATCATTCATAATATCCTTCTTTATATCTTAAAGAAAGGAAAAAAATAAATAGTGAGCTCAATCACTCGGTAGGGTAACATATAGTGGAAGATATCATGATTAAATAAGTCATAATAAATATGAAAAGGTAAATAACTGAAAACACATTCCATTAAATCAATAAATTGAGTAGATAATACATCCATGGATAATATAAATGCAGTAATGTCATGGATAATAATACTTTAATTCTCAATGAAGGATATTTTTAATGTTGGAAATCATGATCTCATACATCATGATATATTTATTATCAAGTCCTTACACCAATATAGTTTAATCTATGGGTAGGTATATAATAAAAACCCATTTAATAAGGTTAGACAACTCATTTTTCTCATTAGACCAATCTATACATCGAGTGGCTACGTAATTATAAGATCCACCCATCATTTCATGTCCAGTGAATTCTATATATATTTACCGACCAATTTAATTAATTAACAATAGCTCTTATCAAAAAATATCCATATGGAGTAAATAATATAGAATATTAGGATTTACTTAGTCAATCAAATAACATTCATAGTAAAACACTCTATGTAGAAATGGTATATAGTTTAGAAAATAATCATATCAATAATAAAAATAATATGGATATTTAAGATAAATGTATGGTACAATGAAAATTTATCACATTAAATTTAATGTTTCAAGAGAAATTTAATTGCCACAAAATTAATAAGAGATAAATAATGACCATCAATTAATTAGAAATATAGGTTTTGTAATAAAATCATGTTCTTTAGATATTAAAATAAAATGGAAGTGAAACATTAAAACAATATTTCATTAAAGATATTTATTTGTTAAACTAATGAAAAATAATATAATAATCTAAATATTATAAAATGGTTATTGTGGTAGGAAAATCAGTTAACACCGTATACATTAAAAAGAAACATTCCTTTTGACTTTTTGTAAATAAATTTGAAAAGGACCCTATTGTAAAACCTTATAAAGATTATTTTAAAACCTTATAAAAATTAAAAGGTAATATAAAATTTCTATAAT
This sequence comes from Viscum album, assembly GCA_963277665.1. NCBI lineage: Eukaryota > Viridiplantae > Streptophyta > Magnoliopsida > Santalales > Viscaceae > Viscum > Viscum album. The sequence continues at coordinate 1,421,036,762 of OY728140.1, read as the reverse complement.
AAATAATTTGAGTGAATAAAGAATAATTTTTTAAAAAAATCTTGAAAAATATGGACATAGAAGAAAAAGTATACCCGATCAAAAGAAAAATAAGATTGTTTTTTATTTTAAATATTTATTTTATTGTTTCATGTTCTAAATAGAAAAAAAGTTATAATAAAACAAAAAGACTATTTAAATATATGTAGGATAAGAAAATATATGGAGTTCATGAAGGGTATATTATAATATTCCTTTAATGTAAAATATAATCAATCCCAAAAAAAGAGATTTATAAAATAAATTCTTGCCTCTTTGGTAACTTTTAAATTATAACCCCATGAAATAGTAAACATGAATTAAAACTTTAATCATCATGAATAAATATATATTCATATTAAGTACATCAATGGGTAATTATATGCACCGTATAAAATTAAATAGGTGTATATTACCAAATATGTCTCAATGGAGTGTAAATTGAGACGAAATCCCTTACCTCAAGTTTGAATTTCCTCATAAGTGATTTTAAACTCCTGTATAATAAATAAATATTTATTATAATTATATAATAATACCATATAAATATCTATAATATCATATATGATTCACTTATAACATCTTATCACTCCTTTGTTAACAATATTTTATTATTATCATTGTTTCAGGTGTTAACTACTTCATTTTTCAGGTATGTTTTGAGTTGTAGGTTATTGTCCTTGTATCTTGATCATAGTTATATCATCTAAAGGATTTTAATAATTACATAAAAATAATATATATTCATTATATATATATATAGAATCATATTTTAAAATTATACATGAAAGAATAAATCACATCGCTTCATAGAGGTGGTAGTCTACAAGTACTCATAAGTGATATTATCAAATTTGTAATGGGTGTAAGGGTAAAAAATTATATGATATATTATATTTATATAATTATAAATATTTCATAATTATTAAATATATTCATTAGTTCTATCATTATGAAAAGTCATTTGAGGAAGTCATGGAAAACAAATTACATCGGTTCGCAAGGTGGTAGTCTACCATACACACGAGCAATGGTTTCATTTCCCATTTTATGGATAAGGGGATGGATAAATAATATTACATAAATATAATAACATATCATTATATGGAATATATTTATGTTATTATATTCTATTTTTTAGGTCGTAATTTAAGGTGGTAAAATAAGAAGAAAAATGAAAGTGTCTGGTGAAGATGATTACCTCTTTTTTGAATGAGCTCCTTTATATATCCTCCTAAGGGCTCCAGGTTTGGTATTTTTGGAATAAAAAAACCTCTATAAATTGTGTAATAATTTTTTTAAGATGTTTTGGTAAGTTTTAGTCAAGATAAGTAGCTATAGGTGGTGTATATAAGAGAGGATATGTAGTTCCTTTTATAGTGAATGAAAGGACACACATGGGATTAATAAAAAGATATAAATATAATAAATTAATTATCATGAGAAAGTGGCGCCATGTGGAAAAAAATTAGAAGATGATAGAGTTAATTATTAAACTATATTCAACTAATAAAATATTTATAGTTTTAATTGGTATTTTAAACCTTATCTTTTATTTTAACGCCTTTGTTAACCAATTTTAACCTTAACCATAGTGATGAATTGTTCAATCTTAAAGGGTTATAATTTTACTTATAAGGTAAAAAATTATCATAAATGTATACAACATGAAATTTTAGATCATTTATGATCCAAATTTTCCTCTTGAAATATTTTTATTATTTTTAAATAATTCAATAATATATTATTTAACATATATTACGATTAAATTCATTTAATGAACTATTCACATAATTTGACTTTAAATACAAAAAGAAAAATATTAAATTATAATATAATCCAATTAAACATAAATAATAAATTATTATTAAGTATAAAATTATTATGGCACCATAATTCATCCAAAATATATTACTTTTAACATTTTCAAAAAAAATTAGTTTGATTTTTTTCACTACTTTCATAGGCACTATGTTATCATTGTCTAAGAGATTAATGTAATTATAAAATCACTAAAAATTATAAATAAATTACCATTATAAAAATAATTTCATTATTATAAAAATAACCATTTAAATTCTTTCACAACTTATTTTTATCCCTATGTAAACATATAATAGAAATTTTAAAGTTTGAGAGTGACATTTTGTATTTTTCTTTACTTAAAATAATATAAATGTCATTATCAAAGGAAAATGGTAAAAAAATTAAAAATATTATAATTTAGGATTGATATGGTCAAATTAATATAATCTAATTAAATAAAATAAAGTGTTGGATAGATTTTTAATTCCTTATCACATTACTTTTAACCTTCATTAACCGATTTACCCTTTATTGAGGTGATATAGTTTTTCATGGTTAGTATTCATTATGACTAAAATAAAAGGGAAATATTTACCAAACTTGAACCTATTGATTAAAAATTTGGAATTAATTTTTCATGATTGAATTTTTGAAAGTGGAAAAAATTAATTTTAATATAAATTTCTAAAATTCAATAAAAAACAATTGTGATGACCCGTCCCCTGGGGCACGTGTTGTGACTACCCCAAGACCACCTCCCATAGGATAGGGTCTAGTGACTAGCGCCAAGTTGGCATATCCCACAAGTGTGAGATATTTTCCCTAGTCCTTATATGCACACACCCATATCTAAGAAAAATATGAAACTGAAAACACTAAGTAAACATGGATGCAAACCACTATGAAAACCAACTCAGAGTAAGGTGAAAAACTGAAAGAAAAAGGGACCAGAATATAAGCCCAAATGAAATGGAAAAGTTCAATCTCTTTGATCTCATCTGTAGAAAACCCTACCTAAAGGTTAGGTATAGCAAGTTATCTGAATGTCATTGAAGAGTACCATGTCTATTGGTTCACCCTGAAGCACCCTTGACTCTGACCCACCAAGGACTCCGTCAAATCTACTGATCTTCTAAACAAGACACGACACATGTGGCTGAAGTCCACGTAGGGGTGAGTAAAATAATACTCAGTAGGGACCCAAAACCACAAAGGAATTACACAAAGTATACCAAAAATAAGATCACTAAGAAATACACCATGTAGACTACCAAAGGGGTATATGAAGTGTAGCCTCTAAGAAGTATAATCAAAAGACTCACTAGAGTTAGCTCACGCTAAGTATAGGTCTATAGTACATAAATAGGATTGTCTTATGAATCCATAGTACCCTCAAGTAGTAACATGCATAGAGTTGGTAACACACATAGTGTAGGTAACACACGGAGTGTCGGTAACACAAGGAGTGTAGGTAACACGTGGAGTGTAGATGACACACATAGTGTTGGTAACACATGGATTTTCATCCAAGACTCGAGGACCAGCACCCTGGTGGGACAGGGGAGTACAGAATTAGAATTAGTAAGACACAAAGTCTAGATAAGACACATAGTCTAAGTAATATATGCAGTCTAGGTAATCACATAGCTTCTAGGTCACATCCAGTTACAGTATTCGGTCCTTATCACGCTCATTTCGAGAGAACCTACTCCTCGAGCCAATAGTACATATTCCAACCTCCACAGAAACTCACTTAGAGTATCTCAAAAGTTCAACCTTGTCACTAGGGTCTCAATTTCGCAAATGGATCGTCAAATGGACACACGATTTGAGAGTTATGAACATTTAATTAAAAAGGGGGTTGGTTGGGTTTGGGTCCCGACTGAACTAACCCACTAGGTCGACCCAGCCCGTTGGGTCCAGCCTGGCATATCGGCTTCAGTCCATCCCACTCAAGTGATCAGGTTCTTTCCACCTGGACACAACGGTTTTCGTGTCCTGTTGGGTCAATGCAATAGGGCCATCATGTTCAATGCGGTGATTGTCGTAGGGTCTCATCGGGGTCTGGTAGGACCATGACTTCATGTTTTGTATAGTAAATCCTACCACCAGCCTACTAAGCTAGAGGACCTGTCTTCTACCCATGGCCACCATGCCAGGGCTTCCTCCACTATTTTCCATAGATCTAGAAGCCTCCTCCTGGAGGATAGTCACGTCGTGACGGGTCACTGGATGCACTTCAGTGCTCCTTTTTCTAAAACGGAAGCACACATGAGTCCCTTTGGTCGTGTTCTTCATCACCATAGGTTGAACTTGTATTACCATCGCTCTGGGGGTCTATTCATGTTTGGAACCTCCCAGCAAAACCTGACGCGACCACAGGGGTTCATTGGAAAAGAATGCAAGAATGAGGAAGAGAGATAAGCACAAGAACACCCTTATAATGGACCTTATACTTGTTAATGTTGTCCTTGGTCCATTCTTATCATTATAAATATGAAATAATATCAAGAGAATATTTAATAAGATTCCTCCCCTTTAATCCTGCACTTTTAACCATCCCTCAAGAACGATCGAACTGCAGATCAACCTGTTCGTGGGTTGGTCCGCATTCATCTTTGTAAACAAGAATGGGGAAAGAATTAAAAAAGAAAAATAAACCCCCTATATGGAAAGAGGATCGGTTGGAGGAAATAATTTATCATTGATGGTGATATGTCCACAAATGTCCTTGATCTATTGTTTGTCAGCATTCATCATTCGTCATCTCTGGCGAGCGAGCCTCCTCAGGTTATAGAGAAAATATCTAGTGTTATGAATTCTAATGTCGGTCTATACGCCTGATTAATGGAGGAAATGTGTTAAGTTGTTTCAGTATTACTCTTTTACTTTGAAATAGTGTCGTCGTGTTGTTTCATTTATGTAGGGAAACAAATTCTTTGTCTTTAGGTCATAGCATTGTTTCCTCGTCACAAAACGCTAAAAGAAAAATAAAATAAACTTTTTTAGTTTATTTTTTTCTTATTTAAAACGACCGAAAACGATTTTCCACATTCGGACCATGCCAGTCAAAGTTAGGTCCAACCTAATCAAAACTCGCTACCTGAACACAATAGTGGCCTCAGATTTCAAATATGAGCACTCATTTAAAAGTTACTGAAACCGACCACGCACTCTATTTTTAATAAACTTAAAAATAATTTGAATATTTATTTTGGGCACCCCTAGCCTCAGAATCACGTGTTGTCTTAGTGCCTGGTCTTGAAATAATCCCATATAATTTTTAAAAAAATTACATGGAAAATATTGGATATTACATTCTCCCCGCCTTAGGGATTTACATCCCCGAAATCCAAAACAAGGGATAAACAAAAAAAATGGGGATAATGAGCACAAATATGAGCCTCCTGATCCCATGTTCTCTCATATATATTCTCTTAATACCATTGAATGCACACTAAAGGAATTGATCACCCACAGAGGGTCCTCTCCTGTTGATCCTCGATCTCTACTAGGAACTCTACAAAAGTCACCTCGTCATCAACTTCTATCTCTCCCCAGTCATTGACATGTGATGAGTTGTGTATATATTTTATCAGTTGGGATACATGAAATACATTATCCACCCGCTCTAACTATGGAGGTAGAGCCAAGCGATATGCCACCTCACCCACTCTATGTAGTATTAGAAAAGGTCTGATGAACCTTCGAGATAACTTGCCAGCCTGGCCAAATATATGTATCTGACGTTGAGGAGAGACCCAAAGGAACACATGGTCACACTCCTTGAACTCCAAGGGTATATGTCACCTATCAGTATAAGACTTATGAAATCTCTATACAATCATCATCTACTCCTAGATAGAATGTATCTTCTTTGTAGCATCCTACACCAACTCCAGGCCCATGAGCATTGACTCCTCAGGGTTAGTCCAGCAAAGTGGAAACCTACAGGGTCTCCTATATAAGGCATTGAATGGTGACATACCGATGGTAGAGTGGTATATTTTTTTATATGAAAACACCACCAAAGGTAGGTGATTCGCCGAACTGCAGTCAAAATCGAGGATGCAAGCGCGTAGCATGTCCTCTTGGACCTGAATGGTCTGCTCTGTTTTTCCATATGGTCGCAGGTGGAAAGTTGTTCTCAAGCACATCTAAGTCCCAAACACCTCTTTTAATCTATTCCACAGCTGGAATATAAAGAGTGCATCTTGATCTGAGACTATCATCGATGGGACTCTATGGAGTCAAATTATATCTTGTATGTAGAGGCATCCCAATCTCTCTACTGAACCTTGTTCCGGAATCACTAGGAAGTGGCTTGACTTGGTGAGTTGATCAATGATCACCCTAATGGTATCATGCCCCCTGGACATACATGGTAAACCCATCATGAAGTCCATCAATATTCTATCCCACTTCAACTTTGGAACCTCAATGGGTTGAGTCAAACCCGTTGAAACCTCGTGCTCGGTTGTCACTTTCTGACAAGTATGGAATCTAGATACATACTCTACCACTACCTTCTTTAACCCCAGCCACCAAAACTAATATCGAAGGTCCTGGTACAACTTTTCCACAACTGGATGTACCGCCAAAGGGGATGTATGGAATTCCCTCAAAACCACCTCCCATAACATCACTGGTACAATTGTGAATCCTCTAAAAAGGATGATGTGCTCCCCACTATTCGAATATCCATCAGGGTCATGCCCTGTGGACATCTGATCATGTGTATTCTCAAAACTCACATCTCCGAGCTATGCCTCCCACATGCATTGTAAGAGTATAGGGGTAACCACCATCGACTGTAGATGAGATAATTCATCTGCATCCACAAAGGATATCTGAAGTAAGGCCAATTTCTCTGAGGCCTCATTCAGTATCTATGAACTTGATCTCTGGTTGAGAGCATCTATGACCATGTTTCACTTCTTAGGAGTATATACTATCTAGAAGTCATAGTCTTGGAGGAACTCTAGCCAACACTATTGTCTCGGGTTTAGATCCTTCTAAGAAATGATATACCTGAGACTTTTTTGGTCTGAGTAGATGATAAATTGCTCACCCATAAGGTAGTTTGACCACATATTCAATGTGAAGTCTACCTCCGCCAACTACAGATCATGCGTTGCATAGTTCTACTCATGTGGTCTCAACTACCATGAACTAGAGGCAATCACCCCTTTCCCCTACATCAAGACACAACCAATACCAGTTCTTGATGCATTGTAGAACACCATGTACTCAACACCCTCGTATCACTATAGGAAAATGGCCGTTTAGTGGCGGTTTTTTCGCAGTCGTTTTAAAAACCACCGCTAAACGTGTTTCGGGCCTCCATTTCGCGGTGGTTTTTAAATCGCCGCGAAAAAAGCGCCGTGAAATGCCTTAAATTTCATTTTATTTTTTTTTTATTTTTTTCTTATTTTTTTTAAATTTTTTTCGAGGATTAGCGGCGGTTTTTTAAAAATCCGCCACGAAATGAAAAGAAAAAAATAAAAAAAACATGGAAAAACCCAAAATCACTAAAATGACCATAACTTTTGATCCGGTCATCCGTTGGAGTGCCACGACCAGTCAAATAGAAGCTCAAGAAGAGATCTAGAGGCATGTATAATCAAAATCGTGAGATGGTATAAGGTGTGGAAGATATGAGAGTTATAAGAAAGTTGAAAAAAGTTCTTCAACTTCAAACAGCCATAACATTCACTTCGGGTGTCTGTTTGGGATCTACCACATATTAAATTGAAGCCAGCGAAGAGAGATACACACTAGTCGAACAGAATAAAGATTCTGTTGTGTTTTTTGACCCCAAAAACCCCTCCAAAGGCCTCTGAAATCTTGTTTTCGTCACCGATGTCCCATCGAACTTGTCTTCAAACGGACTCCTCCACCTGTCAGATTGTAGCTCATTCCATGAGCTTCAGTTTGACTGGTCGCGACGCCCACATTCACTCCTCGATCATAATTTATGGACTTTTTAGTGGGTATCGAGTTTGTTATGTTTTTCGATGCCTCGTTTCTAGCACCCATTCCCCGTCAGCTTTTTTTTAAATGGTCGTAACTTCCGATCCGCCTGTCCATTCAGATTCTTTCACCTATCAGGTCGAAGATCGTTTCAGGATCTTTGATTTGACTGGTCGCAGATCTGAAACGGACTCTCGGATAATAAGTTATCTCTGTTAATGTGAGTCCAATGTTTTTGTCACGTTATAATCGTTTTGATGGGTTTTAATGGTTGCTTCATTTATTACTATTTATTTGGGTTGTCATGACTCGTTATCTTTATCAATAGTTTTTTGTGGGTTATTATGATGATTATGTTGAATTCTTAAGGGGTTTTCCAGAGTTGTCATGAGTTTTCATGCGTTCTCATTCTTTCTAACGTCTCATTCTTCATGCTTCTCCATCCGTTTTCATGCGTTTTCATGATATTTCATCCCTTATCACGTCTTTTCATACTTTTTCATGTGTTTCATTTATTATTTATTATTTATTATTTATAATATACTTTAATTTATTTATTATTTATTATTTGTTACTGGTTATTTATTATTTATTATTTATTATTTATATTTATTTATTATTTATTATTTATTTTTATTTTTTATTTTTTATTTATATTTATTTATTATTTATTATTTATATTTATTTATTATTTATTATTATTTATTTATTATTTATTATTTATTATTTATTATTTATTATTTATTATTTATTATTTATTACTTATTATTTATTATTTATTGTTTATTATTTATTATTTATTATTTATTATTTATTATTTATTATTTATTATTTATTATTTATTATTTATTATTTATTAATAATAATATTTTATTTATTATGTGTTATTTATTATGAAATATTTTTTTATTTCGTATTTATTATTTATTATTATTTGTTATTATTTATTATTATTTATTATTATTTATTATTATTTATTATTTATTATTTAATATTTATTATTTATTATTTATTACTTATTGTTTATTGTTTATTGTTTATTATTTATTCTTTATTATTTATTATTTATTATTTATTATTTATTATTTATTATTTGTTTATTATTATTTATTGTTTATTATTATTTATTGTTTATTATTATTTAATATTTATTATTATTTATTATTTATTATTTATTATTCTTTATTATTATTATTTATTCTTTATTATTATTTTTTATTTATTGTTTATTATTATTTATTGTTTATTATTTATTATTTATTATTTATTATTCTTTATTCTTTATTCTTTCTTCCTTATTCTTTATTCTTTATTCTTTATTCTTTATTATTTGTTTATTATTATTTATTATTATTTATTGTTTATTGTTTATTGTTTATTGTTTACTTTTTATTGTTATTTATTTATTATTTATTATTTATTATTTATTATTTATTATTTATTATTTATTATTTATTATTTATTATTTTTTATTTTTTATTATTTATTTATTATTATTTATTTATTATTTATTCTTTATTATTTATTATTTATTATTTATTATTTATTATTTATTATTTATTATTTATTATTTATTATTTATTATTTATTATTTGTTATTTGTTATTTGTTATTTGTTATTTGTTATTTGTTAATAATAATGTTTTATTTATTATGTGTTATTTATTATGAAATATTTTTTTATTTCGTATTTATTATTTATTATTATTTATTATTATTTATTATTTATTATTATTATTTATTATTATTTATTATTATTTATTATTATTTATTATTTATTATTTATTATTTATTATTTATTATTTGTTTATTATTATTTATTGTTTATTATTATTTATTGTTTATTATTATTTAATATTTATTTTTATTTATTTTTATTTTTATTTATTTTTATTCTTATTCTTTATTCTTTATTATTATTTATTATTTATTGTTTACTATTATTTATTGTTTGTTATTTATTATTTATTATTATTTATTATTTATTATTTATTCTTTATTCTTTATTCTTTATTCTTTATTATTTGTTTATTATTATTTATTATTATTCTTTATTATTTATTATTTATTGTTTATTATTTATTATTTACTTTTTATTATTATTTATTTATTATTTATTATTTATTATTTATTATTTATTATTTATTATTTATTATTTATTATTATTTATTATTTATTATCTATTGTTTATTATTTATTATTTATTATTTATTCTTTATTCTTTATTCTTTATTCTTTATTATGTATTCTTTATTCTTTATTCTTTATTCTTTATTCTTTATTCTTTATTCTTTATTCTTTATTCTTTATTCTTTATTCTTTATTCTTTATTCTTTATTCTTTATTCTTTATTATTTATTGTTTATTGCTTATTGTTTATTATTTATTCTTTATTATTTATTATTTATTATTTATTATTTATTATTTATTATTTATTATTTATTATTTATATTTATTTATTATTTATTATTTATTATTTATTATTTATTATTTATTATTTATTATTTATTATTTATTATTTATTATTTATATTTATTATTTATTTATTATTTATTTATTATTTATTTATTATTTATTTATTATTATTTATTATTTATTTATTATTATTAATTATGTGTTATTTATTATTGTTATTATATATTATATATTATTGAATTTATATCTATTATTTATGTATTATTTGTTTTCTCAATTAATATATATAAGTATATTAAATTCTGTTTATTAAACACATGATGAGCTTGCTGGAGTGGTAAAGTCTTTGAAAATATGCAAGAGGTTAGGGGTTCAAATCTCACCAAACGCAGTGTTTCTTTATATTGCATGTGCATGTTCATGGGATGTGCATGCATGGATAAATAAAGTAATACGAAATAAATAAATAAAATACGAAATAAATAAATAAAATATGAAATAAATAAATAAAATAAATACGAAATAAATAAAATAAATACGTAATAAATAAAATAAATATGAAATAAATAAAATAAATACATAAATAAAATAAATAAATAAAATAAATAAATAAATAAATAAAATAAAATAAATAAATAAATAAATAAAACCATCGTGAAAACTAAAACCAAACCGCTGCTAAATGTCGTTTTTGCCAGTGTTTGGAAACCTTAGGATATAAGCACTTGTCAAACTCTGTATCGACTAGTAAAAGCTCTATTGGCACCCTTATATCCACATGAAGGGTTTCCTTTCTTTGCTAAAGCATTCATGGTTGTTGTTACTCTAGAGAAGTCGGGTACAAACCTCTGATAGCACCAAGACAATCTAAGGAAACTTCGCACATCAGTAATGCTCTTTGGTGGCTCCCAAGAAAGCACTGCCTATATCTTCGTTGGATCTACTGCAACTCCAGCCTCCAAAATGACATGTCCCAGAAATTAGACTTCTCGTATCCAGAACTGACACTTCAAGAGCTTCCTGCAAATATGGTGCACTCGAAGTAAGTCCAAGACCATCCTTGAGTGTATCATGTGCTCCTCCTTGGACACCGAGTACACTAGGATGTCATCAATGAAGACCACTACAAACTGGTCCAAGTACAGTTGGAAGATCTTGTTCATGGTCCCATAACCACTATTGGGGCATTCTTCATGACAAAAGGCATCACTAAGTACTCATAATGGTTGTACTGACATCTAAAATCTGTCTTTGGGATGTCCTAATTATGTACATGAAGCTAGTGATAGCTTAATCTGGGTTCTATCTTCGAGAGCCATCTCTCTCCCTTCAGTTGATCGAAGAGGTCATCAATCCTCGGTAGTTGATATTTATTCTTCATAGCCACCTGATTTAGGCATTGTAATTCCACACATAACCTCAATCTCCTGGCTGCCTTCTTGGAAAACAATACTAGGGCTTCCCATGGTGAAATGCTGGGTCTAACAAATCCCTTCCTCTGCAAGTACTCCAATTATTCCCTCAATTAAAAAAGCTCTGTAGGATCCATCTGATATTCTGGTGTAGATATCAGTTTCTTCTTAGGGTATAGGTCAATATAAAAGTCTACCTCCCTACGAGGAGGAGTCTTGGAATGTCTTCTGGAAACATGTCCTTGTACTCATCCACCACTACAGGAAACTGAGGACCCATCTCATCCACTTTACTGGGGGTTATGCTAGCCAACTAATATGTGATCAGTTGCACCCTCCTACGTGTGAGTCCATCCTACGCTGCTTGTGTCTCCCTTCCATTGACAAAGGAAAACCTGGTCCCATCTCTATGGACACACCGCACTGTGCATCTCAAATAGTTGATCTGAGCATGAATTGTGGATAACCAGTCCATAACCATAATGATGTCATAAGGCCTTGATGTTTCCACCAAGATATCCCAACTGAAACTCTCGGCTCCAACAGTAAGGGAACACTATTTTCACGAGTGTGTGATCATCGAATATCCTCTCGTATAAGTCTCTAAGAATAGGTATCAAGTCAACAGCTCTACTAGAATATTTTTGTCTTTAACAAGGGTCATGGAGAGACAATATTGACTAGAACTAGTGTATATCAAAACTGCGGGTAGGGTGGAAAATACATAGATCATACCTCTAATATTCCTAGGAGCCACAGGATCATAAGCCTTCATCACCTAGAACTGGCCTCGCCCTTGTCCACTAGCTCCCTGAGCTTAGGGGGGTAGGGGTAGTGCCTCAAACCTCTATCCACCTCTTATCACTCATCACGCTCCTCTTCCACATCCGCCACCTAGTGGACCACCCTATTCCTGCCTTCGCCACTGCCTCGATGGTCCCTCAACAATCTCTTGATCGGTCGTACAGCTGGTCAGACAATCTCTAGATAGATGTCTCCAACTTCTGCACAAATAGCACAGTCTTTTCTTCAACTGACTCGCTCTTCCCTGGGAATCTCACACCACCAATCCCTTTTCTTAGGGTCATCCCCTAAAGTGCTTGACCTGCTTAGGTCCTTGTGTCATCTTTCAGCTACCCACTATCGAAGACTTTGCTACCTGTTGCCTAGTCGTAGATCCCATTGTTGGTAACTGCTTCATAAGAAATCTCTCTACCATTAGAGCTCACTCTAGCACCCCAGCATGTGTAGGGATGCTAAAGGATGTCATTGATGACCTAATCTCCCATCGTAGACCCTTATTGAAATTATGGTCCTTGAATAACAGTTCATGCATCATATTGGTAGAGTAGCAATAAAGATCCATGAATCTTATTGAGTACTCTTCTATTGAGTGGCTACCTTGCTGCATGTACAGTAGCTCCTGTATATGCAAAGAGCGTAACATAATTAGAAATAACTCCTCTGTAAATAGGCGCTCAAAGTTTGTCTAGGATAGTGTCGCATTCTCTATTTCTGAGTCATAAAGCTTCACCATCTCCCCACTTATCCCTAAAGAAGGCTCTTTTCTAGGACTACCATCAGGTTGGGAGGCATCCTCACTAAGAGAAAGACTTACGTAACCGCCTCTAGCCAGTCCTCGGCTACCTGAAGATCTGTCTCACCTTGGAACCTAAGAGGTCACTACCTCGGGAACTCATGCGATGCACTAAGCCAACATGCATCCTCTACTGGTAACACCAATAGGAATTGATTCTCTCTGGGTGTTGGTATCGCTAGTACACTAATGGGAGGTGATATCTCTAGCAACGGTCCCTGCACTTATGTCTCATCACTCGAAAGACTTCCCTCATGATCACACACTTAAATCCTAGTTGTCTACCTATGTGGAGGCATCCTAAAACAATTAAAGATGAACCATGGTCAATAAAGTATACCTGGTGAGCTGAATATTACTTAAGAAGGACATGAGAACACACTCAATTCTTATATGATGCAAGAAACATTAATTTCCCATGAAACTAGAGTTGTCATGTTCCGAGTCAGAATGAAAAATTCAAGGTTCTGGTGTATGGATATGTCAACCACCACACCAATACTGGGTTCCTTGGATTGAAAGACGAACTCAAAACACTTAACATTGTTTCCCTAAAACAATATTAAAATTGAATTCCCTCTGATACCACTCTGTCACGACCCATCCCCTGGGGCCTATGTCGTGACTACCCCAAGCCCACCTCCCATAGGCCATGAGTTGGCGACTAGCGCTAAGTTAGCATATCCCGCAAGTGGGAGGAATTTTCCCTAGTACATACATGTACGCACCCATATCCAAGCAAAATCTGAAACTGAAAACACTAAGTAAACATGGATGCAAACCACTAAGAAAACTCACACAAAGTAAGGTACAAAACTGAAAGAAAAAGGGGTCTGAAAACAAGCTTAGTTGAAATGGAAAAGTACAAGCTCCTGCATCTCATTTGTAAAAAAGCTTACCTAAAGGTTCTGTATAGTAAGTTGTCTGAATTACGCTGAAGTGTACCATGTCTGTCGGGTCACCTTGAAGCACACCTATCTCCAACCCACTAAGGACTGCGTCAAAGTTGCTGATCATCTGCACAAGACATGAAACATATGACTGAAGCTAGTTTAGGGGTGAGTAAAACAATACTAAGTAGGGACCCCAAACCACAAAGTAATTTCACAAAGTATACCACAAATAAGGTCACTAATAAATACAAAAAGTAGACTACCAAAGAGATACACGAAGTGTGGCCTCTAAGAAGTATAATAAAAAGAGTAACTAGAGTCAGCTCACGCCAAGTATAGGTTTATGGTCTGTAAACAAGACTGTTGTAAGAATCCACAGTACCCTCAAGTAGTAACACGTGGAGCGTTGGTAACACACAGAGTGTAGGTAACACATAGAGTGTCGGTAACACACGGAGTGTAGATAACACATGGAGTTTCGGTAACACACAGAGTGTATGTAGCACACAGAGTGTAGATAACACATGGAGTGTTGGTAACACATGGATTGTAGGTAACACACGGAGTGTCGTCAAATACTAGATGACTCATACCCTAGTGGGATAGGGGAGTACCGACTCAGTCTCAGTAAGACACAAAGTCTAAATAAGACACATAGTCTAAGTAAGACACATAGTCTAGGTAGACACATAGCTTCTAGGTCACAGTCAGTCACAGGATTCTCTCATTATAATGCTCATTCTAAGAGAACCTAATCCTCAATCCAATAGAACATACTCCAACTTCCATGGAAACTCTCTTAGAGTATCTCAAAAGGACCGCATCATCATGAGAGTTCTAATGCTGTAAACTTCACATCAAACTGACACGCGGTTTTAGAGTTATAGGCATTTAAGTAAAAATGGGGTCGATTGGGTCTTAGTCTGGTCTGACCTGGTTGGACCAACTTAACCCGGGTCTCGCCTGACCTAACCTAGAAGGTCCAGCCCGGCCTACTGGCTTTAACCTGGCCCTCTCGAGCGAACCGATTATTTATACTCGGATGTTGTGGCTACCGAATCCTATCGGGTCAATTTTGAACGACCACTACATTCAATGCAGCAGTCCAATGTGTGACCACCTCACAACAGTTGCTACGAGGTCTCATCACGGCCCAGTTGGAATGCGGCCCTACCTAGCCCGACGTAGCTTTGTGTCGCATCTGATTGATCCCATTGTCGGCTTGTTGAGATGACGACCCTATCCACCACCCATGGCCTCGATATTTCGGGGTCCTCCGCAGCTAGCCATAGAGCCAGCATCCTCTTAATATCGTGGTCTCCTACTACTGAGTGGTCGCACCGCCGCCAGTGGATCTCCTTCTATGGGTCTTCAGACACACTCTGGTGCTCCATTTTTCAAAACATATGCACGCATGTGGCCCTTGGGTCATGTTCTTAATATCCATGGGAATTAACTTGTCTTTCTATTTCTTCTGGGGTCCAATATCATTCGGAACCTCCCGGTAAATCCTAACACGACCACAGGGGTCTATCAGAAAAGAACACAAGAACGAGGAAGAGAGATAAGCACCAAAACTCCCTTAGAACAGACCTTTTCCTTATTCTTGTCATCCTTGCTCTGTTATGTTTAGTATAAATATAAAAGAGTATCAAGAGAATATTTAATAATATTCCTCTCCTTTAATCCCACACTTTTAACCATCCCACAAGAATAATTGAACCACAGATCATCCTATTCATGGTTTGGTCTACGTTCATAATTATAAACAAGAATCGAGAAATAATTCACAAATAAAAATGTACCCCCTACCTAGAAAGAGGATTAGTTAAATGAAAGAATTTTTCTTTGATGGAGATATATCCATAAATTTCCTCGATTCATTGTTCATTGGCTTTCGTCGTTCGTCGTTTCCAGTGAGAGAGCTTCCTCGGATTCAAGATAAAATCTCCAGCATTATGAATTCTAACACTGGTCCCTACTCCAGATTAATGGAGGAAATGCGTTAACCCATTTTAGTTTTATTGTTTCTCTTTGAAATAGCGTCTCCACACTATTTCATTTATGAAAGGAAATAGTTGCTTTGTCGTTGGGTCACAGCATTACTGCGTCATCACGAAACACTAAAAGAAAAAAAATAAGTTTATTTTTATTCTACTTTAAATCATCCAAAAAATATTTTTTTCAATCGACCTGTGCTGGTCAAAGTTAGTTCCTGCCTAAGAAAAACTCATTGCTCTGAACACAACTGTGCCCTTGGATTTCAAATCCGAGCACTAATTTAAAAGTTACTATAACCGAGCACACATGATATTTATAATAAACTTAAAAATAGTTTGACTATTTATTCCAGGCACATTGGGCCTCAAAATTGTGTGTTGACTCAGCGCTTGGTCTCAAAATAATCTCATACAATTTTCAAAAAAAATACATGGAAAATCTAGGATATTTCAACAATTATTAGAAAAATGTATTTTTAAGCCTAAAAATGAAATTATATAAAAATCATATAAAATGATGATACTAATGGAATTAATTAGATTATTTTAAATAAAATTAATCTTATATAAATTTAAAATCAAATATAAAATATAATGGGAATTTTAAATTACTTTATTTTAAGAAAAGAAATGATAGTTATTCAAAAATCAATATTTTTCACTATTCACTGAAAAATAAATCTTTTTAGAAAAATACCAAAAAAATAAACCTAAGATAATACTGAAATTATGATTTTAAAATTATATAACTATCACATAATAAAATTTAAATAGTTTTTTTTCTTCCTTTAAACTATGTGTTGTGTGTAAAGCAAGCTATCAAAGAATTTTAATTTATTTGAAGAGAAATATATCATAAAAATTCATGGTGATACATCGAATATGGTATGTATTTCCTAAATAAAGAAACATGGAATACATCTTGTAATTTAGAGAGGTTATGTGAAATATCCAATTAGTAATCCACAAATCTAATTCTCTCTAAAATTTCAAATGGTCTAATGTACCTTGGGCTTAACTTCCCCTTTTTACTAAATCACATAACTCCTTCCCATGGAGACACCTTTAAGAAAACATAATCCCCCACTTGAAATTACATATACTTCCTTTGACTATCAGTATAAATCGTTTTCATTCTTTTAACTACCTTGAAATGATTTTTAACATCCCATAATTTTACAATTGTCTCCTTGATAATCTTTGGGACTAATATTTTATTTTCCCAACTTCTTCCTTATAATTTGTAGTATGAAATATCTTCATGTGTAATGATTCATATAGTTCCATCTGGATTCTTGAATGAAATATATCTTTTTATAAAAACCCTATTAGAGGTAGATACTGATATCACATACCTTTAAATTCAAGGGAGCATTGTCCTACCATGTCTTATAGTTTCTAAATTTTCCTTTCAGACTGAACATCATTTTGGGTATGATAGGCAGTTCTCAAATGTATCTCAGTTTTGAGAGCCTTATAAAGACACCTGAATTTTTTTTATGTGAATCTAGGGTCATGATTAGATAAAATTGATAGTGTTTCATTATGAAGTATAACAAATTAATTAATATATAGCAGGGTCGAGTTCTCAAGGTGTAGATATTCTTATACTGATAAGATTTGTGAAGACTTGGTAAGGTGATCACCAAAGAACCATATTGCATCATTATTCCTAGTAGTATTCATAAGTATAGTAAAAATCCCATTGTAACATTATTCCACTTTCATATTGGTATATCTCTACATTATATGACTCCCTTATGATGTTTTCTTTCAACCTTTACATACTAGCACACCAAGCATTTGGACACATAGTCTAGAGAAATTTGATCTATGTTCTTCATCTAGTATCTCCATTTTTATCTATGATATGGATGAAATATATAATATATTCTTAAAATTAAACACTCCATATTTGTAGATGAATTCTTTCAATTTCCCATAATTCACTACTTTGATATTCCTTTTTAAATCCTTTTTATCCTATTGGTACTTCTCTATATTTTCTATTAATGTTAGTTTAAAAATTTATTTTAAAATGAACATCATTTCCCCTTTTTGAACAATTACTATATCTAAATTTACTAAACCCAAAAATATATAATCCTTGTTAATTCTCATCATATTTATAACTCTATATTCCCTACTACTAAATATATCATCCACCTTATTTTCCTTCCTGGGGTGGTAGTGCATTGAGAAATCTTATTCCTTTGGTAGTTCTAACCATATTTGTTTCCTCGTGTTGAGATATTTTTGAGATAATGTGTACTTTTGACTTTTTTTGTCTGTAAATATGTCGCATCTTTCACCATAAAGAGAGTGCCTCTATATCTTCAATGAAAATATTGAAACTTCCAATTGAATATCATGAGTTATATAGTTCTATTCATGGATATTCAATTGCTTTGATGCATAATAAACTACTTTATTATTCTATATAAGGGAACAAAGAATTCATCTATTTTATGAATCAATATATATATATATATTAAAAACCTTTCTTTTACTGATGGTAGAGTAAATATTGATGCATTAACCTATATCCTCTTTATCTCTTAAAAACTTTCTTCACTTTCCCTTGTCCATGTTAATTTAACCCATTTACATGTTAACTTGGTTGATAGGTTGTTTGAATAGAAAATTCTTTAAAAAACCACTAATAGTAACATGATAAACCAAGGAAACTACTATCTCATTTATATTTATTTGTGTGATCCATTATTTATATACCCTTATGTTTCAAGGATCAAAAAATATTATTTATTTATAGATAATATGGTCAAGAGAATAAACTTCATGGATCCAAAATTTACACTTACTAAACTTACTATATAATAATTTTTCTCTAAAAGTCTCAAGAATTATTCAAAAATAATTCCAATGAACTTCATGGAATTTAGAGTATATCAATATATCTTTAATGAATACCACCATTAAGTTATCAAGATAATCCCTTAATACTTTATTCATTATATTGATAAAAATAGAAGATAAATTATTCAATTTTAAGGGAATTTCCACAGACTAATAATGTCCATACCTTGTATGAAATGTCATCTTTATTATATCACCCATCTTAACACTTAATAAATGATAAAGATAGTAAAGATTTATCTTTTAAAAATATTTATCTCATTTAAGTTGATCAAATAAGTGATTAATACAAATAAAATGATAATTATTTTTTATAGTGATGGAATTGATCTCTCTGTAATTGATGAACAACCTCATAGTCTCATCCTTCTTTTCATAAATATGACAGGGTCTATATAAGGTGAAAAACTAGGGAATATAAATCCCTTATCATATAACACTTGAAGTTGTTTCTTCATCTCTACCAATTACACTAGTTCCAATCAATGGGGAGTCTTGGATATAGGTTTTTCATAATAGATGAGTTCAATAAAAAAAATAAACTTCATGATCTGGTGAATGTCTTGATAAGTCTTCTATAAATGCATCAATGTATTCCTTTACAACAATAACATTATCTATCATTAGGATTAATTCCCCATATGAATATATTGTTTTATCTTCCTCTTATCTTATAATTTCATTAAGGTGAGCTACTATTGGTGGATATGAAAATTATTTAGATAAGGAAGTCTCTCCCTTAAAAATAAGGGATTATCTAGTCCCTTCATAAATATTATTCTCCTTCTCTCTATATAAAATTCATGTATTATACCTCAAAATCCAATCCATATTGAGTATTATGTCAAATATAACCATAGGTATGATAATAAAATATGCCACTAGGTAATATCTATGCATCTGAATAGAGACTTCTCAATATATCCTTATTGCAATAAGATTCCCATTGGGATTCTTAATTTTAAATTCCTTTACTTGGAGTGTTATGGTGTGATTTAATTTTATCAAAAAACATAAAATATATAAAATGGTGTGTAGATATGATATCAAGTAAAGAATTAGCTAAATTTTTGTATATGATCAAAGAACCTGTTATCACATCATTTAGGACTTTATCCATAGTTGTAGTGATCACATAAGATTTGAATTTATCCTTTGTCCTTTTCTAAGATAAATTCCCTTAACACTTGGGTATTCATTTGAATAGTTCCCCATCTCCTTACAATTGAATAATTTAACATTAGAAGGTTATTTATTTCCCTTACAATCATGAGACTAATTTCCTTTCTCACCACACTTAATGAAAACTCTCATTCCATTCAATCATATTCTACATTCCCTCTTTACATAACTATTACATGTTGGGACCAAGTTGATGATAAAGGTGATGAAGGTTTCAAGATTTGTCTTTTGTTGTTAAGATTGGTTTTGAAGAAAAGAAATAACTTCACTTTGTTTTGTAAATAATGTTTTTGGGTTTTTTTTAAAGAATCAGACTCTTGTTTTCAGAATGTTTGTCCTCAGGATGAGAAGGAAAGAAATAAACTAGAATGAATGGAAATTTATGACACTTTACAATACTAAATGTGATGATGCTTTTCTATTTTGGAATTATCATAAATCATAAGTATAGTGGTAGAACTTATAATGCAAGCTTGATGGAAGAAAGGGGTAAGTAAAAGCTGTGAATGGTGGTGAATATTATAAAGCTATTAATGTTGGTGACTATTAAAAATCTGTGAGTAGCGGTGACTATTAAAAATATATGAATGGTGGTGACTATTGAAAAACTGTGAATGGTAATGATGATGGGAATAGTTTTGATGATGGAATAGTCATGTGATGAAAGAAGAGATGATTCATGTCAAGTCGACATGGTAATGACTATGTTTTTCATTGGACTCAGAGTCGTACTGATGGAAAAAATGTGTCAATGGAACAGTCATGCTGATGGAATAGTCATGCCGATGAAAGAAGATATAATGCATGTCATGCCGACATGGTAATGACTTTTTTGCATCGAACTCAGAGTCGAGCTGATGGAATAGTCATGCCGATGGAATAGTCATGCCGATGGAATAGTCATGTCGGTGAAAGAAGATATGATGCTTGTCTTGCCAACATAGTAATGACTTTGTTTTTCATCGGACTCAGAGTCGTGCATATGGAATAGTCATGCCGATTAAAGAAGATATGATGCTTGTCATGCTAACATAGTAATTAATTTGTTTTTCATCGGACTCAGAGTCATGATGATGGAATAGTCATGTCGATGGAATATTCATGCCGATGGAATATTCATTCCGACGAAAGAAGAAATGATGCATCTCATGCCGACAAGGTAATGACTTTGTTTTCCATCGGACTCAGAGTCGTGCCGATGGAATAGTCATGCTGATGGAATAGTCCTGCCGATGGAATAGTCATGTCGATGAAAGAAGATATGATTCTTGTCATTATGATATAGTAATGACTTTGTTTTTAATCAGACTCAGAGTCTTGTCGATGGAAGAGTCATTCCAATGGGAATGGTCGTGCCGATGGAAATAGTCGTGTCGATGGAAATATTCATGCCAATGGAAATAGTCGTGTCGATGGAAAAGAGGAAATAGTTGTTCCAATGCAAATATAAAGTGAAGATTTGATTCATGTCATGTCGACAGGGTAATGCCTTTATTTTTCATTGGACTCACATATAAAAGTGAAAGAAAAGAGATGGTTCCGATTAAAGACCATTGTACCCAAAAATAATCATTATCAACAATTGTACCCACATTTATGGTTTTCTAAAAGAAAATTTGTTTTGTATTTCTGGAATAAAAAATGGGTATGGAGATACAAATGAAAGAGCTGAAGATTAAGATGAAGTTTTGAGAATATTCCATAAGCTTCAAAAAACTGTGAAGAAGTCAAAATGTATCCCATAATTTCAAGGGGAGATTCAAATTTGGGAAAATTTCAGTGGGAAGAAAAAACTTATGGATTCTCGCCAATTATCACCTATAAAAGGAGAAGATACTTTGTAATTTTTGACAACTTGTATTTTTCAAAGAAAAGGAAAGAGAAGCTCTGGGTTTTAGATAGGGGAGAAGAGGTTTTGAAGTGGTGTTGATTCTATTTGTCTTGACTATTGCATTCATGTTTTGAAGTGGTGATGATTCTATTTTTATTTACTATTACATACCTATTTTGAAATGGTTTGGATTCTATTTGTCTTGAATATTGTATGCAAGTATTATAGTGCTGTTGATTCTATTTTATTTTATTCAATTGAAAGATCGAACTGAAAAGAATTGGACTGTGAGTATTGTACTCAAGGTGATCAGACTGGTTTTTTTACAGAGTCCAAGAGGTTCTTATCTTTCTTCTGGGTAAGGGAAAGAAGAATTTTTTTAAAATTGAATACATTTGGTGAATTGAAAAGAAGCACAGGTAACATGAGATGTTACAAAACAAATGTATTACCCTATTGTGCTAAGAGGGTGCACATGCACTAGTTGTATTGTTTCATAGTTCTACATGAGTGTAAGGGTATATCCTACTCTTTGTAATCCAAGGACTGTTTTCTTAGTGGATTGTATGGTATTTGATCCTTTCCAAACCATACCAAGGACGTAGCTATTCTTATTGAATATTGAACCTTCTAAATCCTTGTGTTCCTTTGGATGTGTGTTGAGTTTGTTTTTAGTAGGGAATTTAAATCCCTAATAGGAGGGGAAGGTCTTTTCAATTGAAAAGAAACATAAAAGAAAAAGAGTATCACTGATTCACCCCCTCCCCCTCTTAGTGATACATTACTCTAATTGGGCGCTTTCAATTGGTATTAGAGCCAGGTTGCCTTCGTTATTCTTTGCTGATAGAGAACATAATTGTGTGAACAGTAAAGGTATTCTAGTTTTTTATGGAATGAACTATCATATCTAGAAAGATATAATGTTGTAATATCTTATTTTTATTAGTTATGATGTTCTTTAAGCTACAACAGTTGGATTTCCTCCCATTGATGATAGTGATACACTTACACCTATTTACAGTAAGCTTCTTGAGAATGATGGAAGGTCCAAGAATGTTATATTATCATCACTTTCTGAAAGTGAATTCTTAAGAGTGAAATGTGTTTCCACAGCTAAAGGCATATGGGATAAATTTAAAAACATATAAGAAGGCAATAAAAAAGTAAAGAAGGAAAAGTTACAAATATAAATATTTAAGTATGAAAATTTGAAGATGGGTGAGGATGAATCTGTCGGTGAATTATTTACCATGGTGAATGATATTGTGAGTATTATAATATGTCTTGGAGAAAAACTGAAAGACTCTAAAGTTGTTGAAAAGATCTTTAGAATCTTACCTGAAAATTTTGATGCAAAATTTTCTTCATTAGAAGACAGAGATCATAAAACATTATCTCTTGATGATTTATATGGTACTATTATCACCTATGAATTGAGAAGATAGAATTATATGAAGAAAAAAACAAATATTGATAGAGAAATGTATTTCTAGGCTATCAAGAAAGAAAATTAAAATAAGATTTTTATTGAAGATGAAGTTGTTGATTCTGACTCTGAAAATGAGGTATGTAAAAATCTCAATGAAATCCTATCATTGTTTTCTAACAATGTGAAAATAGGTACAGGGAAATACAAAGGGAAACTTACCTTGAAATGTTTTGAATGTGGAGGTGTTGGTCACTATGCAACTAATTGTCCTCGAATAAAGAAATAAGATTATAGTGATATTGATGAAAGAAATATAACAATATTGTGGAATAAAAAAGGAGATAAAGGAAAAGAAAATAAATTCTTCTATTCAAAAAGAATAAGTTTCTTATCCAAAGATGATGAATAAAAAGAGAGTGATGCGGAATCTGAAAAATCCATTGAGTATCGTAATGAAAATAATTTCATTGCAATATTTAATGATGAAGAATTTAGAAGAAGTAGTTATAAAGAAGAAGAAACTCATCTTGAAATGCATCTGAAAAAAAGAGTTGAAATAATATCTAAGAAAGAACAGAAGGCTTGAAAAGCAAAACAAAAATATGGAAGATAAATGCTCAAGAAACCAAGAATTTTTTTCTAGTGAGAAAGAAAAAACGATTAAACAAATTGATGATTTGAAGAAATATATTGAAGAAGAAAATAATTGTAAGGATCATTTAGAGGTGAAGTTGAAAGTAAAAAAATAAGAGTTGGAACTTTTCCAACAAAAACTCTCTAAAGTTGAAAAGAAAATTCTATGTTTCAAAAACTATATCACTGAAGTTGGTGAATGTTCTCATAATGAGAAACTTGAGAAGGTTCAACAAAAGATACCTTCAAAGGGTGATAAGAAGAATGGAATTATTTTATAAATGAAGAAAGATGGTAATGTTATATATATCAACAATACCAACAAGGTTGGGAATGTTTTGAAACATTATGAATCTAGAAATGTTTCCAATATATCTGACTTTGATAATCCAGAAAATAAAAGAAGGAATCTGATTGATAATAGAATGGTTGGTGAATTGGAAAAGAAAAAGAAGAAGGTATATGAGAAACACATTCACAATTCTGATCAGTATGGATGTTTAAGAGGAAAATACTCTTTCTATGGGTATTACTGGTATTGTGGTGGATTTAGACACACAGAAAGTATGTGTTGGTTCAATAAACAACATTAATATTATCCCATAGGTTAGGAAAAGATGATATTGAGGAGGATTCAATCTACTCAAAGAAATAAAAATGAGAATGTTTTCTTAAAGACACCTGAAAAGAATGAAGTGAAGATTAAAAATAGGTTTCAACCCTTGGAAACTATTTGTGAAAGATGTGGACAAACCGGACACCTTGTAAAAGGATGTCTTGTTTTGTTACCAGCTCAGCAAAAGATTCTCAATTCTCAACAGCTGAAGGTAAAGAATGGAAAGAATAATGAAAAAGTGCTAGTTGTTGAAACTTCTTTAAAAGCCATGAAAGGAGAACGAACTTGGATACTTGATAGTGGGTGTTCTTCTATCATGAAAGGAGACTTGAAATTGTTGTAGGAGATGAAATATTTTAACGAAGTAATGGTGACATTTGGAAATGATGAATCATTGAAAATCAAAGGTGTTGGGTCATCCATCATTCAAAAAGAAAAGATGAAATCTAAGAAAACATTGTATGTTGATGGGCTGAAACAAAATCCTCCAGGTGTTACACAATTGTGTAATGAGGGTAACAAAGTTATCTTTAAGAAAGATGGATTTTTTGTAAAGATTGAAGAAGATGGAAATATTGTTACAAGAGGTCAACATACGAAAGGAAACTTGTTTTAGGTTGGTGACTCACAAAATTGTTGTTACATAATTATGGTGGAATAGAATCAGTTATGGAATAAAAGGCTTGGACATATGTGTCAGAGAAACATGAGAAAAATATCTAAAATAGAGAGTGTTTAAGATATTCCTGATTTTCCAAGAAGTAGGTATTGGTGTTGCACTATCTGTCAGAAAGGAAAGATTACAAATTCTGTGCATAAAAAATTTGATATTTGTTCAAAAAAACCCCTAGAGCTGATCCATTCTGATATATGTGGACCAATGAGAAAACAATAAACATATGGAGATAATTAATTCATTACTTTAATTGATGATTTTACTCGCATTACTTGTGTTATGTACATGAAACACAAATCGGATTCTTTGAAAATGTTTAAAAGTTTTAGAAGAAAAGATGAGAAAGAATGTGAGTATTCTATCAAGAAGTTAAGAACTGATAATGGTGGTGAATACAGAAGTGGATATTTTGAAAACTATCTTGAGAATCATGGAATTCGGTATGAGTATATCTCTCTATACACTCCCCGACAAGATGGGGTTTCTGAAAGAAAGAATAGAAGCTCAGTGGAAATGGAAAGAACCATGTTACTTGAGCATGGTGTATCTCATTACTTTTAGAGGCAAGCGATGAGTACTACTATTTATATTCAGAATTATTATTTCTATAGGAACCAATCATGTATGACTCCCTATGAATTTTCTTATAGAAAAACTCCATGTTTGAAGCACTTTAGAGTTTTCAGGAGTCTTTGTATTATAAAGAAGAAAGGTGGAACCTATGGTAAGTTTGAGCTGAAAGGTGAGGATGGAATCTTTCTTGGATACTCTCCAGAAGGAAGAGGATACAGATGCTATAACAAAGAAACAAAAATAATTTTTGATTTAATTGATGTGAAAGTGATTGAAGTATCTGAGAAAGTGAATCATGTTTAGGAAAAATGAAGTTGAGAAAGTTGAAGAAAACAATTCTGATTAGGTCACTGACAAGTGTATTCCTTCTCAAGAAGAAGAATCGGACTCAGTTATTTCAAGTGATGAAGACAATAAAAAATCTTATCCAAGACTAAGGAAACATGTGGAATCATAGACTATAATTGGTGATCAACATCAAAAGGTTCAAACAATAATAAAAACCAATTGCATTACACATACTTCATTGTATTCCAAAGTGAAACTGAATGATGTGAAAGATACTTTTGAGCATATGGAATGGGTTCAAGCCATGAATAAAGAATTGGATCAGATTGAAAAGAATAATACATGGGAACTCATACCCAATCATGAAAACAAAAACATCATTGGAACAAAATGGGTTTTCCAGAACAAGATTAATGAAGAATGTGAGGTTATAAGAAATAAATCAAGATTGGTGTGCAAAGGGTACTCACAGATTGAGGGTATTGATTTTGATGAAACCTTTTATCTTGTGGAAAGACTTGAAACAATAAGAATATTTCTTTCTATTTCTACACAACTAGGATACATGATCTTTAAAATGGATGTTAAATCTATATTCCTAAATGGTGATCTTGAATAAGAGGTTTATATTGAACAACCTTGTGGCTTTGTTATTGTAAAAGATGAAGGTTATGTGTACAGACTGAAAAAGGATTTGTATGGCCTAAAAAAAGCTCTGATGGCATGGTATTCCAAATTGGATACATGATTAACAAAGATGAATTTTCACAAAGGAATAGTGTATATCAATATTTACATCAAAGAAATTCAACTGTATTCCCTCATTGTAATTGTTTATGTTGATTATTTTATCTTTGCTGGGAATGATGATGAAAGTTGTGAAAGATTTTCTAATGAAATGAAGAATGTTTTTGAAATTTTCATGCTAGGAGAAATGAAATATTTTCTTAGGTTACAAATCCAACAAAAGAAATAATACATTTTTCTCTCCCAAGAAAAGTATGCAAAAGAAATTCTCAAGAGGTTTGGCATGGAAAATTGAAAACATGTTTCCACACCCATTTCAATAAGAACAAATATATGTAGAGATGTAGAAGGAAAATAAGTTTATCAGAAAGATTATTGGAAGGTGATTAGAAGTCTATTATATTTGATAGCCTCAAGACCCGACATTGTGTATGTTGTTACTCTATGTGAATGATTTCAAAGTGCTCCAAAATAATCACATTTACTTACTAGAAAAAGAATTCTCAAATACATCAAAGGCTCAAAAAAATTTGGAATCAAATAAAATAGCTCAAATTGTATTGAATTATTTGGGTATTTAGATGCAGATTGGGAAGGAAATTTTGATGATAGAAGATCCACATCTGGGGGTGTATTCTTTCTAGGAAAGAGTTGTATTAGTTGGCATTTAAAGAAAAAAAACTTATTAAATCTCAGTATGGCTGAAACTGAGTATGTTTCTGATAGTCAATCCACTACTCAACTTATGTGGATGAAAACACAATTGGAAGACTTACTTGTATAAGTGAAGTTACCCTTTCTCTTGGGTTGTGACAATAAAAGTACAATCAATCTCACCATAAATCTAGTGCAACATTCTTGTTCAAAACATATCAATATCAAATATCATTTCATCAAAGAGCATGTAGAGAATAATGAATTGAAGCTGGAGTATGCTCCAGCATCAGAACAAGTGGTTGATATTTTCACAAAACCTTTATCAAAGGAATCATTCTCAAAAATGAGGTTGAACATGGGTGTCTAGCCTCTTTCTCTTCAAGGTTGAAGTATGTGTATCAATCCCCTCTCTCAAATTACCTTTGGATTGTTTTGTCAAGGGGGGTAATTTTTTTTGTTTCATAAATTTATTGCACAAAAGAGAGAGTTGTGGGTAATCTTTGAATTCAATATTGTTTTTTGTATGAACTATTCTAACTATTTGTTGGAGTGGTTGTAGGAAAAGAAATTAAATTGATTTCTAAGAAGAATGAAGAAAAGAAAGAGGTGGTAATGATCACTATTTTGGATAGCATGTTTTTTCTATTAATGATTCTTGTTTCCTATAAAGAGTTAGCTCACGTAGGCTTAGAATTTTTGATATGTAATCCATTGCTTGAGGTTAAAAAGTTCAATGATTTATAAAACTTGATTGACTAAAAAATACAAAGGGGGAGATTGTTGGGACCAAGTTGATGATAAAGGTGATGACGGTTTCAAGAGTTGTCTTTTGTTGTCAATATTGTTTTTAAAGAAAATAAATCACTTCACTCGGTTTTGGAAATAATTGTTTTGGATTTTTGTTTTGAAAAGAATCAGACACTTGTTTTCAGAATGTTTTTCCTCAGGATGAGAAGGAAAGAAAGAAACTAGAATGAATGGAAAGTTATGACACTTTACAATTCTAAATGTGATTATGATTTACTATTTTTAATTCTCATAAATCATAAGTAAAGTGGTAGAACTTATGATGCAAGATTTATGGAAAAAGGGGTAAGTAAAAGATGTGAATGGTGGTGACTATCGAAAAGCTGTGAATAGTGGTGACTATTGTAAAGTTGTGAATGGTGGTGACTATTACAAAGTTGTGAATGGTGGTGACTATTGAAAATTTGTGAATGGTGGTAACTATTGAAAACTATGAATGGTGATGATGATGGGAATAGTTGTGGCGATGGAATAGTCATGCCGATGAAATAAGAGATGATGCATGTCATGATGACATGGTAATGACTTTGTTTTTCATCGGACTTATAGAGTCATGTTGATGGAACAAACATTCCGATGGAATTGTCGTTTCGATGAAATAGTCATGTTGATGAAAGAATATATGATTCATGTCATGACGATATGGTAATGAATTTGTTTTTCATCAGACTCAGAGTCGTGCCGATGGAATAGTTATGCCGATGGAATAGTTGTGTCTATGGAATAGTCATGCTGATGAAATAAGATATGATGATTTTCATGCCTACATAGTAATGACTTTGTTTTTTATTGAACTCAGAGTTGTGCTGATGGAATAGTCATGCCGATGAAAGAAGATATGATGCTTTTCATGCTGACATAGTAATGACTTTGTTTTTCATCGGACTCAGAGTCATGTCGATAGAATATTCATTCCAATGGAAAAGTCATGCCGATGAAATAGTCATACCGATAAAAGAAGATATGATGCATATCATTCCGGCATGGTAATGACTTTGTTTTGCATCGGACTCAGAGTCGTGCTGATGGAATAGTCGTGCCGATGGAATAGTTGTGCTGATGGAATAGTAATGCTGATGAAAGAAGATATCATGCTTATCATACCGACATAGTAATGACTTTGTTTTGCATTGGACTCAGATTCGTGCCAATGGAATAATCATGATGATGGGAATAGTCGTGCCGATGGGAATAGTCGTGTCGATGGAAATAGTCATGCAAACAAAAATAGTCATGTCGATGGAAAAGAGGAAAGATCCATGCTGATGTAAAGAGAAAGTGAAGATTTGATGCATGTCATGCCGATAGGGTAATGACTTTGTTTTGCATCGGACTCACACGTGAAAGTAAAAGAAAAGGGATGGTGCCGATTAAAGACCATCGTACTCAGAAATAATCATTCTCAACAAT
Source organism: Viscum album (assembly GCA_963277665.1). Classification (NCBI taxonomy): domain Eukaryota; kingdom Viridiplantae; phylum Streptophyta; class Magnoliopsida; order Santalales; family Viscaceae; genus Viscum; species Viscum album. Next base: position 1,421,006,922 of record OY728140.1, on the reverse strand, counting down.
TGTACCCATATTTATGGTTTTCTAAAATAAAAATTGTTTTGGATTTCTAGAATAAGAAATTGGTATAGTGATACAAATGAAATAGCTGAATATTGAGATGAAGTTTCAAGAAGATTCTAGAAGCTTCGAGAAACTGTGACAAAGTCAAAATGTATCCCATAATTTCAGGGGGGAATTCAAATTTGGGAAAATTTGAGTAGGTGGGAAAAACTTTTGGATTCCTTCCAATTGTCATCGATAAAAGGAGGAGTTACTTTGTACTTTCTAACAACTTGTACTATTCACAGCAGAGGAGAGAGAAGCTATGGGTTTTAGAGAGAGGAGAAGAGGTTTTGAAGTGGTGTTGATTCTATTTGTATTGACTATTTCATACATGTTTTGAAATGAATCTGATTCTATTTGTATTGACTATTACATACCTGTTTTGAAGTGGTGTCAATTATACTTTTCTTGAATATTTTATTTAAGTATTATATTGGTTCCAATTCTATTCTATTGTATTCAATTGAAAGATCGGACTAAAAATAATCAAACTTGGAGTATCGTACTTAGGGTAATCGAACTAATTTTTTTACATAATCCAAGAGGTTCTTACCTTTCTTCTGGGTAAGGAAAATAAGAATTGGTTTGAAATTCAATACATTTGGAGAATTGAAAAGAAGCATAGGTAACATGAGATGTTAAAAAATAAATGTATTACCCTGTTGTTCTAATAAGGTTCACATGCACTAGTTTTATTGTTTCATAGTGCTACACGAGTGTAAGGGTATATCCTACTGGTTGTAATCCAAGGATTTTTTTATTAGTGCATTGTATGGTATTGGATCATTTCTTAACCATACCAAGGACGTATCTATTCTTATTGAAAAGTGAACCTTGGAAATCTTTTTGTTCCTTTGGATGTGTGTTGAGTTTGTTTTCAGTAGGGAATTGAAATATCTAATAGGAGGCGAGGGATGTTTAAATTGAAAAGAAACATAAAATAAAATGAGTATCACTGATTCACCCCATCCCCCTCTCAGTGATACATTACTTTGAGTTAGAACTTTCATTACATGTTTGAAATTAAATCTTTCCCTTCTTCCCTTTTTTTGTATTTATTTTTACAGACTTCTAGCCACTCGATTATTTTCTTCATTTCTATGAAAAAAATACTTAGAGAAATTTTTATATGTCTTGATGGAACTTGATACTATATCCTTATATATTGAAAACGTTTGATATACTAATTCCCTTTAAATTCAAGTTTTTTTCCCATAAAATAAGTGATCAATTTTACTTCTTAAATTACGTATAAAATTCACAGCATGAATTTCCAACCTTGTGAAGCTAGCTTCAAATTCAAAAATATTTTCCTCATCCTTTTACCTTATATTGAAGAATTTCCTTTCCATATTAACTCATTTCTCATGAGGAAAGTATTTTTCAAATAATATCTCATTAAAAGTATTCAATTACATAATATATATGTCCTCACCCTATTTAGTGTTATGGATCAATGACCACCATTGATCAACATGTCATTTTGGATGATAAACTACCATGATGGATTTATCTCTTTCAGTTCTTACCAAAGTAATAAATATCCTCTCCATGTACCTGATCCATTTCTTAAATACTAATAGATTAGTAGTACCATTTAGTGATGGAGGTTGTTGTCACATGAAGTGGTCTAACATTATTGTAATGAGTTGGGGATCATTAGGTTGCTCCATATGGGAAATATTATTAGTCGTGACTTGAGTCAACTGAAATAATATATTTATAATCCACTCATCTTCAAAAAAATCCTCATTGACTTCATTGACCTGATCATAAATAAAAACAATACATAGGTTATGGGTATTGATACAATTTTCATGTATTCCATTAGGTTCCAATTCTAAACAATGGCATATAATGTATTAGTTATTAACCTCATGAATATTGAAACATAAAATATGATTCCTATGTATGTAAAATATTCTAGAATATTTTCTTGAATATATTAAGGGATTATCATAATTTTCTTGTTATTTTATATCATGTTCTTCTAGATCTAGTTTCCAAGGTTTATATAAAACTTTCTCTAGTACCAACTATAAAAAAAATTAACTCAAGTAACTCAAATTCAATTGTTACTTTACTAAATTGGAACAAAATACAAGAGATCTCATCCCATGATATTTAATATTTTAGTATTCTTAGGAGATAAGATAAATACATGATTCTCACATTATATTCAAAAACATGAAATAAAACTTAAAACTTCAGTGATAACTTGATTATTTCTTATAATATATCTCTAAAATCATAAAAATTTTAGTTATTAGTATCCTAAAGAAAGTTAAAAAAATAAATTTTGATCTTATATTCTCAGTAAGGGATAACATATAGCAGAAACTGTCATAGAAGAAATAAAACATGAATGATATGAAAGTGATAACCAATAATCAAATATTACATATCATGGAAGGGGTATATATCCATGGATGATATATTAAAATAAATGAACACCTGGATAACAAATAACTAGTCTTATAATGATATAATACATAATTATATACATCATAATATTACTATTCAGGCCTCATGCCAAGACACCATACATAAATTGGTAAGGCGTATTCCAAATTCCTAGGATAGTTTATCTCATGGGAATTAATGTGAATTGTTGGGATATATAATATATGTACCCACCAATTCACTTTATAATTCCAATTCATTTATCATATGAAATAAATTAATAACAATATAATACATAATCAATATAAACATTCATATTGAAAAACTAGCACATGAAATGTCAATATTTACCTAGTAAATAAATAGAAAAACATAATCATAAGTTATATATAGAAATAATGTGGGTATAATTATTATATTATATCCCCAAGAGATCATAATAATCCTTAAATTATGTTGACATAGATGAAAAATCTCTTTTACAAAGACATTAGAAATTCATTTTGAAAACAAGAAGAAATATCCTTTTCTTTTGAAAACATTTTAAAACTAAAAAATAACATAAATAATTTGTATAGGATTTTTTTGAAAAAATATGTAGATTAATATTTATAATTAATAATGTCTATTATGGGGGAGGTTTTTATATGGTAAACATTAAAAAATAGTTTTTCCCACTTTCATAAAAAGTTGAAAAATGAATTATAGAGAACACATTACAAATATTCATTATAAAACTTTCAATATAAATTAAAAGTTAAATAAAATTTACCTTAATAAATAATTAACATATATAAATGAACAAACTTGAATTAAAATATTGTATATGGATATGGAAGAGAAATATTCTCGTCCAAAAAATTGGAATAAGCTCAACTTTTCATAAAAATGTTTCTTTGGTGGTTTTGAGTAACAAAAATAATGGAAATAATATTTGAAAACCCAAAAAATAACCATAAGATAATAAAATATATTTTTTATATATATAAATATCATATAATTCCCCCAATCGAAACTTAAACATAAATAATCCTGAATAAGAATGAGATTTTGAAATAAACACTTACCTTGGATTTCCGCTTGGTCAGATGCATTCCAACCTCTTCTATAATGAATTTATATTTTCTATTAATATATTTAAGATATTTATTTATTTATATATATATATGTATATATGTATATCATTTATTCAAAACTTCTTTTTACACATTCACTAATAATTCATTGTTAAAATCCATTATTTAGGTGTTAAATGTTTAATTTCTCATGGATGTTTGATTTGGAGGTTCCATTACTTTCACATTTTTCATGGGTTCATAATATCCAAAATCTTAAAAAAAATATTATTACCATGTTTATAAGTTCATTATACTTCTAAATTCAAACATTAAAAATAATCATGAAAAATGAAATACATCATTTCAGGGAAACTGTAGTTTGTACGTACACATGAGTGGTGTTTTTATTTTTCTAATGGATGAAAAAGAAATAAAGTATATGATGATTTAATTTAAAAAAATAATAATATAAAAATTGTATTTATTCATTAAATAAATCCTTATTAGCATCCATGTAGGGTTGAAATGAAAAAGGAATCACATAACTTTGTGGAGGTGGTAGTCCACACGTATCCATGAGCGACGTTATCATTTTTCAACAGATGGAAGGATAAGAAGTTGAATGATATATTATATTTAAATAATAATAATTATATCATATATATCATATATAAAACTTAAATTCATAATAATAACTATCCATGAAATATGGTGATGAAAAAAACACATCGCTTCGTAGAGAAGGTAGTCTGCTTGTACACATGAGCGATGTTTTCATTTTCAATAAGATAGAAAGGATATGAAAACAAGTATACTATAAAAATAATAACATTTAAGTATATTTTATATACTTATGTTATTATATCATCAATTTTATGATATGTTTGAATGATTTATAATAATAAATAAATATGAAAGAACTCGGTTAAGAGTTATACCTCTTCATTAGAAAACCTCATTTGGATTGCAACATAACACTTAAAAAGTTGATAGTTTGGTGATAAAAATACATATAGGATGCGGGGAATGATTTTAGGAAGGTATTTTCATAGGTTCTGGATGATATATAGTTATTAATGTTTATGAATAGGTGAGGAGAGGAGGTTCCCTTTTATAAGTGAGGGGATCGGCACACATGTAATTATTCTTAACTTTTAAATATTATAGGGGTATTAATCATGGTAAAGTGGTAATAAAACAATTAAATTTATAATATAAGGTGATATGGGTAATAATAAATTCATAAAATAATAATTTAGATGATTTTTGTGAAATTAACACAAATTTTAGACCTTAATTGACCTGTTTTACCCCTTTACCATGATGACAACATTTTTACTAAGGGAACTATTCATAATGATCAAAAATAAAATTTAAATCATTACTAAATTATAACCTCTTGATTATAAATATTAAATAAATTTTTCATGATTCAATTTATAAGATTTTTATATATTAATTTTAATATAAGTGTGAAAAACGCAATGAAAAACAGTTTTCTAGAAAAATATATTTTAACCGTAAAAATGAACTTATACCAAAATAAAATATAATGATTATTACTATGGAATTAATTAGATTATTTATATTTAAATTTATATTATGTTACTTTAACCCCAAATTAAAAGAAAAATTGTACTTTTAAATTACTTTGTTTGAAGAAAATAAATGGCAGTTATGCAAAAATCAATATTTTTCAATATTCACCTAGAAAAATAAACTATTTAGGAAAAATACAAAAAATTAACCCTAATATTAATTCAATCATGAAAAATAAAAAATTAAATCTATTTTATTTATCACAATTTCTAAAATTTATAAAATTTTACTTTTAAATATAAACTTGAACTAGTTCTATTGTAATAATAAAATGATAGGGTATGTATTGGGAAATTGTCTAGGGATGTAGTTTTTACCTATTATAATAGTATTCCAAGTTTTATATGAAAAGGGTTTCCTCAAAATAGTTATATTATGATAAATACTTATAGTATTTTATAATGGTAACCTGAGCATGGGTCATGGGGAAGTTTTTTTGATTACTTTATTAAATGGTTTGAAGAGATATAACCAAGGGACTAGGCATTGTGGTATAGTTGTGTCTAGGGGGATATAGGATTCCATTGGTATATTGTTTTAACTATAGATTTTGTCTGGGATAATAATTTATAATGACTAGTTAGGGTGGTTTGGTTGGGATGATTGTGTTTTATCCTCTAGTGTAGTGTTAGGTATGAACATGGGTCTATCTGAGGACTAGATATTGGGTGATGATAGTTGTATGTCTTCCTATAGTGCTCCCTATCTAGGTTTGTGCAATTGTTTATTAGTTTAAGGTCAAAGACAAAGGGGTTTTGGTATATAGTTACCCATCCAAGTGATCTTTATTTTTAAGTTCTATAAGTTCATTTTGGTTGGATTCCATGGGTGGTATTGTGATATATCCATGGGATATGCCTCATTTTGGTGGTTTGAATCAAATGGGAGGTTGGATAACTTATTTAACTCCTCAAGATCCACTACTTGTATATGTGATTAACTATGTGACCTAACTTATAAAATTGTGGTTTGACTAATGTAGGAGTTTGAATCTGTTTTTTCCCTCATCGAGATATACTACATGAATTTTCATGGGACCAACTTGGTGATGGCGCGGTTTAGTTTGAGTGGGAGATTGGATTTGTTGTTTCCCTCTTCTAAATATAAGTATAATATATTTTATTATCCATGGGACCTTACCATGAGGGGATGTTTAAGATCATGTGGTAGTTTGGTTCAATTGTTTCCCACCTTAGGGTCTATTTCTAACATGTTATGTTGGCTATGATAATGAAATTTCTTATTTATTTAGGACTCATTAATAGAGTATTCCTAGTTTCATTTTGGTTCAGGGATCATTGATAAAGGATCCCTAGTCATTTTTTATGCTCATACCTATTATTGTTTCCTCATTTACCTCGATGTACTTCCTATGTGATCAGTTCTGAATCTATTTTTCCTTTCCTATGATGGGATTTCTATGGCTTGAAACTATGAAATGAGTGTTTTATAAAAGGTGATCATACTAGGTATTTTTGGGTGTCATGGTGGTTTTTTTAACATATTATGAATCTAAATGTATGAACTTATGTCACATTTTTCTATTGTTTATTTTCCTCATGTATAAACATATATATGATTGAATATATTGTGGGAAATTAGTGAGAACCTACTGAGATATATTTATCACACACTGTATAGTAACCCTAGTGCACTTTCAGACCTTATGTATGATATGGAAATATGATCACATGTTTTATATGTTAGCATTATAAAGTATATTTTTATTTATGGAATTGTAGTGAGGCTCAAGGATGGTATTGGATACCCCTTATATATTTTTTATTTTAGTTTTATTTTTTATATGTAATCTTCTAGTGGAAAATTTGTTGGGTTGTACGACTATATAACTGTATATTCATTTATAATGGAAATGGTGTGTGTTTATTCAGTTATGGTTTTCTTCAGCTATAATTACATTTGTGCATATATTGATATGTGATGTTTGGTTATTAATATGTTATTTATGTTACTAATATTGAGAATATAGTATCCCTAAATCCAATCATAATTTATCATCATTAGTCGATCGTCTCTAGCATACAGGGAAGTGTGTATGACATCATATGGCACTATGATTTGAGTACCATTCAAGAAATTTTATCCAAGGGACTAGAAAATGGTATCATTACCTTGTTTTTTATTTATCATACTATTTAGTGAATTGGTAGCTAGATATAGAAATGTGATAGAGCCTATGATGGACCTCAGCATGGTGATTCATGAACACCAGTCTGATAGTAAGTCTAAGTTACAAAGGATATGGTTTTTTTTGTTTTAAATATTACTTTTGAGATATTTCTTCAAGCATTATGTATTTATTGAGGCTATTATTCTATGGTTTCTTCTTTACCCAAGGTGGAAATAGGCATGTATATATTTATTATATATATAACACATAGGATTCACATGATATTTTTTGTGCATGTGTATAATTTAAGATCTAATTGTGATAGAGGGTTTATCGGTTTAAATTGTTGATAAAAAATTATTTAATGATTTTATATGTAACATTTTAGTGGAATTATACTTATTCAGGTTGTAGTTTTTATAATAACAGGTATTGTGGATATTATCATGGTACATCATCAGATTATGATTATGTTGTTCTATATATAGATGGTGCCTAAATATACTTGATGGATAGGTTTAGGTATTTTATTCCTTAGTGATGGTTATGGTTTTTCATATCTATATTGTGCCTGAGATATTGTGTGGAATATGCACAAGTTGTCTTAATGGGTTAGATACCCTCGAGATGGTATAGAAAAACTTATGGGATTCATTAGGCTTTTTTTATTCAAATCACTTGGAGTTATTTTTGTATCATGGTCATTTTTGGAAAGATGGTTGGTTAGATTCCTAGAAATTTTGGTTTTTTGTGTGGTTTTTTATAGGATAGTGATAGTTGATCCAAAATGGTTGGGTCTAGGATGGGTAGAGTGTGGGTATATTTTGGTGGTTATGGAATAATTCCAATCATGTAGTAGACTTGGAATGACTGATATACATTGGGGTTATTAGAAATAAATAACTAGAAGTGTTTCTATGTAAGTGTGTAGACATGAAAAGGATACATGGATATATGATTTAGTGTATGATCCTATATTTGATAAGATGTGACTCATGTAAGCAGGATTTTGGTGGTATGATTGGGTAATACTAGAGGGTATTACCATTTTTATTTGGATAATACTTAGAAGAATAGTAGATGAGAACCAATGAGTGGATTCTATGGGCAGTTCACTCTTTCCTTGGAAAAATAAAAAAGAGTGTTTTGAAATCTTTTGGGAATATGTCTTGATGCATGAGTGAAAACGAATTTTGGTTAAACATAGTTGCATTTAGATATGTGGAGTATTATAATGGGTTGTGTGTGCATCCATTAAGAATTATTTAGTTATTAGAATAACCCAAGAGATATAGTGATTATAGGATAGTGATGAGTACCCTTGAGGTTTGGATGGATTAGATATAGGTCATGGGACTCTATTGGGTGTTACTAAGAGGATTCCCTTTGAGTGAGATATCTAATGAGAATAGTGACACACTTGAGGTTGTGGTCTTCCAAGGTTTATGAGATGAGTAATAGACAATTAGTATGTTTGAATGGCTATGGTTCGAATAGTCATGAGTTTATATGTATAGGAATAGCTTGATAGGTGTTGTTGGGGATGATATAATCATAACTCAAGATTATAAAGACATGGGTTATGATGATACTAATCTATAGTTTTGTGTGAATAGAAGTATAAAGGAATTTATGTGGTGGAGAGTGCACCAATGAATATTTATGGGTGTGACCCTCATTTATAGAGAGATTTGGTGAACATCAAGGATGAAGTTTCTAGTAATCCTAGAATTGGTTATGAATGGAATTTCTTGATGGTGCTCAAATATGAGTGGGTAGGTTATACCAGTCGTTATGTTTGATAAGAAACAATACAGGGGTTGTGGATATTGGGAATGTTGGTTCATCCAGAAAATGAGAAGGTTGCTCATATGGTGGGGATCACCTTATCTATTGCATCATGCATGATCCTTACACTTTAAGGATCATGTTGCAGTGTAACTTATTGTTGGGTGGTTGTGATTTCACCTAAATTACCAATGTGTAAGTGAGAAAATTCCATATGGCCCCTTGGTAAATTTGAATATTGGAATTTATTAATGATTTTCATGTAATTTTGGTATGTTAGTGACTGAATCAAGTTAAGTTTTATTTTTGACCAATATGAACTCAAATCAATGGTTTTTAGTGATCGTAAAGAGATTATAATTATGGGCTTGGTTGATTTGAAGAATCTGGATTTGGAATTACCTCGAGTTTTGGGTATGGAATTTAGTGTAAGTGTTTGGGTGTTCCTGCGATGCCACTGGGTTTTTTAAGAGAAATATTCTAGTGGAGTTTAAATTGGTGTTTTCCTATTAAATTATAGGTGGTGATGTGAAATTTTAATCCAATGTGTCATTTGTGATATGACTATTGTGTTTTGAGGATCCTACCAATGGTTTCTAGTGAAAATCAAGTATATCTGGATTCATTGTATAGGAATTTTGGACATGAAAGTTTTTATTCATAAATGTGAATGAGGGTGGTATCAAATTATAATTAATGGATCAGAAGTTGGGATATGTTCTTTATTTCTTCTAAAGGATGATAAGTTGTGTAGTGGGATGTTTGTAATGAATTTTATCATTACTGATTGGTATTTTCATGGGAATATTAATTTTTTCCCTAGATTGGGGGGTTCTAATAATTGGGAATCAAATTAAGTTTCAAGGGTCGATACATCTCTAGGAGGTGTTTTTATGCGTTCTTAGGTGTTTTGGTGGTTTTTAGGGATGTCAGTAAATGCGGCCAAGGATATGGTCTTGTATTTGGGATAAGATTTTGGTTGGTTGAGGTGGACTATTCCACAATAGAGGGTATTGCAACATGGCATGATGGATCCCAGTATTTACATCATAAAGGTTCTAGAATACACCATGATCTAAATATGTTGAGGTGATGGTTTTAGGTGTAGTAATTTGATCACATCATAATGGGGGTGTTGTGGTGTGGTGAAAGGGCCACATAAGATTATTTGTGGAGTCTATGAAGATAATGTCGCAACCTAAAGCATTATGTCATGTGGACTACTTAGGGAAAAGTGTCATAAAAAACCAAGGGTGTATTACACCATGAATCAACCTATCATATTTTTCTGGTTCTTCTTTTCCTATAGGTGTTGCACTGTGAAACCTTGGTCCATGGAATGTAAATAGCCATGAGTTTTTAGGAGTTTTTTTTGAGATAAGTGTTGCATCAAGAACCATTTGGTCAAATTGAAATTCAGCCCTAAAAAGTGAGTTATGTTATCACGATCCCCTAGTTCATGCTACAATGGGACTCTCATCTTATTTTTTTAGAAGGGGAAGACCAAACTTTTCAATGTCAGACCCCTTTGGTTTTAGGTTAAATGACCATGTGGGTAAGATCATCTTTGGATAGATCCTCCCATCCTACTTCCTCCCTTCAACCTCCCTCGATGAGGGGTGTTTTGATGTCTATTTTCATTGATATTCAACATATAATCCCTTCTTATTTTCTATATTATTATTCTTTTTTAGTTTCCATCTTATTTGGTGATGTTTTGGGTTAAGGTTAGGATAATTATTTCACAAAAACAAAGAGAAATCATCTCATGTGTTGGGAATGCTGTGTGTGATGGATAGAGGATGTTAAGGAATGAAAAACACACACCAATGATATTATTATTTCAACTAAGGTAATTAATTTGGTTAATTTATTTAGGGTTTTTAATTACATTGGATTCAATTAGTGGATGATTAGGTGTTGTTTGATATTAATTTTTCCCATAGTGGTTCTTAGAGTGGGACAAAGAACATCCATGTGTTATTGGTTTCAATTAAAATGAAATGGGATTACTCAATGAGTTCTTAGGGGATTATGTCATATTGGCTATAATTTTTTAATTAATTATAAATTCTTATAAAAAATTTAATGGGTTTTATTCCTTGATATGGGGTATTAAAACTTTGTGTGTCTTGGCATTAGCATGGAAAAGGAGCGACAGGCATGGATAAAAGGGTGTAATGCCATTATTGAGTAGGTTAATCCTATAATACATATCCATATGCCTGTTAATGTATGATTGTGCATGACTATATGAAGGTTTATATTTGGATAATGTGTAAAGGGATCAAGAGTACCTTGAGTGATAATTCAAGTGGAATAAAACCTATTAGATTTGGGGCGAGTGATCTAATACATTTTAAGTGATCTAGAATCTCTTGAAAAGTTTTCATATAGGGGGAGAGGATTCTATTTTGGTATATCATGGGAAAGAGAGGGTTTTCAGGCTCAAAATGAGTTTTGAATACTCTAGATTCAATTTCTAAGGGCTGGTGTGGAGGGAATGGTGGGATTAGGCCTATGGTGATGTTTGGTATGGTTGTTTGTCTCTCACATGGTTTGGAATACCCCCCACTAAATGTGGGTAGTGGTATTGGTGTATTATATGAGTGTGATAAGTCCTTAGGTACTTGGTGTAGTGTGATGAGGAGGGTTTCCTCCAAATACTTGTCTTATGAGCACTATTTAGATATGTGTGTAATGGGAACCCAAAAGTGGTTCATGGTAAAGGTTTTATGATAGCTTGGTGGGATGGTTTGTCTAGATATGAATATGGTATGGGTAGTTTAGTATGGTTTTGGCCTAGGGTATAGAGTATTAACATGATTTTTTGTTCTGGTCATGAGTTTTTTTTGGAGGATAATGTATGATGGTTTGTATGGGTGGTTCTATTGGGATAATTGTGGTATATACTCTAGAGTAGAGTTATACATGGACCCAAGTATATCTGAGGACTAAAGATTTTGTGGTGACAATTTTATGTCTACCTATGTTGTTTCATAACCAGGATTGTATAGCTGATAATAAGGTTTATCTTAGATAACTAAGGTTGGGGTGTAGATTTACCCACCTAGGTGCCCTTTATTCTCAAGTTTTATATGTTTGTGTTGGTTAGATTCTATATGTGGTATTTTGAGATATCCATGGGACCTATATCATGTTAGTGGTTTGCCTCATGTTGTAGGTTGTCTCTACTATTACCCTCCTTAAGATCCACTACTTTTATATATGATTATATATAGAACCTACCTTATGATTGTGTGGTTTAACTCATACAGGAGGTTTTCTATGTTTTTTTCCTCCTTAGGATTCACAACATGTATATGTGATTAGATATGGGACCCACTTGGTTATGGTATGGTTTAACCCATGTGGGATATTGGATTCATTATTTCCATACTCAAGATTCATTTATAGTATATGTGATAAACTATGGGACCTTATACTAAGGGGATAGTTCAGCTCATATAGAAGGTCGGATATGTTTTTCCCTCCCTAAGATATTTTTCTAAATTATTGTGATGGTTATAATGAGTCAATTTTTTGGTTGTTCAAGAATGAATGATAGAGGAATCCTAATTTCTTATTGGTTCAAAGATCACCATGAGAGAATCCCTAATCATTTTGTATTCTTGGGTTTATATTTGGTTTTTCCTTTCCCTCGATAGGATTCCTATTGTAACATCCCAAGTCAATAAAGAAATATGACATTTTCATATTTATAAATATTTTTGAATTAAATATTAATTTTACTTTAAAGGGGATTCTATGTTCTATGGCACACCCGATATGCAACAACGAGTTTCTTTGAAGTCTAATGTTACACGCAATGCTGAGTCATACTGAAAAATAATAATATAATATTATTTTAAATGGAAGTTAATGCCTAGACATTGTAAAGGCAGGAATAAATATAAATAACTACAATATTATTATACATTATTGTTAAATGTTTTTACATTTATCCAATAAAAGTTATAGGCTTAAAATGTGATTGAATCTAATTTTAAGCACAATTTACTTTAAAAGGTTGATTTACCGCCTTTTAATGGAAAACTCTCTTAAAATATAGGTTGGGTCACTTTTATATGTAATATTTAAAAAAAAATAAAATTCTTATTTATATTCGGGACATAAAAATTCACTTTGGATAAATTTTTGGTATTTTTTTGATAAAATTCATTTTTTAATGAATAGTGAAAAATACTGTATTTTAATTCAAAAATGCCTTTTAATCTAATTTATTTATATGGTTATATTATCTTTTTAATTGGTTTTAAAGTTTAATTAGATTATATTTTTACTATTTAATCCAATTTTGGCCATTGGAATTAATTTTACTTTAAAATTGAAAATAAACAAGTGTTAATCTTTTGATAATTAATATTTCTTAAAAACATGCCTTTTGTTTTGACAACGGGAATTAATTTAGAATTAATTAATCCAACTTCTATTTTTTTAATTTGGTAAAATAGACATCATTTTTGAATTTGGAATATCAAATATACCTTAGGCTGAATTTTTGGTATTTTTCTGAAAAACTTCAATTTTTGATGAATAGTGAAAACAATCAGTAGTAGTTAAAAAGCTGACTTTTTCATTTAAATGAAATTGTAACACTTTTGTGAATTGAATTTAGAAAATAATACATACATGTTTGTTATTAGTAAATAAAATTTGGTTCAATAAGATGAAAATATTTTCTTGTTGAATAGTAACTTTTGACTTTTATTTACCGCGATTAAAGGTAAATAGGGTAATTCAAGGTAAAAAGAATATCATAATAATAATAAAAATACATTAAAACTTGTCCTAACCTTATTTTATTAGTCATGTCCGACCATGGGCATCCTTGGGTAAATTTTGGGACCCCGTGGAGCCAATTGAGAGTGATAATGACACTTTATTTTAATTAACTTAAAGTAAAGACAAAAATGACACAAACAAATATCTTTTAGTAAATTAATTTTTACATAGAGTTATATAAGTTATCTTTTCTAATATAAATATTCTTTGGAAATATAAAATGATTTCCTACATTATAGTATTTTTTATAATTTTTATACATCAAATAAATTAAATTATTTATGACAAAATAATGATGAAGTGTTTACCTCATTAATAAATGATTTAAATAAATAAGATTATAAAGAATAAAATAATATCCAAAACATATACAATTATTATTGGATGATTTTATTTCTACCATGAGTCATCTTATATTCTACTTTAATTAGTTTTGGACCTTTAGAAACCGAAAATCATTATATAATAAAATAATAATTTCACACTTTCTTAAAGAGCTCATCCTCCCTCATATAAAAAGACCTCACCTATAACACATTCCTCACACCTCTTGAGCCCCTTGGATCATCTATAATTTTCCCAATTAAGATCCCTACATCCTTCTCCTCACCCTAGAAGCCTTACCTTAGGCATAAGTCACTTCAATAAGTCCTTTTGGTTAAAACCAAAGGGAGTTACCTGAATTAAAGGTAACGGTTTCTCTTAAATTCTTTTGTTTTATTTTGTTTTATTTTACTTATCCAAACCCCTAAAATCTTTTTATTCATTTAATTTATAAAAACACCAGTATAATAAATATACTATTTTTTTGTTATGAGAAGTATTCTAACTACACTTACACACACCTCCGTCAAATGGGTAAATAACATGTTGTTTCTGTGGATGGTGAACTACTGCCTCAAGAGACGATAATTGTTCAAATATCTCCAACTACCTCTCATGGTGGCCATTATGATGGAAATGTATTTATATATGATATATATTATGTTTATGTTTTATTTATTCTTCTGTATTTTCCATTTATAGCATACCTTTATGGTCTCCATTATATGTAAACGCGATAATTTCATTTGAGGAAATGCGGACTACCGCCCCCTCAAAGTGATATGACTTGTTAATACCATTTGCAGGACATATAAAGGATGGAGTTAATGATATTATATATGATATCATAATATAATTATAATATACCTATGTATAATTATGTTTTAATTCCATTAAAATACTAAATAGAAATGGAAGTAGTGTTCATGCATACGTACGGCTTACCGTCTCCATGAATGGTGCATTTCATTTATTACCTCTAAAAGTTATGTACTATTATAAATACATGTATATACTGGATACATATGATATATATGATATATAAATCATGAATATCATTCTGGATATAATGAACTTTTTACCACATGAACAACTTGTAATTATAAGAAGTCTATTTTTGACTCAAGTACCAAATATCGACAAAAACAACAATTATTAACTTAAATGATTACATAATGTTTATAACAAGTTAATAAGTGATAAACTTGAAAAAGGTTCTTAATCAAGTAGAAATTAACTTTAGTTTATTATTTAGGAGATTAAAGAACGAACGGGTCAAGTCGGACACGAGGTAAGGGGCTTCATCTCAATCTCCTTTCATTGAGGCATGTTTTGTTTTAATACACGACTTTATTTTCTACACTGTATAAAAACCATATAATTTTACCTTTATTAAAAAATAATCTTTTCTCTACTAATCGTTTTACTAAATGACAAAAAATAATGTTTCTTTTAATGTATGCGGTGACAATGACTTTTTCGTCGCCACAAGTATTATTTGATCTATGGCTTACTTAACAAGTCGTAATGTTTTTAAAAGGAAAATAAATACCATATACTATTTTATGTATTTTGGTATTGAAAATGGTTTTGATAATGAATTTTTTGTGTCAATAAATTTAAGTGATATATTGTGATTGAAATGTGGAAATGTTTTCTTTCCTTTATATTTGTTGTATGTGTTATGATTTTATAATGGTACTTAGATATTTGACGGGTGGTTACGTGATAAACCAAATGATGGGTGGTGTTGTGATAAACTAGGATGGGTGGTTACGTTATAACCTCCAATGCATTGGGTATGGAATTCATCATATGGCTATTCCATTTAGTGATATGTGTGGAAGTCGGCCGTATGGTTATTCCATTTAAGTATTTTTATGTCCCAAGTTACCTTTATATGTTATGTGTTCTTTATAGGGGTTTTATGGTAATATTTTGGTTACAAAAGGGTAAAAATGATCTTTTATTCAATGAAGAGTATTTACTGCTTCATAAAGGTGAAAATTATTACTTATGATAAAGTATTCATGGTTTACTTTTTGTTTTGAAAAACTAACAGTTTTCCTTCTTTGTGTATCCCTTACTGAGATTTTTATACTCATCCCAAGTTTTAGAAATGTTTTTCACATGATATAAATTGGAATAGGGTCAAGGATGAGATCAAGGAAAATTCTTGTTGTCTAAAACATGGAACTAGACATGACTCTTTTTTTAAAGAATTTTTATTTTGTGAAAAAATGGAAACTAGGTAGATGTGTCTACATGTAATATTCAAGTTGTTATGTATATGTTATGACCTCATTCTCTAAAGTTATAAACCTAAAAAGATCATCAATGTGAATTATTAACTTAATTCAACAATATGAAATGTTTAAGGTCGGGTCCTTATAGTTGGTATCAGAGGTTGGTTTAAATAACTTTAAGAGTTAGGGTATTGTTAAATTAATATCCATAAAGTAATTTATGTTAATATTGAAATGATATAGCATTTACAGATTACCATGTTGCTTCACCTAATATATCTCTGTGTTTGGAATGGTTTTCCGTAGAGGAAATAGGGTAGCTATGTTGGGACGACATCAGGAGGAAGACAACCTTCTAAATCAACAACCTGAGATGGTCAGAATCGGAACCAAACAGTTTGTTGCAATGATGGAACAGTTGAATCAGGCTATAAATGGTGGTGGTATCCATGCATGAGATCATCCAAATCGACCACATAGGAACATGTTTGTATTGTATCATTTCATGAGGCAACATCTCTCATCCTTAAGAGGATCATATGACCCTATGCTAGCTGAAGGGTGGATTAAAGCACTGGAAAAAAAATTTGATTTCATGGGGTGTTCATAACAACAAAAGGTTAGTCTCTCTATTTACCATTTTGAAGGTGAAACTAATCAGTGGTGGTCGATGGTGAAAAATATCAGGGATAGTGAGGAGATTTATGCTCTTGATTGGGATGAATTAAAATGTATGTTTCTTGAGAAATATTTTCCTAAGGTGGTTCGACTTAGGATGGAAACAAAATTATTGGAATTAAGGTAGGAGGATTACTTAGTGGCTTCTTACGAAGGAAAGTTCACTCGACTTGCAAGGTATGCTCCAAATTTCATCTGAGATCTTGATAGTAAGATAAATCGAATTTACTTAGGACGGAATCCATGATATTGAAGAGAATTAGCCTCTCGTGATTTCAAATATTATGAAAAACTTTTTCATTGTGTGGAGAAGGTGGAAATGGAGTTTTCTGATGATCAGGTGTTCTTTGACAAACAATATAATAATAGGTCCAGTTGGCAGGAAAAGGGAAAGAATTCATCAAAGAATCATGGAGGTAAGAAAACTAAATATCCATCTTGTGAGAAGTGTGGTAAAAAGTATCCTAGAGAATTTTTATCAATGTCTGGAAGGTGCTTCTGGTGTGGTAAGTCTGGTCATATTTCTTGTAACTGTAAGGAAGATGATCAAGCAGGCAATGAAAATCTAGCGGTAAGATGTTTTAAGTGAAATGAAATGGGTCATTATGAAAATGAGTGTTCGGCGAAGAACTCAACTGATGGAAAGTAACCAGACTACAAGAAGAAAGGGGTGGTGAATTCCTTTACAACTACTTCAGCAAATGTTAGGCCATCAAATGAAGTAGTATCACGTATACTATTTATTTTTTCAGATTATTCTAATGTGTTGTTTGATTCGGGGTCTACACATTCGTTCATTTCTAAGAAGTTTTCTAATAAATTGGTAATTCCATCTCAAGATATTAATCTTGAACTTATGGTAAAAACACCTGGAGGGAATGTTGAGACAAAAATAAATTATAGGAACCTTCATGTCCTTGTGTGCAGAAAGAATCTACCTACAAACCTTATTGTTTTTCCTCTAGTAGAGTTTGATGTTATTTTGGGCATGGATTGGTTGTTTTTTATCATGTTAAGATTGACTGTAGAGCTAAAGAGGTTTCTTTTTAGAAATATTTTTAGTTTGTGTACAATAATGAACCCCTTACTTTTGATAACATATTAGGATGCTGAGAAACTAGTAAAAGATGGAAATGAATGTTACCTTGCACATATTGTTGAAAACAAAGGAATTGTTCAAATTAATGATGTTCCAGTGGTAAATGAGTATCTTGATGTTTTTCTTGGTGAGTTTCCTGGTATTATACCGGATCAGGAAGTTGAATTTATTATTCACTTAGTTCATGATACTAAGCTAATTTCAAAACCCCCTTATCAAATGGCTCAAAATGAACTTTTAGAGTTAAAGAAGCAATTGTAGGAGTTATTAGATAAATGTTTCATTCAACCTAGCACATCACCATGGGTGCACCTGTCTTGTTTGTTAAAAATAAATATGTTTAAATGACACTTTTCATTGATTATAGAGCATTGAATAACGTCACTGTTAAAAACAGGTATCTTTTTCCTCATATCGATGATTTGTTTGATCAGCTCTAGAGAGATCAGTATTTTTCAAAGATTGAATTGAGGTTAGGGTACCATCGGTTAAAAGTAAAGGAAGAGTACATTCTGATGCCTTTGTTTCATACTAGATATGGCCATTATGAGTTTTTAGTTATGCCTTTTGGTTTAACAAATGAACCTGCTGTATTCATGGATCTTATGAATAGAATTTTCTGTCAGTTCTTGGATAATTTTGTGGTTGTGTTCATTGATGATATTTTGGTTTATTATAAACATAAATAGAAGAATGAAATTCATTTAAGGGTTGTCTTTTAAACCTTAAAATAAAATAAACTGTATGGGAAATTCAGCAAGTATGAGTTTTGGTTACAACAAATTTCTTTCCTTGGTCACTTTGTTTCAAAAAATGGCATAACTGTTGATCCTACTAAAACAAAAGTTGTTGAAGAATATCCAAGACCCACAAATATAACCGAGATCCATATTTTTTTGTTTTATCAGGTTATTACTGGAGGTTTTTTAAAAACAAATTCACGGTTATCTAGTCCAATGACTAATTTAACTCGAAAAGGTGTTAAGTTCATTTGTAAAAAAGATTGTGATTATTGTTTTCAGGAATTGAAAAGAAGATTGGTGAATGCTCCAGTTTTGGCACTTCCTTCCAGAAATGGTGAGTTTGTTATCTACAGTGATACTTCGTTAAAAGGAATTTACTATTTCTTTATGAAAAATGATTAGTTAATTTCTTATGCTTCACGTTAGTTGAAACCTCGTGAGTTAAATTACCCTACACATGATTTGGAATTAGCTGCTATTGTTTTTTCTTTAAAAATTTGGAGTCATCATTTGTATGAAGTAAAATGTAAAATATATACTGACCACAAAAGTTTAAAGTATATATTCACTCAAAAATAATAGAACATGAGACAGATAATATGGTTGGAATTAATCAAGGATTATAATTGCATGATCCTTTACCATCCAGGAATAGAAAATAAAGTGGCTGATGCTCTGAGTCGAAAAAGTAATGCTTCATTAACCATGGTACATTTGGAATGAGATCCTTTGGTTTTTTATTTGATGAAATTTATTATATAAGTTGTTGGTGTAGGAAATTATTCTATTTTGTTTCAGGTGTTGGTGAGATCATCTCTATCAGACAGAATTAAGCAAGCGAAAAAGGAAGACAGTGAGTTGCAGAAAAAGGTAGAGTTGGTTTATAAGGGTAAGTTTCATAATTTTAACTTTGATAATGATTGTGTTTTGAGGTTTGGGAAGAGATTATGTGTTCCTTGTGATTCACAGTTGAAGAATTAGTTGTTATGTGAAGCTCATAGTTCTATGTTTTTAGTTCATCATGGTAGTACTAAGATGCATAGAGATCTTCGGGAGTATTACTAATCAGATGGAATGAAAAGAGATATTGTTGATTTTATTGTGAAGTGTTTGACCTGTTAGCATGTTAAAGTAGAGAGGTAGTTTTCGAAAGTGATGCTTTAGTCTTTACCGATTTTAGAGTGGAAATGGGAAAATATATCCATGGACTTCATTGTGGGATTACCGAAGACATCTCGAGGTAATAATGCAATCTGAATTATTGTTGATCGAATGACTAAATCTACTCATTTTCTTCCTATTTGAGATACTTTATCTCTAGATCAACTTTCTCGTTTGTATGTTAAAGAGATAGTCAGGTTACATGGTTTTCCCCTATCCATTGTATCTAATCGTGATCTCATGTTTACTTCTAACTTTTGGAAAGGCCTTCAGAAGTCGTTGGGTACTGAATTAAATTTTAGTATAGTTTTTCATCCATAATCAAATGGGCAGTCATAATTAACAATTTAGACCTTGGAGGATATGATATGTTCTTGCTCAATGGATTACAAGGGAATTTGGGACCAATATCTTTCTTTGGTTGAATTTTCATATAATAACAGCTTTAGTTCTAGTATACAGATGGCTCTGTTTGAAGCATTATATGGAAAGCGTTGTTGAACTCCAACTTTTTTGGATGAAGTAGGTGAAAGGAAGTTGATGGGACCAGAATTGGTAGAAGAGATGGCAGAAAAATTTCACTTGATTCAGAAGCACATGAGAACAGCTCAGAGTAGGCTGAAAAGTTATGAAAATAACCGGAGGAAGGATCTTTCTTTTGAGGTAGGTGATCATGTCTTCTTCAAAGTTTCTCCATGGAAAAGTGTGATGTGTTTTGGTAAGAAGGGAAAGTTGAGTATGAGGTTCATTGGACCTTATAAAATCCTGGAGAAAGTTGGATCAGTTTCATACATAGTGGATTTACCTCCAAGTGTATCCCAGGTACATAATTTTTTTCATGTTTCAATGTTGACAAAGTATATGCCAGATTCATCTCATGTTTTGAGCCCAGAGGTAGTTCAGTTGGAAGAGAATCCATGTTATGAGGAACAACCAGTTCAGATTCTTGACCAAAGAGAGCAAGTGCTGCGGAATAAGGTAATTCACCAGGTAAAGGTTTTGTGGAAAAACCATATGGTTGAAGAGGCAACGTGGGAATCTGAAAACGATATGAGGGATAAATACCCCCATTTATTTGATAAGTGAATAAAATTGTGAGGACGCAATTTCCAAAAGGGGGGAAGGATGTAACATCCCAGGTAAATAAAGAAATATGACATTTTCATATTTATTAATATTTTTTAATTAAATATTAATTTTACTTTAAAGGGGATTCTATGTTTGATGGCATACCCGATATGAAAAAATGGGTTTCTTTGAAGTCTAATGTTACACAGAATGCTAAGTCATACTGAAAAATAATGATATAATATTATTTTAAATGGTAGTTAACGCCTAGCCATTGTAAAGGCGGGAATAAATATAAATAATTACAATATGATTATATATGTTTGTTAAATGTTTTTACATTTATACAATAAAAGTTTGAGGCTTAAAATGTGAATGAATCTAATTTCAAGCATAATTTACTTTAAAATGTTGATTTACCACCTTTTAATGGCGAACTCTCTTCAAATCTAGTTTTAGTCACTTTTATATGTTCTATTTGACAAAATAAAATTCTTATTTAGAATTGGGACATAAAAATTTACTTTGGGTAAAATTTTGGTTTTTTTCTGATAAAATTAATTTTTAATGAATAGTGAAAAATACTACATTTTAATTCAAAACTGCCTTTTAATATAATTTATTTATATGGTTAAATTATCTTTTTAATTGTTTTTAAATTGTAATTAGATTATATTTTTACCATTTAATCCAATTTTGTTCATTGGAATTAATTTCACTTTGAAATTGGACATAAACAAGTGTCAATCTTTTGATAGTTAATATTTCTTAAAAACATGCCTTTTTTTTACAACGGGAATCAATTTTAAATTAATTAATCCAACTTCTTTGTTTTGAATTTGGTAAAATAGACATCATTTTTGAATTTAGAATATCAAATATAGATTAGGTGGTATTTTTTGTATTTTTCTGAAAAAAATCAATTTTTGATGAATAGTGAAAACACTAAGTAGTAGTCAAAAAGCTGAATTTTTAATTTGAATAAAATTTTACCACTTCTGTGAGTTGAATTTTTAAAATCCGACATTCATGGTTGTTATTAGTAAGTAAAATTTGGTTCAATAAGATGAAAATATTTTTTGGTGAATAGTAACTTTTGACTTTTATTTACCGCGGTTAAAGATAAATAGGGTAATTCATGGTAAAAAGAATATCATAATAATAAAAAATTACCTTAACACTTATCCTAACCTTATTGGATGAGTCATTTCCAACCATGTAAATCCTTGGGTCAATTTTGGGACACCATGGAGTCACTTCAGAGTTATAATGACACTTTATT
This sequence comes from Viscum album, assembly GCA_963277665.1. Taxonomy (NCBI): domain Eukaryota; kingdom Viridiplantae; phylum Streptophyta; class Magnoliopsida; order Santalales; family Viscaceae; genus Viscum; species Viscum album. The sequence goes on along the minus strand of OY728140.1, from coordinate 1,420,984,494 downwards.
TTAATTAACTTAAAGTAAAGACAAAAATGACAAAAACAAATATCTTTTAGTAAATTAATTTTTACATAGGATTATATAAGTTATCCTTTCAACTATAAATATTATTTGTAAACCTAAAATGATTTCCTACATTATGGTATTTTTTTTTATAATTTTTAGACATCAAATAAATTTAATTATTTATGACACAATAATGATGGAGTGTTTACCTCATTAATAAATGATTTAAATAAATAAGATTATAAAGATTAAAATAATACCCAAAACCCATCCAATTATTATTGTAAGATTTTATTTCGACCATGAGTAATCTTATATTCGACTTTAATTATTTTTGGACCATTAGAAACCGAAAATCATTATATAATAAAATAATAATTTCACACTTTCCTAAAGAGCCCCTCCTCACCTTTATAAAAAGCCCTCATCTATAACCAGTTCCTCACACCTCTCAAGCCACTTGGGTCATCCAAACTCTTCCCAATTAATATGATTATATCCCTCTCCTCCTCCTAGAATCCTTACCTTAGGCATAAGGTACTTCAAGAAGTCCTTTTGGTTAAAACCAAAGGGAGTTACCCGAATTAAATGTAACATTTTCTCTTAAATTATTTTGTTTTATTTTGTTTTATTTTACTTCTCCAACCCCCTAAACTCTTTTTATTCCTTTATTTTATAACAACACTAGTATCATAAATATACTATGTTTTTGTTATTAGAAGGATTATAACTAAACTTACACACACCTCCATCTAATGGGTAAAGAACATACTGTTTCTGTGGACAGTGAACTACTGCCTCACGAAACGATGATTGTTCAAATATCTCCAACCGCCTCTCATGGTGGCCATTATGATGGAAATGTATTTGTATATGATATATTTTTTTTTTATTCTTCTGTATTTTCCATTTATATCATACATTTATGGTTTCCATTATGGGTGAACGCGATAATTTCATTTGAGGAAGTGCGGACTACCGCCCCCTCAAAGTGATATGACTCGTTAATGCCATATGTGGGACATATAAAGAATAGAGTTAAGGATATTATATATGATATTATACTGGAATTATAATATACCTATGTATCATTATGTTTTAATTCCATTAAAATACAAAATAGAAATGGAAGTAGCGTTCCTGCGTACGTACGGCTTACCATCTCCATGAACGGTGTATTTCATTTATTACCTATAAATGTTATATACTATTATAAATACATGAATATTCTGGATATATATGATATATATGATATCTAAATAATGAATATCATTCTGGATATAATGAAATTTTGACCACATGAACAACATGTAATTTTAAGAAGTCCATTTTTGACTCAAGTACCAAATATTGACAAAACAACCATTATTAACTTAAATGATTACATAATGTTTATAACATGGTAATAAGTGATAAAATTGAAAAAGGTTCTTAAGAAAGTACAAATTAACTTTATTTTATTATTCAAGAGATTAAATAATGAATGGGTCAAGTCGGACATGAGGTAAGGGACTTCATCTCAATCTCCTTTCATTGAGGCATATTTTGTTTTAATACACGACTTTCTTTTATACGTTGTACAAACACCTTTGACTTTTACTTTTATTCAAAAGTAATATTTTCTCTACTAATCATTTTACTAAATGATAAAAAATAAATTTTCTTTTAACGTACTCGGTGACAACGACCTTTCCGCTGCCGCGAGTATTATTTGATCTATGGATTCCTTAACAAGTCGTAATGTTTTTAAAAGGAAAATAAATACCATATAATCTTTTATGTATTTTGGTATTGAAAATGGTTTTTATAATGAATTTGTTATGTCAATATATTTAAGTGATATATTATGATTGAGATGTGGAAATGTTTTCTTTCCTTTATATTTTGTTGTATGTGTTATGATTTTATAATGGTACTTGGAAATTTGACAAGTGGTTATGTGATAAATCAAATGATGGGTAGTGTCATGATAAACTAGGATGGGTGGTTATGTTATAACCTCCAATGAATTGGGTATGGAAGTCAGTCGTATGGCTATTCTATTTAGTGATATGTGTGGAAGTCGACTGTATGGTTATTCCATTTAAGTATGTTTATGTCCCAAGTTACCTTTATATATTATGTGTTCTTTATATGGGTTTCATGGTAATATTTTGGTTATAAAAGGGTAAGTAGTGATCTTTTATTCTGTGAAGAGTATTTACCACTTCATAAAGGTGAAAAGTATTATTTATGATAAAGTATTCATGGTTTACTTGTTGTTTTGAAAAACTAATAGTTTTCCTTCTTTATGTATCCCTTACTGAGCTTTTTATGCTCATCCCAAGTTTTTGAAATGTTTTCACAGGACATAAAGTGGAATAGGGTCAAGGATGGGATCAAAGAAAAGTCTTGTTATCTAAAACATGGAACTAGACATGTCTCTTTTTTTCAATAATTTTTATTTTGTGAAAAAAATGGAAACTGGGTAGATGTGTCTACATGTAATATTCAAGTTGTTATGTATATGTTATGACCTAATTCTCTAAAGCTCTAAACCTGAAAAGATCCTCAATATGAATTATTAACTTAATTCAACAATATGCAATGTTTAAGGTCGGGCCCTTATACCTATGTTCATGTGTCTAGATCAATATTCCCTTTCCCTTGATGGGACTTATTTGGAGTGAAACTTTGACTGGCATGGTTCATCGATGGTGATCAGACTATGTATAGTCTGGTATTGTGGTGGTCTAGTTAGCACAAGATGACCCGACATGTATTCTTATATACCATATGTTTCCGTTATTTATTTTCCAAATGGATAAACATGTCTATGATGGTGTATATTAGGGTTATTTGGTGAGACCCCACTGAGATGTATTTTTTCACACCATGCATGGTCACCCTAGTGGATATTCATACCTTATGCCTAATACATAGGTCTGAGCATAGGTTTCATAGGTGATCAGGATAGAGACACTCATTTGTATTAGCTTTGGAGTTAGGGTGAGGCTTAGGGTTATTAGTGGATCCCCCCTGTATACTTATTTATTTTGGTCTTATTTTGTATATCTGATTGTCCCATTAGGAAATATGTTGCGTTATATGACTGTATAATCATTTTTTATTTCCTGGGTGGGGGTTTATTTATTTATGGGTTTCTTAGACTATAATTCAATATATGTATACACTGCTATGTGATATTGGATAATTTTTTGTTATTGTTGGTCGGAGTGGTTTACTCAAGAGGGGGGGGTGAATTGAGTACCAATTAAAATTTCTGTATTTAAAAACACTGTCTTAAAAGACCCCCAAATAAAATAATAAATTAAACTATAGTGAATTTATATTAAAGTAGAGGTTCTGTTAGATTCTCAAGGGATTGATTAATTCCCAGTTAATCAAAACAGGAGTGTGTGATTATCTTTTGAAACTAACTTACTAATCTACACTTAACATAAACACTTGCTAATTTAATTATCAAAGTGACTTTAAAAACAGTACTGGTTTTAAAGTGATTAGCAGCGGAATAAAACTTTGAAAGAGATGGCACAAAAAATGTAACCAAGAGGTTCAGTCTCAAGATGAGACTTAGTCCTCTCAAAAGTTTATATAAAAATGATCCACACCCTGGATCGGGGTTCAACAGTTTACAACTGTCCAGGTCCAAGACCTCTACCATTGTTATTCATGGGAAACAGTACAACAGCAACCAGCTGTCCAGGTCACACATGACCTCTACCACTGTTATTCGTGGGAAAGAAAGAATGCAGGAATTTGATAAGGATTTACAAATCCTCCAGTTTGAGTACAGGAGACAGTGTGTGTGTTAGATACAGCAGATAACACACACTGCTCGAAAAGTATAATAATAAATCACAGAACAAGATGTAGAGTTTAGAAGTGGTTCTGGTGATTTCAGTGTAGCTCTAGACTCCTTTGGATTCGATCAGAAGTGAGTCTGAGTCCTCTTCTCGTTTCTGTCTGAGAAACAGAGTGTCGTATGCTCCAGGTTCATAGACAGTGAGAATGTAGTGGTTGAAGTTCTTCAGTGTTCTTCTTATATGCACAGAACACTTCTCGAGTATGCTTGATTGTCTATGAGTTTCTCTGTGTTCTTGATGGAACTGGTTTTTCTCTTCTTGATTCTTCTCGTTCTTGTGTTTTTGGTATATTCCATCCACCACACACTGCTAGTTGGGCAGCGTAGTCTTCTCGTATTTATCTCACGGGTAACAGGAGACAGGAAAGATTTCCTTTCTGCAGGTACGAGGTACGGGTTCCTGACATCCGACAACCTTTATCAGATAGTTGACAAATCATTAAAATGTACATGATATGACCGTTGGATAGATTAAATAAAGATAGGAAATAAAGAAATTCAAACAGTGAGTGGAGTGATCGGTAGGTAATCAGCATCGGTAGCTTGGACATCGGTAGCTCAATTTCATTAGTTGCTTTGACTCTATCGGTGGCTCTATGCGTCGGTAGCTCCATGCGTCGGTAGCTTCATGTGTCGGTAGCTCCATGCGTCGGTAGCTTCATGCGTTGGTAGCTCCATGCGTCGGTAGCTCCATGCGTCGGTAGCTCCATGCGTCGGTAGCTTCGTCCATCAGTGACTCTTATTCCATCGGTAGATATTTATACTTACACTGGTAGCTCTATGTTTGTATCGGTAGCTGTCTGTAAGTCAGTAGCTTACATTTATAAGCACATCGGTAGCTCTGTTTTAAGTATATCGGTGACTCTGTCTGTCGGTAGACTAAGTCTATCGGTAGACTGGGAACCGGTAGCTCTATTTTAAGTATATCGGTGACTCTGTCTGTCGGTAGACTAAGTCTATCGGTAGACTGGGTACCGGTAGCTCTTTATCAGTATCTATAGGCAGATTACTTATCTGTTTTATGCAGAACACATCCGATTGTGTTAGAATCAATTTATAACTTGTATGAACATGGATAAATGAGGATTAACATATTCCAAAGACTATTTTAAAAATTATTATTGGTTTGATCACAGATTTGAAAGAATTAAAGTATAGATCAATGATACTTAAAAATATCATAGAGAATGAAAACATAATTGGGATTTTCAACACATATGAATACATGATTGAGATTATCAAAACAGGTGAGGTCAACAATCTCCCCCTTTTTGATAATCACAATTTATGATATGGGCACTTAACATAGTGAAAATATAATAGTAAAGGGTATAATATTGAATTCAATTTTCTCAGAGAAAACAGCATCAGAGATAATAGAAATAGTATGATATAGACATAAGTTATCAGAGGTAACAATCATAAGGTACCGAAGGTAAAAAGAAACACAATAATATCAGAGATAAAATTGAAAAGAAGGTAATGTGTCTCCCCTTATTCCTTATTTTTCTCCATTGAAAATATTTCTCATTCTCTCATTTTCCTTTTTCTCCCCCTTTGTGATAATCAAAAAGTGGGAAAGCATATATAGGAGACAAATAAAACATGAGAAGTAAAATGAGTTCTTCTGTATTAGAGCAGTCAGAAAGTACAGAAACAGAATACAAATGAATTCCTATCAAAAATCCTGGCCACTGGATCAATCCACATCTTCAACGTGAGATTTTCCTTTGGGATTAGAAGAAGGTTCGGGTGGTGAGGATGCAGGTGAAGGTTTTGGAATGCCAGAAATGATCAAAGGAGGCTGATCCACTGACATAGAGTCAGGCCTGTAGGTTGAAGATCTTTGGGTGATCATTGGTGTGAGGCTTCGAATAGCTTGATCAGGAGTCAGCTGGACTGTGGAAACAGCTGAGGCAGAAGCAGGCAAAGCAGGAGGTACGATGACTGGTGTGGCATCAACATGCAAGAAGGGCAGCAACAGATTTCTAAAATCCATAATAATTCCTCCTCCTCTTTCCATAGCAGAGATGAAATCATCTTTGTTCTCCATTAATTTCTCCAAGGCAGGAGTCAATTGTCTTAGTTGGCTCACTTGTTCTCTAAAAGCTTGAGTTACTGGAGGTAGCTTCATGTGTTCCAACATCAGCTTGAAGTGGTGATCGAGTTGATGCTTGGTGAAAATTCTGGTGAAGTAGTAGTCCACTTTGCTCTTTATGGCTTCCTGAGAGGCAGAGGCTTCTCTCATATAATCTTGAACAATCTTCATTATTTCTCTAGAAGAATCTCTTGTAGAAAGCACCACTCGGCTCAACTCTGATGAGTCCACAGAGCTACTGGTTGAAATAGAACCAATCTCCTCCTTCATCATTGCTCGAACTAGATTCAAGTCAACTAATTGTTTGGATGTGAGAGGGCCAAGAAAGAAGGAAACAGTTTCTTTGAAACTCTTAGACAAACCACTGATTAGGCTTTGAACTTGAGAGTCCTGTAATTGAACGTGATCCTTCACTGAGGTTTTGAAACTTTCAAACACCGAGACAAACTGACTTACTACACTCTTCACATAAGCTAGGTCCTTGTCAGCTTGAGACTTGGAGCTCATATAAGAATCCAAAGCAGCAACTGATGTCTTGAGAGCTTCAAGATCTGCTTCGATTCTAGAAGACTGAGTCTGGTACTCTTTCACTTCTTCCATAAGCTCAGACACAAAAGAAGATAAATTAAAAGCCAAAGAGAGCTCGAAGGATCTCTCTAACATTTTCATTTCTTCATTAAAGATTTGCTTCATCTCAGCAACTGATACACTGAATGATTCTTTCAGCTCATTCTTCATGGATTCAAGATCAGATTTAGAGACAAAATCATTAGGGACAACTACAGCAGATCCCTTTACTGAGGCCAAACTAACTATAGAATCAGTCATTATTGAATGAATTGAGGATGAAAGGGAGGTTTCCATTAACTTCAATTCTTCAACAAAACTGGATTTGAGGTCCTCTTTCAGCTTATTCAGATCATGAAATCTGACCACATTATCGGGCAACAACTCAGAAGCAAGATCATAATTGGTCTTCGGTCTATTCACAGACATCTCATTATCAGAATCCGGATAATCCAATCCACAGACTATAAACCCTGGGTCTTCTACCCAGTCTCCAAACTCAACAGCTACTGTAACATTTCCAAGAACAGATTAATGCTCCCCCTCAATGGGTGCATTCTCATGTATCACAATAGCATTCAGTTCTGGATTCTCTTCATCAGAATCTTCTACTACAAGTTCCATCGGTGCAGCATCTAGAAGATCTTCTGATACAGGTACAGCTTCTTCTGTATCTCTTTCTACTTCAGCAGTCGGCATAGCTGAGCTTCCAATCAAAGGACTCATACTTAAGCTACCAGAAACAGACGATTCAGATACATTCTCCTTTTCCTCTTCTTCTTAGTGAGGCACAGACTGGTCTTCCTCATAAGTAGATAAAATTTCCTCTACCTTTCCTTTCCTAGAATAAACCAATTCTGCAACAGGACTTGGGGGCAAGTCTGGATCTCCTCCAACATCCATTGGAGTTTCTTCTTCTTCTTCTGTTTCATTACTATAAACAGGTTCCTCTTCATCAGGTCTCAGACTCGGATCTCTCATATCCTTTGGTCTTGAGGGATGATCCACAGGATTAAACCTATCATATATCTTCTGATCATCACTGACCCATTCTCCCTTCCATGGGTTCCAGTTAATTTTCATGTACTTACAAACAGTCGAGGTGATGCAGAAATTATTCCTGACTACAACTGTCTCATCCTGAGACTCAGCTATTCCTTTCACTTTTATCATTACTGAAATCAGCTTCACAAAGAATAAAGCATTATTCTTTGACTTTGGTCTAATCATGTCTTCCTTTTGAAACATCAACAATCTGCACAGATTGATTTTCACACCATGTCTTAGCAGATGAAGAAGATAGATATCTTGATATCTCAGATTTGCAAAATCTCCTCGCCTCGGTATCAACACATGCTGAACAAACTTGAAGAGCAGTCGATTCTCTCCATCCATTTCAGCAGCAACCACTTGCCTTTGATTCCCATTACCGGTCATCTCTTCTAAGGCGGTTTCATAATCAAAGATGTCACTGCTAGGTGGCATTGCTCTTGATACGTACCCAGAGACACCTTCATGTGGTACTTTTAAACACTCAGCCCACTCTACTGAAGAAAAAGACATCTCTTTTCCATTTAAAAAAGAGCTTACCCAATTCTCATTTTCAGACTTCTCGAAGCTCACAAACTCGTAGAACTGTTTTACCAACTTCGGGTAGTATGGGCCATTGTTATTCGAGAAACAATCCACCCATTTCTGGTCTTCCAGAATCTCGAGTACTAATGATTTGCTAGGTAGTATCCATTCCACGCACAGTTCCTTCTCGATTACTATGTCTCTATTCTGCAAGTGAGGATTCACTGGTCGCTTTCCCGATCTAGTTCTGACTTCACTAACACTGGCTTGATGCTGTGTCTTCTGCTTCTTAGCTTTTGGTTCTACACTTTCATCTCTGACGGTAGGAAGCTTAGTTTTTTCTATCGCGGGTTTAGGGTTCTTGGCCGATTTGGGAGCTAAGGTTCGAAGGTGAGAGATTTTGAGCTCAGTGAGGTAAGAAGTGGCTTAGACTTAGTTTTATCATTTAGGAATTCCAAATAAACGACTAAAATAGATTAAAATAAAATAAAATAAAGCGATTCGTATTCTTGGAGGCAGACAGATGTTTAAAAAAAACATTGCATCGGTGTGAGTTAATCATCGGTGAAAAAAAGAATCGGTGAGAATTGTACATCGGTGAGAATTTCACATCGGTGAGGATTTTCACATCGGTGAGAATTTCACATCGGTGAGGATTTTCACATCGGTGAGAATTTCACATCGGTGAGAATTTCACATCGGTGAGAATTTTACATCGGTGAGAATTTCACATCGGTGAGGATTTTACATCGGTGAGGATTTTCACATCGGTGAGAATTTCACATCGGTGAGGATTTTACATCGGTGAGAATTTCACATCGGTTGTGATTAAACATTCCCAATTCGTGTCTTATGTAACTTAGCCTATCCGAACTTAAAGGTTTAGTGAAAATATCAGCCAATTTATGTTCAATGCCAATAAATTCAAGAGAAATATCACCTTTTTGATAGTGATCTCTTAGGAAATGGTGTCTTACATCTATGTGTTTGGTTCTAGAGTGAGATACAGGATTCTTAGAGATTTTTATTGCACTGGTGTTATCACAGTTGATTGAAACATGTTTAAAAACATATCCATAGTCCAAAAGAGTGTGTTTCATCCACAGAATTTGTGCACAGCAACTACCAGTAGCTATATATTCTGCTTCGGCAGTAGATAATGCAACTGAGTTCTGTTTCTTACTACACCAAGAAACTAAGGATTTTCTAAGCAAATGACATTTTCCTGATGTGCTTTTTCTATCTAACTTACAACCAGAAAAGTCAGCATCTGAATAACTCATTAACTCAAAGGATTGTCCTTTTGGGTAAAACAAACCTAAGTTAACAGTGTGTTTGAGATATTAAAAAATTATTTTAACAGCAAGCAAACGAGATTCTTTTGGATTAGCTTGAAATCTAGCACACATACACACACTAAACATAATATCAGGTCGACTAGCAGTAAGATAAAGTAAACTACCAATCATACCTCTGTAATTTGTTTGATCAACTGGTTTCCCAGTTTCATCTGCGTCCAATTTACAGGTAGTACTCATAGGAGTTTCACTTTCCTTAATACTATCCATACCAAAACGTTTTAAAAGATCCTTTGTATATTTAATTTGATTCAAAATAATACCATTTTCATTTTGACATACTTGAAATCCAAGAAAGTACTTAAGTTCTCCCATTAAGCTCATTTCAAATTCATTTTTCATACTTTTTGAAAAATCAGTACATAAAGAGTGTTTAGAAGATCCAAAAATAATATCATCAACATATATTTGTACAACTAAAACATCTTTAGAAATTCTTTTAATGAAAAGAGTTGGATCAGAAATCCCTTTAGTAAAACCATTTGAGATAAGGAAATTGCTAAGTCTATCATACCAAGCTCTTGGAGCTTCTTTTAAACCATACAAAGCTTTAGAAAGTTTAAAAACTTGATTTGGAAAATGGGGGTTAGTAAATCCAGGTGGTTGTTCTACAAAAACATCTTCAATTATAAAACCATTTAGAAATGCACTTTTCACATCCATTTGATATAACTTGAAATCCAGATGTGCAGCATATGCAAGTAAGATCCTAATGGATTCTAGTCTAGCTACAGGTGCAAAAGTTTCCTCATAGTCTATACCTTCTTCTTGACTATATCCTTGTGAAACTATTCTAGCTTTGTTTCTAACTATATTTCCAGATTCATCTACTTTATTTCTAAAAACCCATTTTGTGCCTATTGTCAAAGTGTCCTTAGGTCTGTCAACTAATTCCCAGACTTTGTTTCTTTCAAACTGATTTAATTCTTCCTGCATAGCTATTACCCAGAATTCATCATTGATAGCATCATTGATATTTTTGGGTTCTATCTGTGAAAGAAAAGCTTGATGTTCAACCTGGTTTCTTAGAGAAGCTCTAGTTTGTGTTCCTCTATCAAGATTACCAACAACAGCTTCTAAAGGATGATTATTTAGAATCCTTGTTGATCTGGTAAAGGTTGGACTAGAAATTTCAGGTTCATCTATAGGTTCGGGTTCAATAGAAGCAGATTCTGGAAAAAGTCCAGAACTGGATGTTTTGATAACAGGTTCTTTAGATTTATCATTAATGTCCAGAACAGATAAGTCTTCTTCAATATTTTCAAGAGAGGTTTTAGACTCATGTGGATCAGTTTCATCAAACTTGATGTGAACAGATTCTTCCACACATTTAGTTTTCTTATTGAATACTCTATAGGCTTTACTTGAAATAGAGTAACCCAGAAAAATTCCTTCATCACTTTTGGAAGCAAACTTATCCAGATTATCTTTAGTATTCAGAATAAATACTTTGCAACCAAAAACTTTAAAGTAATTAACCTTAGGCTTTCTATTGTTCCACAATTCATAAGGGGTTTTCTTAAGAACAGGTCTAATTAAGACTCTATTAATGACATAACAAGCTATATTTACAGCTTCAGCCCAAAAATAAATAGGCAGGTCATATTCATTGAGCATGGTTCTAGCAATTTCTTGAAGGGTTCGGTTTTTTCTTTCTACTACACCATTCTGTTGGGGTGTTCTAGGGGCAGAAAAGTTATGAGTATAGCCATTGTGTGAGGAATAAGATTCAAAATCTTGATTTTCAAACTCACGACCATGATCACTTCTCAAAGTTTTAATCTTAAGTCCACTAAGGTTCTCTACAGATTTAGAGTATTTAACAAAAGAAGAACAGGCTTCACTTTTGTGAGCTAGAAAATATACCCAAGTATATCTAGAAAAATCATCTACAAGAACATAAACATAGTGCTTCCCATTTAAACTAGAAACTCTTGATGGTCCAAACAAATCCATGTGAACCAATTCAAGTGGTTGAGAAGTCGAAACTTCTTTCTTTGATTTAAAAGAAACTTTGTGTTGTTTTCCCTTTTGATAGGGGTTACACACTCTATCATTTGGGAATTCTAATTTAGGTAGGTCTCTAACTAGGTTTTTTCTAGAGAGTTTTCTAAGTGAGTGAATGTTGCAATGTCCCAATCTTCTGTGTCATAGCCAAGATTCTTTATGAAAAGCATTCAAACAAGTAATATTCTGCTTAGCTAAAGAATTCAGATTAACAGCATAAACATTTTCATTTCTTAAGGCAGAAAATACCAAAACATTCTTAGAATTAAAAACTTTGCAGTAATCATTTTCAAATTTAACATGAAAACCATCATCACATAACTGAGAAATACTTAATAAATTGTATTTAAGGCCATCAACAAATAAAACTTTAGAAATCAAAACTGAATCAGTGTTACCAATCTGGCCTAGGCCGATGATTCTTCCTCTTGAATTATCACCAAAGGTGACAAAGCCTCCATCAACTTTTATTAAACTCTTGAAACAAGAGAAGTATCCTGACATATGTCTTGAACATCCACTGTCCAAATACCAGGTCTCTTTACAGGAGCTCTTTAAGCAAGTTCCCTACAAAACAGATTTAGATGGGAAATGATTTTGGTACCCAGATTTTCTTGGGTCCAGACAGGTTAGCCAATAACACTTTAGGTACCCATATTTGTCTAATGGGTCTCATATAATTTGTAGAATTGACATGCTTTGAAAGATAAACTTTATTAGATCCATAGCTATGTATATAACTGGTTGAAGCATATGAAGTTCCAGAATTACCTTCATTCTGTCCAGATTTAGAAATGAATCTAGTTTTGGCAATTTTCCTTTGTCCAGGTTGGTATCCTATACCAGTAGTATATTTAGGTGCTATTTTCTTTCCTAGAATCTATGTTAGTGTATTTTTTCCATTGGTGAACTTCTCTAAGTCTTTCTTGAGTTTCTCATTAGATAGTTTCAGTTCAGTGTTTTCTTTTAACAGTTGAGCATTTTTCTCTTTTTCAATAGTGAGTTCAGTTTTAACTGTAGTGGTGAGAGCATGTTGTTTCTTTAATGACTTGTATTTATCCTTAAGTTCATTACATGTCTCTTCCAGCATACCACAATACTCAAACAATTCATTTTTAGACATTGTTCCAGAATCAAAATCAGATTTTGCATTATCTCCAGAGTAATAATAATTTAAAGCAGGAGTTTCAGCAATTACCTGTGAAGTGTTTGTCATAAAGCACATGTTTGCCTTATTTTTGTGTTCAGTTTCAGAGCTTTCAGATTCAGTAGAGCTATCCTCAGAATCACTCCAAGTAGCCTTCATGGCTTTCTTAAACTTATTATCCTTATATTCATATTTCTTTTTATACTTCAGCTTTGGACAGTCGGATTTAATGTGTCCTTTTCTCTTGCACTCATAGCAGACAACATCATCTGATTTGTCATTCTTCTTCCAATCCTTTTTCCATTTGCCTTGGTGATCATACTTACCCTTATAATTTGTTTTTCTAAAGAACTTCTTTTTCCTATAAAATTTCTTAAATATTCTAGCAATGTGAGCCATCTCAGCATCACTGTCAGAATCACTTTCACTGTCTTCACAGCTTGAACTTTCAACTATATCTTGAAGCTTTTCTTTGTCCTTATTCTTTGAAGTTGAAGATTTGAAAGCGACAGACTTTCTTGGAGGTTCATTTTCTTCCTCTTTATTCACTTTAATCTCTTCTTCATACATCATCAGCTTTCCAATTAGTTTCTTGACAGGTAGAGCAGCAATGTCACATGATTCTCTGATTGAGACAGATGTGCCTCTCCATCTATCAGGTAGACATCTCAAAATTCTCATAATTTGTTCCTTCGATGAGACATCCTTTCCCAGCGAGATCATTGTATTGACAATTTCATTGAACCTGAGATACATGTCAGAAATGGGTTCATCAGGCTTTATTTTAAAATTATCATACTTGATAGTATAAGTTTTCAATCTCATTTCTTTAACATTCGTTGTTCCTTCATGAGAAACAGCTAAGGTATCCCAAATTTCATATGCAGTTTTACAAGAAGAAATTCTATTGAACTCTTCATCTCCTAGAGCACAGTACAAGGCATTCATAGCTTTACAGTTGTTATTATAAGCAGTCTTTATAGGTTCATCCCAAGTAGATCTAGCAGTAGTGGGAATTTTGTATTCTGATTCAATAGCAGTCCAAATATCAAAACCTATGCTTTCTAGATGAATTCTCATTTTTAGTTTCCACTGAGCATAATTAGTTTCATTGAAGAAAGGTGTCCAGTTAGTAGCAGCACCCTCAAGTCTATTTTCCATGATGAGAAAATTTTAAAGAGATAAAAATTTAGATATAACAGAAATTTTAAGAACTTTAAAATACAACTAAAATCACAGTTCAAAAGCAGAGTACTTTTAAAGGGTATTTTCGATCCTCTGATACCAAGTGTTGGTCGGAGTGGTTTACTCAAGAGGGGGGTGAATTGAGTACCAATTAAAATTTCTGAATTTAAAAACACTATCTTAAAAGACCCCCAAATAAAATAATAAATTAAACTGTAGTGAATTTATATTAAAGTAGAGGTTCTGTTAGATTCTCAAGGGATTGATTAATTCCCAGTTAATCAAAACAGGAGTGTGTGATTATCTTTTGAAACTAACTTACTAATCTACACTTAACATAAACACTTGCTAATTTAATTATCAAAGTGACTTTAAAAACAGTATTGGTTTTAAAGTGATTAGCAGCGGAATAAAACTTTGAAAGAGATGGCACAAAAAATGTAACCAAGAGGTTCAGTCTCAAGCTGAGACTTAGTCCTCTCAAAAGTTTATATAAAAATGATCCACACCCTGGATCGGGGTTCAACAGTTTACAATTTTCCAGGTCCAAGACCTCTACCACTGTTATTCGTGGGAAACAGTACAACAGCAACCAGCTGTCCAGGTCACACACGACCTCTACCACTGTTATTCGTGGGAAAGAAAGAATGCAGGAATTTGGTAAGTATTTACAAATCCTCCAGTTTGAGTACAGGAGACAGTGTGTGTGTTAGATACAGCAGATAACACACACTGCTCGAAAAGTATAATAATAAATCACAGAACAAGATGTAGAGTTTAGAAGTGGTTCTGGTGATTTCAGTGTAGCTCCGGACTCCTTTGGATTCGATCAGAAGTGAGTCTGAGTCCTCTTCTCGTTTCTGTTTGATAAACAGAGTGTCGTATGCTCCAGGTTCATAGACAGTGAGAATGTAGTGGTTGAAGTTCTTCAGTGTTCTTCTTATATGCACAGAACACTTCTCGAGTATGCTTGATTGTCTATGAGCTTCTCTGTGTTCTTGATGGAACTGGTTTTTCTCTTCTTGATTCTTCTCGTTCTTGTGTTTTTGGTATATTCCATCCACCACACACTGTTAGTTGGGCAGCGTAGTCTTCTCGTATTTATCTCACGGGCAACAGGAGACAGGAAAGATTTCCTTTCTGCAGGTACGAGGTACGGGTTCCTGACATCCGACAACCTTTATCAGATAGTTGAAAAATCATTAAAATGTACATGATATGACCGTTGGATAGATTAAATAAATATAGGAAATAAAGAAATTCAAACAGTGAGTCGAGTGATCGGTAGGTAATCAGCATCGGTAGCTTGGACATCGGTAGCTCAATTACATTAGTTGCTTTGACTCTATCGGCGGTTCTATGCGTCGGTAGCTCCATGCATCGGTAGCTTCATGCGTCGGTAGCTCCATGCGTCGGTAGCTTCATGGGTCGGTAGCTCCATGCGTCGGTAGCTCCATGCGTCGATAGCTCCATGCGTCGGTAGCTTCGTCCATCGGTGACTCTTATTCCATCGGTAGCTATTTATACTTACACCGGTAGCTCTATGTTTGTATCGGTAGCTGTCTGTAAGTCAGTATCTTACATTTATAAGCACATCGGTAGCTCTGTTTTAAGTATATCGGTGACTCTGTCTGTTGGTAGACTAAGTCTATCGGTAGACTGGGTACCGGTAGCTCTTTATCAGTAGCTATAGGCAGATTACTTATCTGTTTTATGCAGAACACATCCGATTGTGTTAGAATCAATTTATAACTTGTATGAACATGGATAAATGAGGATTAACATATTCCAAAGACTATTTTAAAAATTATTATTGGTTTGATCACAGATTTGAAAGAATTAAAGTATAGATCAATGATACTTAAAAATATCATAGAGAATGAAAACATAATTGGGATTTTCAACACATATGAATACATGATTGAGATTATCAAAACAGGTGAGGTCAACAGTTATTTATATATTTTTTATGATATTGATATTTTTTAGGACCAAGATGATAAGTAAAGTGGTCATATTTAGGTATTGTCTTTTAATGTCAAGGAATTTTAAGAAGAAAAGAAAATCACCTCACTTTTTATTCAAATGAAAATCAAACTAACCATTATCTTCAAGATATCAAACTCACAATGCTTGAGAAGGTCCTTTGTATTCAGGTGAAGATAGATGGAAGAAAAGGTTCATCAGAATCACACTGAATCTGGAATGAAAGGATTGATCATATTGAGGAAGAATATTTCTATAATTAAATGGTCATAATACTTTCCCTGAGTTTGGTATGGAAGGTGTGATTGTAATAGTAGATAATCAGAGTCTACATGACTATGATATTAAATTTGACAACGCTTTACTAATCTTGGAGTTCTCATAAATCTCAGGTATTCTGTAAACTTCTGATTCATGCTTGATGAAATAAAGGGAGAGAATAGGTGTCTCCAATAGTACTCAAATTAATCATATCTAGGTGGAAAGGAAGAAAATTTGAAGGAGATCATATTTAGCTTGATCGTAATCATGCTGATTGTAGTCATGCCAACCGTATTCTAGCTGAGTTGGAAATAATTTTGGTTTTTAGAGAAATGGGAAGTCATAATACTTTCCATTATAAGTTAGCCAATGCTAGATATTATATTTAATTTTTTCAAATTCATGAAGGAATTCATGGTTCAAGTTGAAGTTTTTGAATGAAGAAATTTCGTGAAGTTGAAGTTTCCCAGTCTGAATATCATCATAATGAGTTCATCATATTTATATTCATTTAAAGTATTATAAGATTTGAGGCAAATGTGAGAAACCAAAGGTACTGGTTTTCAGTCAAAACAAAATCCAAAAGATATAAATCTTCAAAGAATGAAGTTGATGGGTATTGTATTCAGAAGATAAAGAAAAAACCCTGATTTTTTCTAAATCATTTTATTGATTGGTTCAAGTGGGTCAAGAGAAGATATGAAGTAGAATTGGTTAAAGAGGGAGCTTGATTTTTAAAGAAGACATTTTATTTCTTCATCTGGTGTAGAGCAATGTAATGAAGAAATCATATCAATAAATTGGAATGATGAATCGGAATGGAGTTTTTGAAGAAGATGAAAACTATCTATTTCTTCATAAATTAAAATTGGTACAGAGCATCGTAATGAAGAAATTGGAATGAGAAAATTGGAATGGTAAGTCAAAATTGGACTTGTGTTTATAAATAAAATCTAAATAAGAGATTAATTAGTTATAATATTTTAGAAGGATCAAGAAAAATTAAGAAGTGTTGATGAATTCAAGAGACACCCGAAATTTAAGGAAATATTCAAATTCCAGTAATTTGGTTGAGTGGGAAACAATTTCAGATTCCTACTAAAACCATCTTTCAGTCACCTATAAAATGTGAGAAGTACATTGTATATTTTCTAACTAAGGTACTATTTAGAGAGGAAGAGATAGAAGATACATATTTCTAGATAGAGAATAAGTTTTCATATTGAGCTCTATTGAAGAATTTTTCATCGGACATAAGTGAAAGGATGAGAGACATGATTGAAATGTATTCAACTGATCATCATATTCAGTGGATCATAATATTCATCTAATTATCATATTCTATTTATCATCATATTTGGTTGGTCATTGTATTGTGCTGAATAATTGGAATGGGGTTATCGTATTGATTTTTCCAAACTGAGGAATAAAGTGTTTAGAGTTGTCTCAATCATATTTTAATATAGTTATATTTTCATATAGAGAAATAATATTAGGAGAATAGGATTGAGTTTCATATCAAAGTCCTCAAAGTTCTTACTAGCTTATGGGTAATAAAGTGAATAATTATTTTCAAAAAAATACATTTGTGTAAGTTTATGAAGATGCACAGGTAACATGTTTTGTTACAAAAACTTTATATTACATCATTTCTGCTAGAAAGAGCAGATGCACTATTGGATTGTTTTCATAGTGCTACATGAGTGAAAATGCATATCCTACTTATTATATTCCACACAAAAGGATTTTTTCTAGTGGATTGTGTGGTATTGGATTATTTTCAAACCATACCAAGGATGTAGCTATTATTATTGAATAGTGAACCTTGTAAATTCCTGTATTCCTGTAGATGTGTGGATGAATTTTTTTTAGCAGGGAATCAAATATTTAACTAGAGGTGAGTGTTGTTTCATTTGTAAGGAAACCTAAAAGGAAAAGATATCACCGATTCACCCCTCCCCCTCTCAGTGATAAAATTATCCTAAATGGGCACTTACAAAAAAATTTGTTAACAATTCTGGTAAGGATATAGACAATTGTAATCCAACTCAAGAAGAAGAATTGGACTCAACTATTTCCAATGATGAGTAAGATATTTGAAAATCTCATTCTATGATGAGGAATCAAGTGGAATCTTAGAATATTATTAGTGATCAACATCAGAAGGATCAAACAAGAAGGGAAACAAAAGATATTACACATACTTCCTTATATTCAAAAGTTGAGCTGAATGATGTAAAATAAGCTTTTGAGTATCCATAATGGATTCAATCCATTAATGAATAACTGGACCAAATTGAAAATAATGGTACATGGGAACTCATACCCAAGACAAATGACAAAAATATTATTAGTACAAATTAGTTTTTCCAAAACAAGGTGAATGAAGAGGTTAAAGTGATAAGGAATAAGGTAATACTTGTTTTCCAAGGGTATTAAAAAATTGAAGGTATTGATTTTGATGAAACCTTTTCTCTAGTGGAAACATTATAAATAATCATAATTTTTCTTAAAATTTCTAAATAATGAAGTTAAAAATCTTTCAAATGGATGTTAAATCTGTATTCTTGAATGGTGATCATGATGATGAATTTTATATTGAACAACCTCATGGATTTGTTATTGGGAAAGATGAAATTTATGTATGCATATTGAATAAGGCCTTGTATGGGATGAAACAAGCTCTAAGGGAATGGTATTCCAAATTGGATACTTTCTTAAGTAAGATGAGTTTCAAGAAAGTAAGTGTTGACGACAATATTTACATAAAATAAATTCAAGAGTATTCAATAATCATAATTGTTTATGTTGATGACATTATCTTTGCTGGGAATGATGAAAGAACTTGTGAAATATTTTCTAAAGAAATTAAAATTTTGTTTGAGATGTCCATGTTGGGGGAAATGAAATACTTTCTTCGGTTACAAGTTTTACAAAAGAAGATTCACATTTTTCTTTCTCAAGAAAAGTATGCTAAGTAACTTCCTTAGAGTTTAGGTATGGAAAACTCAAAACCTATTTCCACACCAATTTCATTGGGAACAAAGTTTAATAAATATGGAAAAGGAAAATAAGTTGATTAGAAATAATTTTGGAAGATGATTAGAAGTTTTTTCATTTGACTACATCAATACTTGGCATTGTTTATGTTGTCACCATATGTACAAGATTTCAGAGTTCTCCTAAATAATCACACTTACCCACTGGAAAAAGAATTTTCAGATACATAAAGGGAACAAAAAATTTTGGAATCAGATATAATATCTCAGAAAATATTTATTTGTTTGGGTATTTAGATGTTTATTGGGTAGGAAATATTGATGATGGAAGAACCACATCTAGTGGACTATTCTTTGTGGGAAAGAGTTTTGTTAGTTGGAATACAAAGAAATATAATTCAGAAATAGTTAGTATGGTTGAAATTGAGTATGTTTTTTCCACACTAGTGGAATATCCACCTATACTAACACCTCCATACCAAAGATTTGAAAAACTCGTTGGATTAAGTAACCTATAGCAACAGTTCAATGAAACCATTGGTTAAGGGTAAAAAATGGTGATTTTTACTAATAGTTTGCAAAAACCGTTGGATATTAGGGGTAATTGTACCAATGGTTTAACAAAACCATTGGTAATAGCTGGTTTTCCAATATTTCTCTACGGTTTTTAATAACCGTTGGGAAAAAACCCCAAAATACTCCCAAACATAATCTCTCCTCCATCGAACCCATCATCAAATAGGTGTCTCTGCTAACCCGTGAACAGATCTCTCCTCCATCGAACAGAATCTCTCCTTCGTCGAACCCTGCTTCCCAAGCACGAACCTATTAGCCCACTTCCTCTATCAAATAGAATCTCTCCTCCTTGAATAGATATCTCCTCTCTATGAGATCTACTCCTCCAACAAGATCTATCCTCTAACCCTACTTCCCAAGCACGAACACTACTTGGTGATCTCACTTCCTCCGTCGCGAGCTCACTTTCTCCAGAATGGATCTCTCCAGGATGCCAACCCTAATTCTTGAGCGCACTTCTTCCAGAACCCATCTCTATGATTTTTCCCTAAACGAGATTTCTTCGGACTGTAAACCCTACTTCCCAGCTGGCGATTGATTCAAGTAATTCTTGTTCTTCCACTTCAAATCGGTACGTTGTAATTGAATTATCTCTTCTTACTCCATTTATTTTAGCTTTTTTCATTCAATTTTACTGCAATATTATTTATTTTACCCACTCTGTATTAGGATCCCATCACAAGCGATATATCATTTTAGGTTTCGGTTTTGTTTTTATTTATCTTTATAAAATAATTTTGATTGGTAATGAAGACTTCAATATGATAATGAGTTATTTTATCCTTGGTTTATATTAAATTTAAGGTTTATTGACATTATTTTGTTGGTCAGACATAAATACAAGGGGAGGGTTAGGACTATAGGCAGGGGATTTTCCATGGGAGGGTTAGGGTTAGAGGTAGGGGAAAGGGCTAGGGCTGGGGGGGTTTAGGATGGGCTGGGGGTGGTTAGGGCCAAGGGGACTGGTAGGGGTTCGGGATAAGGGGTTGGTGTTGGGTTTATGGGGGATAGGTCCAGGGTTATGTTTAGGTTTTTAGGGTTTGGTTAGGTTTAGGTCGGGGTGGGGTGGGGTTAGGTTTAGGATAGGGTTTAGGTCTGGGGGTAGGTTTAGGCTGGGACTGGGGGGTTAGTGGTAAAGGGGCCAGATAGGGCCAAGGGATGAGGTTTAAGGTAGTGGTCATGGGGGGTCATTTTAGTGTATGGGATGGGGTAGGTTTACTATGTTAAACCATCATTGGAGTAAGTAGGATACCAAAAATAGGCTACCTCATCAGTAACACAAAATTCTGAATGATGGTCATAATAAAGAGTAGGCTAGGATAGTTCATATTTGTATGGATACAATGACCCTCAAAACCAAATGATCTTGGGATGAGAAGTACCATAAATATTGACCTTCTATTCATGTACCTCTTGAAATGGATTCACATGAAATAATTTTGGAATTTATCATGAAGACTAATTAAATTTTGGACATGAGGATGGAAAAACATGAAGAAGGTATTAAAGAGAAAGAATATTTTACCAATAACCTATCCAAATCTATTATGAATTTATCTTCCCTTGTGAGTAATTTTTTGTTACATTTTGATGTATGGATTTAAAAAGAGGATAAAACAAATGATGTTTAAGAAGTGAAGGTTCTGGGTGAAAATAAGATTTATGAGGATGAAAATTATTGCACATTTAGTGATATTTCTAGAAAAGATGAACCTTTGAATCCTAAAGAAGAAAATGAACCCTCCCTTCAATACACATCCAAAGAAAAATAAATGTAATCTCTCAAGTGATAACATGAACAATAATAATGGAACATGACAAAATTAATTAATTAAATGGTGGTTGAGAACGGAGAAAATTACAACGATGAAGATATATGTGTATTTAAATAGGTCCAAAAAGATGAATAAGTGGATAGGGAGTTGGACACCAGTGGACTAACTGAATTCTTCAAGGAAGATTATTGTCCAACAATTGAAGAAGATATAGTTTCTGAAATACAATAAACCATCAAAACACTAAAAAAGGAGAAGGGGGATGAAGCAATGGATGATAAATCACTAAAAATAGTCGATGCCATCATGAAAATAGATTTTACAAGTTTTTAAAAAGTGGAGAAAAAGGATGTTTCAATTCAAGAAGTCATTACCGAATTTAAATGTAAGGAGAAGGAATAAAAAGTAGGGGAGGAGGAGAAATGTATGGGGAATGCTGAAATTTTTAAAGAAGGACCTATAACACTAAAAGATGAAGTTATTGTATTAGAATTCATAGTTCTATCACAACATTTGAAGTCCATAAGAAACAGGATAAGGTGGTGGAAAAATCCTTCAAAAAAATATGGTTAGACGTTGAATTCTTGTTTCCTATATTAAATAAATCCAAAAAAACTATAAGTCACCACAAATCAATGTTATAGATATGGAAAGAAGAAGAAAGAGACCATGCAGTCCGATCTAGTAGAATTTAAAATCAGCATCAATACCGAGCCAGTTAAATTTTCTTCATTCTCCAATTATGTGACACAAAGGTAAATGTTCTAGCTTAATAACCTTAATAAAAGAACATCCAGTAGGAAAACTGAGTTTTTAATTGATTTCTAGGAAATAGTTTTCTTAAATTAGAGAAATAGGTTGACATTTTTAAAATTCACATTCTTACATCTATTTGAAGTTTTCTAAAAATGATTATTGATATGATTTCTTATTCTTAGCCTATTTTGAAACATTATTTCTCATTTACTATTTCTTGAAATAACTAAGTGTATGAAAAACTATTATAACGTTATTTTATGTCTTATTAATGCATGATGATTTTATGCCATATTAAAATGAATAACACCATAGATTGATTTTAATTGTTCTCATTTGACCGTGAGGCCCACCCTACTTTTGAATATTTTTTAAACTAGTAGAAACCCTTGTATCCCATGATAGGTTCCCACATTTCAAGATTTTGTTTCTTTACAACCCGTGTTCTTCTAGGTTAATTACATGAAATCACTTCATATTTAAAGAGTAAGAAGGGTGTTTCAGGGTGCCATTCAGTGTGGGTTCCATAAATGAGTGCGGTGTTGTGAGTGGGTACCCTAGACCCAACTCATGTATGTATATTGAATACCATTACATGCATACAGTTTGATATATATACGTTTATATCTTACCAAAAATAGTGTTTGTACTTCTGCATTGACTATATTTATATATTGACATCCTAATATTACATGTCATATAAAAATACTATAGAAGTTCCTAGGCTATAATGAGAAGCAATAGACACTATGATAGTAATATTAAATATATGTAATATGGTCCTGATACATTAGGGAGATAGGGAAAAGATGATGTGTGACTATCATGAGTTAGTGGCTCATAAGCCTTGAGAGTCCTTCTCAATCCATATATCATTTTAGGTTGTGGTTTTGTTGAGGTTTTATTGTGATATATCTTTATAGAATAATTTTTATGTATATTGAAGACGTCAATATGATCATGAGTTAATTTATCCTTGGTTTATTTTTAAATTTAAGGTTTGTTGACATTATTTCATTGGTCATACATAAATACAACTATAGAACTTTTGGCATACCCCCGGTGTCAACCTAGAGCTTGAGTGTTGGCTGGATAATTTGATGTTCAATATTAAATTAATTAATTCATAAAAATCAATATCATACTATTACATGAAATATAAATTCAGACTTGATTTTTTTAGACGCCATTGGTGGTGTCATAATATGTTTTACTCCAACCTATTTAGGATTCCCATTAGAATCAAAGAAGATCTAGCAAATAAAGGATTCCAGGATAAATATAGAGTCACTTTTATCTATATATTTTTAATAATGTAATGACTTGGGACATCATAAATTTTATATAGAGGATGATGTCTTTAATGGATCATGAAGGTTACTTCACAGACCTGAAATATTTCCCCCTTCATAGGAAGGAGATAATATAGCTAGGGAGACATTTTTTCAGCATGGGATTCGGTATGATATCATTTCACAGGTTAATTCCCTTTTTGTGAGATTTTTTTTATTTGATGAATCATGATCTCATCACTAAAGATAACCCATTGGAGGCCCTGATTCAAGGGAAATATGTTTTAGTATGATGATCCAGGAGTTCCGCATTAGGTGTCAATAAGTTGATATTAGGATTTCCACCAAGGATGCAGTGGTCAAATCAACTTGTGATGTAGAACACAGTATTTGGACATCATTCTGGTTAATTTTATTAAGAATTGCAGGTTTGAACATAAGCTATTTCAGTATCCTTTTCCCATAGTGGAGTACCAATCATTTGATAAGATGGGTGCTATATAGAAGTTCTATAGGAGCACTTAGAAGCTGATCATTGGAAGTGGATCATGTTAGGAACCTAGGAGATTCTCTCCTACCCCTAAGTAAATTGGTTGATGGAGTTCTATCAGTCACTCAGGTTGGGGCAGGGGACATGGAACCCCAACATAGGAGTAGTGGTATCACTATAATGGAGAACTATAAGGGAGTCAATATAGAGACTAGGGAAGAGGGTAATGTAACATTCATATTTTGGAGTATACTCATACTAATCAATATGTTGAACTGTCTACTTTCATATGTACAATTCTTGTGTCATTTTTCATTTATATAATTTGATTAATACAATTGGTTTTATTCATTTTCTTTTTAAAAATTATCCAATTCCATTGGTTAGGCTATGTAAACCTTAGATGCGGTTATGGAAATTGATACATAATTAGGGGTGTGGTTAGAGGTTATTATACAATGTAAGAAGTTCACTCATCAAATTGTTTTCTACCATTTTCTATAAGACATTTTTTGCAGGGTAATTGACTTCTGAATTCTGAATTCAATTTTGTATGTATTTAATTAACTTCTGAATTATGTGTTGTACTTGTAGGTAATTGCTGAATTCTGCATGTGTATGAGATATTTAAGGGATACATTGGAGAATTAGGTATGTTTTAATTTCATTAAGTAGGAAATTAATTGTACTTATGGTTTATTAAGTAGTGTATAAAAGAGGAATAATTTTTAATTATACATTCTTTAAATGATATACTCAAGTTAAATTTGATCTAATGGTATAAGGATTTTTCATAGCATGTAGCATGAGAAGATCTCCCATGATCGATCTTTATATTGGCATGGGGAGGAACTCTATAACTAAAACTTATTTCACTTTCTAATAATGAGTTGATATATTCTTGTCCACTATCAAGATCTATTGAATTTTATTGATAACATTAACATTTATTAGACTAGGGATACAATCCTGGTCTTGGGTTTTATTTTGACCATGGTGATATTTCCCTTAGGATGTTCTCTATAATGTAGTTGGAATAATGGCATGATGGAATAAAATGATATAATGAAATGTGAAATGGTAATTAGGCTTATTAGTTATGTGAATCTTAATTATCATAATTGTTATGTGAATTAAAATATTCTTATGAATCTAATAAATGGAAATTGAACCTAATTGAAATGTAATGGGGTCACATTGAAATTATATCTTTGAATTCTGTATATTTTGTTGTTTTAAATGTACTTTAAATTTCAGGTTTGAATTTTGTACATTGTATTGTATAGAGGGCAGGCTGTTAGAGGCTGTTGGAGGCTGCATTTCAGGCTGTTGGAGGATGCATTGCAGGCTGTTGGAGGCTGCATTTCATAGGTAAGGTTGCATTGCCGGTAATTTCAGAGGGTCCAGCTTGTTCGGTCATGGTAGATGTAGTTTTTGATCCAAACTATGATCAGTACAGTTCATGGCGCAGGAATGAATCCTATTTTTATAAGGTTGAGGTAATTTATTGAATTCTTGACATTGACAATGTGTCTCTTATAATTCTGAAGACTACTACTAAAATGGGAAAAGGTAAGCTCTTTTACTCCATATTCTCCATGTATTATGAATAAGTTTCCAGTATACATGTTTGTGGATTTTTTTATTGGGTGATTTTTTATTTTACAAGGCAGTACTGGTGCTGGAATTAGGTAGTACTGGTTTTGGAATTAGTGAGGGTAGTTGTGATCGGTATACTGGTTCTGGAATGCAGTTTTGATTGGTAGAGGGCAGGCTAGGCTGTGATCAGTAAACAGGGGATGTGATATACCAACGGTTTTACAAACCATTGGTAAAGGCATGTAAAAGTGACTCTACTGTGATGGTTTTACAAAACGGTTGCTTAAAACATATTCCAATGGTTTTATTGGAACCGTTGGGATAGAGTATGTGTAGATAGACATATGCCAACGGTTCCTATAAAACTGTTGGTAAAAGGCTACTGAAACGCTGCACATGGAAACGGTTTCTCACACCATTGGGATAACTTATCCCAATGGTTTTACAGCCTATTACAACGGTTTGAAACCGTTGGGATAGGTAAAATTTTCAGTAGTTCCACTCAAGCTGCTACTCAACTTATGTGGATAAAGACTCAGTTAGAAGATTTAATTGTTAAGTGAAGTTACCCTTGCTCTTGGGTTGTGATAATCAAAGTAAAATAAATATCACTAGGAATATGGTTAAACATTATCATTAAAAACATATTGATATCAAATATCATTTCATTAAACAGTATGTGGAGAATAATGAATTAAAGATGGAGTATGTTCATTTTCACAAAATCTTTACTAAAGGAATCTTTTTCTAAATTGAGGTTGAACATGGGCATCCAACCTATTTCTCATCAAGGTTGAGGTATTTATTTTTTTCCCCTCTCTCATCTTACCTTTGGATAGTGTTTTTAAGGGGGATAATTGTTTCATTAATCTATCCTTATGTAATCATGTAAAAAGGGGGAGTTTTGGGTATGTTGTGAATCTAGTATTGTATTGTGTGGGAACTATTATAACTTTTTTTTGGAGTGATTATTGAAACAAATTTTTGTATTCTAGGAAAGTTAAAGAAGTGAAGAGTAGTTGAGGAGGAGAAACTGAGAATGTTTTCATGATCACTACCTTTGTAAAACATGGATTTTCCATCAATAATTCTTATTTCCTACACTGAGTTGGATCATGTTGGGTTTGAATCATTGATAACTAATCCATTTCATGAGGATACAAAGTTCAATGATTTATGAAACTTGGTTGACAACAAAATTCAAAGGGGGGTATTGTTAGGCCCAAGATGATAATGAAAGTGGTTTTATTCAGGTATTGTCTTTTCTTTTAAACAAATTTTAAGAAGAAAGTAAAATCACCTCACTTTTTATTCGAAAAAAAATCATACTAACTGTCGTATTCAAGAAATCAGACTCACAATTCTTGACAAGGTTTTTCATATTCAGTTGAAGTTGGCTGGAAGAAAAGGTTAATTGGATTCACATTGAATCCAAAATGAAATGATTGATCATATTGAGGATTAATATTTCTACACATAAAGGGCCATTAGACACGCCCTGAGTTTGGTATGGAAGGTGTGATCATAATGGTCGAGAATCAGAGTCTATATGACTACGATATTAAATGTAAAAATTCTTTATTAATCTTGGAGTTATCATAAATTATAGGTATTTTGTAAACTTGTGATGAAATCTTGATGAAATAATGGGAGAGAAGAGGTGTCTCCAATTATAATCAAATTAATAGTATTTGGGTGGAATGGAATAAACGGTGTTGGAGATCTTATTCAGCCTGAGAGTAATCATGATGATTATAATCATTCCAATCGTATTCAAGCTGAGTTGGAAAGAATACTAGTTGCTGGAGAAATTGTAAGTCACAATAATTTCCATTGTAAGTCAGATGATTCTAGAGCTAATCTTTAATGTATTTAAATTTATTAAGGAATTAATGATACAAGCTAAAGTTTTTGAAGGAATAAATTTGGGGAAGTAAAAGTTTCCTAGTTTGAATATCATTATAATTATTTCATCTGATTCATATTTATTTAAAGGCTGAGAATATTTGAGGAAAATGTGAGAAACCGAAGGTACTGGTTTTCAGTTTGAAAAAAAAAAATCTAAAAGATATAAATCTTTAGAGAATGAAGCTGATGGGTATCGTATTTATAATAGAAATAAAAACCCTAATTTGTTTCCTAATGATTTTATCAATTGGTTTGAATGGATCAAGATAAGAGATAAAGTAAAAGTGGATAAAGAGGGAGCTTGATATTCAAATAAGATTTTTTGTTTTTTTATCTGGTGCATATGAATGTAATGAAGAAATAATATCAAGAATGAAGAATGAAGAATCAAAATGGGTTATTTTGAAGAAGATGAAGGTTTTCTATTTCTTCATAAATTCAAAATAGTATGGAGCATCGTAATGAAGAAATTGGGCTGATAAAATTAGAATGGGAAATCAAAATCATACTAGTGTCTGTAAAGAACGTTTGAATAAGATCCTAAGTTGTTAGCAGATTATAGAAGGATCAAGAAGAATTAAAAAGTGTTAACAAAGTCAATATACACCCTAAATTCATGGAAACATTCAAATTCAGATAATTTGGTTGATTAGGAAACAATTTTAGATTCCCTCCAAAATCATATTTGGGTCACCTATAAAAGGAGAGAAGTACATTTTAATTTTTATAACTAAAGTACTATATATAGAGGAAGTGCAGGAAGCTCTACATTTCTATGGAGAGAATAAGATTCCATATTGAGCTCTATTGAAGAATGTTTCATCAGATAGAAGTGAAAAGAGAAGAGATAAGATTACAACATATTTAGTTGATCATCCTATTCAATGGATCATCGTATTCAGTAAATTATCATATTCCTCTTGACATCATATTCGGATTTTCATCGTATTGGGATGAATAATCGAAAATGGATTATCGTATTGGGTTTTTTGGATCGAGGAAGAAAGTGTTCATAGTTTTCCCAATCATTTTCTTATAGAGTTATATTTTTGTATTGGGTAATTAGATTGGGAGAATTGGACTATGTAATTGGATTGAGTTTCATATCAAATTCCTCAAGGTTATTACCAACTTATATGTAAGGAATTGAAGAATTTTTTTCAAAATAATACATTTTTAGAAGTTGATAAAGAATCAAAGGTAACATGTTTTGTTACAAAAAATTTATATTACATCATTTGTTCTTAAAAGAGCATGCACACTATTGGATTGTTTTCATAGTTCTATATGAGTTAAAGGGTGTATCCTACTCATTGTATTCCATGCAAAAGGATTATTTTCTAGTTTATTGTGTGGTATTGGATTATTTCCAAACCATACTATGGACGTAGCTATTCTTATTGAATAGTGAACCTTGTAAATTCTTATGTTCCTTTATAGGTGTGTTTGAATTGTTCTCAACAGTGAATCAAATATTTAACCAGAGGTTAAGGTTGTTTCGTTTTCAAGGAAACATAAAAAGAAAAGATATCACTGATTCACCCCCTCCCCCTCTCAGTAATATAATTATCCTGACTAGGCACTTACAATATTGAGATTATAGTCTCCCAAACATCAATCAAAGACTCTCACCATCATTCCATATCCTCTAGAAAATAGTAAGTTTCCATTGAGTTCATGTGGTGCTTTAGCAGGAGTTTCATTTGGGTGATTTTAGTTAGGGTGTTACAATAATGAAGATTGATAAATGATTAAGAAGCATGAGAATGAATTTATAGGTTTCATGATAACTCTTACCAAATATAGTGATATCTTACCCGTGTAGTCATTTCCATGTCATAAAGTTGATTCATCATAAAAAGTCATATAATTGATAGATATTTGGGTACAAATATTTCTTTGTTTTTTTATGGAATTAATATATGCTGTAATATGAATATGATATTTTAATTTGTACAATGGTGTTATAATTTTTCTAATAGTGAGAATGTGAAGATAAATTTTATTATAAAGTTATGTGCATTATGAAGGTCTTATAAATGTGAATGATATTGATGGTGGATAGAAACAAACAAGAACCCCTAAGAATACATTCATTATTATAGTTATTAACATGTCAGATAGTATTCTTTAATGATTTTATACTAGTCCATTCCTACATTTTAGGTGTATATGTATATGATTTCTTGATTACAATATAAACTAATTAATATGGTTTTTTAAAATGTATCATTTAATTAATATTTAATTATATGAATAATCATAAAATAATAAAAAAAGGTGACAATGCAATATTTTCACACCATGGTGCTCACAAGTATGCCCAACCATAAGTATAATCGGGTAAGTATTTATTTAATTTATTATATTTATATGTGTGTGAATTTATAAATATTAATATTAATCATATTAATATTTTCTATAATATTTTTTAAATGTAGTTTTCATGAAAAATAATTGAATATCGAGGGTTGGGTACCACGTGCCCAACTATTTTTCTCTAGTCAAAATAAAAGATAATTTGATCCAATTAATGTTATCATAGGTGAAAAATTTATAAGAATGTTTACATTTTGAGTCGACATAACTAAATAATAATGTATCTATATTTACATTCTAAGTAATTTTATAGGTCATCTTAGAGATACTTATGGAGAGGGATAGGACCATTTAGGTCTTAATAATCATTTTAGTTAGGTTTTTGATCATGATAACCCAAGGAGGATTTGTTATAGATTTGTGAAGAATATTAGGCCTACAAAGTATTAGGGATCAGTGAGCACTAATAGTTCTTCCATTCCATCTACTACAAAGCAGCACTTTGATGAAATAGAGAATGGAATGGGGTATATTCATCAACATATAACCACTAGATTCTAGTTTATATGTTCTATTATTTTGGGATACATTTTATTTTAGTTTGATGATTGGATAGACACTATGTATGCATCATTTTTTTAGTGGAGATAGTGATGGTAGCAATTTTGTTACTGTAGATGTGAGTGGTGGTAGCAGTGGTGGTGGTGTTAATGTTGATGATTTTGGTGGTCATCATTATCATTATGTTTTAGGTATACATGTTGGTGTATCAAAAAATGGAGAAGATGATGATGATCGTGATGGTGGTGGTGGTGGTGGTGGTAGTGGGGGTGGATATAACCTCGCTCACCCTTTTTGAGAATGTAATTCTATTAATTAGTAAGTAACATTTTTTAAAATTATTATAGTATTGGTGGTTTTATTTAATTTAGAAATTATAAAAAAAATAACTATTAAACTCTCTTTTGAGTCATTCCTCATTTTTTTCATTACAGGATCACTTTTCTAAGATCCACTCTTAATATAGTGGAATCACAAACTAAATTTTGCCTATAATAACTAAATTATGATTTATATGTACATCTGACATGTGTTATAGATAGTTCTTTATTATAGATATTATTTTCATTTTTTTTATAATAATTATTTGTTGATAATTAATGTGAACAATAGTTATTCAT
This sequence comes from Viscum album, assembly GCA_963277665.1. Taxonomy (NCBI): domain Eukaryota; kingdom Viridiplantae; phylum Streptophyta; class Magnoliopsida; order Santalales; family Viscaceae; genus Viscum; species Viscum album. Next base: position 1,420,953,550 of record OY728140.1, on the reverse strand, counting down.
AAAAAATTTGCAGGTACTGATCAATGAATTTGTGATTAGTAGAGAACATTATTTTCTTAGGAAAGTTTTAATTTTCAAAAAATATGTTTTTAATAGTTTTTTGGTTTTGAATTTTAAGAATTTTGAGCTATTATAATCATTTTTAAATTCTTAAGTTATATGAAAAAAAATATTTGGGGGTGATTTTAATCTTTTCAAATGTAATTAAATTGAAATGTTTTTTTTAAAGATCCTAAAGTAATTTTTATGATAAGTGTCATATTTTTTTTAGTGTGACGTAACGTTAATATGTGATGAAGAAAAAGAAGAGTGAATAAGAAGATGGTGTTTCTTGAGGGCGTTCTAGATGTTAACACTCTGGATGTTAACACATTAGATGTTGGAATATAAAAAAAATATAGATCTACTACAAAATGATATAAAATGAAGGTATACAAATGGTTCACCAAGATGATAAAAGATATTGTGTTTATAAGAACTGGAGTAAATCAGATGATTGTTGAGCTGATCATTAGTAGAATAATGTCTAGTGTTGATGGAAGTTAAGTTCACAAACTATAATAACTTTGGAATTATGTTAAAGAGTTTTTGAATTATACTAATAATTCCCAAATTTATTAAATGGTACTCTCTAATTACTTGAGAATATTTTATGGTTATATATGTTGAGTGTGAGAATTTTCCTAACTCCTTTTATGCTCTATAATTGGATTTTTTGAAAAAGAAAATTTAATTGGAGAAGAAATCAAAAAATAGGCCAACATATGAAATAGTACGACCTGAGAATCCAACCATTAGTGATAGCATCCAAGCTTAAAGGAAAGATAGTGAGAGCTATGATATAGAATAATAAGACCATTATTGGGTGGTACATAGTTTGAGAAGTGTGTTCCTAAGGGTGGGGTGGTGTTAGGCAGTGAAGAAGCTAGTTGTCATGGATAGGGTAGGTATCACGGGAGTTCAAAGCTATGTTAATAGAGTGCTCACAGTAATTAAGAAGTGTACACCTATGTTTATTTTTTATGTGGGATGTGAAAATATAAAATAAATTATTCATAATTTAACTAAAATGTACTCATATTTAGATAAAATGATATGGTCATTGCCATCTTCAACCTCATACTTTAGGGTTTATATGTTTAGGGAGTTCATAGAGTATCTCACTAGTATCATGGTATGTCTATAAAATTTGAGTGAGGTGTAATGGGAAACCATAATAATCATTCACCATGGATGAGGTTATCTCTCCATAAATATTAGTTATCAAGATGATGCATTATCCATAATTGTTGAGAAGTATTATGATATTTCTGCTAATAAAAATTACATACATAAATATATTTCAGTTTTTTGGAGTTTCTAGTTCGTCTAAATCTAATGATATTTTATGAACATGATATCTCAAGTGTATGATTCTTAGGAATAATATAAATATATTTAAGTGTCTGATTCTTTGGAATAGTCGATAGATAGTCCAAAAAACTTCATGAAGATGTTATATCATTCCTTCAATGTAACAATGTCACTGTATTCAAAAACAATGATACAAGAAAATTATGATGATTTTTTTATTTAGAAGATAACATTACAAATGATATTATTTTTTCAAAAGATACTAGTATGACCAAATATTGGAAAATGATGAGCTTTGATTAATCGAAGTTAAATATGATACCACACTGATGGGAGAACATTTTTTGAGTAATAGTATGAGAATAAAATATAGCACAACGTATTATTTAGTGAGGATAATGTAATAATAAAGTGTTTATGTTCCCCCCATGCTCGGATAGGGTGGTAAGGGTGGGGAGGGGTTTGGGGCATGGTCGTAGGGTCAAGTTCCCAAGACATAAGTTTATCTGTATTTTATTTGTTATGTTGTGTGCCACTTTCGCGGTTGTACCCAATTTTTAAAAGGATAAATTGTTAATGACAAGAAGTATCAGGAAACTATAATTCATGAAAAACTCCATGAATTTAGTGGGTTGAGAGTGTTCAGAATATTTTTTCAATAATTATTCTAAAAATTATTTGATGTACTTTCATCATGGAAACATTGTGGTGATTTAAACACCATGATCCAAGTTGAGTTTGAAGGTTTCTTTCTTTTGAAGGTTGCAATTGATTGAGTTGAGATTTTGAACTCCATGTTGTGTAAATGAGAACTATTTCATTGTGATTAGTAGACTATGTGTATATCATAATTAATACAAACTATTTTAAGAGTTTCATTCATGTAAAATATATAGAGAGCAGTAAATGTATTTCTTCTGAGGTAAATTTTACCAGAAGATAAGAGAATGGTTATTATGTTTGTATGATAAAAATAGGTTTCATTTTTCAATAATTTGAGAAGAGAAAAATTGAAGTTAGTGCATGCATGCACGGAAAAAATCATATATTTTAACAAAATTATGTCATTATGTTTTTCAGAGTCTAAAAATTTTCAGACGATATTTGGGATTATCCAGGAGTTATCAAAAATATATGAGTGCGGAAACTATGAATCTCAATCATGTGGAAGTTATGAAAATCAAAAAATTAAAACAATCATTTATTGATCTGAAATATGAGATGTTTTTTTTCAAATGCCATGATTTAAAACATCTTGTTAGAGTAAGTTGATGGAAAACATTAAAAATTCATAAGAGTAGTGGTGTTAGATTAAATTTTAAAATTGACATGGGTAATTTAGAACTTCAAAAACAAATAAAAAAGAGGAAAATTAAAGAACCAGAATAAAAAGAACTAGAATATAACAATAGTGATGATATTGAGCTACACATTAAAATTTATGATATTCATTAAGATTGAAATAATGATTCCAACCAAGATTTTCAAGATCCTTGAAGAATTTTGAAATAGATATTTTTGGGATCTTTTAAAATAATAGCACTGATATCTTTATAGTAATTCAAATACATTTTACTAAAGAACTAAGTTAGTGAGAATTTTGAATTAGAATCCTAGGTTCTTTTGGATTTATTGGAGTGAGTATTCTTATATAAAGGGGAGACTTCATTTAATTTAAGGATGTAATGATGATATATTTAAAGTATAAAAAGGGAGGTAGAGTAACATTTTCTAGAAGATTCATTGGGTCAAATTTTTTAAGAAGATGGAATTATAAGTTTTGAAGTATCAGCAGATGGTTTTAGGAAATTAAGAAACTTGAAGGAATAGAGTAAGAATAATGTCAATTGGTGACCTATATATGATTCAGATGTTTAAGTTATTAAAGTATTAAGAGCTCCAGAAGTTAATTTTTCATGTGATAGACCACATTATTGAATTTTATGCAGTGGGAGTTGATTATTTAGTGGTATTAAAAGACTAGTGTTAAGGGAAATGTCTTATAGTTGATGTATATACATCCATTACAAGAAGGAATGTCTTTTTAAAGAGTTATTTAATGAGGAACTTTGAAGAGTGTTGGTTCCTTTATAAAATACACATCATTCAAGTCGATAGATCAGTGCCTATGGGATATAGTATAGAGATCTCTTCACATGAGTGATATAGTGAAGATTTGGGTTAGGCTAATAACTTCCCAAGGGTCCGGGGAGATTCATTCCAACATTTTACTCACTTAGATAATTAGTGTATATTTATGACTCCAAATAATAACTAAATACTTTAAGGATTAAGTTCACATACTAGGACTGAACCTTTTAAATATCATGTGTTTCTTTTTCATTTACTTTGTGTATTTCATGTGGTATGAATTTGTATTGTAAATAGTTAAATAGATCTATACATCTTAATCAATGGTAGAGGTTTGATTTTAAAAAGTAGTAAAATATTAAGTTTTGATAAATTGATAAAAAATTTATGACACCAATTCACCCCCCCCCCCCCACATCTTAGTGTTACTTCATGATCCAATAGGAACTTTAATTAGTATCAGAGAACAAATTTCTATCTGATTAGATCTCAAATTTTTTCCAACTATTTTTACTACTTTACATAATGTTTATATTTTTGAAATTTATAGATATACCTCAATTTAAGGAAACCAAAGATACACTTATTAGTACCAATATATTGTTTTCATTAAAAACATTGAAAAGTATAAATAATTAGGTGGATAAGAAGTTAAGAAAGTTAATTTCTCAAAATTAGTAGGAGGAGGACACACCACTATTTGAAGAAAATCAAATTGATAATTGTCCATCTATTAAATATAATTATTTTTATCCTCAGGAAGAATTTGGTTTGAGTTGTAAATAGAATTATAAAAGTGTGACTATAAAATATGATGAAGATATTTACTCTTAATTCAATAGGGTCATGAAGAAAGTTCTCTGCAAATTTATCATTTATATATATTTGAGTTTTTCTATGACTTACATGATGAGAAAAATCAATTGGAATAGGAATCCAATGAAATGTAAAAGGCATTCGATGAGATTTTACACAAGTATAAAACTCTCACCAAACTCATTGAAGCCAAGGAATAATTTTTATCACTTTTTGAGGAAAATTTTAACCTTTTGGAAGAACTATTTCAAAATGAAAGTACTGAGAAATCTAAAATTAAGAAAAAATAAAAAAAATGCATTAAAAGTTATGGTGGTTATAAAAAAACACTCATTTTGATATTAAATCCAAGAGAGTAAAATCATTTTACAATTATCTACTAGAATAAAACAATATTCTTGAATAAAATATCAAGAATATGAAAGTTGAATGTGAAGATAAAATGAAATCTCTTGAATATTAGAAAAACATTTTAAATATAAAATGTATTGAGTTGGAAGTAAAAAACAAGAAACTTGGAGGTTTTTAAATTTGAATTGTTAAATCAAATTTAACAAAGAGAAGATACCATTAAAAATTCTAAAGAGATTATTTCATCTAGAAAGACTCACTAAATTGGCAGGAAGAACTTGAGGTAATTTGAACTTAAATATTCTACGAGTTCAAAGAATAAGGTAACCCTACATTTCATACATCCTAATTCATCTAATTTTGATCCCTTGAATAGTGTAGGATACTAATTATATTCTAGATATATATGATTGTATAAAATAATTGATACATCCACTATTTCCTTATAGGTGGAAGAAATGAATATGTGGTTCCCTAGATAATGTCCAAATAAACATACATTATACTCAAAAGCATCAAGGTGTCAAAATTGGCCAAGGTAAAACTCAAATGAAGATATAAAGGTTTTTTCACACTACTAGTCTTGTTAAAAGTTCAGACATATGTCTAAAGATTATAGGAACAACATTTAAACTACTGAATAATAGAGGAGGCCAAATTAATGGGGGATTGAAGTTAGTATAAATCCTATTAAGGCCAACCAACCTAAATAAAATAAATTAAATCTATTTATTATAAATGGATTTAATAATATTAAGAAAATAGTAAAGATTTCAATGAATTGTTTCATTGTGATAATGAGTGATGGTTTTTCTCAACTAATTATAATTCAAGTACTATTGAAAGAACAAACCTATAAATTTTAAAGAAAAAAAAATTAATATTAAAGGTAAGTCTACCTAAGGTTGTAAATAAATGAACATTAATAAGATGAATGCACCCAAGAAGAAAGAAACAAAATATGTCAAATCAAAATGGAGATGATTTTATTATGGAAGAAAATGACAGACCATGAAACTATAAAAATAATCCATGTAAATTAATATTTAAATAAATAAGCTAAGACAAAGGTTATAATAAATACAAGAGATATATAAGAGGATTGGTTTGGTAGATACATCCTTGAAGAAGAAGTTTTACTTCATCAAAATTCCCCTAAATAATGAAACTTAAAGGAAATTAATAATCTATGTGGAATATGAAAAAAAATTCTATCCATATTTCTAAAAAAATATAAGTAAGAAAGAATCAAAAGATACATTTAATGTGAAAGTGAAGCTGGTGATTCCATAAATTTATTAAAGTAGAGTGAAAAAACATTAATTTCATAGGATGGGAACATTAGAAGAATAGAAGTGGATCAAGAGTGATTTTATATAGAATAAAAAATGCTTAAATTCTAAAATATCATTGAACTGAGAAACTAGATGAAAACATTATCATATATTGAATTATCTAGACACTATAATCTTGGATATTATGTGATTGAACATAGAAGTTCTAAAATTATAAGAATGTTCCAAAAATTGAAACTCAAGATTTTTAGAAAATATAATTCTTGAGGTAGATAGATATTTTCTCCTATACTTAAAAAAATTCATTTTTTTATTTCAAGTAGGAGAGTTTTATCTTGATATGACAAAGTGAAAAGTTTATTTTGGAAGGGATGAAACCTTATTTTTGGTTTTAATGTTATTATCCTATTTATTGAGATGGATTTAGAAATTAATTTGACTAAAAATATTTTTTCACAACCCTAGAAAGAAGTTATATGAATTAGTATCACTTGATGAATCATTTTTAAACAGATTTTTTGTCCAAGTTAGTCACTCTTATATTCTACACTAAGCATGGATCACATAGAATTATAGATTATTGATGTATGGGTCATTTCTTTAAAAAAATATATGATATCCTTACCTCAAGGAATTAGGTTTCCTTTTTATAATAAATAAAAGTAAGAGGAGAATAATAAATATGAATGAATTCTGAAATGAGTATTGTTTTTTCAATACTATTAAATCTTTGAATTTTTTTTCAATAAGTGGGAGAATAATATTGATGTTAAAATCGAAATGAGTATTGATATAAAATAAAAATGGGGTATTGAATATACCAAAGTGGTTTGTGATGATAATTATTTTTTTAATATGGAGTAAATTAAATATGTGCTGAAGAAAAAGAAGAAGATGGAATTCCCTAAGGGTGTTCCATATGTTAACACTCAATACTTTAACACATTGTACAATGGGATACCAATAATATTACATATTTACTATAAGACAATACACACCAAATATATTTGAATAGTTTATCTAGATTATAAAATAATTATTCTAAAAATTAATTAAGTGGTGTAAATCAGAATACTATTGAATTGATCTTCATTGAAAGAATGTATGTTCTAAAGGAAGTTTAATGCACTGACTACAATATCTTTGAAATAATTTTGAATATTTTTTTAATTATTATAATAATTCCCAATGTTATTTAAATGAACTCTCAAATACTTTGAGTGTGAAAATTTTCTTAATCCCTTTTATGATTTTGGAATTAGATTATTTTATAAAAATAAATTTAATTAGAGAAGTCAAAAAATGGGTTAGCTCTTGAGATATCACCACCTAAGTATCCATCCATCATAGGTAGTATCCAAGCTCAAAATTTAAATAGTGATAGATACTATAAAAGAGTGGAATTATAGTATTGGATATCATATAGTGTGAGAACAATTTGCCTAATTGTGGCATGGAACTAAGTATTAAAGGAGATAGTAGTTGTGGTATGGGTTGGTACTGTAGGAATCCAACACTATACTGATGGAATACTCAAATTACTTATGAATTTCACACCCAACTTTATTTTATATGTGGATGTGAAAATATATAGAACATTATTCATCATTTAATTGAATTTAACACATTAGATTTAAATAAAATCAATAATTCATCATCATCATTAACATTTCACAATATGTTTTCTATGTGTTGGGATTTTATATTATGCCTCACTAGTATTATTTCATGTATATGAAATTCGTATGATTTTCCATGGAAAACAATGTGAATCATGTGTCATGGTTGAGTTTTTCATACCATGATGATTAGTTATCCAAATGACACATTCTATAGAATTATTGAGAAATATTGTGAGACTATTATAGCTAAAAATTCTATATATGATGTGATTGTGATGTCTTAAAGATACAAGTGTGTTTGAAGCAAATTAGCTTCAATGAATGGAATATATTTAATTTTATAATGATTGGAAATAATTATAAGATATTTAATATTCAAATTCTTTATAATAATCATAGTATATTCCAAAAAAATAATATGAAAATTTTAACACCTTGATATTTTAGAAGAACACTATGCTTGATAGCGCATACAACATGCGACACTGAGTTTAAACAAACCGTGACATGATATAAAAAAATTATTATTTAAATGTGGCAGTTATAACCTAGATATTAAATTTGGTGGTATGAAAAGGAATAACTAAATTTTGAAAATTAAGTAAGTATGATAAAGAAAATATATTTATAAATAAGTATTTAATTTTTCATAAAGTATTTATAGGTTTTGAAAATACTTTTTCTCAAAAAAATATTTTTATTGATTTTTGTGAAAAATAATAAAATTAATTTTTAAAACTTTTATAAAAATTATTTATAAAACTTAAATTTATTTTTGGAATCATAATTTAAAAATTATCTTAGGATTAATTTTTTTGATTTTTCTAAAAATTTTAATTTTTTTAATTAATAGTGAAAAGTGATGGTTTTTATTGAAAATTGCCTTTTCATTTAAATCATTTATAAATGTTATATTTTTTTTTAAAATGTTTTAAAATTAAAATTAGTTCAATTATTTTATTATTAATCCAAATTAGTTCATTGGATTTAATTTCATGTTTAATTTTGATATAAAAAAGTTATACTTATGAAAACTTTTTCTTTGGAAAACTGTTTTTTCATCGCATCTTCAGGTTTAATTTAAAATTAAATTATAATAATTATATGAATTGAATTTTTAAAAATGTATTAAATATTTTTAATTTTCATAATTCATATCATATAATAGGGTCAACTTAATTTTTTTCTATAATGAATAGTAAAAATAGTAAAAATTAATTACAACAAGTATGGTTAAAATAGGTGTACCAGGGGTTAAACTAAAAATATAATAGTTAAAAATCCTAAAACTTGTAAAAATACTATTTCATGGAATTATTTAGACCTTATGACATCTAAGGTTCGATAATGATCAATTTTGGAGCCTTTTGGAATGTGTAAAATGTGGGTATGACATTTTCTATTCAAATATTTCAAGTGTGCCCTCTCCCCCACTTATAAAAGATCTCCCCTTATCCTCTCATATTTACACTTATAAAGCCTTATGTTTTGAAAAATACCTATCAAAATACCTTCCTTACATACCCACATCATAGAGTTCTTTTTTATCATAAATCCAATCAATGGAGACTTTAGATATAATCCTAAAGAGGTCATCTGAAAAAGAGGTATCATTATTATCCAAGCATTTTATTTTATTTATTCTTACGCCTCCCTAAAATATTTATCAATAATTATGGTATAATAACATCATTTCATACCATATACTAATATTTTATTATGTTAATATAATAACTTAAATTCATCTCCACTTTCATCAAATGGGAAACGAAGTAATCATTTCTGTGGACAGCGGACTACCGCATTGAAAACTGATTTAATTCATTTTCCATCATCACCTCCCCTGGATATTTATCATTATAGATTAAATATTTATATATTATATTCAAGAAATATTAATATTTCTGTAAAATTAATATATCATATACTTTCTTACCTTACCATAAATTGAAAAATGATAGCGGTGTTCGTGTGTATGGCGGAATACCGCCTTGCGAAGCGATGTGATTCATTTTTTGTTACCGCATCACATGGATGGTATATGGTATATGTAATTATATTTAAAGAATTAATATTATATTTATAATATTATTATAATTATTTAAATATAAAATATCACTTACCTTCTTTACATCATGATCATTAAAAAATTGAAACGCTGCACATGAATATGTACGGCCTATCATCACCATGATAACGTAGTTCATTTTTCATAACCATAATTCATGGTTTTTCTAAGAGTAATTTATGTATAAAAATAATAATTATTTCATGATTATTATTCTAGATAAGATGAAACAATAACCCCTTTGACCATGATCAATACACCGATGTTGTTTTGAAATTATGAACCGAGCATCCTCAAAACACCCAACTGGGACATAACTGGTTAAATAATTAAATAAATAATTAAAATAAATAATTTTAATGGTTTAATTATAAGGTATTAAAACTGTAAAAGGTTCTTATTTAAAAAAATAATTTATATATGTTGATTATACAAGAGATAAATGACATACACGATGGATTCTAGACTCGAGGTTAGGATTTTCGTCTCAAAACTTCATTCTTTGAGGCACATGTTCTTTTATACACCTAATTTATTTTAAATAGTGAATATAATTTTGATTTAATATTTAACATAATTTATTATTATTATTCATTATATTTGAAGTTAAAATTTAAGCACTCTCTCTTTCAAGTGGTTTTTATTAAGACGTTTCTTAAATCGTAAGGTATTTCTTGTCTCACTTTTACTTCTATGATACATATTCCATATTCACCATTTATTTATTTTATGTGTTGTATATACTACCCATTTTAATGTTATATATTGAATATATTTATCTTCATGGTATTAAAATTTTCATTTGAAGTTACTTATTTCATGGTTTTTGTGATTCAAAAGTTACCAAAGTGGTAAAGGTTTATTTAAGAATCTCATCATTATTTGGGATTGTTTATGTTTAATCCTTCTTTGGAGGAATTTTTTGATATTTATATCTTAAAAAAATATATTTTATTATCATCTAGTTATTCATTAACTCTTCAAGTAATATTACCATTTTCATCTCTTTGGTAATTAAAATTATTGAGAATTTTTTTTAATAAAATATGACTTTATTTCTTTATTCAGTCGAAAACCTTTTTTCTTCCATATTAATTTTTTATAAAAATATTTTGAAGAATATTTTTAATATTATCAAAATGATTTATTAAAGAAATTTTTACCTGTTTTTTACTTATTAAAAAATAATTTTAAAGGAATCTTCTTGTAATTTTTTAAATGATGGACTTTTTAACCTTTTTACAACAATGTGAAAGGAATGTTTTTTTAACTTATATATAATGTATAAAATTAACCATCGTTATAAAAACTCAATAATTTAAATATTCCTTTATAAGTTTCCATGTTTATTTTTAAAGAAAATATTTTCTATAATATCTTTGAAATTTTTGTATTTTTAAGATGTGATTTTAAATTGAAAAATGTATGTTTTTAGAGAAATATTCCATGTAATATTTTATAGAAATTTTCATCAATGATGATAACCTTTATATTATGGATTGCTTCTAAATTATGTATATATGTATCAAAAATATATACTTATCTTATTTTATCTTACTTTTATGGGTTAATACATGACTTATTTTCATATCTCGAATTCCTTAATTATGAAATTTCCTTTGATTATGATATGATACAAGATTATAAAACCCATTTTCTCTCCATGGGAAATTATTATGTTTATACCTTATTATTGATTTTATTTTTTTGGAACACATAAATCATGAAAATGTTATGATGTGTTTGCCAAAATAGTGTTCCAATGAATTGGTTAAAGCTTCGGTTTCATGAGACATCATGTATGGGAATAGGGAGTAAACCTAATCCATTATGGGACTTTGTACACAATGTGATAATGTCTAGGCAGTTAGCCTTAACTCATGTTTAAGTCATGTTATCGGTTGCTTCTATATTTACAATGATGTCATGATCTTATGATATCAAGTTCTTTATGTTATTCTCCCATGTGATAACTCTTGAGCCTTCTCTTTTATGATATCATGTTATACTTTTGACTCATAAGTCATGATTCCTTATTATGTTTATTCCCATACTGGGATTTTTAGCTCACCCCTTTATTTTTTGTATTCCCAAGGTTATCCTATACAGTTTTAAGAGATCAAATGAATTTATGATCTTACTGTGTAGAATAAAATGTAAATTTAATGCTTTAGTTTCCATTGGATATATCATAAACCTAGTCTTACAAATATTCTAGGTCTTGTTATCTTTTGAGTTGTACTTATTGGATATTTATGTCTAAAAATTATGTAGTAATATGTGTAAAAGTTTTGGGTTTCTATAGTTGGTATCAGAGAAAAGACTAGTTATTTTTGGGTATTATGAATAGAACACTTTAGTGATAACCCTATAGACAAGTATAAGGTTAAGTATAAGTATAGGAAAATATCTTGGAGTTTTGGTGAAGTTTAAAGAGAGTGGTTTCCAAGAATTTACATCCATATCTGGATACTACAAGTGGTTGTGGCTCTAGAATAGTTTTACCTAAGGTAAATAACTCTGAAAAGAGTGTTTTAAGATTTGACTCGATCATTACCTGGTTCATGACAATAGGCCTTGTTGCACACTCGATTTGACACTCCTAGAGGATATGGTTTAGAAATTAACAAACTCTTTATGTATAATTATGAAGGACTTGAAAAAAAATAGGTTATAAAACCTAATAGGAAATGTTACCATGTATGACCTTGATTGAAACATAAATACTCATAAGTTTGGATATACTTATAATTTATAATTTATTCCTTCTAGGTTTATAAGTTCCCCCTTTTTTATATTAATTCATTCTCATCTTGTTTATTTTATTCTTTTTAGTTAGTGAAATCATGCCAACAAACAATGTCATGGTATATGTAATTATTTCCCTAACGAGATGCCTAAACTAATTGGAATGGAATTTATACATATTGTGATAATTAAAATGATCTATCTTGAATTATTATTAACAAATATAAAATAGTTTAATTTCTAAACACATCAAAGAAGATAAGGATTGAATCACATGGGAGTTAAAGTGTTAAATATGAAAAGGAAAATAAGATTAAATTTCTTACATGTCAAAAATTTGGGAAGATTCACTATGTAACATGCCTTAAAGGAACTATAATATGTTTTATATGTGGAAAATGAGGCCATAAATTAGCTAATTGAAGAATAAAAATAAAGAATCT